>CM073594.1:23354806-24604806 GCA_037074705.1 Zhengitettix transpicula
AGATCAACACACAGTTGTAACGGGACCAACATTCGACTAATATAGCGGTAACGGCTTTTAAATGAGATAAGATTTCGTCTGATGACTTAAGACGTCGGCTAATCTGACATGCGATTTTAACTCGTGGACCCTGGTACAGAGCTGGTAATATATACAACAAACTATAGATACACAGCTACTTCTAATATTTTCCTGTTCTGAGTAAAAGACAACCAAAAAATTTAATAAATTATTGTACGAAATAAAAGGGTTAAATTTTAGAAAAATTGGTGATTTCTATTAAATTAAGAAAATGTTCACTTATTTTATAAAATAATTTTAAATAAAGCTGTCTCGTTTTTCTTCTCGTTTCTTACACCATTAAATATTCATCATATCTCATGAACTTGTTTTCCGTTAACTGAGCAGTCAATTTATAGATAAAAGCATTTTTACGAAATTTATGGTTTCTTGGAAAAAGTCATGTAAAATTAATTTGGCATACGAACTCCCAACGTCACTGAGTTGCGTTCGTAGCCTGCTCAAGTCTCGCCTTATCGAATAATCTCGGCACCCACGACTATATTACGTTATATATTTCTTATATCATAAATTACTAACCTATATAGATGAAACAATAGTCGATTTATAATACAATACATTGATAATGAAATTATATTTTTTTCGTAACTATACGAATTAAATTAGTTACGTATTAAATATAATACTTATAGCATCATTAGCAGGCTTTTAGTGTTGCTGTTGTTTAAGTTCTGCTTGGTTCAAACCTTCACTAAGACGTTTTGGAGAAATAATCACTATTTCATGTAATGTGTTCTGTTATTAACAAGATATAATTTGTTGTTTAACCTGTATAATCACTTACTAATTGTGTGCTTGTTGGCACCGCATGAGCCCGTTTTTTTCTTTCTCGCAACTTGTGAAGTTTATGTGTTTATTTTCGATATATTTATCACGTAAATATTTTGGTTAATGTTTATAGCGTCAAAATATTATAAAATTATGACTGGATTAAAACAAAACTTCTTAAAAGATACTGTCATATTGTTGCAGTCACGGCCACGGCTAGTTGGATGTTTTGAAAGTCAGTCCGATCGTATTTTTCTTGCCATCTTTATCTGTACGTTATTCCGTATAAGGAAATGTAACAAAAGAAGATTTTTCAGAGATTGGAGCATGTTTCGGGAAGTTAATTGAGATTTTATTCAATAGTCTGCGAATTTATATGTAATAACCCACGTTTATTATTTATATAAAAATATATATGCGATATCAAAGAAATTGCCGCAGAGAAAAAATATATATGATGATTATTGGCACGTATATTCCAGTAATTGCAATTTATGTCTTCATACCTAAATTTTCTCATCTTTACATGGTTCTGAAGCATGTCACTTCAAAATATTCCCGTTTTTTTATTTCTGGCATTCCAATAGCCCAGGTTTTAATTCCCAATAATCTAAAAAATATTACATCTTTTTTTGCACTCCTAGTTCTATTTTGGATTTAATTCTGTGATCGAGAAGAAACAGTGTTCCAATATTTATTAGATGTATTGATAGGTTTCAAAATTTCAATAGGATGTGTTATTTTTATTTTTTTTTCCGATTCCTCAGTCAGTGACAGATGGCTAAAGTCAGAATGGGAGGATCCAACCTTCCATCACTCTCCTTTTCTGCTGCTTTTGAGAAGAGGAGCTCCACTCTATACCCAAGTGATTTATGGAGAGAAACACTTTCGGAATCTTTGAGAACCGTCCACCATTATCCGGATAATCGTTTTTCGGGATGTTGTATTTGTTTTCGGAAGGAAGCATCTGTTGTTTTTACTTAAAATTTAGCACATTAATTCTCGTGAGTTATGTGTTTGACTTTTGCAATATTTGTTTGCGGTGTTTTTGTACCGGGCATCTTTCGATCATCCATTAAATTGGTTTTCCCTTCCGAAAGAATTCTAAGGTTTATTAGCAGAATCTCAAGAAAATGAGTATCCGCATTACCTGTTTTTTTCTTCGGAATACTTATTCTTTTTCTTTTCCTGCAATTATTCAGCTGAAACACCAAATCGTTAACAGGAATTCTAAAAAATGGTAGGACCAAAATTTGTATTATTTAGAAATATTAAACAATGGCTGCTGTAATGTATAAGTAATAAAAACAAATTCCTTCAAATCACGCATTTTAAAGTTTGGCACTGCGAATAAAAACACGTACCTGGATAATTATAAAATATTTTACTCCGGTAAAATGCAGAAAGTTAAATATAATACAAAATAATGATTAAGAAAATTTTAGAATATATTCATGCCATTCTTAAGTAAAAATAGTATGATATTAAAATTGTTAATATAAATAAATAGCAAACATGTTCAATGTGGGAAGTATATTTTTCCCAGAAATAAAATGCGTTTCGTGAAACAACCAAAAATAATTACCTATATAAATATATTAATTTACAACTTTATAATTTATAATAATTCGTATGACGTAGAATATATTAATTTTTATTACAGAAAAACAATTAATATATATTTGATCTTTTTAAACGTTTCGAAGACTCGATTCAGAAACGTTTCCGTCACATGATTTTAGGTGATGAAAACGAAATTCAAAAGAGAAAGCTGAAATGTTAAATCGAGAGTAAACTCGAGAAGGGTAGGAGCGGGTAATCTGACAACAGTTGGACGGAAAAAGTGTGAAAGTGTGTATTCTTTTTTTAAAGACAAAAAAAGGGGCCCAAGAGGATACCGTTACCTCGGCAAGGAATCGGTCGATCTGTAATGTTGACTGGAAAAAAAAACCTAACAGACACACGGGTTTTGCTTTTACCGTTCTGTATCAACGTCTTCAACCCTGAAAGTTTTACTTAAAAAATCGGTGTTAATTAGCCTTTCATAATATTTAAAAATTCATTATTCGCATTGTTATCAGAATTTTTAAAATCCATGTAAACACAATTCTTTTAATACTTTCAACGTATTTCTACTGGACATTCAAATAATTCATGTTTCCGTTCTGTACATTTGTATGAACTTTTTAGGTATACCCGTAAATCGTTTAAAATTGTGTCACGAAGGGTCCATTAGCATTGATTTCGTGCACACGGAAACCTTGTATTAGTTTACTCCACTATCGAGAAATACAGTAGTTGTAATCTTGGAGCTGCCGCGATCATTTCCTTTCGTGTCGCGACACTTGGCAAAAATTATTCGTGAAATAAACATGTGCTTCTGGCGTTCGCTTAATCCCAGAGTTCGCCGCTGTTCAACGACATAGATTCAAACACACTTTATTTATTTGTAGGTACTACGCAACGCTTGTCCAATTATGTAGATGTTGCATTGATTACTATTTTTAAGTGCAATGAAATGTGATATTGTATTTAATAAGACTGTGTTTGATACATATAAAGTATACAATTTAATAAGAGATTAATTTGGAAATATAATACAAATTTATTTTATTGAAGTCTTCTAATTAGATAATTAATAATTATGTTGTATGATACTAAGTACGACATTAAGACTCAAAGTAAATAGTGTGTATGTTTCTATTACAATAAATTATTACTACATTCTTCTATTACCACTGCCTTTTTCATAACCTATTTTTCTTTTTTATATATAAAAATGGATTAACTTCGTGACTCATCCTCTTCGGATGACAATAAATATTAAATGTTACAATAAAATCAATTGTAAAAAATTTAATAAATATGTATTACTATTATTAACACTAGCTTTTCTGTTATTATTTTCGCCCTTTGAAGATATGGTAAACACGGAGCGATTATTAATTATTTAATCGTCAGTATAAATTTACGCTTTTGGAATAAATTTAATTTGTTCGTATTCAATTGTGTGACGCTTTTTACACATCAAGTTTCTAAGATGGTATCCATCTGTCCCTATGCAGTTCCTTTACTGAGTTCATGTTTTCTTACGAAGGAGTACTCTCCATCCCTCCCCCAGAGTTTACTTGTTTATATTAATTGCTCCAGTTGCATAAGGTTTGTTTACCTTGTTGAAGGCACCAAGTTGTGAATAATTATTTCTGGGGATGGATGGCGCCTATAAGGCCGGGGCGCTAAGCGGCATCTGCCAGACCTGGTAACTGTGCAGTTTTGGGAGGGGGAAAAAAATAAATTGGCAGTTTCTCTGACTCGTTTAATGGCTAACGGAGGAGGGCGCACACGGTTTTGGTAAGGGAAGTTTGTCGGCTTCTAACAGTAAAGTCAGATCTCCTCTCCGCGTGCCACATGTTGCACCGACACCTGTTAACTGCGCCGACACCTGTTACAGACAAGAACACCGAAAACAAAGGGCAGGTAGCGGCCGCCCCCCAGTCTTAAGTGGAAAGTTAACACACGCGTCTCCGAAATCAAACAGGAATAGATGGGCTTTCCTTTTCGGTGTTTCTTGCTGTCTCGGCGTCGATACTGAATTGGATTTACCCTCTTCACCCCGGTGAGGACAGCAAGTATCATTGAAGGGTTAGAAATAACACTGCGAGACTATAAAGCAACAAGAAGCAAAAAAATGCACACTTTTTTATTTATTGATCCCTTAGCTCTTTCTTGAAGAAATAAATAAAAACATACAAACATTATTACATAAGTTAAAAATATTTAATTATAAAAATATAAAAATGATAATGCGATAAACATGTAATTTATTTATAAGACCATTTTAAAATGTCAGAAAATTTACTTAAAAATTAGAAAAAAATTTAATCTCAGGGTTTCCAGAAAAATCGCTCCGCTGTGGAACAACTGAAAAAAATCAATTTTATATCGTTTTTTAAGAAATTTAATGAAAGAATAATTATCTCAACGTGTTCCGGAAAAGAAGCCTCGCGAGCCTTTTTCTCTCGCATTTTATACATCGTTTCCTCGCCGCACGGAGAAACGCCACCCACGTCGTCGGACGGAAAAGATATACGTCTATTTAATCAGAGTATCAAACTTTAACATATTTGTTCCGTCTTGACACTTATATCCAGACCTTTCTTGCGTTTCTTATTGCTTACTTTTTGTGACCTGAAACTCTCCGTCTGGCACGCTAACTGCTTAATCGTGTGACACCACGTACTTCTGGGCCTGTTACCAACTTCCTCAGCAAAAAAGATGGAATGCTGTGGTGTGATGTGATGAAACCTTACGACACTCGTTGACTTGTGGACTAATCTACTGCTTAAGCGGACGACAGGTTGGCCTCGTGGACATACCAGAGCTTTAAATGTAATTAGGTGGCTACCGTTGTAAGTTAATTTCCTTATTATAATGGAACAGGTGGATACTTTCTTATAACACTATGTTACCAAAGAAATGAGTACCAGGATAATTATTTATTATAAAAAAATCTTCTCGTTGTTTTCCGGTTATTGAAGCCCAAACTTGATTGCTAAATCACTCAGAGTTGCCAAAGGTGTTCCTGTATCCGTGAGGACAAAATATATGTTAATCACGTAATGGGTTTTAACATATTATTATATGTGACGTCACCTTGCTTTTCAGGAGGATGGTCTTAGGTAAAGAGAACGTTGCTATTTATTACAAATAGTGATACGATTTGTCGTATTTATATGCGCAAGAACCGTCACGATCCAGGGAAAGATCATTGATCATTCAGCAATAATTTGCTTTCTACTACGAGAAACTCAATTATTCTGCAGTTTCATTATTATTTAGCCCAAAAAGATATTCAAACCTTTCAACCATTTGGCATTTTATTGTTGTTCAAGATTGTTTGAATATGGAGTGTACCCAACACACATCATCTCTTTCCAATCATAACTTCCCTTTACTACGAGCTGGTGTATATTGTAGTTAATAGGATTATTTGCTAAAGCCACCAATAAATTGTGACGTACTGGGAACGAGTGCCAGGAATGATGTCGATTACAAGAGACTAGTTGTCTGGATCTCAGAGCACAGAGAACAACAGATGCTGATGGTTCTGACGCTAATGAAGCGAGACAATGACACGATGGAGCCGAAAGACCTTCATATCATTCATCTGAACTAACGGGGACCCCACAGTGACAAACGGGCAATGGAATATTTTCGTGTAGCAGTCTCTGTCTCTCTCCCTTTCTTTCTCCTCCCCTCTCTCGTTCCCTCCTCCTCCCTTATAAAACACTTTATTTCTTTCTCTCTGACGGACAACCCGTGAAATATCGCCTCGGTGAGATGAGATGATCATCACCAGCCAGCGTCCTCAACAATGCGTTCATTAAGGTCGGTCTGATCTCTTGTCTCCTCGTCGAACGGGACTTAAGAAAAGAAAATAACCTTGAAATAGTTACTCTACCTTAGCTTGACTTACACATTCATGATGACAAAACTTTGAGTCTTCTAGCAGTTATTGAACTGAACTGGACCAGGTAGTTAAGTAACCATTTGATCAAGAAAACTGATGGCTACTGTAAATATTAAAGACTCAGATTAATTATTTATGTTTTTAATTATATTTAATCTGAAAATATTTTGGGGGATTAAAATATATTGCACTTCGTTCTTTAATATTACGGTATCGAATCAATCCCAACATTACAGTGGAATATAATTTTTTATGAAGCCCAAAGCCCTTCATTTGCAACGTTCTTCTTTCCAAATATGTTACTTGACATAATTCAGCATCACAGTTGCTTAATGTAGTAGATATTCCTGTCGATATTTTTTCGTATTATCAAAGAAAGTGACCTATGAATTTTGGATCTGATTCCACAACTATCATGCAATTCATTTGCCTCCAATGTTTTTTCGTGTGTTCTACAATGTTAAATGAATTCCGTCCTGAAAATAATTGTTTATTTAATTAGATATCCATAAATTTTCATTATCATTTTTTTTAAAAACTTCACTATAAATTTCCGTTCGTGGCAACCGGTTTTCTTTTGACTATGATTAACTACAGGTCAAAATATTTTTAAAAACTTGCAAACATAGCAACTGTTGAATTTTCTACGTTATCGTATGGAAGAGATTTTGGTGAACATGTGGGCAGGACGTAGAGCCCCCGTGCGCGCTCAAGGAGCCAATTAACCACTGCGTTCCTGAAGGGATTAATTGCAACCCTTTGATGTGACCTAATAACTCGAATGTTTTAGTAAAAGTGTAATTTGAAAAACGAAAACGACTACGACAAGTGACCTTGGCCTCAACTGCTTTCATTGGCCATCTGGCTGCTTGGGCCTATCATCATTGCTTAATTAGGTTCCTCGTGTAATAAACCTCGTGTTCCAGAGCGGGCAGGAAGTTTAAACACTTTGACGTTTTAGAAAGAATTCCAGCAATACGAACACGTAGATTCTCTTATTCACATCTGTTACCACTTAAAAATTACTCGTTGTGCCTATTACTTTCTAGTTAATAAATTATTTCCATAATCACCATGCGAAAGAAAAATAATCTCCCTGTCAACAACTACTTTCCATTCAGTATTAATAATTTCGCCCTTCACATTCCCTTTAGCGTATTTTGATTAGAGATCTGTCGTTACCTTTCGATAACTTGTGATCCTCAGAAGGTTAGTATTTAAGGTCATCTTCTGCCCGCTGTCTGCAAAAATTTAGTACAGAAGAACTGTTACAATTGTCGCCATATTTTCAACAACCGTTTTAGTTTATCATATCTGTAAAATATACGCTCCAATATCGAAAAGAAATTTCTTTGGACTGTTCATGAGTTTCAATTTTTATGTTTCCACAACAGTCTAAAAGCCCCTAAAATCGCTGGGTTATTGATCACATTATACTGTAAGTTATTTTTAGAATATTCCGGGTGTTCATATCTTTTAACTAGTTTAATCCTGTGAATATTAAAATACAGGAGAAGCAGAAAAGTGAATTTCACGTTGGATAAATTGTGTGTTGCTTATTGCATTCCGGAAGGGGCGCTGAATTTCTCTGAATAGAAATGAACCGTACATATACACAAACATACGGCAAAGTAACACTCAACCAAGTCAATTATTCTCGAATAAAAAATAAGTCTTGAATAAAAAATCTTGAAGGTCCACGAAACATAGAATGACCATTTATAAATTCATTTTTTGTTGTTGCAGAAACATATGCTAGTACAATGGTGGGTGTTTCTGAATGTCAAGCGGTTCTTTCTGTCTCCTCCAGAGTTAATACTTACATTTGTGTGTATACATGGGAAGAAGACTATCAACTCCTACGGAGGCAAGTTCTCTCTTGACAATAGAGTCGCAAGTGTTTTCTGGGACAGGAGTCATAAAAATAAATATAAAAATAAAGCGAAGGGAGAAGAGAGAGAGTTCGTCGCATTTCCTAGTTGTCCTTGCCGCAAGTTAATGGCGGTGGACTCTTAAAAGCGCACGTCCAGCAACCCACGGCTCGGTCCCATAAAATAAGTTTTGGTTTCTGTGTAGTGGTAGAAGACCGAGCAGAATCCACACACACTTAGGAGGACGCCCACTGGTCAATAATGAGCACCCATTAAGCATCGTTCTGTTTTATAACTCTTTCGAAAGACAGGCTCCATTATCGGCGACCCCGCACCATCGCAAGTCCTCCACCTTGAGAACATGTTCTTCACATTTCTTTCTCTCTCTCTCTCTCTTTCTTTTCCGATAGCTCCGTCAGTGTAAACCATGTTCAGCATCGATTATACATGAATAAATTTTCTTCTACACAAAGCTGAGTCCAGAGGCTGTCGTCTTGTAAGTCTAAATCCTATAAAAATAAATGTGTTCAGCTGATCCGAGTCGAATTATACTTGCTATTAAACCAGAAAGTTCAAAAGCAACAAGAAATCACTGTATGCAGAAGGTCAAAGTGGGAAGAAGTTGTAACAGAAAAATAAATGGAAGCAGGAGAAGAGTAGGACACAATAGTGCAATATCAACAAATTCCACGATTCTGGATTAGTCACAGATGTGGGAAAATGTAAAATAAAATGGAAGTCTATATAATAGATAGTAATTAAAACAATAATTGTTGACGAAAACTGGAAATGTAAAGAAGGGTAATAAAATCAGGATGATTAGAACGGTGAAATGATCAATCGGGTATAAGAGCTGTTTAGATTGATTTAGAATGAAAATTGTGGTCAAAAAATGTTCTGGACTATTTACGTGTATAAAATTCAAGCTGATTTTAAATACACGGTACAGTATGTTCGAAACATATATTGTGACTCCATCAGTGAAGATAAAATATACAGCCGCCTTTCGGATAAATTTCAAGAGTCAAAATAGAAGAATATGACAAATTTAGTAACGCAGTGTGGAAAATTGAAATATGGTCAATGTTTTTTGGAGAGGCTAAAAGAGTCAATTGTACAAGCGGTATGGACGTAATGGAAGACTTACATCTTAAACGTAAGTAGACTGGGCATATTTCGAAACTAAAATATTTTCCATGAAGATCCTTAAAGAATTTCAGATCATGTCAGAGACCAAATGGAAAGTGATGGATGAGTAGATTTATTAACGATATATCTTAATTAAGACACCCATGAATCGAAGAATGGATGAAAATGAATCAGTATAGCGAATGATGGCAAGAGTGTGGTCATGTAATGCTGTGCCAGGAGAAGACCATCTCAGGGCTGGTAGTTAGATACGTTTGTGTCAGAGGCAGATGTCTATGGAGCTCTGGAGTACATGGCACAGCTGCCACCCACGTTCAGTCCCCCAGATTTAACCGGAACAGGAAACGCGGCGCAGCTTGCACCTGTAAATAGCACACGCGAACAGGAGCAGCTATGGTTAACCTGGTCTCGATAAAGACGAAGAAGTGAGAATCAGGGCCAGAACACACAAAATAGAACCATATGTATCCCATCATGATGAATCAAAGACGTGATGAAACCCTCAAAGGATGAGAAAAAGACAGGTGCTCTAGGGCGAAAATATCTGCATAGAGGCAGTGAAACATGATTATATGAGAATAGATACGAATAAATTATGACAAATAGACTAACTTAATTTAGTATCTCTATCGTGATACAATTGAGAAAAATCTTCGCAAATGTATGTATAATTATGCTACTATTAATATAAATAGATCCATCAAAAAATCAATTTTACGTATAAATTATAACAATAAGCAACAAGAATCTGAATTAAATTTAACACATTGTATTAATTTTACAACAAAACTTTAAGGAACAACAACTATATGTTTAAATAAATAACATGAAGATATATTTGGATTTTTTTTAGATAGTTGAATCTTTAGGGACAGGATTACTATAAAAAAGGCTAACTTTCGACCATCAAGTTATCTAATCGCGTCACACTGACGTTAAGCCAGAGGTGAGATAATTCCCGTGGATGCTGTTTGTGGCGTGGAAACTATTGGTTGTTGCCTGTATGATGACTGATACGATTACTCGGTTTCATATTAGAAAGTTAAGAGATGGGAACATTACCTACCTTTCCCTCATAAATTGACCGCGGCCAACGAACATGCCATTTAAAAAGAACATATTGGCTTATTTAAGTAAACTTAAATTTTTTCTTAACAAACAATGATCTTTGTTCATCACCACCTTTCAATAGTCGTTTAATATTCTCTGTCTATTTTCTAAGAATACCTCTGATATTTCATCATTATTTCCACCACGCTTAAGCACAGCAATGATTCGGTCGGATTCTCTGCAACATTTTGTATATCGATCAGCTTACGCAATAATTACAATAATTTAGAAATTAGAAAAGCAAACTATAGTCCTGAAATAATTGAAAGATTTCATCTAGGATTCAAGTGAGACAGCTCGATTTACAGAAAATCCGACTAGTTTGTCGGATGCACAAGCAAAAGACTGGTAAAGGCCTCCAGCGCCTTCTAAGATAGCTCCGACAATTACGAAACTATTCCACGTGGCATATTTTCTAATTTTTTCTCAAAATTCATCGTTCTGTAACTTACAGTGCCATTTTATACTCGGTATGTCTGAAATACTTGGAGTATAATTTGTCAAATATCTGACTATCATTTTCGCTTAATAGATGACATAAAAACGCACGGGCCATTATGTTTTTATTGAAATCATAACTAATTATCGATCTGTTCATTTTTGTCTACGATAGAGAGTAGAACAAGAATTAATTTTGATAATGCACATTTTTAATCCGGTTTGATCATCAATATCAACTATTTTTCTTGAATTTTTTTTTATTAATCATGAAGTTCAATATATACAGTTGGCAAGAAACCAAAATATCAGACTCCAATAGTTTAATTATTTCTTACATGCGGTACTATATTTGAAATAAAACGTAGAAGTCCGGAGAAAATTGTTTAAAAGAACTTAGTCGTAATAGTTACATTTTCTTCAAGGGCAATGCGTTTCTTGTACGAGCACATTGCGATATCCGAATAGAGTGAGTGGACGACATAAAACCTGTCAATTTAAAAGCAACACTCCATATTGGAAAGCATAAAATACTCATTTTATAATAACCATTTTCTATTGTGTGTTTTTCTGTGCGTATTTCGACATTCGCTTTTTCTCTACCCCCTCAGCATTTTTATCGACGAAAAACGTTGCACGTGTATATTGTCTGTCATAAAATTTGTTAGTTGCGTAAACTCAGGTTTTGAAATAAAGTGTAAACTCCCTTTTCACTGCCTACTTGTGTGGTCTATGTGACTGTTATTTTCAACCAAACGCCTCCATCAGCATTTATATTACATCTACCTTAAATAGGGGAGTTGAGGAACTCCTATAAAAGATTATTTTAAACAGAACCAGTCAGAATATTATAATTAAACTTCGTGATTAAGGAAAATGATATCTGAGTTATTTCGAAATACAAAATTATTCTCTTTAAAAACTTTGCCTTTAGAGTGATTTTACAGTGTAATATTATGAAGGTTTTAATAAAGAAAAAAATGGCGACAGTACTCAGTTGTTTATTGTCTCGAAGGTTCCCGTTAAATTTAACTTTAAACGTGGCCTTATTAATTTAATATCTGAATTCACATCTTAAGTTATAATCTTATATATTTTTCGCTCCAAACTTCTTTGTGGATATTCCTAGAATTCATCTTACACATCCTAACTTCAAACTAAGGATTAATTTATAATATTCCCAAATCTAAACATCTACTGACTACTCAATTTTTCTATAAAAGAACAAATAATTAGTTTATTTGTATCAAATAAAAAATTGCCTAAAACAGACCAGGATTATGTGTGAAGAAATAGAAACTGTGCTACGTTCCTCCTAACGTGTTGCTTTCGGCAGGCGTGGTAGTGAAGTTAGTGACAACTTTTGAAAAACAGTTACACAATTTAAGCGAATTAAAGAAAAGAACACATTAAGATTAAAGCAAAGAAGTTTGCATTAAACAAACGATCATAATAACTGTTTAGTTTTAATGTGCCTGTTTATATATTCATTGCAGTGATGTTAGATTTATTGTAGACTAAAGCATATAAAATTTTTGCATTAAGCTATTCAAAATAATGCTTGGAGTTAATGTTTTGTTTTGTTGACGTTAGTCTGTTTATTAATGGGGAACTTGATAATGGGTATGTATTTTTAATGACCTTTTAGTTTGACCCATGTAACAAGATTCTCAGTCAGAAAAAGGGATTTTGTAAACCTCACAATGTATAGTAAAGTCGTCATTTTGATCCCTGAAATTTTTGAATAAATAATGAAATCGTAGTGTGGAATTCGTAAATTATGATTATTTGATAATATAATCTTACCAACTTAAGGTGTTACATTTTGTAATAAGGGAGAACAATAAAAATTTTACGTAGAAGATCGGGGGAAATAATCAGTAGGTTATTTTACTTTAGTGATTATAATATCAATATGTTTGCTAAAAAGAGTTAGAAATAGTTTTGTTGATTGAACAAGCATGAAAGTAATGCATCGATTCCTTGTCTGTTTTTTGCTAATGTAATATTTGACTGCTAATGTTAAAAATGGAATTTTTTAAAGTGAAGCATTTTCTCAAATACCCAATTATAGACACGAAGGTTCATTCTTCATAATCTAGGTTCGTCATGTTCAGTTAAGTTTTTGGGTTCTTAGTTTACAGGCACAAAGTTTTTAAGAAAATCTTCATCCGATATGTTGCTATAATAAATTATGAAAACTTTTAACATTTTCCGCTTAATGCTTATTTTCTTTACGTGGCGTTCTTTTTAACATCGCCAATGCAATATCTTAAGGTTGTGGCCATTTCTCTGCCTCGCCTGTGAACGTCCAACGGTTGGCTTTAAAATTTATTGGCCAATCAGTCCCGCCTCGAAAATAAGAAGAAAAATATATAGATGGACTCGCGAGTTCATTAATCACATGTGATTGCTGATACGACTGAAAATGGCCCACGATATCGTTAATTTTCTTTCTATCGCTCGCTCCGAATTGGGACTTTGCCATCGCGTTATTTATGCTGGTTGATATTCCCGTTGTCTCAATCACCTTGTAATGTACATCATTGTGGTGATTTATTCTTTTCTCGCAAGATGTACGAACAATGTTACGGGCTTGATGGGAGAAACCGTTGCAATTCTTATAATCTATGGGACCAGGGGTAAACTGGTTTAAATGAACTTACTTCCTTTTTTGTTACGGGATTATCAGGTTTGAGGTCGTCCTAATTTTTGGCGGTGTCAAAGAAAAATTATGCACCTCTGTATTGATCAGAGTCGTTTATTGTAAATTTCTGTGTCTCCTAGCATTAGGAACAAACTGGCAGTCTTAATAGAGTATATTGAAATATACATATTCCGTTTTCCTCCGAATTCAGTTTAGCTTCCTTCAATTTTCCATATAAATTCAGAAGAATCTTCAATAGTACTCCTAATTTGTATTTTATTATCCTAGACGTTGTTTGACTCTAAATTGAGATCATTTGTTAATCATTTGATAGTAATAATATCTATTTATAATTCTATAATAACTAGTAGGGTCAATACCTATAACAACTGCATTCGTCGCCATTCGGGTACACGTGGATAATCTGACATACTATTTTAGATAACAACCGTAGTTATAAAGTGAAGATGTATTGTCGAAACTCCTTATTACCTAATATTCGAACGATTTAATAATTAGATAAAAAAATAATATAATTATTATACAGAGCGTTAATTTTTGAAGTAATGCATATATAGGAAATTAAACGTGTTACCATGTATTTTTTGAACAACTAAATAACCCAAGTTAAATGTTCTAATAGGATGAAAAATATACTGTATTTTGTATATTTGGCATTGAGATTTTAAATATAAAAAATTATATTCCGACACAATTAAGATGAATGTGGCCCAAATATTGTTATAATTCAAATTTTATTAAATGTGGAGGATTGTTTATATATATATATATATATATATATATATATATATATGGTGACACTAATAAATGGAATGGCTTAATTTTTTTACAGCTGCGTAAGATACTCTTTCTGGAAAATAAATTAGAAGTGAAAACGGTAAGGACTGAAATAACTAGATATTTATTCTAGAAATTCTGACCTGTTAATATTATTGTTGGGTTTTTAAGAATCTGAGAAATTAAAACAATTAAAGCAAATAGGTTAAACTTGCCAATATATTATGGTAATGTTCAACGAATACGGAAAGTAAACATTAATAATAGCTGATGGTAGGTGGATCAGTAGGGAATGTAATTTAAATTAAAACATCTCTTGTAATGGAGATAATATACGAATGAAATTGAGATTTACAAAGCTGGATCGCGACTAATAACTTATAATCATAAGGTCAAAGATTTGTTTAGAAATATATTCTTGATAGTAATACTATATAGCTTCGTCTAGGATTAGGATACGACATAAATATCCTGAATTCGTCAGCAATGTAATCCTGATACTCCTTCTTGATTGGGAATCTTTTTTATCTGGTTTCCTATTTTGAAGAATTCTTCCCCTCTGTTTTCCGGTTCCTCACGATAGGAAACCTGCTCCATGGAAGAGGTCCCAATTAGTAACATCCTGGAGATATCAGTTTACCCGCGTCGTAGTAACCAGATCCCGAGAAGTGAGGATCTGTCTGAGTGTTCCTGATAAGCCACATTGCCCGACCCGGCCGATCCGCATTGTTTCCTTCAAGTGCTGTGCTGTGCCTCGCCTCGCCTTGCCTACACAATCGGCCAACCATCTGACGTTGATTGATCGAGCATCTCTGGAACCGGGCGTGCTCCAGAGCCGCCGCCATAACGTACCAACCACGTAACTGGAGCAACGACCTGCATCTCCACACAATTAGCGGCTCAACAGTTGGCACCCGTGAATATGTGACCCTCTTGGTCCCCTGCAGGTCTCGCACTTCCTGCTCGGACAACAATCATAAGAGTCCACCAGGAGACGGATCAAGGTCACCCACAATCGATATCTTACTACTGGACGTTATTTAAACCGAATGGAGTTATCACAGAACGATTGATCACACTACAGCCTAATAATGTTCTATCCTACGATATCCTCAAACTGATCTCATTTTGGATCTTTACTAGCTCGCTAATCATCTACATCATCATCTTATTTACCAATATTGTTTTACTTAGAGTATTACTGCATTTATCAGACGCATCTTTCTTTTTCATTGTAATTTAAATAGTTCATTTTTAAAGTCTTGTTCGATGGACCATCTTCTCTCAACACTGCCGCATCAGGTTAATTATGTATACCACTGCATGTTTAAAACTCGTCCTGATATCTATCTTTTCTATTGGTTCCCAGATGGTTAATTCTAAAATTTGAGTTTATTGAAAAATCGAATTACTAATCCGTAATAGTAAAATAACTGATTGCTAAATATTTGTCACTTCAGATGTGATTGTACGAGTTCAATAGAATTAGATTCTTCTTTTCACCTTTGGTATTACGTATCTATGTGTCACAGTTATCTGCCTTGATTCGTAGATTGACTTATTATCTAAATAATTTTTTTAAGAAAAAAAAAGTTCTTTAGTTTTGGGAAGAGTTGAGATGAGCCTTATTAGACAGTTACGGAACAAAGTGAAGAATATAAGGGAATAATAATATGGACGTAATAAAAATTCGAAAATTGGTACAGATGGTGGTATAAATTTGGACTGGCAAATAATTAAGACTTTCTTGGTGTGTATGAATTTATATCATTATTAATAATTTAATTTTCATACTCCCTTTCATGTTAGAAATTTCCTCCTCTCATGCAGTTCTTTCCATTAATTTTAAAAAAAAACAATGTCTAGAATAATACCCTATAAAACTTTCCTAGATATAATATTCCTCAATTTCCTCTAAGTCTTACTGACAAATCGGGTCCAGTGTCCGTTGACCATAAATTTTAGTACAGATTTGGTCGTTGAGAAAATCTATTGCGTAACCAAATATGGGACTGGAAATTCGAGTCTTCGTCATCCCACCCCCAGAAATGTCAACGTTCGTAGCCGTGCGTTACATGTATCGAGAGGTAGCACTGTCGATAGAGAAAGGACTAGTCGACGAACCATAAATGACAACACCGTCTGGACGCGATCATAGTAGCCAATTTATAATATTGAAGTAGTCTTTTTTTTAACTTAGGGACCTCTAAGTACTCTTAATATAATGAAACATTTAAAAAAAAAAGAAATAGAGAAATATGTAACAAAACGACCTGATATTCTCTTAAATTTTACACTGTCAAGCGGGAAGAAATTCTCCGGAAACTGTGGGATTTTAGTTGGGACTGAAAGTGTTGTAGCTACCATAAAGACTCATCAACATTGAGGAAGAATAAAATTAAGAATATAATAATTATGCTTTTTCTTTCTCCGGAAACTTCTCTCGTAACTTCATCAGTCTATTTAGAATATACAATCATCAAACTGATCCATCGAGACTTATATGCCATTTATATTCATTGAATGAGAAGGACAGTTTTCCTTATAATAATAATAGTTTGGAATTTTAAAATACACTGTGTAGACCTTGTATCGTTTATTCATTGGCCCAATTGGTGTTATTAGATGATTAATAAGTGACGGTAAACCCAGACGACAAAACAGGAGGGATGCAATGGCCATATGGTCAATTACAGGCGTGTCAGTAACAGACAGGATATTTAATTATATCAGCCAGGTATCGAAGTGTAACTAATTGTATCTACGTACTGGAACAATATAAAAAGTCAGCACGGCATTCAAAACTGAATAAATAAAAAATTAATAATGATACATAATCTAAAGGAACAAAATTTATAAAACACTATTTTATTTATTTCAACCTCTTCAGGTTGAATACGTTTCAAAACTTTCGGTATCATTTTCAATCAACTACGAAAAATTTTTAATAAATAATTCAAAAGTCAAAGTTTTGAATCTACACGAAGGCATTTCCATGTAGTGTATTAAATTTATATTCGCAGTATATTATCAACATCGTAATGGGTGAAAATATAATTGATATTTATAATATGTTTTAATTGATTATCAGGTATAATTTATTTACAAGCTCTGCCCTTTTGAATATTCGTGTTTTGATGCTATAAATATAATTAGTCCTATACCGATTTTGTGGCATCGAGAAAAATCGCAGAATATTTTGACTCCAATATCCTCCTTCTCATACAGAATCTGGTCAGCTCTAGTATCCCATTACTCACAAGCACAGGAAAACGGACTATAGAGCTAAGATTATCCAGCACACGCGAAAAAAATGTGCAACAAAGTCAGTAATGTGTAATAGAAGTTGAAAGTCTGGAAAATTAAATTGTGTGCCATATTAAAATTTATAATAATCGAATCATGATCAGACCTAAGTGACATATGTACTATTATGTCTGAAATATTATAATGATTTTGTGTGATAAAGGCATTATATCAATTCTTTCTCAAGTATTTTATTTATTATAATCGATCGTTGGACTCTCCTGGATGCCTGTTCTTCAAATTGGAATGATATTATTTTGCACGATTATTAACGTTAGATTTAGCGTTACTTATAATTCCAGTATCAAATAATTTGTATATATATTCGCTAGCAATCATGAATGTCACTTAGAAATAAAAATAATCTGTGAAATCTGAACTTCTAGTTTTTACAATACTAATACAAATACAAATTTTGATTCGGTTCACTTCTCTTTAAGTTTCATCGAAATCGGTTCGACCATTTTCCTGCGAAAAATAAATTAAGATTTTGTTTCACAGTGGCGGATGACAGTTTTATATCTTCACATTGATAAAAAAAAATTCATCGTAATCGGTCCAGTGATGAACGAAATAATTCAGTGTGAAAAGACAAAGTAATTCGGATGACATAGATTTCTGATCCCTGAAATTAAATTCTTAGGAAGGTACAAAATTACTATTTTATTCATGTAGTTCAATTCGGGAGCTGGAAGACAGGAGCTTATTTTATTTCGTCTTGGGAAAAATCGATATATCATAAAAATTTGATTAACTTGAATATCTTTAACGGCTCCACTACCACATAAAATGTGTAACTAAATCAAGAATGTTCTGGTATTGAACAAAAAAGGCCAGATCAACGAGAGAACCACGGAGAAGGTTTGCACCAACTTTTCCGAAAACGTGAATGTCATAGAATCATGTGTTTCATACAATCAATAGAGCATGTTAAAGTTCCTGTTTTGAAATGTTAGTCTCACAAAATTCACAGAAAACCCTTCTACAATTTATCTTCGTTAGAGCCAAAGGAAATGATGGTTCCTAGAGGAAATTTAAGAACTTTTACCACAATACAGTACGGAATGTCTTGCAGAAATGAGTGAACCTGGAGAAAAAGTCGGCAAATAAAATATCTGCCTGGTTTGACAGTCCAAACACTCGTTTTAAAATAAATGTGGAATATTAATTGATCCATCTAGATTTTGATCTCACTGAACCAGATGGTCAGTAGCTCTTATAATCAGTGAGAATTTTAAAAGTCAGCGATTAGAAAATAAGTTTTATTTATAATTTTTCGAACACTATAGATCTACATTTATTCATAATTTTAGATTGCCAGTAGAGTTAACGATAATTCTTCATAAATACTTCTCGTTTTTGTGAGAGGAAGTTGCATCTGCGATCCATATGCTCATCTGTCGGGAGGGGACAGACATAGCGAAACAATTCTGGTGCATTATCAATTCCCGAGATCGCCACCACCAGCGACGCATATGCTCTTCGTTAATTCACCGTCATCACCACTGCCATCACGATCAACTGTGCGCACGTGCCTTATGGCGTGCATGAAGGGGAGGACGTGAACGGAACGACGTGTGCCACCCTAATAATTGTGCCAAAATATATGCATAATTCAGCAGAGAAACTCATAATCATGTGGTATTTCCGTTAAAAAAATGGTTTTCTCAGCAACTGGAACTTAAAAGCTCAGTTGACCATAAGCGTGTCATGGTAAAGTCACAATATCTGGGGGTAACGATACTGCGAATGATTTAAATGTTAAATTACACATTTAACTTATAAATTTTGTCCTCCAATGTATTCTAAAAATTATTCCTAGATGTTCTAACTCACGTCTTTTATCACGGAGCAAATCCAATTGCTATTTGGTATTCTCCTCGGTATAACCATTAGCCATTCTTCTTTCCGTACATATTACCACAATACCTGACAGTCTTACAGAAATTTTATACTTACAACGCTTCAAATACAAATAATATTCTGACTTGAAGTTTACGTTGTCTATCAGGATAATGTGAAAGGTGAAAATATTAATGAATTCAGAAATATAATGAGATACGTAAAAATGAGGAAATTTGAAATATGAATCTTATGAAATTTCTCTCAGGATTATACTTTGTATTTGATACATTGACATATTCTCGGATATTTTGAACAAAAGAGACATCAAAATTTCTGATTCTCTATGAAAAACGTTAAAATCAAACCAAATAAATCAGATTATTGTGTATTATTTTAAATACTTTATAACGGAAAAAATGTTAGGTTAAAATAACGAATTGGTTATCACATCATAAAATAAAAATTACTTGTAAAAAATAGCAAGACCGGTATCAACTATATAAATAAAATTCTGTGTTATTAGAATATATTTATATGTCATACATTAGAGAAATGCTAACCAAACGTTATAAAAGCATAACTTTTTCTATTTTTACAAGGCGATATTTAGCAGAATTTAAATGAACTTTGTTTTTCCGTTTCTATGCAAAACCATAAAAAGATTTTTTTTTTCAATATCAAATTGCCATCCGCCGTCTGAAAACTAAATGGCGATCGTTACAAAACATTATTGCCGACCTCCTGTGGTGTAATGGTAGGCGTCACTGCCTCGCTTCACAGCGGTCCCGGGTTCGAATCCCAGCGACGGCATCGATGTTGTCTCTGCGTGTTTCCATACCGAGAAACTCCCACTAATTAGTTCCCCGACTAGAAACAGTTTTTAAATGACCTTTGGAGTTTATGAGACTATAAATAAAATGATTTTAAAAAACTGGGGTTTTGTTCGCTTAAAATAAAAACGGCTAAAGTTGTAAATAACGTCCAGGTTGTCCACCACTTGATACTTAAAATTCCTGAAGAGAATGTTTTGATAGGTGATCAAAATCATAGATCCTATAGAAGTGAATCTCGTTATGCAGAACCAATGAGGAGAAAAGGTGCCAAGTCTGAAAAAAACTCTAAACTAGAACAATGATTTATACGTAACAATTCTATCAAGAAAAAAACCCAGACCAATCAGAGAAATAAATCTGTGGTCCTAAATCTAACCGCACACAAATTTTCCATACCTGTATGAAAGACAGTTAATCATCTAGTACTGTATAAAATAGATTATACCGTATTATGAGCATTAAAATGATCAGGGGGCAGAATACCACAAAAAAGAGAACCACATAAAAAGACCTCAGATTTTTTTATTCTAAATACGGGTTGAGGTATTACACGTCACGCATATTAGTCGTTTAACTTTCCCACTTGGAGAACGCTAGAGGGCTCAAAATTTTAGCGTGTAACAAGGCTGTGTGTAACGTAACTATGTCGGTGCGTGAGAAACAGCGTGCTTAAATCGAGTTTCTAACGGATGAAAACGTGCCTGGATTCACCATTTAGACCCTGAAAAGAGCAGAGAATCAATAGAGTTCCCAGGGTGACTATGTTGAAAAATAAATATGCAGTCATGAAGAATAAAGATGTAGAATGTTAATAAAGTTTGTTTTATTTAAAAAAGCTTTAAAAAATTCGGAGGCATTACTTTTTAACACGCGCTGGTATATTTTAAATTATGTAACAGAAAATACATTTCTGTGTTTGAACGAGGTTATGGAGAATATGGGACTTAGAGTGAGGACGCATCTTAATAACGTTAGCTGACGATTGTGTTTTATAAATGACCGTAGCGAAGAACGGGAACCAAAGATTGAATGTTTATAGAGCTAACGTTTTTCTCTGGGAAAATCTAGGACGTTGGTTCGTAATCTGGATCACGAGATCCTGAGAAGCAGATCAGTAGAGACTTAAAACGTCTCTGAGGTGCAGACAATCTCTTTGCTGATGACACGCTTCATAGTAGACATTTAAGTTATTATTCCTGCTGTAGGGACCTTTTTAGGGGTAACAGACATTTGATTGTACTTATTATGCTAATTGAGTGTAACAGATTGGTGAAGTTTAGTGCGCGCGTGCCCTCATGGTCGGTGTCTCTCGGAGCGTGTCCCTCGGAGGTAATGTATGCCTTCTCAGCTTCCGGAATGCGCCGACACTCCACGTAACGAACCAACACAACCAACTTCTGTCACCTGTTCTTTCGTCACACTGAGTGCGCGCCACGCGCCGCCATAAGTAAGGAACGTTACCAACTCAATCACCTGGCGCACATCTAAGCAAATCTACAAGTATTTGCAACGTTTACTCAATCATCATGTAATAAGGGGACAAGGTACTCCAATCATCTAAGAACAAAATTAAGTCTGATTGATAAATCGAGAAATTTATTATTTATCACTGAAGTTAACCGTTGCCGACTTTACTATGCAATTTACAGGTTTTAGGAAACAATAAAAAATATGTTTTTTAAAAAACAATAAGTTAAGAGTTTTGCATTCATTTAATATTTGCAGTTACTATAATTCCAATTAAATTAAATTCCAAGAGTAGTAAATTTAAGTTCGATTCTAAAATGAACCACCTATCACAGTCACCAAACCAATTTGTTTCATTATAAATATAATCAATGCGTCAAGCCAATTTTACAATATAATTTCTCCTTTAATCACGGAGTAATCTGGTGTGCCTCACAATAGTCAGTTCTTTCTGTGTTTCCCATTTACGTAGCTTAGAATTGGAGTTCATTGAAATTAATGTGTCTCCAACCTCTTTCTCAGATTCCAAGACTTCCTCCTTGACGTCTACCCTCCGCTGTCGGCGTCAGGTTCGCCTGCAGGTTCGTTTCGATTTTTTTCTGTAGTGTTGAAAGTTTTCAGATATAGATATGAACACGCTATTCTTACATCCTGAATCGTAAATTCCGTTCAGCAATTCCTGCTAAACGGAGGAGCACTCACCAGGTCAGGTAACAAGTCCAACCATGTGTCTGATTACAACTTGAACTGGAAGCTGAACTGCACAAGACCAGATCTCATCACCAGTAAGCTCCATTGACTATCCAAAACGTACCATCCTCGTTCATTCTGTGTTGGAGTTTTCATAAAGATTTTATAACCCCCACTTTTCAAACTTCATCTCCCATCAATCATAGCACTCAGGTCACCCAACTTAGACTTCCAGTAAATATTTCCTCACTCATGATGAACAGTTAAGTTCATAAGCCTGGTTTTGAAATTAAATTATGCGGCTTGTTTCAGTCCAGAAACCACACAAGCCTTTACAGACCTTTTTATGAATAAAATTAAATCTGAATATATCGTAAAATGTGTTTTAACAGGACACACTTCCAATCTGTGAAAGGAAGGCGCATTTTACTCATCAGAGAAGAAAATTACTTCGATATGGAGACCCTGGGAAGAGTTAAACTGACACTGAGTAGAAAATGGTAATTACAATATTCAATTGATTGAATGAATTTATCGCTGCCTCACTCTCAAATGAATAGGCCTGGGAACTTGTGACGTGTAATGCACAAATAATACATACACGGTATCAATACGTATTATAAAATGTGTAGACTAGTTCGATGAAAAATAAAATTAAAATTTTAAGTGCTTGACAATTATTCGACCAGATTTTTCCTATTCACGTCACTAACACAGTTCCTTGAATAATGTTACCATTACGAGGAAATGTCTGCAAGTAAATTCTTCCAAGCAGGGTTAAGAAACATAATATATACCCAATTAAATCGTTTTTATTGACATTCGCTTACAGATTCCATAAAATCCTCCTTATTCAATATTTTATTTGTTCAATTTAAACCATAATTTTTTCAAGATAATCCCAAGAAACTGACTCTGCAAAATGTCGGTTAAGGAGTCAGTCTACAATTAGAAGGGGCAGTTAAGACGGACGCACTGAAGCCCAACGAGTTGGTTCCTGAGGGCATGAGCACCTGCTCAAAGTGAACGCTAATCCTCAACGCGAATGCCGAATTAATTTCTCCCTCCCTTCTTAGCCCAGTCAGGTCAGCCAAGACAGAAAGACAGAGACAGAGAGAGATTTAGAGAGTGTATCTAATCGGGAACAAGTAGTGCGTTAATAATGTCAGCAGCACCCGAGGGATAGTGCCGATGGTGTGGTGCGGCCTTCAAGGTTACCACAACTCTTTCACATGCTAATCACCGTCCACGCCTATCCTTCCCGCGATCTCAGCAAAAATAATTGGGCTGCCGGATTTAGCAAGTAGCGTAACTAGCCGATCTCGTCCGGGGGAATCAATAAGAGAAGCTGTTAAGTGGACCACCCAAACGATTCGTGCGTTGGAGGCATCAGGGGCAGCTGGAGGAACGAATAAAAATTTATACCCTTTAATTGCTATGCGGTCGTGTTGCAAGTGTCCGCTGGTATTGTCCGTTTAGGCGAGATTATGGAAATTTAGTGGGAAAGTGCGACCGTATGATGATGTATGGAAGGAGAACGGAATTAATTAAGAGATTTGGAGAGTGGCAACTGTGTGCACGTGGAGTAGGAGAAGCACCCAGAACGAGAGAAACTGGTTCCAAAAAACATAAGACTAATTAGTAAAATACTGCAATGGCTGATACATACGGAAATTTTCCGTTGAATATACATGCCATTTTTTTTGTTAAATCCACCGTTAGGTCCTGAAAAATTTACAATTTCTAAATTTAGATTATATAGACATAAACGTAATTTGGCTGATTACTCGCAAATATTTACCTTTATATATTTTCAGATATATAACAATAAATACAAAATTGATCGTGAAGTTGATGAAAGTGATTCTGGAGAAAACTGATATTTTCCGGAATTAAGAATAAAGTAACTTTCACATGCATCACATGCTGGAAAGGAAATAATTTGGGGCGAAAAAATGTCAGCGTTTCACTCAAATTCCAAGCTGCTTTTATACCCAATTTTTAAATATCATATTCAAGTCGTTTTAAAAACAAAAAGGATCATAAATAATCACGTTTTAAATTAGTTCGAATATTGAATTATTGTATTACGTATTTCGATAGTCTTTTTTAGGTGAGAAATTATTATACTATACAATAAATTTATTTACTTGTTGAAGATTTTTGTTCCACAAGGTTTAGTATGTCGATGATAAATAAAAATTTATCATAATAAAGTAAAATATTATCAGTAAAATATTATGTAGAGTCGGGTTATAATTTTACATATCTTAATCATATATAACCTGTTTCTGTCTGTATTCTTAATATATTGGAGAGGAAATTTTAATATATGGCAGAATTTAATAATTTAACCTCATTTATAATCCACGGTTTTCTTGATGTTGTAACCTTGAATTTTTTTCAGTTGATCTATTACTAAATTTGGTCTGACCGCTTCCAATTAGTTCCTGTTGTCTTCTTACTGATCTTATCCTATCTGTTAAATGGCATCGTGCTCCGGCCGGCTTTTCAAAGCCTCCGTATAAATATAATTCTTCTTTTAACCGTAGTTTTTCGCTACAAGGAAATAAATTTTATCATTGTAAATTCTACAAATTAATTTAATGTGACAATGATTTAGAGAAATATGTTTCCGTATTTGGCGGCATGTTAATTCAATGGAGTTAGATCTCTAATTTGGCCTTGCTCCGCGTTATTTGAGCCAAACCCTGTTCTCTCCGATGAATCGTGGCGTGATTGATAGCATTGCCTCGCCTCTTCTGACTGTAAATTGGTAGGAAAACTCGTCTTGATGGATGGCTTCCAATTGGGAGAGTGTCCTCTGTCGTGGACCCCCTTCATTACCTGCAATATTGAGAGAGGCCCTGGCCGGTTAACTTTCCTGTTAAGGAAGGACAACTCTGTGCGGAAAAAAGAAACGAGTATGACTTACAACTGGATCGGTGACAGGTCTTTCGCTGCCATATAGCACTGCGTATATAGGACTCACAAGACTTTTGCCTTAAATTAGGTGTTGATCTTTAACATCGAATGGGCAAATGAAAGAACCGGCACAACCCGTATTTTCTTAATACTCTATTTCAACTCACAGATTATACTGCAAGGCGACTAACTCATGCAAGTATTTCAGATAAATTATATGCATATGCATTACTTCAGGTACTTTTTGCTCTTTAAGATAACCGCTTAAGTATTCATGACCTTAATTGTGTTAGACTGCGGAAAACAGATAAGCACATTTATTACTTAAGATAATCCCTTCTTGTCTTAAGCCAGTAATGGGCACGATTTAATGTTCCATTCACCTGTAGTAGAAAATAATCTAAGGAATTCATTTTATCCAATTGATTGATGAAAATTGTTTTTGCCTCGATTAAGAACTCTTATATATCATTGCTTCTGAAAACAATTTCATCATAGAAGATTATAAAACATACTTGTTATAATGTTATTAAATATTAATATATGGAAGAAGAAAAGAGGTTTCACAAGCAGATTAGTCATGATATTTAATAATATAATTAAAATGATGAATTAAGAACAATCTGAATGCTTTTATCGCATTTTTCGGACATGTAGGGGAATAAATATAATTTTATTTCGCTGTTTTTTTAAAAACGGGGAACTAAGTTTTTAATCTAAAGCCGCATATGGATTGAATGAAATCAGGTAAATCCGTTGGGAGAACTTATTATTAGAAAGAATAAGATTTTATCACTATTTCAGTTTTCCTGTACTTCTTGAAAGAAAATTCACTAGTAGAACCTAACACGATTCATATATTTTTTAATACAATCCTCATCATGTCAACAGAATAATAATAATTTATTTTGTAAAAAATAATAGACAAACTGTTCGAGGAGAAACTTAATTGATATTAAACTTAGTTCCACCGCGATGTAACAGACTACTGTTTAGGGAAAAATCACGATAAGAATTGAGGAGGTGTCACTACATAGTTTATTTACAAAATATATTTCAGAGGTATCAGAGAGGGCGCTGAATATTGAACGCCAACGATGACACCGGCGCATCCTTGAATGGGTCAAAAACGGACGCTAGGGACAACATCAACGACAGCAGTTGCACGACATTATAAATCATCTCGCCAGAAGCACAAATTGGACGTTTTATAGTAACTTAACGTTGAAAATTTCCATTTTTATATCAATCTTGTATGTATACTTTGATACTTCGTTAAATTATAAATAATCTGAGAAATAGACCTGGAAACTACATCGAATAAAAATTGAAGATTAATATAGTTATTTATTTAATCACTGTTATATTTGTATATTTAACGTTGCTTTATATTATACATTTTTTATAAAGTACAATGTTCATTTTTTAACTTTTTAATTGTAATATTTTATTCTTGTTTTGTAATCTTATATTATAACTCATCATATTTCCCACACCGAAAACTAATGGAATGAATAATAAATCTAAATTATATTCGTATAAATCTATAAAAACTTGTTGGCTAATGAAATAGTAACTGCTATTGGCTAGAATAATTTTTAATAAAAAATAAATTATTATTGATATCTATACGACAAAAAAGGATCTTAAATAAAATTCAGTTATCACGACACTGATAAAAAATTGATTTATTTACGCATAAGGAATGAAAACTTGTCTAAGAGATTTCTCGTAAAGTATTCGCTGTTTAAATAATTTTCCTTGGTTTATAACAAATTTTAATACTTTTCATGCAATCGGAAGTATTCAGATCCCTACCCTCTTTCCAAAGACCAAAGTTATAATTAAAAAACCTTCTCCAAATACCAGTATCGGATTGGTAATGCCTAAATATCAAAATGGCTGCACATACTTGTCACATTTCCAATCTTTTGTGAATAAAATACAAAGATGAATTTACTATGGTATCACTGATACTTTTTGGTGACTGATGGTGACGTAGGAAGTGTGGAAGCTATAGTTCCTGCCAGTTTGAGAGCAATTGATGGTGCTGCCCGCATGAGGGAGGGAGCAAGGGAACATGTGTGTGTAACGTACGCAAGTATTCTCATGGTAATGCAGGTCGCCGGGGAGAGACGGAAACACACTCATTAGTAACGAGGAGACGTCACCGTGAAATGACCGCGTTCAAACACACTATACAAAACGTGGCATTTATAGTTTAAATTTTGTGAACGGTACAAAGGGCAGAGCAGAGAAGATCAAAACAGAGACAGGGGAAGTTGAAGAAACCAAGAACACTTTTTGATATGAATCATAACCACATTATCGGGTTAATCTAATAAAAAAAATGGAAGATCATGGTTGACATAAATGTCTCAGAAATCAAACTATATAACATCCACAAATTTACTTTTATCAGGCCACTGTTCTTTGATTACTATTATGTTACAGCATGTTCTTTTATGAATGTTATAACGCAGTCATTATTTAAGAAGAGAATTAGTGTTCTTAGGTACATGAAGTGTCCTAAATCATTAAAATATTATCAGATACTAGTGAATGATGGAAGTATTTTATTTTATAGTAAAATAAGCTAAATATATTGGCAAAATATTTTGATTTCTAGGTCATCTTTAAATTTAGACATAAATTTATCTTTATCTATAGCTACTTAATTATAGTTAAAACTTAATTACATTTAATAAATTCATGAAATATTGAAGTCTAATTGAGTAACCATCAAACTTCCGGAAAAATAATTGAATCTTCGAACATTTGACTACCTTTGATTTGCTTAATACCATTAAACTACCTGTAAGAGATTTAACGGAAATTTTCCCTGTATTGAGAGGAAAGTGAATATTCAATTTGACAAATTGTGTGCAAAATTCATTACTAATTAAAAGACCTTAATGTGAGAGTTGAATAATCATTGCGTATTGCGTGTTGCATTAAGGAAAAGACGCTCAATTTTTTTGACGAGTAGTGTACATATTTTTTTAATTTTATCTTCTCATTTTATGTACAATATTATTGCATTATAATACTTTTAAAAAACCTACAGTCTTCTACTTTCATTATTAATTATAATATTTTACCTATACAGAATACGTGTAACCTGGTGGTTATGTTGGTCTCAGGAGCCAATGAAGAATGAGCTCACCTCCGATAACCGGTTAAAATATTTCAGCGTTTATTTTGGTAGGCCGAGGCCCTCACTGGTCTGTAGAACCATAGAAAGAGATAACTGAGTATATTAGCGTTAATACGTCTCGTCTTTACTTCATGATGTCCTGTCAAGTATTTTAATTTCTGTGTGCAACGTAGAACAAAATTTTAAAACTACCTTAGTACACAATTTAATTATCTTAACCTGTTACACTATTGTGCAGTAGTCACCTATCTTCACAATTTGGATTTTATGTTACTTTAGAAATTCTGACATCCATTCCTGTGAGGAAGCCATAGACCAGTCAATTGTTGTTTGTCAACCATACCCATAAACTAGTCTGACGATTTAATATTAAAGGAACATTTAAGTAAATAATACCTAGAGAATGAAAATAAAATTGTTTAGTAAAATACTTACACAAAATGTATATAAATACCATTAATAAAAGTTCTGTTAAATTAGGACAAAATAAATAAATATCACTGTACTGAATCTTCCACTTATTTTTACGAAAATGGTTAACATTATAAAGTTGTATTAGTGACGAATAAAATAATTCAGCAAACAAAATTCTGAATGGCAAATGTTAATTCTCTCTGGAGTGTTTATCCTACCACACGCACATATAAACGTTTTTATCAGTGTTAACATTCTGTAACGATTCAAAGATTGTTTATACGAAGGAAAGGCCACCATTAAAGTTTGAAACATGAGTACTTTCAACAGGATTTAGTACGTTTGTTGTAGATCCGAGTGAGACTAATTTTCTCACAGCTTTTCAAGTACCTAGAACCTGAGTATCGTTTTCCTATTGCCAATACGGTATTCATTGGCCCCCTTAAAGGGCTCAGTTCCTTTTGAAAGCTCCTTCCCCCATACAAACCGCACAACACCTTTCACACCCGTGACAACTTTGACAACTAATCATTCGCTTAGAAGCGTTCTCGTCTCTCACAGTCGCTACAATTATGGTCAATTCTATTTTTATCATTATGGACAATTTCTAGATCCAAAATGAAATATTGATTTCAACATCAAGTGTTTAATAGTGTTAAAATTATTATTTAATATTAGTCAACAGAAGCAATTCCGCTAAATCATGCATATATCAGAAAATTATTTGCTCCATCAATAGAGTGGATCAACAGCTATTCGGTTACAACTTTGATAGTCGTTGAATAAATTGACCCAAATCGTTGGGCGCGCTCCATAGCAATTATGCCGCTTTTAAAGTTTTACTAAATGCGCATACTTGATGCTGAAAACCATTTAGCGCCTACTCCTTCATCTTTGCACTGGTAATTTTTCTCCGAAGTAGCACTACGTTGTTTTGTTTTCGCCATTCGATGAAGGAAATGTTAGCTAACTACATAATTACTATGAATACTTATGTATTTTCTATGTTTTCATTTGGATGAACAGTTAAAAAATGAAAAATAAAACGTATCATAACGTTAAAATGTTCAGACCAATTTTTGGGTTTGTTCTCCTTTTTCTAGTATTCTGCAGAAGTCGTTTCGTCTCAAAAGGAATTAATACGTCTTCTGTAGTTTATCTTAAATTACACGGACGATTTAATTTACTAATTTTACGCTAGAGTCTACTTAAATAATCGGAAGCAGGTAAGTTCAAATAATACGAACTATTACGGCAAATAAATTACGCAAAATTTCATAAATGTATGATAAACTGTACTATGATGAACCATATAAAGTATTTACTATGATATAACACAAATGTAATAGTTAAATAATCTGTTATGAGTTGATGTAACACTAAAATTATAAGAAAAATAATTAGGTTTTGAATTAAGACTGAGGAAAACAATTGAACTAAAAAAACTTAGGAGGAATAAAATGAAAATAAACACGTTCCGAGCGTTTCATGGAAAAAACATTCTCTTAATTTGAAATACTTCCAAATATTATTTTATTTAAAAAAAACACCTACAATTCAGCGTATTATATTTAGAAACCACGCAGACGCTAATAACTGCTGATATAATCTGTATTCACAGAAGGATAACGTATTTTGGTCCAAAATGAGGCTTTCAAGAAAGAAAGCGTTTTTATTAACAGGTCAGATTATAAAATTAATTTAGGAAATTTATTTAATTCGTCATATATGTAAAAGTACACATGATGACGGGACATATGATACAAGTATTTACTTATTTTCTAAAAGAACCAAAAAATAATTTTTAAATCATAAGTAAGACTTAATTATCTTGGAGAAAATTAATGTGATTTTTATCGTACAGCGTACAAATTCTAATCAACGCGTCCTTTTAAGCCATTAATGAAATTATATTTCTATATAATTTAAAATGATGAAGGGATTAGTGAACTGTAACTCAATATAACCAGTGATTATTTAATGAAAACAACTCAATATCAATGTTAATTGAACGAACCAGCCTCATTTTCATGAATAAAAAAAAATTGGAGAATATTATTGAAAATTCGCAAAACCTAACAATTATTTTTACCTCAACAATTTTTTATTATTTAAAAAGTATCTATAAAATTATATTTTAAAAGAAATTTCATATATAAACCTGAGGAGGTTCCAAAGAAGGGAAGGATACGTCGTGCTAAGTTTTATTAATATGTTCTAATTTTTATTTTATTTTTAATTTGGCGGGTTAATTAATTTATAATTCCACGAAGTCATATAAATATATCTCCCAACTCAAAATGTATTACGGAGGGATTAAATAAGCACTGCAGAGAAATGATGTGGTATTAACAGATTCTAGATCATTTATTAAATTTTAGTTTGCGGAGGAAACGCAGTCAGCGTTCGAAAATTATCGTGTAGTCGTTACTAATTAGCGAAATGTTAGCGTTGTACTTGTTTATTTGTAACGACTATAATTCAAGCACTGGCCTCTGGGCTTGAGTAGTGCTGCAGGTAATCCCTTGAGTTTTCGTCAACGCTTTGTTTATGATTGCCCTTATTTTTTTTTCTTCTCCGCCTCTCGGAGGATATCACAGGTAAATTGTCCGAGTTGAGAACACGACCAGATGGATTGCCTAATTAAGTCTGCGGTTGGCAGGGCATCGCAGTGTGTCGTCTCAGGGTGTTTTTCTCACACCGACGGTGTGCACCAAGAGGAAGAGAGGGGATAGGGAAGGTACACAGGTAGGAAGAAACCTTGTGGGAACCAGTGACCTGTGCAGATCACCTGCAGCTTCCGCGGCCTCCCGTGGGAAACACATACTCCCAATGCAAGTGAATCGGAAGACGAGACGAACCGAGCCCAGCTGAAGTGAAAAACCCTTCGACCTGCCGCGGGACTTTGTTGTTCCAGAAAATATCGACGAAAGGATACTTTTGCCTTGTATAACACCTCCGCCACATCCGGCTTAAGGAACAACCTTGAGAGTAGTTTTGGCGAGGGCAGGCGATCGTCAAGAGGATCATAAGTTAATACCATGCCATAGTGTATAAGCCTATAGACTAGTTTCTAACCTAGCGTATGAAAGCAAAGAAGAGAGAAAATTATGTAATGATAAAAAGTCGGTCTGATCTTAGATGAAATTTGTATTCAATATTTTTTAAGTTACCCGAAAAATTTTCTACGTCTACAAAATTATCAGAAATACTTTTTTTCTAAACCATCACAAGCGAAACTTCACATTTCGGAGACATTTAATTTCTATAGATTCTCGCAGACGTGTAGCCCGGGGGCCCTAGTTAACCCTTGGCTACCTTCCTCTACCCTTCCGCATCCCCCCTTTCAAATCCCTTCCTATGCTATTAAAGGGGAGTTGCCCTAAGTGGATTACCCTCATGTAGCCTATTGCCCTAAAAAAAATCATTAAATTTCATGAAATGATCAGTACGCTATAATATCACAGGTACAAACATATCTTGCAAAATGTTTTAATTATCAATTAATTTTTAAAATCTAAATCTATAAACTTGAAAGAAACAATGTTTTACAAACATGATAATTTATCATACAATTTTGTATAATTAAAAATTCTAAGATTTAGCTGTTTTATGACACAATCCTTTCTTTAAAACATTCAATATAAAATCATTAACTTGTTTGATAATTATTGTATTCGAGTTACTTTTAAAACCATCAATAATTTAAATTTATCCAAAAGTAGTAAACACAAAATTTACTTTTTACCTAAACACAATGTTATTTTAAAAATTTATTGTTTGGATTCCCATGCTTGTTATACTTGTCAAACGAAACGTTTTAAAAATTCGAATCAATGAACATCAAAACATTTTAAAATTAAGGTCCAAAGTTATTCAGTAGTGTTCAAACGTCTCTTATATTTGATCAGAGTATTGTAAATATTTTAAAATGAGAATTCAAATAATATTACAGGTAACTGAGCAATATATTTCATATTAGTTCCAATGGTTTGGCTCTCAATTTAAAAAATATACTAACAATTTTAAATAATTTGTGATTCCTTTTTAATGTAATCAATTTAGTTTATTATATATTTTTATTTCCATTGGTTTTTTTATTTCATCCAATCAAGAGTTATGTAAACACAACAGTCATTTTGGCTACAACATTTGTGAAATCGTACCTTATAAATTTATGTTCATATATGTTTAATGTAAGTAATGTTCAACAATAGTTTTTACATTTATAAATTATTTTAAATTATAATTATAAATTATCATATTTTTAAAAAAAATATGTTTTGGAATTTTTAGAGTACTAATTTTACTGAAATTTACTACAACTGAAGAAGTCTCAAAGATGTTAGGAATTATGTAATAGAAGCTATGACATGTGTTAGTTCCAAGTGTTTTACGCACCTGATGAAATCTACAATGACCAACGAAACGTTGTGCTGTTAAAGTTTTAAATTATCGGTCTGTATTTGGGCAATTTTTTATTACTTATCAATTTAACAGACATTGAAAAATCTATTAATTAAAAATTAATGCTTTATAAAGACGACTTTAATCATTACAAAACGTTTGATAATATTAAATGTAAAAAAAAATAAACTACAGATCTACTAAATCGAAATACACAAATACGTTACAATACAGGAGATAACGTCTGATATTGGTCGCCAATTTTTTTAATATAATATATAACTATGAAATATACATAGTTTTAAATCAACTCGATGTAAGAGAAGTCTGAAAGCCGAAGAGATAACAAAGAACCATTTCTTACGAGCAAGGAGCAAGGAACATACGCTACAACACACTACTGTACGGCGGAGCTGCCTACGTAACAGGTGCGCAAATCCCATTTTCTTATTTTCAAAAATTGTTCACTTTAAAAACGTTTTTTTATTTGCACGTGTAAATAAATAAAATACTAACTACATTTATAATCACATTAAATTCCACATTCCCTGATAGCATTATTTTTCTTTCAAAACACAATTCTATAAAGTTTTCAACAATTTGAATGAATTGAATATGGTTATCAATTGGAAAGGGAAAAAAAGTATATGGAAAGTATATATACTGTAGAAATAGACATGGTTATTAGAAATTCATTAACTCCTTTCCGAAAATATCACAATTTTTGCAACGACGTACAGTTTATGAGGATAAGTACATTGATGAATGTAATAATACATATTCCCTTTCTTATTCTAAATAAGTGAAATTATGAATATAACCGGTCAACACGGATTCTATTAAATAGAATAAAATGTTTAAAAACTTTTTTTTATCATGAGTAGGCCTATTTTTCGGGAAATATTTATTACGATATATATATATATATATATAAATAATTTTTAATTTAAATAAAACTTCCACTATTAAAGGATGGCGAAGTTTTTTCACTTTTTACATACATTTGACATTTATGAACAGTATGTTTGGAGAATTGAAGGCAACATTATATTTCTTGGTCGTTCCCTGAACTCTCACCTCGATCGTCCTTGTCAAACCAGTGTCTTTTCACCAGTAACGTTTTCTTCGATGCATGAAAACGTAATTGCAGGAGACAGCTTCTTCCCTCAAAAGAATTATTTACATGCAGCAACCTGCCAGCTACACAAGTAAAAGGTGGATTTTTTTCTCTCTATCTTCCTTGCGCCTTAACTTACCAGGTCACCTGAACCTGCTTCCACACATCTAGACAATGTGTATATAACGGACACTTCCTGCAGGTATATGTTCCTTCCTACATTGGAAAGGGGGTAACTGGTGTCCTTCCTGTTCACAGAACTTGATAGAGAAGGGGAAAGGGCTTAATTATCCTAATGTTAGTAAGCAAACGATATTTAATCTTATTCATACTGTCTCCCACAGATACACGTTAACAAAAATTAATTTCAATTTTTTATAACTTACTTTGAATGAAAAATCCGTTATATAGACGCTTATAATATAAACCTGAATATCTTTTCACAGTTACCTTACATATTTATTTATTTTGTTGTTTAATAATATTTTACTAAAATATAAACAAACGTGCATGATTAAGTATTTTTTAAAATAGTTTAATTTATTTTATTTTGTTGTTATATTATAGGATTGATTTCTAAGTCGTGCATAGTTTATAATTGTTTTAAAATTAGAACCGGTCTGGCTGTCAGCGAATGAGTCAAACGTTGGCAAATCTTCAATAATGAATGACAACAAACCCTCCCTGCACGAATTTGATTTGACGGATCCAGTAAGAGTTTCAAGGTCAAAATAGTTGGTTCTCAGACCAGTAATACGTAAACCTATTTTTACAACTAACAACAATTTTTTCACTTTTCACATATCAAACAAACCTTCTTTAATTGCCTTTCAATTGACCTAATTTCGTCAAATTAAATTATGAACCAATTCAGCTCAATTTCTCCTTTGTCACTAATAAATTCTAGTTTTAAGTCACTGAATCAAACTCATAATTTCTATTTCAAAATGTTCTGTGCACTGCAATTTCGTCTCAGACCCTCGAAGTTTACACCTCTCGATCTTTATACGATCATTTTTATTCATCAGTGAAATGATTAATATTTTTCATACTGTACCTACATAGTTTATCATACCTAACGGAATACTGTATTTAACTATCACTTAATTTAATCAAATACGCTCCATCGAAACTTGATACGTCTTTAACTTCCGAAAATGAGGATTCTATTGTATTTATCAGATGCCTAAGTTTATACATTTTAACTGTAATGGAAGAACAAAGTAACAATGAAACAAGTACTGTATTACAAGGAAGGAGAAACAATCACTCATTGATAACTAAAAATATATTATTAAAATTTATACGTGTTTTAGCTCTTCACTATTTTATATCTTTGTGCCTAAACAATGAAATGTTCATTGCTTCAGTCGCATCGCATATTTTTGGGTTACTAATAGCTACATATGAAGTATTGATCTTTCTTATACTTATTCCAAAATTTTAAAATAAAACAGTATAGTTTCACTTGGATGAATTTGAAATCTCCTTCCCATTCTCATTAGAATACCGGGAGCAATTAAAATCAAGGTATTTATAACCAACCGACTGCATTGCCAGCAATTCCAGGAGCTGTTATGCTTTAATGTTAATTTCTATTTACATATTTCAGCATCGTAATAATTTATGCATACACACAAGAGCGGGTACAAGCGCACTTTCTGCATTCATAAATGTGCACAGTAGCTCCCGATTACAAACACCCACACACAAACAGTCTTGTCAACGTCTATATTTCCTCGTGATATTTCGTACCTAGAGCTGTATAAGGCTACTGAAACCAATTCACTCATATATTAATTAGTAGGATCTGCATAAAACACATTCAGAACTTTTTACAGGTTAATATGAATTAATCCAGTTTATAAAATAGTTAATTGAGAGTCTCGGATATAATATGCTATGTGCTACGAATACGTTAGCAAGGGATAGAACCAAATGGACGACGCTAATATCTTGATTATTACTTTCGAATACAAATTTATGTTTCGACGAGAGACTTCATATTGGCTATCGGCTTTATGTTAAGGGAAATGAAGCAAGAACGTTTCACATAAATTGAGTACAGAATGTGCTAATTGTATATATGAAGGTAACTTGTTCTATATATTTCTCTCTCACATTCACGAAAACCATAAATTTCCTTCCTTATAAGATATTTATTTTTAAAACTAACTTTTACAGTAATTTCTTCTAAAAACAATTTTACATCATATATTTACAAGCTGAAATTTATAAACAAAAAAATTATTATTTATCTTTTCGACAAAGAAATTAATAATTCCTTGTAAAATAAGAATTATATTCTGTAGTAGATCAAAATTAAAGAAATAGGAGATTAAATTGTAAAAAAATCACAATTGGTACTTCGATTTATTTAATTATTTTAAGTAGTTTTTTGTAATGCTCAAAATATTTTAATATAGAACTACAGACCAATATGATGCAGTATTAGCAAATTTAATGGAATAAATATGCATCATTAAAACAAAAGACTAACAACAGGGCGTAAGAATAAATAATATTGATATATATAAATATATATTCTCACTATTGAGAAAACTAATAAATAAATAAACATCAGCCAATTTTAAGTCTGAAAATAGAATTTGTTAATGTAAAATTAAACAACGTTTCATTGTTTGTTTTGCGACCTCATCAGGTTCAAGTTTAAAACTACAACAAGAACAAAACAATTACAATGGTTAGAATAACAATTTTAAGAAATATTTGGCAGATAACAGACACATAATTATTGATTAATTTTACATTAATATTTTTTCTGCTTTAAAATTGGCTGATGTTTATTTACTTATATATAAATAATGTTATTTCGACGCAACTTTTGTGCAAATCGCACTTTTGAAATTCATATACAACAAATAACATACGGGTCGCCAATGACCACGATGTCGAAGCAACCGTTAAAACTTTAATAAAAAAATGTAATGCAATTAATATTACGTATTTACATTTAAATTACAATTTTTACACATTTTAGGGACGAAATTACTGTTTTAAATTTCCATTAATAAATCTCAAGCTAATTGTCTGATGTTATATCATACAATTAATAATGTGTTCATTTATGTCGTAGATTCAAATATAGAAAAGGTTCCGCTTAAGCAGTTCTACAGCGTCGCTATGTAAATAGTCAAAATTTAAATGTATTTCTTAAAATAAATAAACAGCCAAGTTGTCAGAAAAAATTTATTCAATGTATTCAACTAAAACAAAAAAAAATATTGAAATATTACGACGTTTTGTCCATAATTTTGGGACTTCAACAGGTAATAGACTTAAATGAGCAAAATTTATAAATAAATTAGTAATTTAAAACCGACAATAAAATAGTTAAGTAAATTCTTCAAGTTTACAGATATGAATTAATTTAGTTAAAATATAAATTATACAAACTTACACTGTTTAATGTGTGCATTTTAAAAAATTAGATGTTCAGTATTAATTTTTTGTCAAAATCTGCGTCGTGTGGCAGTTGTAACCGAAATGTGTTACAAGAAGGGAACAGTCGTAAGTTGAATAACATTTGCACTGTAGCTAGACCCTGACAGTTAACAAATCACAGTCAATTAATTTATATTGGATGGGTATAGAAAAACTATTAAACTAAGTTTTCTGTTATTAATATTTTTAACTTATAAATTAGTATTTAAGTACTTGGTTTTATTAAATAAATTTTTATAGTAATATAATTTCTGGTGTTAAAATAATATTAGTAACTTTATTTTTTTTTCATAATTATTATTATTCGATCCTTATGGAAAATAACCTTTTAATTCGTAACAGTCTGATGTAACTGGTAAATTCGAGCGGCTTCGCCACTTAACGTTTTCTGCAGTCGTGAACCCCATACAAGGAATGTGGAGCAACACAGTTTTGACTCATTATTATCATTCTATCGTTTTTCATTGCGTTCTTCTCTCCTTGAAGATCAAATGATTAGCTCCCGCTTGTGTAAGCAAGATGGCGAGGTGATATTACTCTATAGGACAGACGGGAAATGCTTTACTAAGCAGTTGCAAAGTAAAAGCCCAACAGATAACATTATTCACAGTTGAATAAAGTAGCTCTGGTTCAGATAAAAAGAGAAACACACACGACTCAACGGAGCCAGAGACGCAAAATACAAGAGTGAAAAGAACTAACTTCTTTTGACTGGTTTGCAAGGTAATGAGTGTCCTTAGAAAGGAAGGTGCTGCGGTTGTGTCACACTCTGGTCGCTCACGCCTCGTTCCCTCCCTTCTCCTTCCCTCGACCCCTTACCCTATTCTTTTTAATCATTTCCAGACGTTGACTTTGGAGGAAACAGGTTCCGGAATCACTCTGGTGGAGAAAATTGCTCGACCCTCCTCGCATTCTGTCTCTCCGTCTGAAAATCGCATAATGAATTTGCTCTCACCAGTGTGAATGTGATCGAGTGTCCTTTCCTTCCTTTTTGCTGCTGCAGCCTACCGAGTCCTGAGGGGAGGACGTGTGTCCCATGAGGATTTCCTGCTGTGAATCCCGCAGTGTCATTGTGTTTCCGAAACGGCCGCCGCTTTTACTTGTCAACTAACTCTGATGAACATGTCAATCGCTCGTAATTCTTTTACACTTGGTCGTGTGTGAAATTCTCTTTTCCTTCGCCAGTAAAAAATGAGTACCCTACAGGTTTTTCAAGAATTTTAATCACTCGGTTTACACGTTGAATTGTACACCAATCTCTAATAGGTTATCATCTCACAGTTTTCTCTCTGTTTCCTATACCGATAATCTCGTAGTGTATACATCCCCCTTTCAAATCCCTTCCTATGCTATTAATCCCAACGTGGATTACCCTCATGTAGCCTTTTGCCCTAAAAAAACAAAAAAAACAGGCGAAGACGGATTCAAAAGAAGCCTGCGAGAGGATTCTCTCGCAGGTAACCTGCGAGGGATGTTCTCTCGCAGGCAGAACCTTTTAGGAGAGATACGAAGGGGCTACCTTTGGATATGCCTTTTCCTCTCAGATTTTGAACTAAGGTTCCCACAAGCCGAGGCTCCTCGGCCTGTTCTGAGAGGTGTATGTTCCGGGGTCACAGACCTTGGGCATACGGTAAGAGTTGTCCGCTATTCCCATTGGAATAGTCGGCCAGCTGCCTCCTAAACTAGTCGAGGCACGGAGAAGGGAATGCTGCGTCCCCACAGCAAACTCCTCTCCCTCTATCGGAAGGGCGTGGGACAAGTACAAAATGCCCGACCTACCTGATGCAGGTTTTTCTAGGGTTTTCCCTGCATTTCTTTAGGAGAATGCCGGGTAGGATAATTAAACCATAGCCCGGGGGCCCTACTAACCCTTGGCTACCTTCCTCTACCCTTTCGCATCCTCCCTTTCAAATCCCTTCCTATGCAATTAAAGGGGAGTCGCCACTATGTGGATTACCCTCATCTAGCCTGTTTTCCTAAAAAAAAAAAACAGGCCAAGACACTTCTGCCACAATCGTATTTGCGGCGGAAACAAAAAATATGCAACATTTGTAACCATGAATTCTAAATGCCGTAATATGGTCATTTATTTTGTCGCATCATAATCAGCTAAAACATTATATAAAATTCTCCGGTAATTCTTTTATTCCTATTTTCAGGTTACACCTTTTTAAACTCCTCCGCTGACAGATTGACAATGTAATCAGCAAATCATTCTTTTATTTAGGGCAACAGGCTACATGAGGGTAATCAACGTTGGGCAACTCCCATTTAATAGCATAGAAAGGGATTTTTCTGTAATCAGTAATTAATATCGTTGGTATCGTATATGACTGAGAGTTTTACAATAAATGAGTAGGTACAGTTTTACTTTCTTTTACTTTTAACAACTATGAAGCGTATCATAAAAAGAATATGAAGGAAAATATTATGAGACTTTCAGGAATAATAAAGATTGTAATATAAGTTGTAGAGCGATTTCAGAAAAATGGTGAATGAAAAAGTAAGATAATTACGGATGTATTATGTAATATGAAAAATTATCACATGATCGATCAAGATAAGGAACCAGTCCTTCAAATGGGCAGTCAAATATTGATGTTATAGTTTTTTGCAGAATAATGACTTATTTTCTTTCTCCCTTATATTTCGTTACTTGTAATAAAATTATAAAGCTTCAAGTTTGTCGTTGTTTTCAACTCATTGATGGAGATTGATAATTTTCATTTCTTAAAAAAATCATCGGCTGCCTTTATTTGTTGACGGAAATACGTTTTTCTGACAGTAAATAGACGAATAGTCTGTATTCTTAAACTGTCAGAAAAATGGCAGTAAGATACCAAATGAATAGGTTCGTTCTGCCTACAATCAGAATTTTTAACAAATATCTGAAACACTATGAGAAAATAAAGAATTGTAAAGTCATTAAATAATGAAGATACATAAATTAATTGTGAAAATATGTTATATATCTGTTCTGCACTACATATTTTAAATAATTGAATAAAATGAAGAAGATTTTATGTTAATGTATTTTTGTCAAGTTTTAATTATAATAATAATAAACTTGGTATTTTACTGAATTGTTCTTGTCAGTCAAAGGTAAGGGTATGATTGAAAACTGCTAAATTAAAGGAAGTCTTAAGTAAATCAGTAACAGTCAACACTAATCTATTTTTGTCCATTAGTCAAACCATAATTATCAACGCTTTCCTGGTGCATTACGACAAGGAAATAGAGGTGTTTACAAAGCAGATCGATGAAGACACTTTCTATGGAAGATCGTGGGTTTAATTCACCGTCTTATTGAATAGCGGTCACGCGAAGCCAAGTGTGTTGCGATGAAAGGATATTTACGGAGCGGCATCGTGCGGTGGCCTCTCAAAGGACAGTAATTTACCTGCATCTGGTTCATCTTTCCTCCTATTTCCTTTATGAGACCACTGGTAGTATGAGCTGATGCAGCGGTTTCCGAAACGAGTAATTAATATTAGACTCTAGTCAAAATCTTCACTACTTCAGTTTGTGTAGTTGTAATCATGAATCTTATTTTTCCTTCATCCTTACCGTACACACCCGTGCATTTATGACAAGATATTGCATATATATGAGCCCTGGTAAAAATTAAGACACGGACCTAGAACAGCTGTAGCGACCCCGTAAAACGCGACGACTTAGCGTAGAGAACAATAATCAGAACCTGTGACTCAAAATTTATATTTATTTTATGTGTATTACTTGAACAAACGTCTCTCAAAAAATTTAAATTATTATCGCCTCACTACACTATTTGTGATGTCAATTGTAGCATTCCCCGTCTCCAAGATTTCTCGCAATTGTGTAACTTCTTGAGTCTATTTCATCCGGCCCACTACTGCTTCAATGAACCAATCAGATCCTTTGTTCTTTGCTATTACCATTTTCTTAAATATTATAATAAATCAATTAATTAATTAATCCAAAATGCAATACCGAATTAGTTTTTACAATATAGTGTTCAAATAGGTGCCTTGGATTGGTTCTAAATGCGTTCAGCCCGTCTATTGACGTCCAGTGTTGGGAATAGTAACTCTAAATATAAAACTAACGAAAAATTAAAAATGTTACAAAATAATGCTTAAAGAAATTAAAACTCCTCATAATAACTACAAGGGACCGGTTCATTGCTCGTCACACTAAAACAGTCGAATCGTTATCGATTAAATTTTATATAGGTTTTATACAGAGGTGTGATAATAATATAACAATATCACACTGACGTACATAACCTTTTTACAAAATTAAAGCTGTTCTAAACAACTGCGTAGAAAAAATAGGCCCAATTATGAATAGCTTACAGCGTAAAAAATGTTTTTGCCATAATCTAACCATTACGCTAAGAACCGCTAGCAGTGTTTCCACCCCGTTATTACCCTTGTAGACATTAACTGCGTATCTTTACAAAATTTATGGTCTTTAGTAGGGATGTTCCTAATTCGAAACGGTTAAGCATCTGAGCTCCCTTTGTCGTCGCTGACGTTTCGAAAGTCTGTATGGAAACGAGCGACTGAGCGAATGACCCACTTTCGCAGCAATTGTCGGAGGAGGTAATTCAGTTTGTTTACAATGGGGCAGTGCGCTATGGACACACTCAATGAGAGAGATTAGCGTTGCGAAATGGAAAGGAGCTCTGCCGTCCCCTCCCTGCTATCGCACGGAGAAAGTTCTTTTTCTTGCGGTCACAATTGGCCTTCATCATCAGAAGCAGCGGTAAATCTGCATCAATCACTGGACCATTGTTCGGGCCATTCGGCGATCGTCCTAATTGTTGGCCGGTACCATTGTTATCCATTGTTGTGAGGAAGGAGAACGGGAGTGGGGACGTGCAAAACTCCTCTTACCGGACGCAATTATCGCTGCTTACAGTCGCATCGGCGGTGTGGCGGCATGCACAAACAGGTCCATCAGGAGTTTCTCCTCGGCAACTCACCCACGCACTCCTTATGAAACGCTCATGGTTAGGAAATCGTCAACAATGATGTAGAGAGAGGGGGGTGGGGAGTAAGTGTTGTATTGTTTTCGCTGGTTAACCTTACAGATCTCATCGAACTAGGTGGTTATTAACCTCTCCAATCCGTTCGTTGAACTGGAATAAAGTTCCATTATAATATAATTCCGACCGGTTTGCTTACACCCGGCACGTTTCAGTTTTCTACTTCAACATCTTATAATACATTGATCGGTATTTAAAATATTACTTTCCTACAACACTAGGAACTATAGACTTTTTCATCTCCAAGAGTTTTATGGGTAATAAGGCAACGATAATTTGTTGGCAGCCGACTGAAAAATATTGGATCAGATTGATACGGATTTTTTTCTAAAATGTGGAAAATGTTATAAAACTATTTATGACTCACGAGGTTCAAGTTAGTTTAATGAACAAAAGAAGAATAGACTGCAAATTAAAATAGATTGCAAATTAAAAAAAAGTATTAAAATTATAAGGGAACGTAGCATTTATACTGTCAGATACGGACTTTATTTCTAAGAAAGCGAAATTAGCACAAAACCATCCAAATTTAGAATATTATAGTCCTGGGATCGCCAACCACGAGAGCTACTTTAACATTTATAAAGTGCTTGCCATCCCAAAATTTAAGTTAAAAAATATATTCTTTTCAAAATTTACAAATTTTATTTTAAATATATGTTACAAATCGTCATCCATGAAATTTATTTTTAAACGTTTTATAAACTTTCGACTCCTATTGATACCTCAAATTCTAGATATTCCAAAATTAAATTCACAAGACAATCAGAAAAAATAAATAATTTTTCAAATGGAAGAATCATTTCCCGTCTTTGCAACGAGTTATGTCTGATGAGTAATTGGTCACTGCCATTCGATGCCTGCCAGTCATTTTGCTTCTATATTTATTTTTGTGAATTTCATGTTAGAAAAAAAAACAGATTTGCACAGGTAGATCGAGCTGAACAAATCCGTAACTCACACGGAGCAAAACAGGATATATATATATTGTAATGCCTTGGAGGAAAGGCATTGTTTCTGATAAATGGTCTGGACTGCGAAGGGACAGTTTGTAATGTTTATTTAGGACAGGTCTTGAGAATTCGGAGCAATGGACGTGTGCGGGTGGCCTGTCGCAAAATAAATCTGTTAAGGCAGGCATTGTTTCTGATAATGGCCTGGACAGTTGAAAAGACATTCTGTAATGTGTTTATTTAGGTTCTTGGGAGCGCTGGTCGTGTGAGGGTGAGAAGACAAGTCTAAAGTAATTGAGGGTGCAGTTTGGGCGGTCTGGAGAATTTAGAACAGCGCACGTGTGAGTGGGGGTGAGAAGACAAGTGCAAAGAGAAATTAGACCTGTCTCGATTGTCGGCGTTGGGACAAGACAGAGTGGCTAGATATTTGCTAGCTAAGGAACTGCATCTGTATAATGTAAATCTCGGGATAATGGAGGAAAATGTCAACGGGCTGTTGCGACGTAGTTTTGGAACAAAGGAAAAATTTAATAATTTTGGGATATATAAAGGGAAGATAAAATTTTTGGAAGTTAGTTAGAGTGGGAGAGGGGGCTGTGAGCACCGAGACTGAAGTTAGTTGAGTGTTGGAGTTAGAGTTGTGGAGGCGTACGGCGAGCACCGAGAATGGAGAAATTTTGCAGCCTGCGAGAGAAATAGCAAAATTATTCAACGATAAACATTTTTTGAATGCTGAAGTCTAATCTGTTGTAATATCAAAATTAGACCACTGTCTTCGATGGTAGGAGACCAGGACACTGCATCCAGCGTCGAGTAGCTTTCATCACGAGCAAGTGATATGTCCTTCACGAACGGAGAACCAGCTATCGTCGAACCAACAGTGTGTGTTAGAGTCAGTGTTTAAAACGTCCAGTATATAAAGTGTGTGTGTACGAACGAGCCAAATTTTCCTGAGCAATCGTAAGTTGAAATTTCATGGTATTAATATGTGTAAACGGAATTAAAAGATACAGTCAGATATCGTTCTTTTCTTTTGTATTAATAAAATAAACTCTTTAAATTTAGAATCAACCTGGGAGAATAAATTTGTCAATAATTAATTTCGTCACTGTACAAGACGAATAAATATTTATTTTTAATTTAAAGATAAATGTTGGGTTCTTTGATTATTTAAATGTTCTGTCCGTTACCAAACCCAGTAAAGACCCATGAGAGAATGAGATCCTTTATATAAATTTAAATTATATAAATTGCTAATTTTTGTTAAATAAAATTTGTTTGTTTTTTAAAATATAATTCTTTTATTTTGACACCCCGTATGATTAGTACAATGTATATATTTGTTAGAAGTGGCGAGTTTGGTTCTTTTGTAATTTATTTTAGAGTCAAATCATTTTGAAGATCAAGTTCACGACATAATTCGTCTTTGTTAATTTTGTCAGTCACACAGGCACAAAATTCTTTTACATTTTCTCGTAAAAAAGGCGATGCAGTAAATTGTGCTCCGAATGCAAATCGGAGATGAAAATTCTCTCTTAAATCGGAAATATTTTTTAGTACTTTTCTGGTCGAAAAATGTGAACGTCTGTGTTCTTCAAGATACTTCATCACGAAAGGAAAATTTTTTACATATAAAGGTTGTTTTCCAAAGCTCAAATTTAGCGAAAAATGATTTTATGTCTAATCATTTCGACTAACAATTTAGTACATTCGGCTTTTCTGTTATGACCACTAAAAATTAAAAATCTTGCAGCCAATCTTCAAGCTCAGGGTAAGGATCTCCTCTATCCTTAAAGAAGTTAATCAATACAGGAAGCAATTCGTGAAAAAAAAACTTTCCAAAACTCGACCCTTGCTGCGAGAATCCAATCATCGCTGTTTAAGCTTCCTATTTAGCCGAGTGATCAATTGACTAGTACGAAAACCCTCGCGAGCTACCGTACGGCGTCCTAGAAAAGAAAGAAATATGATAGCGCAGATACGAAACGAATTGGCTTCATGTTATCTTAGTCGGATCACTCACTAGTTCCGTCTGATATACCACGGATGTGCGGTGGTGTGCGTAAGGCGTAATGTGTAAAGAAAGCTTTTAGAAGGATCCGTTTCACACGCCGACAATGAGAGTGTGTGAGAGTTGAGGGATTGAAGAGACAGAAGATAGAGGATACGCCCCTGAGGTTCCCATTAGAACCTATGTGAGACATTCACCACAACGGATGGACAAGTTCTCGGACCCTCTCACCTGTGACGACCACAACACATCGCTATTGTACAAGAACGCGTGACCTAAATTCCTGACATGACTTCATGAAATTCTTGACGGTATGAAATGAGCCGGCAGTTCTTTTGGAAATATGATCATTTGGAATTCAGTTACCATTTCTTCGACAGTTTTGAGCTTTTTTTTCTTATATTTATAATTACAGAAAGCATTAAGGTTTTTTTTATGCATGGGTTAATTTGCAGGTAATTTGTTGGCATTTGACTGGAATATATGTGTTTTATTTTTCTGAAATTACAGTGCTCAATTCTTATCCAACCAAGGTTGGATATTTATCAAACCATTCATCCGTTGTATAAATATCTGTCACTGGTTGTAATTAATTATATGAATTTAAAGCGCTGCGTTGGTGCGGTGTCAAACGATGGGAGCGTTTTCCAGAGAGGATGTCGATAAAAGGCTCAGTTCCTTAACTAATGTTGAAGCTCTTCAGCAGAAGTAACACAGCTGCAATTCAGCTCTTCCTCCAAAATCCATTCATACTAAGTGTGACGTCCACATCCCATCCTGTTGGGCGGTTTCTCTCATCCCAGCCCACAGACCGACTACCAAGGAGTGACATATTTCTCTCGTCCTTACCTCGCAACTCCAGTTCTCATACAAATTTTTGTACCTCCTTTAATTTCCCACCAAAGGAAAGTTATGACGCTCTGTGAAAAATTCGGGTCTTTTCCAGTTATTCAACAACTTCTTGGTTTCTGCCTGACCGTCGTGTCATCCAGACGTCTGGTGAATCCCTGTAATGTGTCAAGGAAATTCACCAGCAGGCGCTTTCGAGTGAATATTACGACGACACTAAACGTTAGTGATATAAATTAATAATTTAAAAATGGCGAGATCAGACAAAATTATAAACAGACGGCGATTTGTTCCTAATTTTGTCTATTTTTGGACATTTTTACAAATATTAATCTTATAAAATGAAATTATTCCCTTGACAATCTGTTCTTTGGCCATTACAAAGTCTATAGTCGTTAGTATCATAATTATTTAGAATCAATATTTATACATTTTGTAATGCATCTTGTTGTATATACTTCCGTAATTTTGTAATGGTGATCTTTTTGGAAATTCATGGACAAATAAATATAAACTCTGCTACTTTAGAAACAGTAATTTTACGAAACATGGTTTATGAACAACTTATCAACTAGAATCAATTTCTTCCGCGACATTTATCATTTAGATTTACCGTTACTGTATACTCAATTGTGGAAGATAAGACTTGTCTCAAGCCACAATGAGTTCATTTAACAATTTATTCTTATCAAACAAATACAAATTCTTCGGAATTCTTTCTTGATGTAGTAGTCCATCCGGTAGAATTACAACCTTTAGTTTGAAATTCATACTTTACTCTGTTTTTCACAAACAAGAATAGCGGATCAGGAAACATGGCCGAAGCATAAAATTATTCATCGATCACTTCTGACATTTAATTAGGATAAGATTTTTTATTTATTAACGATATAGGCTAAAATTAGAGAAAAATTATAACAGTTTAACAAATACGTTGAAATAAAATTGGTTTTATTTTAATAATAACTTTAACATACATTTTATGTTACTTATGTGGGTTACAATAAATATATATATATATATATATATATATATATATATACTGGAATTTTTTATCGTTAATATAACTGAACGCATCACTCGCTGAATTATTAACTTCACAATTTATGAATATAACGTCACGCTGGAACACGTCTTAAGACGACTGGAGCGACCACGTCGGAATAATAGTAACAGGAAGTGCTTATGTGTGATGAATAATTTATTACACGACTAAGAACCACAAGTGTTCCTCGGCGAACGTGACAGAGTACGCGAACTTCGGCATGAAATTTTGACGCTAGTTTGACCAACATTTAAGGCTGAGAATTATCCGTACTTTACTGCCGCATTGCAAATCCATAACCACGAAAACATTGTAGCTTTTTACGCGATAAGAATAAATGAAAGTTTATCTAATAAATATTTCTCCGTCTTACCTATAAATTTTGCAACTTCTCTAGGTTAACTCTTAATTTTTTTTTCTTAATTTAGACAACAATATTGACACCCAAGAAACTGCTTTACACTTTCCATTGTTCTTTGTGAAATGATGTAAAAAACCAAAGAAGCCAGATAATTTTTTCAAATCTGTTTTTCATTTTTTTCTCGTGGCTGTTTGTACAATTAACTGTATGAAAATGTTTCACGATGGTCGCCTTTGTCTAATGAAGAGATTAAACCTATCTACGTAATATTCAACCTGACTGAACGTACTACACACGGATACATGTGAATACAAAATTTGATCGCTGAAATAGTCACTCATGATTTTTTGCCAAGTTTAAGTTAATATTTATTATTAATATTTTAAAATAAATAAAGAAAATTCTCTCGTCTTCAGTTATAGAAGGTGATATAAAAAACTAAATACTTTTCAGATAAATCTAAATCCACCAGTTGTCAGTTTCTACTTTCATGACCAAAATCGAAATCTAATGTATAACTTTCTATAATATATACAACATATGTAAAATCAAACTCGGAGAAATTATTGATTTAGGATTAGTGATTTATGAATATTTATGGATTCTTGTTCATCCACGACGGCCTTTTCACCATCTCATTTTCAACAACTTCTATATATTTCCTAGGATAAAAAAATAACATTTAGGCCCCTCTATTATTTTCTCTGCATCAACCGTCTCTTTTTGCACCTCAGCTTACCTCTTGAGGCTTTCTCTGAATCTCCCTTCCAAAACACAGGGAAATGAAGGCCACACCTCAAACCCCTCTCCTAAAAACGGAGGCAGACATTTTTCCCTCCAAATTAGCATTTCTCCCCCATGGTACTTTTAATTGGCCTTGATGACTACCTACTTATGTTGTGTCCGCGACAATTAAATACTTACTAAGCCAATGCGGCAACAAAAGGACCATAAAAGTTTTCCAAAACACCAAACAGCTTTAACTCTCTGTTCAAAACAGATCATATTCATAAAATACTGTAACGCGTGTATTTTGGTTCAGTTTTGCTTTGTCTCGAAAGTGTTGATTGCTGTGGCTTGGAGAATTCTAAATCGTGCACGTGCGTGGGTGTGGATGAGTTAAATATTTCCATCCAAGTAATTTTCGTGTCCTGTCCCGATCGTTGGCCTCAACATGACAGAATAGTTGGCCATTCTTGACTACGGAACTGCTATAACTCTTGTGACAATGGAAGAATCAATGAAACTGACATTTCGACGAAGTTTTCTAATAATGAAAAAAAGTAAAAGAATTCGAGGCTATAATGGAGGGGACGGAGATAAGCTTTTGAAACTGGACAGTTGTTCTGCGCTCACCGCAGCTGGTGGATGTGATTATGAGAGGCTCCGTATTGCGATACGTGTATACGTTTTAGGTGTCACCGATCTACAAATCTCATGAGTTCTGCTGTAAACTTTTCCAAGTTGTTGTCTCTGATATAGTCCGAGGCAGAATCATAGTGAGAAAGGGGCCACAATTTGTTAGTGAAGAGTTCATCGAAGCCACTCAATTTAGTACGACGGCTTGCCAGCAATCAATCCCGGAGGCTACGCCTTAGCCAGTGGTCAATCCCTGAGTCGACGCCTTGCAATGGTCCTGACTAAAGTCATCACTACAGTTAACCCGTTCTGCCGGCTGTGAGATACGGAGACGTCGGTACGAGAGCTACAGCAAGTAACACAACACATAATAGCAGTACGTATTTGGTACGGGCAGCAGATCTCTTCTATGTAAAAACCACAGGTGCCTGAGATAAGAGTTTTTTCATGCTTAACTGTAATAAACTTATATAAAATTTCTTTAATGGACAATAATTTTTGATTTAACGTAAAAACCCAGCCCACAAAAATAATTCTTTACAATATAGAAGCAATAGTATCTCGTTTTCATATTATCGTGATCGTGAAGATCTATGGCTTGGCATTTGACGACAGTGGAGTGGAATTTACTAGAATATTTCCCTTTAAAGTTTTATCCTCATCTGTTGTCGTTTTGAATTCTGTTTAACGCAGTTCAGATTACGGTAACGAGGACCGTGTCACTGGACCAGATATTGTGTGTTTTTTTGGTGACCCGGGCACTTGCGACATACTTTTATTTACATTCTGTTGCTTCGTGTAATAATGTACAATGCAGATAATTAAACACGTTTCCTTTATGATTCTCGTGGTTCTTCTTGTGAAACACGACACAGCTTCCTAACAATATTTATCATCATTGTGACGAGTCGTGCAAAAGCCTTTACACACCACGATATTATCCCATTTAAGGTCGTCTTGTTAACGCGAATAAAAATAAATTTTCTCCCGTCTCTAATATTCTCTCTCTCTTGCAATCTACCTATCTCCCTCTTCTCTCAGTATGTGACCGCTCTTTAAAAACAGATTACGGATGACGTAATGTAAGGCTTTGTGAAATAATGGCCCCTTGTCAGAACTTTAAAAGTTGCTGGGTGACGGGAATTCCCTCTCTCCCGCGGTGTAGGAGACTCCAGAAACACTGTGGGCGAGCTCACGGAACACACCTCACAAATCACGGGCGAAATATTAGAGCCTGTCAACCGGAACCTGCTAAATGACGCTAAAACCATGCCATTATTACCAGCTAAAAAAGTAGTGGAGGTTTGTGCTCCTCTCATGCAGCTGAGAATAACAGACTCTACGTCGAGTTTGGCTGCCCCAAGGAGACAAACCAATATTTAGACCTTAACTGCCAATTATTGAATATTAGTACACAAAAAAAACAGCCGATTATAAAATAAAGTGGATGATAAAAGTAACAGTGAACAATATTATTTCTGTTGATAACGCAATTAATTACTCACCACCGCATTAGTATAATCACTAAAGACGAGAACTTTAATGTAAGTCCTCCGAAAATCTATAATAGCTCCGGACTCCGTTGCTATTATAAATACTGCAGTATTTCTGAAATTATTTTCAGGTTCTTCCCAGAGGTAAAATTCTGAATGTTACGTTCTCAGTAGCCATGCAATCATCAAAATATAATTCACCATTTCTGATTTTTTTTTATAAAATATACAACTGAAGTAACTCGATTTCACTTCATTGCGAAGATCTGTGCTTCGAAATTTTATAAACCGTGGAGTTTACTAGAATATTTTTATTCTGTTTTTAAATTGTGTGGCCTGTAGAATTGTACGGTAATGGAATTCATTGATAAATTTAGAGGAGTAAGTTCAATAGCGGCTGGAAAAATGGGCCATTAAGGCGAGAAGCAGCTGAAAAATAAAGGACCATTCCACTCAATTATGTTCGTAAACCTTAAGAAAGTGTCACAGATACACAACTGTATGCTGAAAAGACTTTTATTACCGATATCTGAATGATTTACTCTTGAGCGGAACAACTGTTCTTTATTGTCCGAAGAGAATTGTCCAATTAAAATAAATGAAATGAGATATAAGTATATCAGCAGACCCGGGCAACGAATCAGAGATTAATTAAATAATAATCACATGAATATTTAAAATATTATCTTGAATTAGGTAATTTCACTCCACTTGCAATCATGTATATAAAAATATATTGATACATAAAAGCGCTATATAAAAAGGAAATAATAAAAATCCATGTTTTTGTCATTATGTTTGATTTTAATCGTCTGTGAATTAAAAGATGTACATCAAATCCTAACATAATTTTCAAGAGAAATAAAAACTAGTTGGTTCAACTCCTGAAACGTTCAAATACGAATAACAATTAATTTTCTTTTAATTATGAAATTACTCGGACACTAGAAACTTAAGAATTATATAATGGACCGATTCGGGAAATACGTAAACGTCTCGTATTTTAATTTTTAGTTTTGTGATTAAACAATGAAAAACGTTTGAACATTCCAGGTCATACAAAGCACGCCGAGATTTTTTAGGGACAAGAGGAATAGCGCAGGTAATTTTATATGTGAAAGGGGACCTGCTGTGGTGTAGTGGTCAGTGTCACTGAGACAGAGGTTCCGGGTTCGATTCCCATCATGGGCATGGATGTTTGTGCTCGTCATGGTGAGAAAATTGGGGTTAAAACTGAAGAAGATGCGACACACTGACCACGCGCCACTCATAAATCCAGAATGCGTTAGTCATATCAGATGAGAGTCTGGTAGTCGTCTCGGTTGACCAAGGCGCTAAATGGGCTGTGATGAGTGGAATCGATTGGCAGCCCTGCGAATGACTGGAGTTACTCTCTTCTTTCTTTGGTCTTAACTGAATTTCCTTCATTTAAATTCTTTATTTCATGTAAATTAATGTTGGTAATATTATCAGTCCGAAACAATATGTGGCAACACCGTGTGCTCCCAATTTTGTTTCGGTGTCAGTTCTTCTCACCAATAATTTTTTACTTTTATTTACAAACTTTTCTCAACACAGTACCATTTTTGGTACTATTTCACAGTGGTCGTATCCGCATTGCAATACTCGAAGGGTATTTTATGGGATCCATAGCTCTTCAAAATCCAGGGAGTTCAGTAGCGCAAGGAAGAGAAAATAATAGAACGGGTGTGGAAAGATAAAGAACAAGTCAGTCAGGACACGACAAGATGATGTTAGAGGACGGGGGGACAAAATGAAAGCACCTCGCCTAATTAATAGTGATAAACACGGGACCCGAGAGGAGGAACAAGAGAGATCTTATCGCAGCTTTACAGTTCGCAGAGGCGTCCGTCCCTTTAAAGAAGAAGACAAAGTCTATCCATAACGCACTCGCGGTCTGGTCTGCACTCCCTTTTTTAGTCTCGCCACAGTAGCTTGCTAGGTTAACTACATGTCGAGAGATTTATTACCGTTATTAAGCTGCTGGGAAACATGGCGCATACGTTTAGAACGACGCCATTTACAAGGCGAATTGAACGTCCACCATTCCCTCTCTGTTTGTCTCTCTCTTTCTCCCTCCATGTGTGTGTGTGTGTGTGTGGAGAGAAAACAATCATGGTCCTCTGTAAGCGCGAGGCGATGATATATCTGCGACACGTCGTTAAGACAATGTCTGGTAGATCAGTGACAATGGGGAATGTGTAGGCCATCAATCGACGTAATGTCCAGGCGCTGACCTCTCTTTTCTCGGAAGATGAGTCTGCTGCCCTCTCGGCGTCAGTGTGGGTGGTTAGGGATAAGAAATATGAAGGATAAAGAAGACTTTATCAGGTCTTTGGAAAAGTTCCAAAATGTTTGCTGAAAGAGGTTAATCAAACGCAAAATTGGCGAACTCTGGGTCCACATTTTTCTTTCATCTGTACACGGCAGAAGTCTCCTGAACTCACGGAGAGAGTGTGGGATGCTGTGGAAGGACAAAGAAAACCACAGGAGGTTCTTGGTAGTATTACAAAGAGCTTTATGAAAGAAGAAAATTTTTTTCCACACAAACCAAGACTTCTGCGCACGAGTATGAAAACACCATGACTGATGAGGAAATAATATTCCAAGTTCCTGATTCATGATGCCTTGTGTGAAGTAACGATAATGTAGAACGACAGTACAATGTCTGCTTTAAAACTCATAAATAAAAAATCAGTATCAAACCTCAATCTGCCTCGACTGTGTTAAATGGCCAGTTTTCTGTAATTAACACAATCAGTTTATATCAACTAAAAAAAAATCCTCTAGAATCTGTTAATTTCTTCAGTCAATACAACTATTTGGGGAAAGTTGGGTTCTAATTTCTGTAGAGAATGGACTCAATAAATAAACACGCAGGCCTGATTCTCCTGCGTTTGTTCCTGGACGATTAATTCTCCTCTCAATAATAAGAACACGTTTACCTGTTAGGAAATATCTAGATGTGTCAAAATACGATACGTCCACTGGCTTAGGATTTAGTCAAACCTTTGTTACAGCAACTTGGAAGTGTAAAATCTATTAAGAGACTCTTTGAAATATATTGTGTTGAGTTAAGGATATGTTCTACGCCAAAAAAAAACTCGTCGGTAAAAGTTAAGGGATGATAAGAACCAGGCGCGTTAAAATACCTTGGTGCTGCCTATATATCACGTTTGAATATAATGAATGTCTTTAAGAATGATATTTCGTTGCTGTAGTTAGCTTTCAAGGTGAAGTTTCACAACCCGCCGAAAGCCCACAGATGACAACAATACTCCCCTCCATCTTCTCCCTTCTCCTACTGCACACATAACACGACTTGTTATTTTTCTCGACCTGTAAGTACTTTTTTTTTCTTCAGCTTCTATTTCCATTTCAGTAATTGCCAATTATAGATTAGAATAGTATAATGTGATAATGACCAAAAGTTATTTATTAACTTTAATAAATACATCGTCAAATTGTAGTATATTTTAGATACGTTTCTCTTTATTATTTTTACACTAACGGTTGTTTACCGGAACAATTTAATTTCTGACGTAAAGGCATCATATTCCAAAATTACAAACAAAAATCTTCTGGTTCCATTTTCTATTAATAATTGCAAAATTGATTAATAGTTTCATTCAAGGTAAGCAACACAAACTTTCTGATTATGTTACCAAGCCTCTAAGGATACTCAAAAAATTCCCAAAATAGGTCTACTACATTACGTTAAATTTCCCTTGTGACAATCATTCTTCAAACGAAAAAAAAATTTCTGACTGGAATATAATAAAAATGCTCGTTAATACCCACGTGTTAAAATACTTTAGATTTTACCAGGTTTTAGTAGATCAGTGAAAATGATGAATTATATTTTAACCTACATACTTTCTAAATCTCAAGCCCAGTTCAAAAGTGTTTACTAGATGATATTATGCTACAAGTTTCAATTTGTATCCATTGTTGTATTATAAATCAAAGAATTTCCCAAATCATCGCAATTCTTTTCTCTTTATCTTGATTCAAAAGTACCATAAGGTGATTCTTTTTTAAAAAAAATTCTAAGTTACAGTGACGTGATTTTTTCGATGACTTTCGACTAGTATTTAATACTTTACTTATAACTAAAATTAAATAATTTATCATTTTTAATAACACTGTTATCATCATAAATATACTTGAAAATATAATCACACACCGCCCTCTACTCACAAGTAAGAAAATTATCTTGTTTAATTAGTAGAATCTGTGTCCTCTTTGTATGATGTAATCAGGATATTCAATAAGGATAGTATAATAAAAGTATAATGATGTTTATTTAATGTATGATTCAAGATCAGAATTGCTGATAAATTTGGATTCAACTGTTCCTAAAATAAAATATTTTGGTAACTATGTTAGATTTGTTCATGATGTAAGAGTATCCCTTTAAAAAGAAATCTTATACTGAAGGAATTTGCACTGTTAAACGTTTTAGAACAACATATGTGTACCACCGTCAAATATAGAGAAGACAACGGCGACGACGAAAACGGGAAGCCATTTGCGACAATTATGCGTTTTCACGGCACCTGCTAGTTTAAAAATGCGCTTCGTCAGTCGAGATGAGGACTCTGGAAGGGTCAAAAGTCAACAGCAGTCGTCCTCAAACCTAAACACGACACACGCAACAGAGAGAAACTAGACATTTGGTTTAGCTTGGCGCCAAGAAATGAATCTTCACTCTTCGTCGAAGAGCCGACGAGAGGACACTTGTAACTGCAAGGAAATTTAACGAGAAAGAACATCTGTGTTCATTTGCGTTTTATCAAAACTTTAACCAATGGAAAGATAATCGTTCAGTTAGGTATCTTAAATGAGAAACTTTATTGAACGTCACTGAAACCAGTCAATAATGATGCTAAAGGAGAAAAATATGTGAGAAAGGTAAAAGGTTAGGTTAATATTAAAACACCAAGTACTATGTAAGTTATGTATATAACTATATATATATATATATATATATGTGTGTGTGTGTGTGTGTGTGTGTGTGTGTATAATTCTCCGAATTTGTCGCAAAAATTTTCCTGTGACTTAAGTAATGGACTTACCTTGACCAAAAGCATGCCAACCAATGAATGGCCATCGCTCTTTGTCCCAGAATATTTATTCCACTCATTATGATAATAACCACTACAAAGTATTTCATATTATTACCGTTAGCCTAATTGAGTAGGTATATGATTTTAAGAGATGATAAATTATCCAATTCCTTGCTGAATTTATCCGCAGACCGTTTCCCTCCGTCTTTCTCCATGTCTTCATGTCTCATTCATAAACATCTCAAAGGTTCGACCAAGAAAATGCCGAGACGCAGCGCAGTGACAGTCGGAACGATAGATCTTTAAACGGCAAGAGACTACAGCGGTCGACCTTTAAAAGGCAAGTGTTTTAGGAGGATCTGGACCAGGTGTGGTTCACCTGCGAAGAGGCAGGCCGAGGTTTTCCCAGAGGCTGCCTGTTCCAGGTGCTCTTCCTTCCGGACAATACACGAGGGTTCCCACGACCGATATCGATAAGAGAGCTGGCTGGACCGACCCGTGAGAAATCTCTGTGAGAGGAGGAGGAAAGGGTTGGCGGCTGAAGTCGGTAAGTCATCAGCTAATTTGGACTTGGACTGTGAACAGGTCGTACACGATACGCTTTAAACCTTCCACGAATCTGAAGAACATTGGACTTTCATATATTAATTTAAAAGAAACGTTAGGAAGCATTGTTTTCTTTTGTTAATATTGAAATTTATTTCACTCCTTTACTCGTGATGCACATACGATATATATATATAAAATATATATATATATATATATATATATATCGTGCATTAAACATTAGTAATTTAATGTGTTTTGTCCGCTGTTTTAGTCGTTATACAAGAGGCAAGCGGAAACACTACATTAAGAAAGGAAAGTCTCCCTTTTGAGAAATGGAACGCGTTAGTGGATATATTAATATATTCCATGAAAATGAAAAGTACTGGACCGCAACTGTGCGAAAAATTATTTGAAAATAAAAACCAATCAATGAATCCTCTAATATCAATAAAAATTTAATAATAATCCATTGTCCTGAAACAGGTACGGAGAAAGTTCTCAATATTATAGAGAAATTTTATAATAGGGATATTCTTGGCTGTTACTTTAAATATACAAATAAATAATTATTCTTCGTCAAAGTTGACTTATTTTGAAATTAAATACGTCCCCAAACAGATCTTTATTCTAGTTTCTCCATTTTCTGGATGTTCTTAATTAATATGTAAAAGATCTTATTAATTTATACAAATTTTTACAGGTCCGTTCAAATTCGTAATGATCGTGTAAAGAAATAAAGTCCATCTGTGAGTCTATATTCATTATTTTTATGTGCCATTTTTGAAAGGTTTATCTGGCTATTAATAATTTTGCTTTTTATATTGTGTTCAATTTTCTATTATGGAGAAGATAAATGGAAAATGAATTGCGGGAAATTTAATATAAAAATTTGAATAATTCACCTCTTCTAATTTTTTTCAATATAATGAATTCCGGTTGAATTTAAGGAAAAATACGAAGTTAAATACTTCCCTCCACAATGAAATTGATATCAAAAGATTATAACCGATTTTATTTAAAGGTTTAAATAAAGGTGAATTCTACTACTTTAACACTTTGATTGTTTTCAGGAATATAACCTTAAAAGTAATAAATATAATATATATAGGTATTTTGATTATTACATTGTTAGAATAAATTCATCCTATAATTTATTTATCATGCAAACGGCTTCTTGTCAATATGTAGATAAATATTCATATACAGGAAGTTGAAATAGAAATGTGGCAGATTAATAAAGACAAACAAATTTTTTAATTTTTAAAGTAATACGTAGAAGTGTAAAATATCAATAAATGACGTCTCTAAATACAAACTCGCAAAACCATGAAATTTCTCTGATATGATCTGTTTCTTAATATGAATCTGGACTTTTCTATAATTTAATTTAAAAATGGAATTATTTCCTTCAAAAATATTCAATTTAGTATGACATGATTTGTTGATTTTGATAAATTCGACTCTTTGAATGTTTGTATGTAATTACATAGTTAATTTTGATAGTTAGAATTAATGACAAATATTTTTATATATGATATTCTTCTTAAATTGGAAATATATATTAAAAGTAATATGGCGGCTGTGGTAAATCCGAAAGGTACAAAATTTGAAATTAAAATGATCACTTAGTTTTCTTATTAAAAATGCGACTGATAAAAAATATTGGGAATAGAAATTTTTGCAATAATAATTGTTTTTAAATAATTTAGTTCGATGTAAATGATTACGGATCTACCCTCATCTGATATTCGTAGACACACAAAAATTCTGAAAGGAGTGAATAGAACGATTACAGATCTCAATGCTCTAGACCTACAGGATTAAATAAACAAATATATATATAGTAATTTGGGATAAGAAAGAACAAGTAAATTACGTTTTTCTAGTAGGTATAAATTTACACTTGGAAAAACAGCAGAAAATCATTTTTCTCTTGTATTACGAAACGAAAAATAACGCATTTATTGGTTTATCGACTAAGAACTAATGAAGTAATTAAAAATTGAAACGTTCTGATTCAAATACATTCAACGGTTGTTGAAGAATTTCAAAGTAATCGCATATTTATTTGCCTATAATCAAGTTACTCAATAATTACATATAGTTTCGTCACAATAGTAGACTACAGAAATAGGTTAGTAGTTTGCATCCATTTAAAGTGACACTTGAAATACGTATTTTATTACGTAAACCGTCTAGACGACTTTTTCCATTCTCCCGGGGCTGCCTACGTATGGGTGGTGAAGTACGTATAAAGAAGTTTATCATTTATAGAAAGAGCCCTGACACACAAAGCGGTAGGATAATGTGGTGAGAGACGGCGGAAAGTTGTAAATTTAAAACTGTGTGTAAGCGTGAGGAATCGAACGCGCGACCTCCTTAATAAGAGGTCAGACAACTTCCAACACCTTTTGCTTTCACCACCATTTTGTAATGTCACTTGCAACTTACCAAACGACAAGAGTTTGGATAAGGTGACGAATATGTATATACTAACGAACACAAATGAACAGTTACCAAGTAGCAGATACAACAACAAATAAATATAAATAATATACAATATGATTAAAAAAGAAACCCCTTTTGGAGGGATCAGGTGGTTTGCCCGATACACACTTGCCCGATTGACCTATACCAGACAAGTCATTATGCCGATTGACATTTACCCAGCAAATAATTTTCCCGATGGGTAATTTCCTGAATGGTCCGTTTTTATGCAATAAAGCATAATATTATTATTGAGGATCACTTAATATGCTATATGATTTTTAAGTTACTCATTAATGTGTGGAACAATTTCAACCAAACTTGGAACACACTTCATATCCAGGAACCCAATAGATTTAAGATAATTCTAGCACCAATATAGTTGAGGGTGGAAGGAGGTGACATTTTCAAAATATGCGATAAAGGCCTATAATGGCGACGAAAAAATAGTTTATAGGTTCATAAAAATTTTGATCCTCTAAGGACAGTTAGCTCTACGGGTGAGGTAAAGGAATAAAAAATATTAATAACGATCTAGATTGGTGTCGCTAAGTATAGTTGTGACATTGCATCAGGTTTAAGTTAAAGTTTAGCTCCTAGTAATAGGGGTGATATGGGATGACAATAATAATTTGATTAAGACCGAGATTTGTGTAGAATACCATAACACCGGATTGTAAAATAACAACTAACATTAACAGTTCTCTCATATTAATGTTATGCTTTATTTCATTAAAAAATGAATCAAAGGGAAAATGACTTGTCAGGAAAACGGGACAATGAATTTTTAGGCTGGGTGCCATTTATCCTCACGTCACAAAATTATTTTAAAACGATTAATTGTAAAGCTTTTAAAATCTTTAATTTATCACTGAACTCTCAAATCTTTCTAATATTATTATAAAAATTATTACAAATCAAGGTTCTAGTATCTCTTCATGTAAATCATTCCTGTCCCTCATTGACCTCTTCACGACGCCCATTTTTGTTCCCATTGGTTTGTGTTTTCAGTAAGAAGTTTTCGTGCATAACGTTTCTTTAAGTTACAAAACAATAATTTTTTATAAGACTGCGAGGAATGAAGTACTAATGAATGTATACTTTCCAGGAGTAAATTGACTATATAGTCTGACAGCGATAGAGAATGACCGCAGAAACGTCAACGTCGCGAAATAATCTAAACCTGATGCTCAAACGCCAAAAATTTATTTAAAAATGAACAACTATTTAAAATTAATTGTATTTTTTATTTAACTTTTATGATGTTCTCGTTATCAGAGCATTGTATAGCAAATTATTTTCCACATTTCTTATTATGTTGTGGGACTGATCAGAGAAAAAACTATCAGGGTTGTGTTTAACCATTTTGTTTTTAATATATTGTAGTAATTGGTAATTAAGGCATTGTTCTAATTGAAAAGTTGAATTGTAGAGGACTCATTATTGGTCGATAAAGCGGACGCCGCAACAAACCGGCAATGCAAAGAAAGTATTGTTGATCGGTCGAGAAGGTTTTACGCGCTCAAAATTTACAAGACGAACGTATAGTTGGGCAGCAGACAGCAAGTAGAACACAGTAAAAGAACGAACAGTTGGGCAGTAAACGGCGAGATGTAAAGACCATGAAATTCTAATTCACGAAAACTTGAACAATCTTTGTCAGTCAGCAGTGAAGACTGAAAGGTCTAATTTAAAGGACGAGAAAGTGTTCCAGTAACCAGTACGCTGTTATATCTAAAATGCAGAAACTGAACTAGTCTTCAGTCAACAGACAAAACCAATGAGGTGCATTTTCAACAAAAATCCACGAGACCTACAAATCCAGGTTGCAGTAAATCATCGAGAATCGACAAAGTTATTTTAAACCAACTAACAAACTACGCTAATTTGAGTCTGTGAACATTTAGAGTCTGTGAGTACTTAGAATCAGTGATATCCCCAAAATTGTGCACGAAAAGTTAAAATGAGACCAGGGCTGCCGTAAGTAGAAAGAAAACTTTAAAATCATTGTAAACCACGTTTAAAAGATAAACGTCAGATCATTCTTTAATTATCGATAAAATGAGATATTTAATTATTCAGATCATTCTTTAATTATTGATAAAATGAAATTGTTTAAACTCAATCTTTTAGCATTATTCCTTCAGCAACAAATTTCGTCTATGTTCAGACGCATTGATTCCCATATAAAGTAAATGTAATTTTTGTGATTTTGTTTATATAAATTCTGCCATTATCAAACCCAGTTCAAGACCCTGAGATCCCAAATATTTTGTAATTTGAATACTTGTTTTAAAATTGTTAATAAATCTTGTTTAATAGTTTTCACGTAATAGTTCTTTTCATTTAAAAACGCCACATAATTCACATATAGAATTATTGTAAAAGATGAAATAAATATATTTTATAACTTATTACAATATTATGGAATTGGTCTAGATGTGCATGTTTTCACATAATTTATGAAACTGGTGCCTCTTCGTCAATTTAAACTTGTTTTACTACGAATCCGCAAAAAAATGTATTTTATTTTATGGATTTTATTGACCACCTCACGAATAAATCGAAGCTGTGTGTAAGCATAATTTGGGTGTCGTGTGTGCCTTTTGCTCGTGACCTTTCACGATTACGCGCCATGTGCAACGTCGACTCCACAGCAGGTGTCTCGCGAAAATCCCCAAGCCAGGTGCTGCAATTCGCTCCATATTAGACCACGATCAACGAGAGGTTAGCAGAAAGTGGAAGGCGAGATAGATTTTTGCTTTTCCCATTATGCAGAAAGCACGTTACAGCTTGCTCGGCGGTTTGCAGAAAAAGGACCGGTATGTGTATGTGCTAGGAAAATGTATTCCGGGCTCTCTGTCTGACTGCCTTACTGAGCGACACTTGTTGGAAAGGCTGTTTACCCCTCACCAGGTTGCAGTTCACCTCGTGATAACGACCTCTCCTTTACATACACTCCGACTAACATCGTTATCAAACACACACTCAGTCCTTCTCACCCAGTTTCCCTCCGTGTGTTTCCTTTAAGTATTTGATGCCGACTCCTGTTAAGTGCCAGCTATTCTCTATATATGGGAATGTTCGTAGAGGAGAGGAGTTTCTACACCACGGTCCTTGGTATTATCAAGTAGTCGTGGATCTAAAGACGCCCTGTGCAAATTATTTCTAAGTGGCCAAGTGATTTCTTAATAGCGACGTGGTTGTCTTATTTCCCTCTTCGGGTCAACTATTGCGACACCTATTCGGATAAAATTGTCGAATACAATCAAATTATATGTATATTTAATGTCAACAAATATTCCATTTATATTGCATTATATTAAGTTCGAAAAAAAATTATCAAAATTTAAACAGCAGAACGTTTCATCCCCGATTCATACCTCTTCAGTCGTAATAATAGACATGTTTTTCTCATTTAATAAAAAAGAAGTCATATTATTATAATTGTTAACATTTACGCAAGGCCTGAGAAATTTTGCATCCAACTCTACATCATTTAAATTTTTGTAATAAAAATGTTTTGACTAATTAAATACATTTACGGGATTATATAAATAAATTCCCGGACACCCAGCTGGTTGTGATATAACATTCACTTTAAAAATTTAATAATGGTACTATTTCAATTCTTCTTTACTGAGACAATGTTCCTAATGAAATTAGTAAAAAAACACCACTATTATTTTAAATGCCAATTTAAAACTTTTCCTATACAGAAATTAATCATATTACTTAATTTTAGAAACGTATAAATTGTATTGAGGAATAATATGTATAGATGAAGCCGCATTATTCGAAACTGTCAGGTCAGTTATTCTAAAATATTAATAAATGACTATTATACATTGTGATATTAAATTCAGTGGTATTAAAGCTTCAATTGTTGTCTGTAAAAATGAGAATGTTTAAAAAAAACGTTGATTTTTGTAGGGTGAATATTCTTTAGTGTTCACCTCGTCCCATTGTGAACAAATTATGGGTATAATAAGTAAACAATATCTTACTTTTAACGTCTGAGATTAATAAATTCGAAAAATGGCATATAGTGAGAAATGTTTATTATTACTAATTTTTTACCATTAAATGTCTGTTAAGGATCCTGAATTATATTTAATAAAAAAATGTTTTATAAAAAACATGAAATGAATAGTTTCCAGAAAATACTGTAATTATTCCGTGAAAAATATCCGTAAGGAATATTATTAACACTTATGATTATTCATAATTAATTGATGCAGAATATCTATTTCTTTCCTGTTAAATTGTTTTATTCAAATTTACAACGTTTTGTGTTTCTTTAACAATATACATCTGAAGATGTCCCTAAACAAATAGATGAAACGTGAAATATTTTAGTTAATTATAAATTTAATGTATATAAATAATTACAGACTTTGGCTGATTCCACTATTTATATTTATAACAAGTTTTATATGATGTTTAAAAATTATTTTGAATTATAAAAAATGTTGCTTTTTGGTCTCTAATTAATACAAAATTATGAATGATAAAAAATGTTTTTATTGACATTAATTATGATTAAATCATTGACATTAATTATGATTAAATCATTTTTAAATATAAAAATATAAATTAATGGTTGATAATTATGAATGCTTTCTTGGGATGTTTGCCTCACAATATTTGATATCATAGTGTTGTTCGTTGTCCAAGTTTTGGATTATGAATGGAGACAAAATTCAATAAATCTAATTAATTTTGGTTATCTATATATTTTGAAAAGAAATAGAAAAAAAGCATTTACTTAGACTGTTTAAGTTAAAGTTTTCTAAGATGGAGAAAAACCGGCATTGAAAAAAGTTTTTTTCCTCGATATAATTATTTTAATTAACTGAAACACGTTGCATTTCGTTTTCAAATGGACCTTTCAATAAATTTTATTCCGGAACGAGAAAAAATATATAATAATTTAGTTGTTTATCAAATCAAATATTCAAATTTTGATTATTAGGTTCTTTAAAACTGTTCCCTTCATATCGTTCGTAAATTTTCGGAACTCTCAATGTTTCATTGGATCTTGTTAGAACATATTCCGGTTTAGTACAAATAATTAACTCGGTATTTTAAGAAATTTATCTTTTTTCATCCCACTCTGGTTATTGCGTATAAGAAATTCAGTATGTCTCACAGAACCAACGTCTTCTAACTTGAAAATAAAACCGGAACGCAGTGCAAAGGTTGTTAATTTCGTGTCAGTCGGCGAGTAATGTAGCACACAACTAAAAAGACAGCGAACATGTGTTCTTTGGATTCCAACTAGTGTGGAGGTTGGACCAAACCAAACGTCATAGGGGCATGATCGTACGACGGAAGGAAACCCACGTAAAATAAGAAAAGAAAAGGCTTTTACGACCGGGTGTCTGTCTGGAATTTCGGCGAGGTGGTGGCGTATGAACTTCTTAACTACAACCACATGCTTTATAAATCGTCCACCTTTTTTTGCCAATTAATGGCTTGTGCTCACTTCACGGACTTTTACTACCTGCAGTTTGTTTTACGAGAGAAAATGAGACGCGCTTCCTACACGAGACCAGGAATGTTTGGCACCCACCATAGCGATACCCCGTTGTGTATTCTTGATTTATTATTATTTAGGTTCATTTATTCACAAAACTCGTTGTAATTAATTACAATGAATTACTCTGAAGCAAACAAAAAGAAGTAAATGACCGACATAACTGTTAACATAACTAAATATTCAGACTTCAATTATTTAAATATATAGTTAAAACTCCCATCCTTTGGAGTATGGAATTCCTGCATCGCACGAATAGTTTTCATAAAATCTTTTATTATTATTTATAACGCGTGAAATATTATCCATAAATGATTATTAACTCCCTATACGACTTTCAATATTTCAGCTCACATGACCTATTTTTTTATTTGGAGTAGCTTCATGGTCATCGGGATTATACAACTCAGTATTATCATCGGTTTCGATTGGTCATTTATGGTAAAGTGGGATAGCTGAAACCATGGGCTTGTATTCGGTCAGGATTTTTCGAAATATTGCAGTGTAAAACCGTTTCAAATACTGTTCGAACCGTAATATTTTCTACTACTAGTCCTGTGGATTACTTAAAGGGTATTATGGCAGCGTTTATTATAAATATGTTGTACTATCAATTTTTGGATGCAATCATGATTCTTAGATTTGCAGTTACACAAATAAAAGCTTAAAATATTGTAATGCCAATTAATTAAGACATTAATTGAGAAATTAAAAAATTAAATTGTTTGAGAAATCTATTCTTACGGCGATACGGAGCACAGCAACAATGTAGCCAGGTATTGTTTCCTTTGTCGGAAGAAGCAATGCGCGCTCAAAATTACGAGAGTGTGCCAGTTCACATTATGATATGGTAGAGTTCAGGTCGCATTGGCTGGAAGGTTTGGTCAAGTACAGGTCGTATTAAAATAGACGAGATATTCTTTTAAAAAGTAAAGTTAAGTAGAAGCAGTGGGCAGTCAGACACGACAGAAATTGGTCCGAGTTGAAATAGACAAGACAATTTCAAATGTTCAAAGGGAATTTGCAGAGAAACATCGATAATTACCAATCAACAGCTTTGATTGGTCCCTGAACATTTTGCTCAAGACGAAATAATCACTTGAACAGAACTACGAAACCTGCTAAACACAAACAGTTTTTGGTGCACATAGCCGAGCAGGATTAGCAGAAGTCAATTGAGAGAGAGACGAAAGGAAGATTATCCTGGTTCCTGATTTTTGATCTAAAAATATTAATTTTAGAATCTGTGAGTTTTTAGAAGCAGTGCAAAACCCCGCCATAGTGTTTCGTCAAGTACAAGGTATCCTGGAATGCTGCCGTGAGTAACAATATAAAACAAATAATTATGTAAACCTGATTAAAAGATAGACGTCAGATTTCGTTCTCTTCTTTTGATTAAAATTTGTTAATTAAATCCATCTTTTTAGTTTAATTTTGTTGACAAGTAAATTTCGTCATAGGTAATTGGCGAGTAAATCTTTTCTCTTTTAAATTGGAATTTGTGTTTAAGATTATAAATAAAATGATTCGCCATTATCAAACCCAGTAGAGACCCTGAGATAAAATTGAGATATTTTTAAACTGTGTAATTGTTTTTAAACATTGATAATAAATTTGTTTGTTTGTAAAGTTGAATAATTTTTCATTTAATTAACGACCTTCTATTTTGTATATTACAATATATAACTGAATGGGATAGTACGGAATTAACAATTGTCATGCCTTACAATAATTGAAACCAAGTTTCCTCCGCTTCTTGGATGGGATGTAGACGAAAAAAGTTAATAACAAAGATACAGAATTAGTAATTGTCCATATTATTTTAATTTCGTAAAGCTATATTGTTCCAGTCTGGATAATAATAAGAAATGTTTTTCGGGTTGACTGCTGAATTTACAGTTGACCCTTGATGACATACTTCCGGGAGGATCCAGGCACGTGCAGGTATGGCGTTAAAATGCAGTTTCGCCTGTCTCCGTAAACTAAGAGTAATTGTCGCTTATTGGACTTCTCTACTGTATGGGCGAAAGCAGCATTATATAAATTTTGTTCACGAAACCGACAGCATGATTGTAATCTTAGAGACTCTCTGAGAATTTTTGGCGGTCATCGCCAATTAATCATAGTAGATGGGCTTGCTGTTGGACTGAAGGCTGCTGGCGTCGGTTGGAACCACGAGTTGCAACGCTGGACATCGTGGGACGCAAAGCAAAGTACTTAACAATAGAACAAGTTGTAAATCGGGCGTGTCTACGTAACACCAAACTTTATTACTTCCTTCTTTATGAGATTTTATAAAATTGTCTGTAGGAGTTGAGCTACATCGTGATTTATGGATTTTAGAAATTTTGATCCGCTAAGGGTATAATGTAGTTCTTAATTATAAATTTCATTTGATAAGGTTTCTTTGTGTATATTTTACAGGATCGACTGTTTTTATACTGGTCTCGCGACGATTCTTCAATATATTTATCACGTTACCGGATTTATATGTGTTATTATGGGTCAATATCTGGTTTCAATGGCCTGTCTGAAGCGGGCTTATTACATGATATTATTCATCGGCATTTTCTTCGACGTTGCCTGTTGGTGTCTAGACTCGTCGGAGACAATTTGTAGGCGAGCCACAACAGACAGACACAGTGTAAGACTAACGGTACTCCGGGCGAGAACCCGGACCCCACCCCTTAGACGTAATCTTCTCCTTTTCTCTTTGAACCCGCGCACATAGAAAAGACGCCGGCTACTACCACTTCCACCACAGCAGCAGCCACGGCGATTACATCGGCAGTTTCTCTTCTAAAAGGAGGTTATTTAAAACGCAGGTGCCTGCCGTGGGGAACAATGACAGGCGAGGAGGAGGAGGACAACGCAAACGTGAACGCCTGTAATTGTTAAACGGCCGAGATATTCAAATTTTCACTTACGACACACAATCTCGCAGTTGAGTGCAGTAGCCGACCACATTGTCATAGGAATCTACTACAATAACTAAACCGCACCGCGTGTTTTGATAAATGTGCGATGACTGCTCAACGCGTTTGTAGTAAACGGAAACACGGAGGTTGATTAATGCCTTGCCTTTCTCCTTATTATTCTCTAGTTTTCTGTGTGAGCGATACCGCCCGAAATAGAATAGCGGTCTCTCTGTCTTCCTCTCTCTCAAGCACATTGTCTGTATGTGTGTCATGACGTAAACCCTCGCTCTGTCTCGTTGAGCCCACGTGGATTTTTTGAATGCGCATGCGTCGTGTACGTCATCATATTTCAGAATGTACTTCCCTCTTTCTTTTTGTCATATCACAATATACGGTTTAGATAAACACACAAGCAAAACACTGTCCACGTCCTGTATTAACGCTGTACCAGCAGAAGTGTATTAGAGTCGCATATAAAAACACATTGAGACTGAGACAGCAACGTTTAGCACGAAGAAGAATTGTTTTGTTGTTGTTGTTGTTGTTGTTGTTGTTGTTTAAAGTCCAGGTAATCCGGTTCGTTCGGCCTATTTTTTATGAACATGAAGAACCATACATAAATTTTTACCCAAAGAGATCAAGGCGTAATCTTGGAGGCGCCGCGAACATCACTGCATTTATGGCGAAACAGCTAGAAATATAAACTATTAAATATACACTGGGCTGCTGGAGACGGTTGAAGTCCATATATTCGTCGAGATACATCTCGAGACGACGCCCCAAAACACAACCAATCGTAGTAAGACCATATTAATATGTTTGTGTCCAACACAGAACAAAATATTCATAAGATTTGTGAGTAACGAAAGTTGGATGATGAAGAAATTGTAAAATCAACATTAAATGTAACAATAAAATCGCGTTGGTTTAGCACGATCATAAAAAACGATTTTATATCAATTACAAAAAAAAATTAATATAATAAAGTAATAATAGTGTGGTGTTTATTTTAGGATATCATTTTATCTGGCTACTTCTGTATTTTATTTAATGAATAATTTTATGTAATATTAATTATTTGGATATTGGAAATAATTTTCTACCGAACTCCGAGAACAATATATTGAACAACTGCACCGGGAAAGGCTTCAGTCTTTAATTTTCTACCGATCTACCGTGTCATGAATCCGAAAGCGAATTAATCTACTTGCTGAAAAGGGTAAATTATACTAATGATTAATGTATTTTGAAGGTTTCAGAAAACTTATTATCTCGCCATTTCAGTAGTTTGAACGATAAATGTAATTAATTATCATTTTATTAGATAATTTATGCAACTGAAAATTGTAGTTTGTCTCTCCAAACATTTTTTTATCTTTTGCAAAATTAATTCAATTATCATATCATTTATATTTGAGCTCATATTATAACACAATACTTTGGCATTTTTTTCTCATATCTGAAACAAAATTTCTGAAGTACTGAGATTTTTCAATTTGCATACGAACGAGTTTAATTTGTCACAGGACCCGCCATTGTGAGTCGTTCATAGAAATGCATCCTGAATTGCGGTTAGGTAAGATGAATGAACTCGAATGTTCACCGAGTCCATATTATCATCGTTCGTTAGGCATTTGAGCACAGAACAGCAAGTCCTTTCTCATTTCACTTTGTGTTCCTAAAAATTGTAGGTACACACACACACACACAAGCGCAGTCGCACATAGTGAGGAATCTTTGTGATCGAGACCGCACCACCTTCATTTCTTTTCTCTTCTTTTTTTTTTCTCTATTTTGTTTGTTGCGTAGGCAGAATGAGCGGTCTTCCTCTTTTACAAGTCGGCAGGGTCCTTTGATCTTACCAGAGGCTGCTGCAGGTACAGCTTTTATCTGGGTGAAACTCATCCGTGTCTTCTCCTCTTAACCTGTTGAGGGTCCTTCGGGTAAATGATTTCTCTGTGTTTAAGTAGGTGACATCACCACTAAGCTTCTATCAGTGATTAAGTCTAGATTTTTCGCACGTTAACTGAACATCTGTAACTGAATAGAATTCATTTTTATTTCCAGATATTTTGGGTTTCATTAGTTTCTGAGGTAATAACGTCGTTGATTATCTTCTCAAAAACTCATAGAAGGCAAGTACCCAATACTGGGAACACTTCATGAATGATTTTTTCACTGAGAAATATAAAATTAAAATATAATTGAAAACAGACGTCGATTTCGAAACTAAAAATTCAGCAAATTATTGTAGTTAATCCATAATTACCAATTTTTTTATTCTGAAGCCAATAATAACCTTGTAAAAAATATTAACTTAATATTGCCACATATTCGTTGAGATCATCTGTATATTTCAAGTATCTTTTTATTAACATTTTCAAAAACTTTTGTAAATTTCAATTCGTTAATTCCTTGCCTCATTTAAACGGGAAACACTTTAGATTCTATCGTCACATATAAACATGACGAATCTTATCAAACAAGAAACAACATACAGATCTTTCCAAATGATTTCTAAGAATTTTTTTTTGGAAAATCCTGTAATACACTTTCTTTTTCACGGGAAATATAGAAATAAATTTACGGCACGTTATATAGGAAATACGAAAATTGTGCTAATTTTGTTTTGAGTCACTATATTAAAATATACCAAAAAATTTACGACCTGAATTCAGCTTAGTAGTCAAAGACAAACTATAATTGAATGAACGTCAATGAAGTGTCACTCTCAGCAGAATACCAAAGACTAATAATTTCCCCTTTAATAGCAAAGGAAGGGATTTGAAAGGGGGGATGCGGAAGGGTAGAGGTAGCCAAGGGTTACTAGGGCCTCCGGGCTATATTTTAAGGAACCTACTCGGCATTCGCCTAAAGAAATGCAGGGAAAACCCTAGAAAAACCTGCATCAGGTAGGTCGGGCATTGGGTACTTGTCCCTCGCCCTTCCGATAGCGGGAGAAGAGTTTGCTGTGGGGACGCAGCATTCCCTTCTCCGTGCCTCGACCAATTTAGGAGGCAGCTGGCCGAGTATTCCAATGGGAATAGTGAACAACTCTTACCGTATGCCCAAGGTCTGTGACCCCGGAAGATACACCTCTCAGAACAGGCCGAGGTGCCACGGCTCGTGGGAACCTTAGTTCAAAAACGGGTAGGAAAAGCACCCATTGCCCGACCTACCTGATGCAGGTTTTTCTAGGGTTTTCCCTGCATTTCTTTAGGCGAATGCCGGGTAGGATCCTTAAAATATAGCCCGGGGCCCCTAGTTAACCCTTGGCTACCTTCCTCTACCCTTCCGCATCCCCCCTTTCAAATCCCTTTCTATGCTATTAAAGGGGAGTTGCCCAACGTGGATTACCCTCATGTAGCCTGTTGACCTAAAAAAAGAAACATTTACTCTGAAATATAAGGATAACAATAATCTGCAATAATAAATGTAAAATAAATAAGTGTATTAAGTAGTCGCTAATGACGTAGAAGTTGATGCGACTCAAAACAAAAACAGAAATTGAAAGAAATTGAAAGGTGGTGAGACAAAAAGGGTATAATACTGTTTAATCAAAATAGGAGGCTGCCGAAAAGAAATAAGGTACTTTAAAAGATGCGTTTGTTGATCACAGCATATTTTTTGCGGGGGGTGGATATATTTATAAAAAATGGAGTGTTTTTTGATTCAGATATTGGAGAAAAATGTACTACATTGACACCAGTTTACGTGGTCATCCGAGAGAGATAGATAGGGAGAAGGGGGACTTTATTCATACTAGTTGCCATTTATATATCAAAGAAATGCCAGTATTTACGTGAAAAGGATGTCGTAGCGTCGTGAATGATGTTAAACGACCGCAGTTGACGCGGAAATCATCTCGTCTATATCACGAATCTGCTTAACGTTATTGTCTACTTTAATTTTATTGTTTCAAAAACTTTCCTATTCAGTAAGCCACTCAAATAACTTTTCTTATTCGACCTCCTTTTATATACCAAAAAAAAAAAGAAATTTGAATACTTAAAATAATTTCCTCCTTACGTAAAAATTCGATTTAATCTGTACTTGACGATTTCACAACGCCAACAGACTGGTTTGGCAGGCTCTAAGAAATCATATTATTATTATTATTAAATTTTTAAATTATATTTTCCATAGATTCAGTCAATTCCTTCTCTCGTAAGGGAAAGTTTGGGCGAGTTCAAGGAGTGTTATGATGTCGTTAACTTGAGGGTCGCCCTGTCGGCCTGCAATTCCGTAAATTTTGTGTCACGTCTGGGTGCTCGGGGTGTGACCACGGCGGACATACTTCCTGCGGGGATCTTTAAAAAGTTTTTAAAGGGCCGCAGCATCTTTTGTGAATGGAGCAGCTTTTCTTTGTTATGAGCTCCCAAGGTCGTAGGCGGCGTACAGGTGCCTATTCTACCTGCATACCGAAACCAACCCATAGCACACCACGGCTTCATTCAATTATGTCCGCCTCTTGTATATACGACAGAACTGGACGGCTACCGAGGAATGGCAGGAATGCGGGCACACGACACCTACTTCTTGCTACACTATGAAACAGCTTTGGTTTTTATTCGCGTACTAGCTGCGTGCCCGGCGTTTCTCGTGTACTTATTTGTATAAACTCGAAAAAGTATTTAATTGAATACTTAAACATATTCCTTGAGTATTTCAGGATATAATCGTCACTCAGTCTTCATACATTACGAAATATTACATTGATGAAATTGTTAGCTAGACTCACAACTAATATAGCGCAAGGATGGTAAAGAAATTCGTATTCTTCTTTATTACCATTCGATGGAGTATTGCTGTCTAAAAGAAAATATTTCTGCTTTATTTCATTCCTTATAAAGGAAATATTTCCTTTGCTCGTTGCGTAGTAACGTCTTTCTCTCGCGTGACGTCATTGTCTCTTGGCGCGCAGTAATTTAACATTTAATGATCATGGTTTTTAATTATAATTCCTACCACATGTATGCTAAGGGTTTCTCACCCTCACAGTACCGTTTCTCGTGTTTTGAAGAATATGTGTACCAATTTTTGTTGCAATCTGTCCACGCTTTTAATTTTGTATAGAAATTAACGTAAATACATACATACAAATATACATCCTTTTTTATTAAATAGACTCCCTTTTTTATTATATAGATTGACACGCTTAATGACAGGCTTCGTACGAAGTAGAAGAGACTGAAACGTGTATTGAATCTTAAACAGAAATGTAGTGTTACATTGTGAGAATACTGAGGAATAAAAATATATTCCGCGAGTATTTAAATAAAATTTTCGGGGATAGTCAAATAAATTCATTAAACTTTATTTTATTCACCGGATTTTTTAAATGTTTTTATTTAAAGTCGCGTGAACTTTGTGGTCATTAGATAATGCTATTGTTCATTTTAGATATTTATACAGGCAAAAATATATATTCTATTTGACTGTTGGTTACAATTTTTCTCATAGTTTTTCATCGCTAATTTATTTTGTTGCATGATACTATTGAGTATGGCTTTTAAGATAGTTTACACACTCTTCTATTTCATTTAATTATTACTTTCGAGGAAAATATTTACTCAAAAATGTCCTCTTATTCACAACGAAAGTTGTTAGCTATTTAATAATTAATTACAAATGTAAAATTATAGTCAATCGTTTTTTTTATTTGTTCCATAAGTTTTCATATAAAGTCCCATAAACACAATTAAATGGCTTTCTATAATATGAAGAGAAAACAGTAGGTGCCTAATGCAGTTCCCAATATTCACGTGCATTTTTGTTCTCATTTTAAAGATATGCATCTTAAATAAAAACACTGATAAATTTAACTTCCTAAATAATGAACAGACTCTTACAACGGAAATAATTTTAATAAGAAAGACAGCTTTCCGCGGTGTAAATTATTAACTAATTTTTCACGGTTACGCACCAGGTTTAGATTTCTCTATGTTGACGTTTCTGCCGATCGTCGTTCTCTACCGCTGTATTCAGCCTAAGTGGCGCTGCGTGACGTATGCGAGGTATATATAGTGTCTGACGTGCTGCGACCTGATTGGCCGTTGAGGATCGCCTGACATTTAGTACGCGACATGGAAAAACATGTGTCCCGGACGCTGTGGTCAGGCGATCTTAAGCGGCCAATTCAGGCCGCAGCATGTCCGACACTATATATAGCTCGCATACGTCACGCAGCGCCACACAGGCTGAAGACATTGGTAGAGAACAGCGACCAGCAGAAACGTAAACGTCGAGAAATCTGAACCTGGTGCGTAACCGAGAAACATTTATTAAACATATAAATTGTTACATTAGCAGTCATAATATACCAATGTGCCATATAATGTATCAATATTTAAATTCGAGATTAATTACACTGTGACCAAGAAGATATATTCAACGACTGAGCAAACGTTAAAACATTAAAACAAAAACCTTTCTTCCACTCACACAGCCTGACGATGTTACAAATATGTACAGAAACGTTTTTTGTGTTGTTGATTAAAGATTTTATGCTTAATAATTATTTTAAATTATAAAAATCGTCTGTTTATGGCCGTTAAGAATGTTCATTGTTAAAAACTGACCTGAAAATAAAATATATGACTAATATTTCAGTATGAAGAGCTGACAATTTACAGAAAAACAAAATAAATTAATCCATTTAAAATAAATAAAGAATATTTATACAGATTAAAACATCATAGTTATACGGTTTTTACATATATATATATATATATATATATATATATATATATATATATGTCTGATTCGACAACTTAATTTTTTTAAATATAAAAATGTTAATCGTAAATGGGTTATTGTTTCCTAAACAACCGTAACTTCTATTACAATTTTGCTTCTCAGCTAAACGGATTTCACTCTTGATTAATTAATGTATTAAATTGATTTTAAAATGAAAAAAAATTACGTCTGATTGACGTAATAATGAATAAGAAAGATAGCTAATACAGACAAAAAAGGGTAATATAAATACCACACAACAACGTTTCTGGGATCCTTGTTCCTTTCGTCACGTGCTAAGAAGAACCTAGAGCGACACAACTGCACGCGTCAGTTGACAAACCTCAAAAGTGACGAAAACGCAACGACAAAGGGACAGCAGACAATAAGCGAGTAACGACAATGAGAAAAACAGAAGGTTTAGCGTAACAATTAGGGATCGCAGCAATTTCTGAGTTTAACAGTATCTCTTTGTACATTCATTGGCTGTGTGATTTAATGTGAATCATCTCTGACATGAGCCTGTAATTTTTGTTTTATTAAAGAACTGTTTCTTTCCCCTCTTCCATACAACAAAATTATGAAATAATTCCCTTTTATTTGCTTTTCAGTTAGGTATTTTATTTCTGCCTGTCGTCACTAATTCATAACAGTATTGCGGTCCTTTTAATTCTATATTATTAATTAATATAATTAATTTTATATTACCCTTTTTATCTGTATTTTCTTTCTTTCTTATTCATTAATTTGGTTTTATTAAGTCTTTGGTTTTATGAAAATCTGTATCATCTTCAGTATTTCAAGTTATCTGTTTAATTAAGTTTTTATCCTGATGAGATTTTGATCTTTTGCTCTTGCGGGCCACATAATTTTGAATATCCTACTATTCATCATTTTAAAATATTTATATACTTATTTCTGCAATGGAAAAAAATGGAATGTGAAACGGAGAGTTGTTAATAGTGAGTAAAGATATTTATGAATTGTTTTTGGATCCCGGGTCGACTGGTCCGTCCTTGGCGGCAAAGTTGCTCTCTCGGAGGATGACCAGAGTGTAGGTGTAGGATAGCTGATAAGGCTGTCCTTCGCAGGAAGTTGGTAGATCTGATAGTCTACAGCTCCTCCAGATCCTCCAAAAAGTCCAGCGCCCTTGCAAGATCCAAGAAATCACAGTGACTGTGTCCGTAACAAGGGTAAAATCATTGCTGTACTACAGATTGTCATAAATAAACTCAGCGATATCCATTACCTTCCATTTGACTCGAATTTATGTTACACATACACTCATTTTTATTTATAAGATTATATGGATTATTAACTCACATTTTCAATTTATGTGTGTATGTCATTTATGTAAAAAATTGACAATTAGGTGTATAGAATTATTTATCCATCATAAGTGATATTAGACCAGGTTTGCTAAATAATTAAATTATATAAATGTGAAAATTAGAAATGTTGTTTAATGTTTTAGTCTTTAAATATAGATGACAATCTTAATTTCCAAAATTAATAAATACTATTGAAGAATTTTATACATTACTAGCTGGGTGCCCGGCGTTGCTCGTGTACTTATTTATATAAACTCGAAAAAGTATTTAATTGAATACTTAAATATATTCCTTGAGTATTTCAGGATATAATTGTCAATTGTCACTCAGTCTTCATACATTACGAAATATTATATTGATGAAATTGTTAGCTAGACTCACAACTAATATAGCGCGAAAATTAACTTACATTTTCCGCAAGGATGGTAAAGTAATTCGTATTCTTCTTTATTATCATTCGATGGAATATTGCTGTATAAAATTATATTTTTATTTAAAGAAAATATTTCTGCTTTATTTCATTCCTGATAAAGGAGAATTTCCTTTGTTCGTTGCGTAGTAACGTCTTTCTCTCGCGTGACGTCATTGTCTCTTGGCGCGCAGTAATTTAACATTTAATGATAATGGTTTTTAATTATGATTCTTTCCACCTTTATGCTATGGGTTTGTCACCCCCACAGTACCGGTTCTCGATTTTGGCAGAATACGTATACCAATTTTTGTTGCATTCTGTCCACGCGATAAAATTTGTATAAAGATCAACGTAAATACATACATACATACATACATACATACATACAAATATACATCCTTTTTTATTATATAGATTTACTGATAAAAAAAACCATTATCGTACGATATAAAAATACAATAAATACCAATTATAAATATTTTAAAACTAATTTGAAGAATTCAAATCATGCCGAAGAGTAGGCGTGTAGGATACAGGATTGATCTTTACCCTTAGTATTGTAGAAACTGACTCCTGCAGCACTGATCTTCCCTTTCTTTCGTGCCATATTAGTAGTCCCGTATTGGTATTGGTTAGTTTGAATCAATCTTTCCGCGTTTAAGTGAAATACTGTTACTTATCATTTTAAATAAGCTCTTTCTGGAACGGAATCGGAGAGTTAACAGATCCAGTTTTAAGTAAAACAATAAATGCTGAACTTTGACCGCGGCTAAGCAAATCCAGAACGGGTCTGTTTGATAGCATGAAAACCGGAGCAAATTCCAAAGCGAGGCCGGCAATTCTTAAGAGATGTATCTGTTGGTTCTGCGTTTCTCTCCGTCTGGGTTTATTTCATTATTACAACAAGATCTTTCTCTCACGTCCTTGGAGTTGGAGTTATTTGTTTTATTATTTTCCTCTCTCTCTCTACCCAGAACGAATTATTGGCGATAAATGGACCCCCCAGGTGCCTTCAAACGAACTTTAGAGCCTTCGAGAGGTTTGCATCATCCGCCACGACGCGCTTTCTCCACCAGATAAATGTCTTCTGCCGAAACAGGAAAAAAATTTCAAACTTTCCATTTCATAAAACGCAATATTGTTGCGTATCTGTGCGTTCGATCGCGGTTCGTTGTTTCTTCACATTTTGCGTGTTTTATAAGATACAGACAGAATGTTTATTTAAAAGAGTAATATGAAAGGATGAAAGTGTGATCCAATTACAGATTTTAAGATTACTGACTCAGTGACTAAGTTAGACTGTAAAGTTATACCAGATACCTTACAATATACAGTATAAGAAAGCAATATGGTTGTTTCTGGGCCTTCTAATGACAATCGATCTCAAATTGTGCTATTTATGAACTAGAATAGAAAGAAAAATGTAAAATAAATCGGAGAAAAATCAATACTCAGCATCTAATACTTATCAATAAAATAACGTGTCGGGAACAATTTAATACAACAAAACGTTAAATTCTTTTCTTTGGATCTTTTTCATGTGTAGTGTAACAAAAATATTGATGTATATCTAAAAATTTTAAGAAAATTTTTATATATACATGAATAAAAAAAGTCAACACAATTGTATAAATATAAATTTAAATTACTTCAAATTTATCTCCTGTAAAAATCCATAGTAAAATTTTGGAGAGAAATGTCTAAGTCTGCGCACAATGTTTCCCAAATTACTTAAGAGAATAATTAAAAATTAAATAATATTAATCAACAATGAAAGCACACACTTTTAGAAATTTCTCTAAAATTTTATGATTTATTAACATTACATAATAGTACCAGTAATAAATTGAAAGTAATTTTTTTGATTTATATTTATATATCATGCGTATATATAATTTTTAAATTTAATTATCTAGATATTCATGAATATTTTTTATTTTACTATGCCTTAAGAATTTTAACTCAATGAACGAAACTTTGTGGTATTTTTTCTGACATTTTTGCGGTTTAATTTATAGAATGATTTAATTTACATCAGTTAAATATAAAAAAAAATATTTGTCAGTTACAATTTACATTTTTATTTAAAATTTTCTGTGTATTTAATAATTTTTAGGAATATTGAATTAAAATCTCCGATTCCCTATAATGTTTGTTAAAGAACAACTCCCAACATTTTGAAAAGCACAAAATAGTTTACATAGACCGTAAAGCTCGTTTCATAGGACAGACGAAACGAGCGTTAAAAAATGTTATCAAAGAGCACATTTCCAATTTGAAACACCAACTTCAGAAACATTTTGTTTTAACTACATACATTTACTTTAATAATAATAATTGAATGTGCTACAGTTTTGGGGATGAGACCACTAATTAATTTGAAGATTAATGAGCGAAATGCTTCACATCAGATCTATACATGTATATAAATTAAATTTATTTATTTCGGGTAATTATGAATTTTGGATCCGTTTTTCACCTGATTCATTTTAATGTAAGTTGTTTTTCACTGCAGTTTTAAATGTCATTTACATGGTTTTCCTTAATTTTTTATTTTTAAGGGAATTCAGTTCATTAATATTTAGGTTCTAGATGTCCTAAATATATTTATTACCTTCAGGGAACCATATTCTGCGGATTAATTTAAAAAATTAAATTTTGATAACGAAATTGTATTTTATTAAACGTTATTATATATTTTTCTCTCCTGTAATTATTATTAATTTTCTGGCCTGTAATTATTACAGTTTTTAATTATACATCAACGTTACAGAATTTTATTTCAATATAAATTGTTTTATTCAAATATACAAAATTATTTACTTTTTACATTAATAATATTTCTCTAAAGAAGTCCCTACTCAAAGGAAAGATGTTGTGAAGTATTTGAGATAAAATATGTAATTTTTCTTATATTTGAATAAATGTTATAACTGTTTCCGCAATGTCACATAGAGCTTCAATTTTTAATTATAACTATAAATTCGTTTGGAAACATTCCAATTATCGATATATCTGTATTTATTTCTTATTTAACATTATATTAATTGCGTTATTATTTCCGGCTCTTACAGTCACGGACACCAGTTCTAATTATGAAAATACAGTTTAAAAATTTTCACTCCACATCTACATAAAAAATTGTCATCGAACAATATATTTACTCTCAAAATAAATAATTCAAGAATTATTTATAATTTTAAATTATCACCTGAAGAAGCAACAATTGGATAGTCGGACAAAATAAAGTGTCAGAGAAGAATGTTGAAGTTAGAACCAAAGTTTTTATTTTGAGCTAATGGAACATACAAAACTAGTTCACACTTTGATTGAATGAACCGGAACAAAAGGAATTAGACATTAATAGTTTCGAATTGTACAGATTTGTTGGAGGTTGTAGTGAGCGCTGTAATGGTTGTATAGACGTGCACCTGTTGCGTGGCTTTGTGAGCGTCCTGTGCTATTCGCGGGTCGGCTCTTTGTTGGCGCACGACACGAGATTATTGTAGTGAGCTCTTTGTGCTGCATTCCTCAGGTGCACGCCTCCTCCTTCCATCCTTCCTCACATCAGCACACGACAAGAACGACCTCTGCCCTGAGGATAATCTCGGAAGATTTCCTCAGATGCGGCAATGAACCGAGAAACAATCACCAAAAAGAAACAAAGTCGTAGTTCAAAGAAAAAGTAAGTTGCGTCTATAACGACGGAATTGTAATCACAGACTACAAGAAAAATGGAATAATTTAACAAACATTTTTATGACGTTGTTCAATTGCTGTTTTCGGAACAGAGATTCTCTAAAATTATAATAATGAGAACTGTACGTGATTTAGCCGAGCAAAAATTAAAATCAAAATCAATTTGATTCGTAGACGGCTGAATATAATTTACGAAAATTACTCAATATTAGTTCAATTAAAATGGAGATAAATCATATAAAAATAAAATTTAGTAGTAATATTTTTCTAAAAAAATTGCTTTCTTAACTAAAAATAATATATATATATATATATATATATATATTTAAATGTATTGATAAGTAAAAGAACGTGATAAATTAATTCCAAGATTAATAATAACCTCCATAAAACAATATAAAACTTACAGCCAAGAATTATTCTAAATACCCTTATCATAATCGCAACAGCGGAGGAAGGACGTTAAATGGAAACTATTAATATTAAAACTATACTTATAATGTATCACGCATGGCTAACAATCAATAACAGTGTTAAATATAATGATGGTTATGTGAATATTTTTATTCAGTTTAATTTTATTAAAAATCCTAGTTCTTGTCTATTATTGAGTGTTACTTTATTATTTTTAAATTATCAATAACATATTGGGAACCACAAATTTAAAAGAAAACATTTGGAGACGATTTATGTAAGTATACATAAATCCGAATAGTATTTTGTCATTTTCAGCTGAAATTAAAGAGTACTTAAAGTCATCTCGGTAGACCAAGACCTTCCATGGGCTGTCGAGCCAAGGAGTAGTAGTAATAATATATACATGATTTTGGTCCACACTTTGACCGAAACATGTTGCATTTTTAATTAAACCTTATTTAAATATCTGTCTGTGTTTTTGATGACCATACCTTCAACTTAAGTTCATATTCTACTATTTCACCATGCTCTTTCGAAAATTCAGTAATCACAGGATCAAAATAATATATTATATGTTATTTACATACTTATTTTATTAAGCCAGTAATGTGTTTCAAGACTAGCAGTAAGGTGTATGTGGAGGAGATTCATCTTTACCTTGTTGCTGATGGCACGGTCGCTATGAGCACGACACTGCGCATGAAACGAAGTCACCGTTCAGTAGCAGGAATTACAGATGCACCTTTGTGTGCCTGGGGTTTAGATGATTTAAGTAGTTTCAAATCAAATTATCAGATTCGTACTTACATGCTCAGCTGATGCGTTCACCTTCCGTGTCCATATTCACAACTTCCCTTAAACAGACAAAGGAACACACAATAAATTAGTCTTGTGTATCTCAAGCCTGAAGCACGTATTTAAGTATCTATTCCTGGACCTGACGGCTGGTACTAAAATTACTATTTTGCTTTGCGACGATTGGTCACGGGGAAAGTGTTCCTTTCCAAGGAAGGCTACTTCCCTCTGTCCACCAGCTGTTGTTGACTGACGTCATGGACTGAAACCGAGAGCGCCTTGGAATTAATTTTCCGCCTAATGGGTTCGTATTCCGCGTGTCGAATTCAGGGCTCGTGGCGGCGAAATAAAAAAAACCCTCGAACCGAGAGGTGTGTGACGTCAGAGAAAAAAAGGGGGAGGAGAACCACGCCCCGGTGCCGTTATAATATACCAACCTACCTGCTATGAGCACAAATTAAACTACCTACCTGGCGGTTATCTACAGAAATCCACGCGCACTGAGGTCGTGACATTATTCCAAGCTAAGTCTTAATTCTCAGGCGTGGTGGTTTCACAAATCTAAGTGGTAACCTTCACGGCATCTACTGCTTCTTACAGGATATTACCGAAAGATTGATTTATTGGCATGTCACAGAGGGAACACAAGCCCTCTGGCACATAGTAATTTTTATGACTAAATTCTCAGCCTTGCCACTTCACATCACTCAGCCCATAACAGAATAATCTAACTTATTTATTCTATGGTCTTATAATAATTTATTTCATTACACAAACTGTAAATTACAATTCGCATTCATATATAATAAAATGTTTACTTATACTAAGTTAAATAGCCTCAAATTTGAAAGGAAATTTTGATATGCAGGTAAATTTTTGGCTTTCCTAACTCTCTTTTTCAATTAATTTTAAACATTTTTGGAATGTGCAGACTGTACACGGGAATCAGTCTGCGTAAAAGATAGCACTTCAAGTTTTATTGCAATATATTGAAACTTCCTTTGTTGTTATTATTATGTGAAGGACTAACTGAGCAATGTAGGTGGTATATGTCCCAGGAGTATTTATTCGGATGACGTACTTTAGGACACGTGAACGATTGGTCTTAAATCATAAATTGGACACGACATGGAAGTTGTGAATAAGAACAAACTCGGAGGAAATATAAAATATTATGAACAGAAAGACGTTTAATGGAATTACAGCATATATGCAGTACATAAACGCATAAACGACCGGGACTACACCAAAAGTTGTAGACATTTATCTCGGGACAAATTAAAACAGCACCGTCATTTTAAGATATTCACCACGAAATATGATGTCATCATTGTAATTAAGGCACAGGGACTAGAAACAGTCAAGAAGTGTAATATATTATCTAGTATGTTCAAGAAACCCTTAACGTGGGATAAAAATTATATTTGCGAGTAAAGAATTAGTGTATACAAGAAACTAACTGCACCCTGTGGAACACTGTTCCCATAATAAATCCTGTTCTTGGATTTATTCAAGTCAACGTCTCATAGAAACGCGGAGTGGAGCGATACGGTCGCTTCACTACAGAGGGATATGTCTACGATTAATCAGTCTGTAATGAAGAAATGAAATAGGACGCAGACTCAGAGTGAGTCAGTGAAAGTAACGATCTCAAGCAAAAGTAACATTTCCTGGCGAACCCCGCCGTAACCCGACGTCACGCATTTGTCAGGTGATACAAATGAGCGCCAGGTGAGTCACGTTACGAAACTTACACAACATCGCACCAACGGAAATTCCTTATCAGGTACGTAATTAAATATGACTAGGTATAGCTTGAACGGTAATGAACAACACAAACCGAAAAGAAATCCGCAAGGGAAACAAAATTATTTTTCAGTATTTGAATAACATTGCTCAAGTGATTTCCAAAACCGTGAATATTAATGTGGAAGTCCTGGACAAGTAATGTGCAGGGTCGAGTACTACAGCTACAAATATGAAGAAATAGAATCCATTCTTGTACAACGCGTAGTGTGAATCACTGAAGTGAATAGTACAACCGTCAAGTGACTCTTAAACACGATTAATAGGAACTGACAGTATTTTCTGAAATATAAAGAATTAGGTCACAAGAACAAAAGAGATGTGGAACGACTCAGCACGGGATTTCCTTGGAATTAATTAGCTACATACGAGAACTTGTATGTAAATGAAATAAATGCGTGAAAAGTATTGTGCCTCTTGCCACAAACCAACCTACACGTGTCACACATACATATACTACAAAAGAAGAGTTGTGTCAGGGCGTCGAGAACTGAGCCTCTTCTCGTAGGATCATAAAAATGTATTAGTTGGACGAAAATAAGAGGAATTAATTTATGAACTCAGATGAAATGATGAAAAGAGACATGTGTAATATACTAAGTGTAACAGAATTTCACTTTGAAAAGATTATGAAGGAATCTTAAGAGTCTGTATTTTACTTTAATCCTTAAAATATTACACTAAAAAACAAAAATTCACTTCTGTACATTAAGTGGGTATAGATAGCTATATTTTTAATAGTTTCTATTCAATATCTGCAATATATACAAAATTATTTTTAAGTGAATATATATCGCTTTTTATATCGTCGTCGAAATATGAATAACGTTGTTTTTACTACTCATATTTAATCATCACAAGCGGATAAAACCGACCTAAGCCTGCAAGAGAATTCTCTCGCAGGTGAACCTTCCCAGAGATCTCTGGCGGAGGCTATCTTTGGGGATGCCTTCACATCTCTCTCGTTTTTTTAACTAAGGTTCCCATATGCCGAGGCACCTCGGCCTGTTTTGAGAGGTGTATGTTCCAGGGTCGCAGACCTTGGGCATACGGTAAGAGTTGTCCACTATTCCTATTGGAATAGTCGGCCAGCTGCCTCCTAAAGTGGTCGAGGCACTGAGAAGATAAAGCCGCGTCCCCACAGCTAACTCCTCTCCCGCTATCGGAAGGGCGTGGGACAAGTACCCAATGCCCGACCTACCTGATGCAGGTTTTTTTAGGGTTTTCCCTGCATTTCTTTAGACGAATGCCGAGTAGGATCCTTAAACCTTAGCCCGGGAGCCCTAGTAACCCTTGGCTACATTCCTCTACCCTTCCGCTTCCCCCCTTTCAAATCCCTTCCTATGCTATTAAAGGAGTAGTTGCCCAACGTGGATTACCCTCATGTAGCAAGTCGCCCTAAAAAAGTTTAAAAAATCAAAAAATCATCACAAGCGGTAAAAATTTGAGGATATAAAATCGAATTTTTAATCAAAGAAATTGATTTTTTAAATCTGAAAACGTGTCGTAAATGTTCAGTAAGACCTTTTTAATGGCAAACTACGCTATTAATACTACAAGGAAATGTCGAAAACTTTTGAGAAAAAATTTCCTTGTATAATTCAGCTCATTCGAACTACTTTCTTGTGACACAATCGTTTTTCAGTCACTTAATATGAGGTTATATATATGCAATCTATTTTTACTTTCGTGGATCTCCAATATCTGGGAATTTTATCCAGCACTTCCGCTTTTTTTCATTTTAATTCTTTACAAGTTCTAACGGCAATCAGTTTCTACTAATCAGATAAGAAAACAGCCAATAACAGACAAAAATAAATACTAAATTAAATATTAAACAACTGATCAGCAATCCATGGTGGTATGTGTGGTCTTACGGTTTCTTCCTTTATAAATTACCTGACGAAAGCAACAAGGTCGTCAGAATGGTGATTAAAAAATGCAGGAGCCAAAATTACGACTTACCGCACAAACAACCAGACGAAAGGATTGCAGAAACGTCGTGTGGTATTTAATTTAGAACTAATTTTTGTCTGTTATTCGGCTATTTTTTTTAACACAGACGTTTTTAAATATTAATTTTTTTTTAATATAATAAATATTTTATGCTCGTCTTTTGGCATGTCGTCTTACAACAATAGACCGATTCACAGCTAATATATTTTCCTATGTTAATATTTTTAAATTTGAAATTGCCAATTTAATGCATTTTTTGTGTATTTATAGTTTGATATTTAGAGTATTGATCTTTATTCACTGTGAAAATATTTTTGTTTCTCAACAATGCGTGTTGTGCTTAATTGTTTATTTTGTTCGCTAAGTATACAATGGTGCTTTGTCTAATGGCATAAATAAATAAAATTATTATTCACAGTTTTGATCATCCTGTCATATCCATTCCGAAGTAATGTTAATATGGTTTGAGGTATCTGCTAAGAAATTTACGTTGAAGGAAAAATAACATTACGTCAACCAAATTATTCATAAATCAACCGAGCTTTTATAGAAACTAAATATGGTTCACTCTAAAATTTTGCCTCATTCTCTAGATGTTAATTCTTGTAAGATTTACAGAGCATAGACCTCATTTCTCTAATTTTCCATTCTCCATCAATTCACAGTTAATAAATTCAAAATCGCTGTGAAACATAAACGGAAACGTCCCTGTAATCGTGGGTCGTTATGTATTCTTCTGCTTGCCTCTGCACAGAATATTTTCCATTACTTACCAGCTTCGATCACACCCTTTTCCTCTCACCACACGTAATTCACATGTCTGCTTACTATGCAAAATGCCTGTCAAAATAGGGGTAAGCACAGAAGCCCGGAAGAAGGGAGAGCAACCGTCAATGTTCGCTAGGAAAATTAAATGTTATCGCACCCCAATATTTAACGAAAAAATGAGAGCACTCGAACGTGGGACGGGCGAAGTGTCTTTGTCCTGTGAGAGTGAAAAGGGTGGAGGAAATCAGCAAGTAGTTCCCCCTCGTCGCGATTCATCAACCGGCAATTAACACGTCCCCTCTCTTTCCCTTTTTATCCAACGTCCAGGATAAGTAGTTGAGGAGGCAAAGGACTGTAATTGACTTGTCACCGAAATAGCCCCTCGGCGATCGTCGTTTTAAAAGAGAATCCAAGTCGCCAATCGGCTATGATCTCTCGTGAAGTTAGAAGGGTGGAGAGAAAAAAATTAATACACTTAATGAGCGGACCCGAGCTGTTGATCAGGTTCTGTCGTTGAAAAGGATAAAAGGAAATGGAAAAATGTTCCCTCCTCGATATCTCTAATTACGTGTCGACCGTTTTCACATGGTAAATCAATTTGTCACAGTGATCGGTGATTCGAATCCCCCATTTCCTGCTGCAATAAAGCTGGAGGGTCATAAAGAAACAAAATAACTTTGGTCTTTTAAACGCTCAAGTTTGTAACTGTCAAATGTCTGCCTGCGAGCTTAAATGAGCGCTCAATATCTCTGAGAAAGAAACACTTTTTTTCTGAAACAAAAATAAGAGAACTGAGACTAATTAAAGTTTCTGCGATAAAGATTTTTATAAGCCCAAGATTTCTCAATTATTAAGCCAATTAGGTGAATTTGGTTAAGGATTATACATTTTTCAGTATGACATTGACGCCAATGTTGCCTCAATTTTTACATCCTAATAATATAATTTTAAAACTTAAACTGTAACACTTTTTACATTTATAGAAATTTAATATTAAATAAAGGAATTAACACTAAATCCGATTAAATTTAAGTGTTCATTCACAAAATTTAGTAAATAAATTTCAATTGATTTTAATGTTAATAAAGGAAACGGCTAAATAAAAATGAACATATGAGTCTCATATCAGTTTAACGACACAAAGGATAAATCTACTGACAAGGGGCACATGTGGTTGAGAAATTCAAACTCTGACCTACTAAATCTTACATAACGACAAATCAGGACTGTACAATGAAGATATATTAGGCGACTCCACTTGAATGTAGAATTGCGTCTGACTGGATGCGTCCGTTCAATACTGTCTGGATCCAGGCGCTGTATGGTGGCTCGGTCACTCTCTCGTCTTAACCTTACAATATTCGGTAAATTTTTGCAACGACGACTGAAGTTTTGGATTATACCGTGAAGCGACTGCTGAAGATTTTGTGTCCAGCAGAATGCCTTGACGTCCAATATTGTTTTGCTACTGTAAGGACTCAAATATTTATTGAATTATAAGGTTTTTCCAAAGTGTATATTCCGTACATAATATTTCAGATAACCGAATATTAATTAAACCCAGCGATTCTTCGTTATCTACCATTCTGGTAAGGCAGAGATATTGACCCTCTAAAAATTCCACGCCAGGCTATTATAAAATTAAATTATTATTTTTTTAGTAAATGAAGCTGAACGCTACAATTGATTTATTTACAAGTTAGTTTTCTGATTTGTTTTTTTAGTTTGTTGATTAGTTAGGATTTGATTTGACAGTTTTAATAACAAGTTAATACAAATCAGTTTTCTACTTTGAGCATTGATCTTTCTCTCATTTCTTCGCTAAATAAGACTGACATATGATTATTTGTTGTTTTTGTATTATTTACAATATTTTTTCAAGTTGACAGTTTTAATAAGAAAAATGAATTAATCATTTTCAAATTATTTAATTTTGAATTTACTCAACTCTTTCTGTAATTATACTGAATAATTTTTCTTGTAAGTTTCCTGAAAATATGTTTTCATGTCTCTAATTTTAACTCTCTAACGACAGATAATAGGTGAAAAATTTCGTTCTGTAACTAATGTAAAATTCACGTCTTGTACATAAAATACCTGGAAATAATCTAAGGGCAGATATTGTCATGCCTCAAACGTTTATGACAAAAGGATGTTGGAAAATGTCCCCAAAAATAGATCAAATCTTATTTCTACAATTATTTATTAATTATGAGCTTCTTGAGGAAAATTAATTTTTGGTCCTGTAAGTTCAGTATTCTTTTCGAGGTAATAACTGATTTTTCTGAAAGAGTAATTTAGAAGGGCCCCTTTGAAAACCTGCAGACTTGTATTTTAACAATTAGCAAGTTCCTGGTGACGTTGAAGTGTTCTCCTTAAATATATTTTGGGAGGCCCACAGATTCCCACGGACCTGCGGAAGCGGTGGACAATAAGGAGTCAACGACGTGGAAGAACCAAATCCATCCACCCCTAATACTCTAATAGGAGAAGGTGGAGGACTGAAGGGGGATTTGGGAACAAGTCAAGGCTACAAACACACGCAATTACGAGGACCCAGTAAGTGGCGGCTAGAAATGAAGGAGGGGAGAAACGACAGGTTTGCTTTGCTTGCAGAGGGGACGATTGCTACGACTACTAAGAAGCACTTGTAGATCGTACATGTTGAAGGCACTGAATGAAAGGCAAGGTTCACAGTCGGGGAGGGGAAATTCTGATGGAGTCGGAACTTCCGGTGTCGACTGAGCTTTATAACGTTTCGACGACTCTCTTAAGAGTCGTTGGAATGTGGTAACAAAACGCAGAATAATCAGTTAGCCCGGTGAAGGGACAAGTTACTTCCGTGTCCCGTAATTGTTCCTACGATGTCAAGTAGTGGGTAGTTGGCTGGGGTACGGCAGCTGCAAATGTCGATTTTCTAAGAAAGAAATGTACAGACGGTGAGAAAAGGAACAGCTGCTAGGGTCAGTGATGAAATGAAACAATAACTATCAGTACTACTATATCACATTTAGCATTATAGTCAAGATGAAAACAACTGTCAATGTTCTTCTATATTAATAAAATAAACGTTTCGTCCGTTCATAACATACAAATCAGAAATTAACCAATTAAAGAGGGAATTTTTTCGATTTATAGAAAAACAGCCTGAACGGGATTCTTTGAATTTGTAATAACTCTGAGGATATCTTAAATTGGCATCGATGATTTGAAAAAATTAAAACTTTTAATTCAAGATGGCTGAAAAATAATAGATATTTTGCTGAAATTAAAAGAGAATAAAATGAAAACCGCAGATTTAAAGTAGAGCAACCGTTTATTGAGTTAACTCATTTGATAGTTTCCTGTTTTTTTTATAACATCCACTGGTTTACAATGTACTTAATTTCACTCTTCTTAATCCCACTTAGTCTCTACTTATAATTTCAGATTTTATCACCTGCCCATCTACCACCCTGTCGCTCGCTATATGCCACCCATTACAACTAGTTAAACCGTTAAGCCAACAAATAGCACATGTGTCATTTGACATGCTCATCATTCATCGAAACTGTCCAATATTACGGGTTATTAGAAGGTAAAATAGTTTGTCAGTCATTAAGAGATGAGTAGATAGCAGATCAATTATCTTATAGACAGGGTCACGAGGTAAAAAGCAGTATGAAATAATTAAAGTTTTGAAAATTAGATATAAGCACTGTCCTATCGAATAGTAAACACCGTAGTCGAATCTGTTTGCCAAAAGTATACTAAGAACCGACTACGGAGTTTTCGTCCACGTAACGGAGGACTAGTAATCAGATACAAAGGTATTGAAGTGAATAAAAATAGAATATCAGTAAAACTGTACTTTTCGTCCATATCATTCAATTTAAAATTTATTCAAATTTATTTTATTTCGTATAAAATATTTTTTGGAACCTACTAATTGAAGATCTGGAACTTTATACAATTAAATGGAATTTTGAAATTATTTTATATAATTCAATGTATCCGATTTTATAAATTTATCAAATGAATAAATTCAACATAATTGATTAAAGGAATTATTACAAAAACTAAGTATGAATTCCTAATTCATTTCAAGCATTATTACATTCCCCTGATGAAGTTTAAAATTAGATTTTTTTTCTATGTCGCTGACATATTGGTCATTATATTTATTTATTTAAAAGGAATTGCCTAAAATACTAATTGTTTTAATGGGAAGGAATTAAGTTGTATTACAAGGCTGGTATTTGTCTACAGTTCGTCAACACGTGCTTCGGTCCTTGTTCGTTCTATAATTTAATGGTGATATTGAAGAATTTACATTCGGTATATACCGAAATTTAATCATGACCACGTACTAACTCGTACATAATATTATATTTCCCTCCGTGATACCTTGCGTGGAGTAATTAGAGAAATGCGTTAATACCTCTTCCGTTGTCTTAAAAGAATTGAAACCCGCATCTAGTTTCATATGAACCACCCGGCTTCTGTGTGTTCCGTAGGATTCTTCTTACTACTTGTCATACGTGCGGGTACTTGGATCATCTTCGACTTTATTTTACACCAACTGCAAGGAGATGTATTTGGTTCCTTGAAGATAAGAAAATGATGCGCCGGTATTATAAACAATTCAGAATTCAAACGACCCTTTCACAGAATCTTTATTAAACAAGAAGTGAAAAACGGGATAAGGACAGAACATTTTAAATAAGTCACTTAATTAAGTTTATTTGTACATACCAGAAAAGTTAATAAGTAATCGGAGAATTCTAGAAAAAGGGATTTGTGGAGTTTTCGGGAAAATTTTTGACTTAAACTCAGATTATAAAGTAAGGACTCTAAGAAGACGGCATTGATGCCGTTACGGATTTAAAAATATCCAAAACTGTTCTCTTTAATGACGTCACATTCATTTTTAAGGCATTTATTATACTGATGTCGGTGGTCTATATTCACTGTCTTGCCCTGTACCATCTTACAGCTTCGCCGACTGACTGATTGCTCCCGAAAAATTTTACGTCTATTTGTGTGTTTCGTAGTCCGTGTCTGCCGGATCTAGAACATTCTCGCGGCCTGCGTCACGCCAATAATAGTGGCACTTGCCTCTGTACCTTAACACTAAACAGCCAGTCCTTTCCGGTTAATTAAAACTGGAATGTTGTCTTTTAATTCATTTATTTCTACAGCCCAACTGCTTCGGACCAACCCGGTGGCTTCGATACATATCTACTTCAAGGTATACAGAAATAAAATTAAAATTAAAATTAACAATTATAATAAATTAGAAATAATAAATATAATAAATGGTTTCCCTTGCCTCTAAAAATATGTTCGCATCCTCAGTGACGCAGATATACTGCTCCAGTAATCAGTTGTTCTATTTATGAAAGAAATTTACCAATGTCTCACTATGGGTCTAAATAGGTAATAAAGATTGCATAAATTTTAATGATAATATTTTGATGTTCAAACCAGTTTTTAGATCCTCCTATAAGTCAAAGACTCCGTTATTATATTCGACTTATTCTTTCCAGCACCTCTCCACTATCAGTACCAAACTTCTCGAATAGTCTTAAGAGTCCATCTCCTTGCTTTGTCATTCAAGGTAATACTGTTTATGTGCCAAGATTTCTCTGAATCCAAGGATCTGTTTCCTAGTCTCCGTACCCTTGGACTATATTTCGTACATGTAATGCAGTAATAGAGTGGAGGGGAGTGTACAAGCTCCCGACAACTGTCTGTCGATAGCCATCGTCCCTGACTCCTCGGAATCCACCAAGATAATCCCACGCACGCAGCAGACACTGAGAGATGACAAATGTCAAGAACAGACTCAGGGCGGTGCTTCGTTCGTTCATTCATTCATTGGTCAGGCCTTACATGGACGAAGGCAATTATTTCTAACGTACGTACGTAGCACACTTGTCAATACACACAATATTGCAGAGCGTTGTCTGGCGCCTAGATGGCGGCGAGGACCGGCCCTTTTTCCTCTCTTGGGCAAAGTCGTAGAGAGACAGAGAGAGAGTATCTCTTGTTGGGCGTGGTAGCGGCTCCTATTGTCTCTTTCTTGTGAGACGGTCACCGATGGATAGATGGCCGTGATGCTGCCCACACTACCACCACTTCCACTACTACTACTGCTACTATTACTACGCTCACGACACCTCCCAACACCAGGCCAAGCCATCGGTTCGGTGCCGCACAACCTGTATATAAAATAAACGTTCTTTTGCATTGTTTACACAGAATTATTTTATTAATAATAGTATACATATGTTTTGAAGAAAGTAATGTTGTTTCTAGTAAAAGTTCAATGATGATACATTCTGGGATCATAAAATAAAATCAGGAATCCATAAATCAGATTTTGGTAAGTTTCCTTCCATAACCGGCTCGATATGAGAACGGAATAAATTTCCTGCACCAGTTTTTAATTCTTTCATCGAACTGGACCAAGTTTCACAGCTTACATAAACAAATTAATGCAACTTTGTAAAAGTAGGATCGAAGATATGTTGATTTTAATTCGTGAGATGTAGCAAGTCGTACGAAATGCGCAGTAGGAGAAGGGAGAACATGGACGGGAGTATTTACTCGAGAGGGGAACATCTCTTGGAGACCAGCTGGCGTAACACTAATGTTAAAAACATTAATGATATTCTAACAACGGGATAGACAGAACTTTTACGGATGAGTTTTAGACGTACAAAATATCCTGAACTGAACGCGTCAATCATTTCAAAATATGTTTTTACACTGCCAAATTTCCGTAACAAAGGTTCGTGTTAAAGTGAGCTCCGGACTACCCCATTACAATCCCAGGTCAGCAGACGAAAGTGTGTGGTATTTTGACACGACTAACTATTTCTTTCCAGTTGACCAGTTATTGGTTTCTTGCATACAAATGATTTAAAAATAAATAAATAAATATCTGACATTTTATAAATTAATTTAATGATTTCTGACCAATTAAGACAGAAAAATGTGAAATGAGTTGATTAATGAAATTACGTTTAATATTTTAATAAACCATACAACGTTTCATTCCAACATTAATATTAATTAATTTTTATCTTCCAGATATATCTAAAGAGAAAATGATATAATCTATTGCATAAATAACCCAAAAAATCTACAAATTGAAAAACCAGAAGAATAATTCACATTAAAATGAAACATGTTCAAAAATCTTTCCAAATTTCGTAATTAACAAAAAAATTATTAATTCAACAATAATGAACATAATTGAGACCTTACATAAAGATTCGTGTTGGGGTGTAACCTAAATGCAATAAAACAATATATACAGTTAAAAGAAATCGTATTGTTGTAATGAAATTTCGTACAAACGCAAGAAAATTGAGTGAATATTTAGATAAGGTAGAAAAATATTTAAATCAAAATTAAAAAGAGTCATAAATACAATTTAAATTATGGAGTCATTTTTAACATTCTAGTTTATAATTTTTACATGAGAAGTTTTTTTAAAATCTTCAAGGATATCAATATTTATTATTGAAAGCCTAGTAATATGCATTCCTTTTTTTGATCCAAAACTACACATGACAATTGTAAGAAATACTGTGATGTTTACAAAATATTTTGCTGTAACTCTTGCTACATAGGGTAACCTAAAAGGTCATTAAAACCAGTGTAAAAGAATTAACACGTAAAATGAAGATTTCCATTCATATGCTGTCTATTTTCTCTATCTATGTGTTTCACTTAAAATTTATCAAGTTCAGAGATGAAGCATCTAAAATATATTATGTCTTTCCTATATCTTTTTTTTATAAGGCGGAGATTTTCGGCACCTCATTACCCGTTCGACTTTCAGTTCTCTGATGTTCCTTACCGATTAAGTGTAATAACACTGTAGGAAAAATAAAAAAAATGTATTATTAAACAGGAGTCAGCTTTGGAATGTCAGGAATGTCAGAATGACTGGAAATCGACTTCAATTACGAATCTCAATTTCTAGCATTCAAAGGTTTACTGAATGAGAATTTTTAAAAAGTTGTTAAATGATGTGGCTTCTTGATTTCAATAAGTTTTGAATTTTATCTTCATTCGAGTCAATGTGATGAATGGAATTTAATTTTGTTTTATAGTAATTAATTTACACTGGGACCTTATGTTAGGTTAGTGACATGTATGGCATGTATGAAACTTTGATCTTTTTGTGGACATATAAGACCCATAAACGTCAACAGCCACGGTTCGTTTAACCCGTTTTGTGCGCTTGTGAGTGCTCTTTTTCTTTCACATATTGATACTCGGAATTTACTACGAGAAGCTTTCGAGATGAAGAGGGGGACCGTCACCGTCTCTCCCTCCGTCCTTGTGTCCTGACAGTAAAAACTGCAGTCATGAATGGAGCGGAAGTCTGCGTTGGACCTTCGAGGGATGCTGCAGCGAAGGGTTGAATGAAAGTGGTGAAGGTAGAAGCAGCTGCTGCGTGGGTGATCTACATACATCTCCTCTGGGTTTGCTGCTCCTTTATGATGATGCCGAGATTGGTTGGTTCGCTATTGCAACAAAAAATAGTTTCATTCATGAAGGACGAGGAACCTACCTCGTACTCCAACAGACACAGTTGCGAGTCAAAGCCTTCTTCTTTCTTCCGCTAAAGGAACACGTGCTAGGGTTTCTTTGACTTGGTTTCCTGTTCATATGTCTCCGTCAGAAAAATTATATACGATTTCCACTTGAATCTATCATTTTGATCCAATGTAAAGCGATTGCAATTTTTGTTTTGGATAAGATGGCACTTAGATTGGTCATCCCTTTAAAATTGTTCGGTTTACGACGTTTAATTCGTTTTGTAATCGTTGTATTCTCCCATCAGAAGGATTTCGTTACAACTCTTTCCCAAAATTCTTGTCCTTCCCAAACGTCGGCTCTATTGTCAATGGTGATTACGCCCCCGTTGATTGTAGACGACAATTAGGCACGTGTCGCGGATGATGTGATGATGTAAAGACCTTGCTCTACAGTTGCGAATTACACGCTTCGGCGCAACGAAATTCAGGTGCCGCACCTAGTGTCTCCCTTTAGTTTCAGGGCGGAACCTTTCCTCTGATCTCAATTGACTTTAGCCGTGCCCCAGTACCAGGGATATCTGTCCTCGTGTCTCTTAATTTGGTACTGAAAAATTCGTATTTAGACACGAGCCGGGCGGGTAGAATTACCGCAGAGTACAACAAAATTTCCAAAACTGGTCATATGAAATGCCAATGTAGTCATTAAATCGGATGTTGTGTCCCAATATACTAATCATCCTTTAAACGCTCTTGAGTGTGTCTGATTTCCTGCCAGTTAAACCGAGGTCGTGTTATAGCGTTATAGAATAAAAATCATCAGGGTAAGTTCCGTCACTGTCAACATCGTCGTTCACCTTTATTGTCTCATTTTTCTACGTTCCAATCTGCCTTGGCCTGTACTACGCTTATAGTGTCTGTATCCCAAACATAAAGCAGTAGCTCTATTAGTTTTTTTATCATATACGAAGTTTGTTCATAACATTTTATTCATTCGTCATACTTTTACACATACGATGCCTTCAACAGAAGTTGGAGATTAAAATAATGGAGAGAATGAGGAGTGATAAAGCGTCAGAAAACATTTGGAAGAGTCTTTGAACGAACGATACTGGTACATTTAGTACACCTAACAACAATACATAATGTAAATTATAGTAAAAGAATAAATAATTTGTAACGTTTCAGAGGGTATACAATTATTTGTTATTATTAATTGAATTTAGCAATATTTCTTAGATCAGGAAATAAACAGGTATTATTTTTCAAAACATGTATTATGTATACGAAGCTTTTGGTAATGTCATCATCAACTGCAGTATCCCAAACAATTTTTGAAATATTCATTACAGACAATTTTCAGTGATTACTTTTGATTATGTTCCAAAATTATTTCGGATAATTCTGAATACATAAATTAAATTCCATACATTCCAGGAGGTTTAGAATATATTTATATTGATCATTGTCCGAAAAATGATTGTAATGGAACAAATTGACTTACAAGAATATTACAAAAATTGTTTTTCAAGCTGAAGTTGAAATTGATGGCAGGAATTTTTTTTTATTTACTGTGACTGATTTTAAAAATATGGAGCAATTCAATTATTAATACAATTTTAAATATCTGCCGTAATAAGTTGACAGTTCTTAAAATTAAACATTTTTTTAATTATATACTATTATTTTCAAGTATGTACTAGACTTTTATTTATTACAACTTATTAAATCCTGTTATATTGTAATTTAAAATTTAATAAGGACATTTTCCGTTGGTAATTATAAAATAATAAAACTTGTAAAAGTATAGAAGAATTGCCGCAAAATGTCGGCGAAATAGAGAGAGAGAGAGAGAAAGGGAGAGAAAATTGATAATACGACACCAAGAAAGTTAGGCAGACGTAAACCAACCATTGTTATTCATTATCAGTAGATTAGGTGATATTAGAGTGATAAACTTTGTACTCTGAAAATTATCCAAGTTTCTGAAGTTAATTCATCTTTTTTCGTGAATGTTCTGGAGCACTGCACTCTAATTCAGAGTCGGTGTTGCTCCTTACCATGATTTTCTTTTTCACTAATTTTTTTTTAAAATGTGAAGTTTGAGATTCAGCATCTGTTTTACCTCGCGGCGTCACTGAGTTTCCAGAGGTCGTAAAGAAGGTACACTTGAAAAGGGAGGTTAAACGTTGAAATTATTGAAACATATATCACAAAACCAATTTAGTTGGAGAACCGCAGCATATGCCTAAAAATTAGAATAATAATATGTTAAAAAATAAACATCTACAAGACCGAAAAATTTGGATTTTTAGCTGTCCATTTATTTTAGCAATGTGATTAAAGGGTTCTGATATGCCATCTTTTTTTTATCCCGGTCCTGGACTCGGTACTTCAACTACAGTAAAGCAAATACACGCAGGCTGGCTTTGCCTCTCAATGACTTTGACAAATTGCTTTGCGAGCGGATCGATCGCCGATGCAACCTTAGTGTGTGTTTGTTTCTCTCTCCGTACAAATACACCGTGACGTGGGCGAGGTTCCTTGGCATTACTGAATAGTGTGTGTCGAGTGACCCCGAATCCCGCGGAGAGGTCAGAGATGAGCAAACAAAGGAGAAAAGGCGGAGGCTGCGGCAAGTGGATCCGTGTGACAGGTGCAGAGGCCGACGAGCCTAACCCCGATTTTGCTCGTAATAATCGGGTTTGTCACAGCCAAATTACCAAAAAAATACGCTATTTAATATTCTTATAAAGAATTTAAATTAAATTCTATATATGAGTTAAAGAGAAATATAAAATAAAAAATTCCATGACACTACCCTTGTGGGTTCTTCCAAATAATTTTCTGTCGCCTCTTCTATTGTCGTAAATAAAGTGTGAAATTCAGACGCTAGTCCTGTTGATGACGTAAGTTGTATATTAGTTCTAAGAATATTGCCGATAATTGAGTAACTCAACCAAGTTTGTAAACAGCACTTTGCAGATAATGAGACTGTAATCTACTTGTTATGAATGAATTAGTTTTGTCACATCTGTTCCTTTCAGTCCTGCCCCGTTGTAGTGGAAGAAAATCCATTTAGTTAAGCACGCATCTCGTATATCTGTCGTCTTTCCTTTAACGAACAGAGCAGATGTGTGTGTGTCTGTGTGTGGAAGGAAAGAGAATGGAAGAGAAAAACAATGGAACTCCTGCTTGTCTTTATCGTCTATAACGAGATTTGTTACGTAGGAACGAACGCCTTGTAACTTGCTTTCACTGCTGGCAACAGCAGCACAGGCCGTCACTCAGTCCATTATGACTTCTTCATTGACGCACAGTATTTCCTCTCGCTACGAACGACGACGTTTTAATTTTATTTACTGTTTGTTTGTTGCTCCGTCTTAACCATTACCACAATCATAAAGCAATGAGACAAGTTTCCCTTTATTTATCCCTTCCACTCAACTGTTCACTTGGCCATCAGCGACGATCAATAGAACTGATCAATATTCTAGAATGATAACGGCCATAAAACAATTAAAATTAATTTTTTCCAAGATAAAAATTTCCTCGGTAGATTGAATTAAATAAAAATGAGTGTTCGGGCTCTGATATTCTATGATCATCAAAATTCATCAGAGCAAACTCTAAATGCTCGTAACGGAATACAACTTTTCTAAACTTCGTATCGTGGGCAATATTTTTTATTTTAATGGTACTTCAGTCTTCATGTTTATTTGCGGTGTGTTCTGCTTTTTTATCAGCATACATCGTTCCATATTTCTTTGGAAAGTTCGCATTTTAAGGACGTCGAATTTGGTCGACGTTTTCATGAACTCAAATTTCGACTTTTTTTCATCTTTTTTTTGCACACAGCTGAGTTTCGGCCTTATTCATTCCATTTGCTTATTCCTTCCTGATTTATGGATTATGTCTACATGCATGACGGACTGAGGTTTCAGAACTGAATCCGCCGTAACTGGATACAGTTTTCATGACATAACAAACGAAGCATGATCATGATTTTTTGGACGTATATTTTTGGACACATGAATTCGTATCAGTGAATTAAGGGAAAGCGTGGATACTGAAAATTTAGTGATTGGGGTGATGATATGATCTCGAACTGTTGTTTCAGGATCTGGGTTAGTGGAATCATCTGGATATGATTGAATGTATGGTCCGTCAAGCGCAGAACTGACCATAGAAATCAACTGAAAATCTAGTGGTGAGAGGATTCGAAGACTTGCTTGAAGATTCGTTCCATAAGAAGACTTCGAGGTTATCCCTAGATTCCCTTGTTGGGATCCAGGTAAGGGCTGAGGAAAAGCTTAGAATGCTGCAGGTTACGAAACCTGGTCAACCTCACTAATCCGATGTCATGATGCAGTTCATTAACGAGCAAGCCGAATTTCGCCTTGGTACTCGGCGTGTACGTAACGGTTGTTTCTCTTCCAGGCGCGGCAGGATTTACGGCGAGGAAGTGTGAACACGACGGACGGCTAACCCCCCCTTTGTCTCCCGTACATCCATCTCTACGCTACCGCTTCATTAGAGCGGGCCTTGTCCCGTCTGTCTGGACGGATGACTGACGGCATAATGGTCTGGTCAGGTGTGACCGATAAATTGCCCTCTCGTCCGCCTATGTTCTGTCATTGCGCTGAGAAATGGCGGCAATCACAGCCGACGCTCAATCACCAGCTCGCTTCCGAGATATCCGACCCACTCAAACATCCAAATCTAAGCACACGAATTTTTCTCTACGTTAGGTATATGGGATTACATCTGGAAATTTCAACTTTAATTCTCCAAGCATAAAATTGTACTGCACGGGTATCTGAACTTTTCAAGAGCTCATTCACAGTATAATTAGGATAGCTACGCTGTGGGTTCAAGCTCTAAATTATCCTATTTTTCCTAGACCTCTAAGTAGATACATAGATGTAGTGGAGCTTAAAGCATACGAGTGATTTTGTAAATAAAGGACGTAAAGCGTACAGTCTTCGTCTGGTAGCCATTAGAAAGAAACGTCTTCAATGTTACAATTCTCAGGAAGATTTAAAAGATGATTAAATTCTGAGTGTTGAAATAGGTATATTTAAAATTAATCCGTCCCAAATGCCGTACAGAATTGTTGCTGGGTTCACGAATGTTACAATTTATATGTGCTTAGTATGACTTACGATTAGAATATAATATAATAATATATGATACCTTAATCGAGTGGTTCGAACAGCACTGGTGAGATCACAACGACATCTAGATGCACTCGCCCCTCCGCGTAGTTACTTGACACGTTTAGGCTTTATAGAATGATGCGGTCAAAAGTTGATATAGTTCTTGCCGATTCGTAACCGTCTATAGAAAAGCTTCTGATGTTCTCGGAGAAATTAACTTTTCATTCAAGTATACTCCCTAGTTTAGGAAAATTGAACATCAAATTGTTACAATTAATTGTTAATATAGACATTTATTAAATTTTCAGTGAATTCGTAAAGTATATGGGACACGAGTTTTTTAATAGATGTCTCATGATTCTCAATATCATGATAGATTACAACTTTGAGTATAACCTTATTCTGCAATTTAATACGGTAAAAGAACGCTCTGGAAGGTCTGTAGTGACAGATCTGGTTCACGGCGGAAGATTAATTGAAACTTATATAGAGGACTTGAATTATTTGTGATTTAGTGTCAGGTATATTGAAATTACGTGCCGTATGGTTGATTGCTTGGCTTACGAGACAGTACGGTTGTGACCGCGTTTTTAGTCAACGTTACTTAGGATTCTTTCGGCCACATGGGGGAAGAGTTTACGAGCGCTGATGGACGATGACACGTACGGTACACATCACCCACGCTAGGGTTTTGTAAGTAGCAGCAGCAGTTGTGTGGTTGGTGGCTTATGGGTGTCCGAGGTCACTGACCTTTTACCCATTCCTTTACGAGCGAGCGGTCGGCCGACGATAATCGATCAACGTCAGATGCATGTGCGATTACGAGATATCTCGCACAGCACGGGGTTGACATGATGGAAGTGGAGCAGCTGATTCCGTCCTATTGCCACTCTACGACGGCCTTTCTAGAAAACGGATTTCTCCAAATTCTTAACTCCTTCCGAAAGCATTTTACTAAACGATAGTACCAATACGTTTCATATTTGTTACCAAAATAATCTTCATTATACCACCGAATTGTCTTGGAAAATTTTGTATAAACCTACCAATGTCCGCTCGAGAAGAAAAACCGTGACCACTATTAGTCCTAAAGTCATTCCTATACCAGATTTCCTAACAAGAATATGGAACAGAGTAAATCATCCAGTAAAGAAGGATGCAGACGGATCTGGAGGAGTATTTAAGTGTAGTATAAGGATCAGATGTTCTAGAATGAAAAGGTTGGATAGGAAATGAGTCAAATGACAGTTGATGCAAAGTCACGACGTCCACAGACGCAGCAGATCACCAACTCTTTGACTTTCAGAGCAGAACAAAATTGTTTAGCAAGGCCGGAAACTTCTCTTGACATGCGGTGATACTATCATAACATCTGTTTTTTTTCAACGTTGCTCGGGATAACATCCATAATATGTCCGATCACTTTCGAGGAAGCATTCTATCGGGATGTAATATTTGGTATTTTATTGCATCTTTATAATACACTACCGCACACATCCAAGAAGAATAATGAGGAATTTAAATTACTCAAAAGTTTTGAGGACGGTCTGCAGTAAGACCTGTATACTATTCGTCTTGATCTTATGAAAATCTGGGCGCATTGTTGGTTCGCGCTCCGAACTGCGAAGCGCAGATTTCTGCCGATAATTGTATTGATAGTTGAATTCAAATAATGAGCGACACAACGGATTAATCTCCAGAAAATATACCTCAAAGACTGATCGGCGTGTCTCCCTCTTTTTTTGTTGTTGATATTTTTGTTGACCATGGGGAACACGATTACTGGCTGAACTAAAGCACTGGTCTGCAGGTCTTCGGAGGATGTTCTCAAGGTGCATTGTGATTCTGTAGGCTCCTTTTCTTGTTGTGGGAGAACTGAGGCTTCTAATTTGTTATTTTTGGTTCCACGGGGCGCCCTCATTGTTGCGCACTTGCTGGCCGATCACGGCTCACTGGCCAATACCAACCTATCTTTCTCCTTCCTGAGGGGAAGAATTTTCGTCGATATTCTCCGTTTCCCGGTCCTTCGCCAATGCCTGTTGTAAGTTTGTTCAGCAAGTGTCGAGTTACTCCCGTGGGAAACGCCGATGGTCCTTTACCTGCCACCGTACTTAACTCCAGACAGACCTACAAAGGAAAACACCGGCGGCAGCTTCCTTAGACAAGACGCCTGTCAGCAGGTGGCGCTAAACGAAGAGAAACCTGTCACAAATTCTTCGATGATGTGGACTCTACAATGAGAGTTCTTAGCTTCACGTTTCTTCGAACAATGAAATTATTTGTGCTCAGTGGATCGGACTCCTTCAACAGCGAGACATGCAGATCTGAAATTGCAAGATATCATTGCCGAAATAAATAGAAAATCCTTAAATTGTAGCTTACTTAGGCAATATGCCAATATTTTCAGGAGCTAGTACCATCGAAGACGCTAGTAAAAAATTATTCTGATATGGTAAAACTCTATGTTGTTATATTATTGCAAAAGAATTATTCGTCGAACTTTGATTAGTTGTACTATACTATGATAGTCATCAATCCTATGACTCGGTCTTTTTTTTTGTTTTTATCAGTGATGATGTCCTCGTATCACAGCTTCAGATACATCCAGCATACTTAATTGCCCGTTCTACATACTGTTACAGTTCCCTTCGGCTTCGCTGTGCACTCTTTGACCTTTATTAGTAGTCCCTTTGCTTATTATTCTCTATAATGTTTTATTATTATTATTGAATCTAGTCACATTTATAAGACTCAACAACCCACTCTGCAGATTTCACTTAATTGAAGTTATTTCTGTTCCCCGTCACTTAAATCTATTTAAATATTTACTATTCACATCATGGGAGTGTAACACTATTTTATGTTAATTTAACATAATTGGAAAATTTATTTGCGTTTCTAAAAAATAAAGATACATTTTAAAAATTAAGATAACTAAAAAATTGGAACAAAAATATAAAATATAATATTCAGTCAGAAACTTGGAGCCACATAAATTTTTAATTGAAACCCGTAATAGAAAATAGTCTGAGGTTATTACCATCACACAATTGCTTACAATAAAGTATAGTTGGAGAGAAAAAGTCGTGTAAACATACGATGCTCAGTCGTCCACTACCCTGTAATTGTAGGGTTGGTAGGCAGGAGCTTACTTTAACTCGAACCTTGGTAGTGAAAGAAGGAGTTCCCATATGACAACACTCTCCTCCATATAAATTGTTTAAATTCATCTGTCTCAAAGTTTACTAATACTATAAATTCCCTTGTCAATATTTCCTTGCTATTTCACTTTTTACTTACGAAATCATCACATATACTGTTACAATGCTTCCTAATAATTAAGCTTGAGTCTTAATATTGCACAATGTTGACTTCATCTCCTCAGTACGGACAAGTATTTTATTTAGTCAGTTACGTACCACTCAAATCGTCTTGTATTTGGTCACATTATTCATTATTTTTTACACACATTTAAACTCCGCAGTCATATTTCTCCTTATTAATACCTTTGCGATATGAATTTAAAACTAATAATTACGGTCACGGAGACAAGAAGAGAAATAATTTCACTGTAATGTATGGAAGCGAAAGACCATTTCGTATGATTATATGAAGAACAGTCTCAGTAAATATACACACGTGAGACACGAAGAAATATTATTATGTTGAAACGAATACATTAACGACCCGATTAATAGATACGTCAAACACCAACGGCTGATCGTTTCTTTTTCTAAAATTGCGCATGTCAACGGACAGAGTGATAAAATATAGTAATTAAGGCGTTCATGGAGTCTGGGATTGGATTGTGAAAAAAAAAGTACTGTAGTCAAGCAGTCATAATTAGATTTAAAATAAGCTACGTAGGTTAACAATATAATTAACTCCATCTCTCTACACCTGTAGTTATTCACCATCGGAAAATAATCGGGTAATTATTTGTACTGTGATTTTATCCGCACAGATCGGCGTGCTGAGGACAGGACGAGTATAGGTTTTAATAAACACTTTTCATTTCCTTCAGAAGGGTGGGAGAGACGGGAGGAGAAGAGGAAAAATTTATTAAGTCTGCTAAGAGATAAGGAAAAAAGATATGAAATGCAGGGAGTGTAAGAGAGAAATAGAAGAAGTGGAAAAATAATGGATCGCATTATAAATGCGAGGAGACAGCATTTGCATATATTACTTATGTAAGTGGCAGACCTATAACAGTCCGTCTTTCTCGGCGAGTGTGTGTGCCATCGGGAACTTACAACCTTTTCCTCTGTCTCTAAATAAATAAATATTTACATACACATTTTCGGGGTCTATAATCTCTGCGACGTGTCATAAATAAATTAAGTTTTAAAGGGAGACAAACAGACATACACACAGACAGGGAGGGAAAATATACGAGGGAAAGGGTAGATAACGTGATAAATGCACATTTTTTTAAAGGGGGTTAGAATGATAGTGGGATACTGAAGTCACAAAGACATATAGTAATTGTAGTAGAACCTTATACCGCAAATTTATATACAAAACACACGGTCACAGATTCAAATATTAAAACGAAAAAGTGTTAAAGTATTTTAAATTTTACATGCAGTGAAAATGTGTCAGTTAAATTAAATAATATTTAATTCAGAATAACATCAATTTTAACAAAAAATTATTTCAAATGCTAAAATGTTTCAAATGATATTCAGATGGGGGTGAAGTACACGTCGTAGTAGCGGCCTGACCTCTAAACATTTTTTTTTGAAGGATAAGGTACTGGCATTGTTGCTAGGGAAATCACAGAAATTGACATAAGGTACGAGAACTTGATTAAAATACTTAGAAAAATTATTCCCGTTGTCTTATTGTTACAAACACAACGGCAAGGTTGCGTTTGTTTCCACATGCTGAAAAAATCACTGTTTTGGTAAATAATGCATTGCGTGAGGTGTGGCAAGAATGAAACTAGACTCTGATATTTATTTAATTTTTAAGTACCTTTGGTGAGATTAAATTTTTAATGTGGAGAGGAATTGTTAATGATTTATTCAAATTTTAATATTTCCTTCGCAATTTATATTTCAATTTTTAAAGTAAATCTTCCTTTAAGGATTTCAGAGAGTATGGCATGACATAATCTCGACAAATTACATGATCTTACTGCAGGTTTTTTGGTCCCTGGACTGCGTTCCCTTGTTCTTGCGTCACGACTCCAGACCGAACGACTTCGTTGTCCTCGATTACTTTGGAGTAAAAGAAATTGAAAAGGGAAGTTTTTGAATAGTGGTTTGGTTTTTTATCGCATTTAGGAGAACACTAGCTGATTTCACAGACAAACAACTAGTTTAAATATAAGTAAGACAAGTGAATCAGGATTTACTAATGCAACAAACTCAGGACTTACAAAGAAATTAAAATATTAATTCAAAATCCATTTAACACATTCATCAAATAATAAATCAACATAAATTTTCATTGTTGATTGCCTTCAGATAGGTAAACTGGTTAAACGTAAATTCGAAAACATTGTCAGCTTACAAAATCCATAGATGAATCGAGTTGGTGGCCACCAATATTCACCAGCGGATCTATCACTGATGTTGACTTACAAGTGACTCTCCTTACAATTATTTCAAGGGTGTTTCTCTTCACTGTTTGGTTAAGAATAATGCCTCTCACTGATAACCTTCGAACTTTTCTCCCTCCATCAAGGACCATGATAATAGATAATTGGTCCACGAATTCATTATTAAAAAATTATGAATGTGTTAGGCGATTGGCACTCGACTCAGATTTTCGGTCAAATATAATACAAAAGCTTCTCTGATCGTTACCCTGTTCCGTTCTTATTTTTCAGACTGCGTACGTGACCCCTTTAATGGCCAAAGGATTAGGCAGCCATCAGACAACTCGTCGACTGCCAAAGTCTCTCTTAATCTGGTTAACATTTGTTAATAAGTAGAGTATATTTCTACGTCATAAGTTTACAAAGTCACCGATTTATCGCATTACAGAAATTAGATATGGTTGTTATACAAATGAGACTTAAAAATCGAAACGGAGCAGATGGCTTCCTTGGCTACTTATTTATTTTATTTTATTGAGTTATATTTACTTGTAAGAAAAATGTATAATTATCACATATATTTCGAGTTGATTCTGGTGAAGTTATTTTTGTAGGTTCCTCCAATTCTTGCGAAACAATAGCTTGTCCTTCCGTAAATCGAAACTTTGGCTTCTGATCTCGATTCAACATGAGAAGCATGATATCACCGATAACTGCTAACGGCATCACTGGTCTTACGTTAATCATGGAAAGATCTGTGACTATTACCTGGATTGAACTTTGCCCTTTAAAGGAGCACTGAAATAACGCCAATTGTCTAACACAGTTATCTCTCGCTGCTAATTTTCTTCCTCCGCTTGAGTCGACATGTTTAACAATTTATTACTACTGGTAGTACGAATGTAGTAGTTCAGCCTGGTTTACGACTTGAGATTTGTGCTCTTGGACTTTTATTTATCACCTCCTATTCCTTCTCCTCGAAGACGCCTTCGGGTTAATTTCTTCCTGTTTCTTTTATCTTCACGATATAGTGCTTACTTGATTCCGAGTAATTAATACACCAGAAGTATCACGCAGCCGAAGCGCGTTCCTACCGGTTCGGACAAGGAAACCGAAGAATTAACATATCTCATAAGCGTCTGATTGTTACGTTCAATAGTTGCCTACGAGGATTGCTTCCCCTCTCTGCTTTCCGTCTAGTCTTTGCGTCCTTCTCTTTGTTTTTCATTACTCGTTTATCTCGAGTTGTATTATCCTTGATACTTTTTTCCTTTACCACTTGTCTTTTCTTTTTATTCCTCTGTCTCTACGTGTTGTAGTAGGAGAAGAGGCTATCTTCATTAACGTCTCTTTCTCTCTTTCGAGCGCGCACTTTTAATGAGGTAGCTTGAAGTGCTACTTTGAGATAGGAAATACGTGTACAGCTCATTACGTTATCTTCCCCATTGAGTTGTTAACACATAGGCACTCTCTCCTCTTAGCCTTGAATGGAAAGGATAACGAAAGCCTAAACGGAACCGCCATTGTTGGCGGGTGGTCCCTTCATCGATAAAAAAAATGAGAAAGGAATAATAAGTTGTATCTTTATCTGGAACCTTTCTTTCTTCTTCAATAACAAGGCAGTGAAGAACATTAGGGCGATATGTACAAAAGTTAGTATGTATGCTAAAATCGAAAGTTTGGTACATGTTTTTGTAGTTTGAGCCATTTCCAATACAGACAATGCTACATTAAATTAAAGTTCTCATTTTCTTAAATCTTTCAAATATGGTAAAAGATGAGAAAATTAAAGGTAAATGAACACATTTGATTTACTTTTGTATTTGTGTCCGTGAAAGTGTACAAATCATTGAAAGTTTGTTGTAGACATTTTGAATTTACGTCTACGAGAGTATTAAAATAGAGATATCAATACCAATAGTAAAGGACAAAGTACAGCGGATAATGGAAAATAATCTCGTTTTACCGAGAAATAAATTCCCCAATATCACTGAAAATTTCATTTTAACTAACGTTTTAAAAGGAATTTATAATACATCATGCATCATTACTCACGTACTTTCTCAAAAAATTATACCCTGAATGAATTATTTTTAATGATATTGTTATATGCCTTTAATTAAAATAATATTTATTTATAGATAAAAAATAAATGAAGCCCAAAACAAATTTCATATATAGTATAAGAATATATAATAAAAGAAATATTGAAACATTTTGAAAAACCCTCTCGATAATTTTTTGAGAGAGCAAGAGCAGAAAAAATTTCCGTTGTTACGAAAAAATTATATGGAAAATAAGTAAAGTGGATGAAAAATAGCTGTAAAGTTTAAAATGAGTTGATATACTCTTACGTTAATATATATAGTAACAAAGAAGAAGTTAAATATTAATTTAATTTGTGTAATGTAAAATATTGGATTACGAAATACGAAGTCTCTCGAGGATTAATGACTTTAGGGGATCCTAGTCATGGTCAGGACAATTAAATTGACTGTTTATGCACGTGTTACAAAGCAAACAATATATCGCCGTTATTGGGAAACATTTCCTCGTGTGGGGTGAAGCAGTGATGTATATATTTTTCAAACTTAACGGGGTCAATTCTCTTAATCTTGAAACATGATGGCCGTAAGGTTATTATTAATATTGGAGAAGCCACGACTACAGTAAGGTTTTGCTAAGTAAGGATCAGACTCGAGCTTTCATGGGAATCCGCCACAACAATCTGGCATGCCTCAGACAAAAATGCCTTTTCAACTCGTTCAACATAATCCACGGCCAGATGCCATCAATATTCAGAAGATACGAGAGCAAACACATGTCTTGAATTTACATATCACGTTTTTGATATTCCTCATTTTTAATCTTACACATAACGGTCTTTAGATCAATATTCATCATTACACAAAAAGTTAATAATTCTGAATTAATATTGATGGTAAAATAATTTAATATATTGAAGTAGTAATTAAAATTGCAATTCTTTAATAAAAATAATGAACACCTGTTTTACTATTTTCTTTTCTTACAGGAGCTATAGCATTTTATTTGGAATTATTTTCATTAATGAAGTACGAAATATGTACATAAATTTTATTAAGAAAAGCAGAAAAAACAAAAACGGAACACTTATAATTTAAATCCCATTATATTTTTTATGTTAGTTAATCTATGTTTTAATAATATGCTTGTTTATAAAGATAAATAATGGAAATACATTGGATATCCATTTATAAGTAATTAGTACTATATTTTAAACAGAAAAAAATTTAAAACATAAATATGAATTTATTTTTTTTATACTAATGTTTTCATAAGTTCGTAATAAATTTATAAATTTAAATTTATGTTTTTCGGTTTCTAACAGCTTCAGATCCTTACTAAAATATCAGAATTCCACGTTATTACCCTTGGAAAAGTAAAACAGTATTTGAGCTGAGACACGACGTACACTTAGTGGTTAACTGCCTAATTCATGGCAGCGGGAGTGTCAGTTATCTTGTAGGTAGTCTCCTTATAGCGACGGTCTGTTAGCTGTCTGATTTACTAATTTTCTTGAAGCAGATAACTCAGAGTCCTCTCTGTACCGGTAAACTAACACGATCTAAACAACTTCCCGCCGTAGAAATTCAGATCCAACGTGTCCGTTGACGAAGTTGAAAGAAACTCTAGACCGGTTCGTAAATATTTCTGGCAGTAAAATTTGCCTCTCTCTCTCTCTTTCCCCTGTGTGGTGAGGTGTTGTTTATTTTTTTGTCACCGTGAAGAACACTTAGTGGCGGTTGCCAGGAACACGCGATTATAATGGGCGGAATAAAAATCGAATAAATTCGGAGATACTCTCGCGCACGAGGTTAGGGACCGGACCTGGACACTGTGGCAGTGTGAGTGGAAGAAAAAAGGAAAGTTGGTAGAGGGGGGGTCTGTATTGAAATTAGAACTGACACTAATGGCTTCCAGGCAAGGTAGCGAGGAAGACTGATGAGCAACGTTCGTCTTCGGACAACAGCAACAGCAGTGCAAAGTTTTACCTTCCCCTCTCGCCTAGCATTTTATTTCAAGCCAGCACCGATTTATGGGCGAGAATAAATTTGATACACCACATAAAAATGTGAGGGGAGATGGCTGATGAGGTTGGGAGACAGTAAAGTGCTGGTTGCAGGAAACACATTGAAGAGGAATGCGAATACGGAAAGATATGTGTGGATCCATCCAGGATAAGACACAGACAGAAGAACGAGTAAAAGAAGAGTTAAATTATGTAACCGACTGTGGAAAGCGCGAGCACAAAATGAAGAAGAGAATGGAACAGGCATACCTCATGGAAGCACTTTACATGTCAACCACAGCAAACGATCCGTAAAATTATATACTGTGCAAAAGGAGGATGTGAATATTATTATCCGTAACAATGTATGGAATATATGCGACAGTTGGCTTCAGGCTTTGCGACGTTAGAGGTGGAAATATTTGAAATAATATTTGTTATAATAAAATACTAATATGTTTGCTTCAAACCCTAAATCTACAACTAATAATACATTTTATTTGGCACATTTTTTAGAATATAATACATGATTAAAATCTAATTAAATCAGAGCTGAATCTTATAATTTCTAGCTCGTTTGTGTTATACTTAGAATCCTGGGATTTGGTCTTCAAGCTAACTTTCCCCAAGACCACATAAAAAAACCGGAAATATGACTGAGTGGAATCGGCACAATAGCAACTTGTTTTCCAATCTCTAGAAAATGTCATCTAAGGAAGTCATCACGGTTAATAATAATCCTTTACAGATTACACACAGCATAGTTAATAGCCGTAATGATAATAAGAAATTATTTAAGTCAGAAATTTATTAAGAATATTATGAATAAAATTTTAAAACACAACGTTCAAACCATAATTTCTGTAGGCATAATTTATAAGTTTTAGAGAAAAATGTAAATATGATTCCAGATGAAATGAAAAATTACGCCTGTTTTGAAAATTAAGAAAAATAGCCAAATACACGAAGTGATTATATAAATACCACACATCGTTTCTGGAAGCCTTGTTCCTTTCTTCAGGTGCTAAGAAAACTAAAAAAAAACAGAAGAGCCTGCGGTATAAATTATTTTATTCGGTTGTTCTAGGATGTAAAACATTTTCACATATATATAACGTATTATTAATATCTATTATAATTGATCAAATGAACCAATAATCAAGACTCTCATTTATTTGGCGTTATATCTTCATAAATTCATTATTTACAAATTTCGTTTACATTTCGATGAGATCAGAAGACAGCAAGAAGACTGTATTTTATTTTCATCACGACGCATACAGAAACAGAGAGAGAAAGAGATAGCAGCAGCAATTATTCGAGAAGAGAGAGGGACCTGAGGAAAATAGAGGCGATGATATCTTGTATCTTTGGTAGCATTTCAGCTCTGATCGCTCAATTTTTTTTTTACTTTTCCATAAAGGGGCGGTACGAATAACTGCAACCATGTCAGATTTCTAGTTTCTTTTACCTCGTTAATTTTTCGCAACCGTATCTTCGATTTCACCAAAGAGATTCCATCGTCAGCTTCTTCCTCGTTAATCCGCATTGATTGACGCAATCAAACGAGAGTGGAAGAAAATATAGCATCATAACAAAGGACAACAATCACGAAATTTCGTCACAATATTATAAATTAACATAATTTTAATTATTAATTAATTAATAAAATTATTTTATTTGAATAAATTAAATTTATCAAGTCTTTTTTTAAAAAAATAAACTTCTCAGAAAACATACATTCGACGGTATTGCTATCATAGTAAATTTGGAAAAAATATAGGTAATCTTGTCTGTATTTTAATGTAAATTAATTCATACCGAGAGCCAAAACAAATTAATTAACGAAATTGTTGGTTTGTCGTTCAATAAACATGACAAGGCAACTGGAATTTTTAATTTAAAATATCAACCATTTTTCCTTACATATTTGTACCTTATTAAAATTCTGACCCTTTGGAGAAATAACGTAATTTTACAATTTTAAAGTCAGAAAAATCATGATTTTAAAATTATAAAATATTTTGAAATAATCACTAATTATCAATATTTGTATGTATGTATTTAACATAATGTAGAAGAAACTTGAAGTTACAATAAATGACATTACAATCAATAAATATTATTTTAAATAAATAACTGGAAATAATAAAATATTTTCAAATATAATATATATATATATATATATATAGAATGAAAACGACAATAAACAACTGATGAAACACTTAACCTCCCCACTCCATAAAGTTAATAATAAATATATATTATAATTATTAGTTAATATAAAAGTTTAATCATCATTTCAGTTTCAATCGACAATTTTTCTCTAAACCCGCCTTGTCATGACTGAAAAACAAATAGAAAACCAACCGTATTTTTGTTACAAATAGTGTAGGGGACAAACAATTAAATAACAATATTTTCATCATCTCAAAAAAGTACTGTTTACACTTCAAACTTCTTTAAGTATCAATCTTACAATATTGCTTGCAATTTGTTTATTTTTTTGTCGATATTCTTAACGATAATATTTTTGGTGGATATTTATTACTAACTTTATAGTTACATTTATCTGAAATCAATTGAATCAATAAATAAACCGATAAACGTCTCATAAACAATTTAACAGAATCCAAAAATAATACAACGGTTAGTCTTGGGACTGCCTCAGGTACATGGCTTCGATTCCCGGTTCGGTCAAGATTTTTCCATCCTGACACAATTTTTCGAATAGACAAAAGAACTAGTATAATTATAATTTATTTCCTGTAAAGACATTTGTATAAGCATAATGCAGCTTACATAAATTACATTCATACTTGTATAATTCATCTATACGAAATTTATTATTTTATACTTCTGCACCTCAAGAGTTTCAAGAAAACGAACAAAACGTTCTGCCATTTTTTTTATTAAATTTTTCCGCATATGCTGACCGTTTTATTTATTTCATAATTCATCTCACAATAGATGATTTTTAAAGGCTGCAAAAAATTCGACGAAACTATTTTAAGCATGGAACCAATATAAATTGGATTCTGTAAACTTGCAAATCACGTAATGCCACATAATATTTATTCTGTGTAGTCAAATAATAAGCACATGTTCTGTATAAAACCAAAGTACTTTAGAAGAATTGGTCATGTTCGTATTGGATGGATCACGTAAGATTATTGGGTTATACGCAACGTCCGAAAAAAAAGCCTATAATATTTTAATGAAAGTTTTCGATTATCCATTTGAGACAACGGTGAGGATCTGTGAATGACGCGAGGATGAGGAGGAAAAGCGTGCAGGATTTTCAGAGTAACATGGAGTGTAAGAGATTATAGATTCTTTTATTTTTTATTTTGACAGTTAGGAAAATTGCAGGGGAGCTGGGGAATGCAGGTGTTGGAGAAGAATTCGATCTCTGAGGTGAGGTCAGGTCAGACACACGGGAGCAGGTTGGATTACAAGGTGAGCAGATTATTGCAAATAACGGAGGCGTTCGTTGAGCAGCTAAGTGCTTCACGCATCGTTGCCCGTCTGAGTTATTCACCGACGCACACGGTGTAAGCTCGATCCTGCACGACGAACAAACAATTTCCTCCATTCCAACGTAGTCACTTTGTCCTGTGTCATCTTAGGGATGTTTTATATCCACTGTACGTTATGTCACATCTGACGGTGTTAAAAAGTCTTGGGCAATATCTCATAACCAGCAATCCTGGCTCTCTCCGACGTTTTGTCAACTGGTGATAGTCATTGATGTCTTTTAAACTCTTACAGCGTGTCAAGACTAGTAATGAAAATCATGAGCAACAATTAAAATTACATTGTTAATAACCAGTCGTTGCCATAATCTCTAACGTAATGCGGTTTCATCCCACGACCACAGAACAATTACGCAAACTAACTGCTGACACTGATGTGTCACCTGAACACTGAATCTTCACTGGTAATATTAAAGTTATGAAAATTTTCATTATTTATGTAAATGAGTACAAGTTTTCTAGCTGGACGGGCAGACGAAGAAAAATATTTCAATTCTGGAACTAGAAAACTGTCACCACTAGAAATGAGACGCACGACTTAAGGGCGCTGATGAGTAACTGAAGATGAAGTCATTACAAAAGAATGCATCCAAGATGTCAAAATTAGCTGTGGTTACCTTCCATTCAAGTCTTTTTATTTGTCCCAGAAAAAAATGCATGTCAGGAACTATTTCGTGTATCATGGAAACGAGCTCGTTTTATTATGAACATATAATTTAACTCTACGTTATTGCGATTCGAATATTAATGATTTCAAAAATTTTAGTTTATTATATTACGAATGACATTATTGGGTTCCTTTATGTAACAAATTTAAAAATGGGTCTTTCCTGAAAACAAAACTAGAATTAATTTTCTCTGTGTAAAGAATGAATAAAGTTTTTTGAACGACATCGAAACGTCACTCATATCTTTTCATTCATTTGTATCCCCGAGAAGATTTTATTCAAAAATAGAATTGATTTTAACAGTAACAAGTTAGATAATATTGTTTACGTCACAGTTTACGGTAACCTAAAACTGCAGAACTTGGTCTCTGTTCATCGGGTTTGAGTATCAAAACTCAGAAAGATACGAAAGCTGGGAAAAAAGTCGGAAAAAACTAATATTAAAAGCCTATCCAATAAAAATACTTAAACGACTCACTCAGTCAAATACTGATTTGCGTTTACAATCCGAACGACAATTACAGTCATTAAATTACATACATGTCTTCCTCAGTCAAATTTATTTTCCTCGTCGCTCTCCAAATGTTAATTAATTTAATTATTGGCACGAGATGATGAAGTAAAATAAACATTAAATTTTCTCTGTAAGAGAAATATACATATAACGACCCGAAATATATAAAAATAAAATTGGGAAATTTTTGCGGTTTGAATCATTAACTGATATTGAACTGTAACCTTCATGAAAAGTAGGAAACAACTAAGCCAAAATAATGATCAAACTTCATCCTATAAAAATACTTAAACGACTCCCTCAGTCAAATGGTATTTTGTACTTGGTATCCGAGCGAAAATTGAATTTATTCAGTTATATATACGACTTCCTCAGTGAAATAATATTTATTCGTCGCTTTCCGAATGACAATTAATTTAATTCTTGGTTACCAGCTGACGAGGTAAACCAAAACTAAAATTGTACCCGACAATGAGAAATACATATCACAAACTAAATACAAATAAAATTTCGAAATGCTCCATGTTTTGTTGTTTACACGACAAACTGATAGTGAAATATTTAGAGATAATTTAGAATATCAGGGCTAAATGGGAAAACAAACGCACAGTACGAAACTCACGCGCATAGTCTTGTAAAACTTTGGTTAATAGAAGTTGAGGATATCATTAAGGTAGAGAGAAATCCTAATTGTAGTAAAAATAAAATGCGAAACGAACGTCCTTGTTAGCGATACGTATTTGTATAAGGTAGACCGGATATTAAAATATTTAGTCCGGAAGCTGCTTTCGAGTGTAGTGCCGCTGAACTTGCAAACAATAAGTACGTAAACATTAAGGATATTAAACAGGTAGCTGAGCGAAATGTAAATAAATGGATATTTTATTCTCCTGATTCTACCTCCAAGAATTACTAATTCGAATATCTTTCGGCAATTAATTCTAGTATACGTACACAATACAAATTTTAATATATTATATGAGCAGATGAGGAGTTGCCACTGACAAAGGTCATTCACAGAAAGATTGGTGGACGAATAAGTTAACATCATTACCAATATATTTTTTTGCGTCTCTTTGATACGTGTGTACTTTGAAAAAAACATTGTGGTAATAATTAACGCAGACCGTTATCCACTGTTAAATATTCGTGCATTTTCAACGCTTCCAAAACTTAGAAATTTTAAATTCTCAATTTCTAACTCCAGATAAATATTTATTCTCTCATATTTCTCATTGGCACCCTACTAATGTATTAATCTCAATTTAGTTTACTCAGAGAAAAACCTAGTTTATACGATTTTATGACGCGATGTAAATATGTAAAGCAATTTAATGTTATTACTCCACATGTATAAATTGGTGACATAAAATTCTTTCGGTTTCAACAAGTTTCAAATAGACTGTAGTAGCGAGTTGCTCACTAACCTGCCAAGAGATAGAAGAGTGAGTCGTATGTTTTTTAGCAGAGGTCGGCCACAGGTGTTGCACAGATAAAAGAGCCTCGTCTTCTTTATGGAGTCTCAAACCTGGTTTACGAGGCGATGGCGTGCAGCGAATTAGCAAGTACGTCACATTCACTTGGGATCTTCTCTCTTTCTCATACACACACACACACACATTGTGAGATAACACAGCCTCACTTTATATGCACGCGGGCAAGTAAATGACATTATTCATTGATAGTAAAAAAATACAAATCTTAAATATAAAGGAACAACTGTTTTTGATTTCACACTAAACACCCTAGTAAAATACTATTCTCTTCAAGTCTTATTATGATCTCATAAAACATAATAGTTAATTTCCAGCGTTGCTAGGAAATAATGTAACAACTAAAACATTTTATTTGCGTATATTTAAAAGGGTAGGTACAATATAAAATTCTTAAAGTCTTTCACAAAGTCACTATAATAAATATATACCCCAAAACAGGATTATAAGCAATAATTTTGAGTTTCAAGAACATGGAGCAAGAGTAAATGAATTCGTGGGTGATCAAACCCTTGAGAAAATAATATAATTTTTTTTTACACTCTTTGAGCAACGCACCCCGACACCCTGGCTGTCCAATAATATCAGTTCTGTAGTGACCACCCAAAACTGTAGAGATCCGTGTTCGGCCAACAACTTGTGACAAAACAACACTTGAAAAAACAGTTCATTCCCACAACAACAGTTCATTCAGGAGATACATTCAGTTATTCGCTTCCTTTGCCGAGTTGAACTTTGGGTGTAATTTCCCTAATGATGAACATCAGTTCTTTCCGGAGTTAATTTTTTATCAGGAGTTTGTTTTATACGAATAAATTAAGGTAATTCCCATAATGAACACATATAATTTTATTTCTTATCAGGAATTTATTTTGGCACTGATTTTATCTTAACTTGGACCCCTACAGTTCTTTGCGGAAACAATGGACCTCATATTATTGGACAGTCAGGGTGACGGGGTGCGATTCCCAACGAGAACTAATTCTAAACTGGACAATTAGAAAAGGAAAATTAAATATGACTGTTATATAGGGTGATATTCAGGCAGATAATCGACACGGAGTTAGTTGAAATAGTAAATAATTTACAACTAATGAACGATTGTTAAAGTATGATTTTTCAATGATGATAGAGGCAGCAAGAGATTTCACTTTAAAGCCACAGTGTATTTATTTTTCATTTGTGCGGTGTATAGTATTTACGGTAGTAATAACCAACGTCGTCGATTTGGCTTGAGAACTTGGTTTTATTAAATTTCGTATTATTCATTTCTATTGTTTTATAGAAATATATTTATTTCTTATATTTTGTTTATATAATTAATAACTTCAGTAAAATTTATTTAAGCTTTTATTTTATAATGTTTGCAAATAAATTGTTAGTACGTATGATATCAATATTTCATTGTATATATATAATATTGTATATATATAATATTTCATTATATATATATAATATTGATTTCCAATATATATATATATATATATATATATATATATATATATGTATACGTTGAAGAATATCATATGACTGTTTATTACATATATATATATATATATATATGATTTAATAAATGTTCCTTTGTATTGTTTGACGTTATTTGCCACCTTTAATGTGTTTTCAGATAGTTTTATCTATGTACTCGAAGCTCTCGTTCGTACCTTTCTCAGTCCGATCGTCCTGATTTATCTTGGATTGCGTCTGTCTGGAGACTTTCCATTCTGCGCAAAGTGGCTCTTACAGGTAGGTTGGTGTCCCGGACGATATCGGGTAGCAGAATCTCCCGCGTGTGAATGGATAGTAAGGGAAGGGGTAATTTATGTGATCATTGTGTATGTGTGTGAGTGTTTGTACGGGGCAATTGGTCCACTCGTTACCACGGAACGTCGGCACGAGGTCCTGGCCCTGAGTTACGATCGCAACCTTCCAATTATCGGCTGTGACACTGACTCTGTTTTTCTCTTTCTCTCTTCGACGTCTTTACGGGGAAAAGCACAGCAAATTGTACCCCACTATCTCTCTTCACACACTTAGTTGTTACCCTTAAGAGAAAACTGGAAAAAGCCACCTGATCGTAAGGTTATTTATTACGTCGGTTTATGCAAAGGGAAGGTGTATGTTTCGTCGTAATGGGGGGGGGGGGGATAGAGATAAGGAACCTTATTCTCAGCCGATTTTCTTTATATGGATTCAAAAATAATATCGTAAAAATAATTACATCCACACAAAATATATCAAATATCCATGTTTGATAATGGCATTGAAAATGAAAAAATAAATTATTGTTTACTAAAATAGAGGATAAGGTCAAAGAGAAATGTATTTGAAACGTCGCCTTCACTTCATATTAAATTTTTAATAATATTTTATTCTATTAATTAGGTTATTGATATTTTATTATTAATATTTATTAATTTAAAAGCAGTCATAAAATAAAAACTTTTAATATTTTATTACAATTTATTTTTAAAGAGTAGATGAAATTTTAATTTCAATATAAATAAGAATAGTTTTAATTTTTATTCTAACTCTTCAGTTCCAGTTACGGAATGATTAATATAGTGTACAGATTTTTACTGATTAATGAAAGAGGTCGTCCTGAATAAATTTCCGAAAACACCCCATTATTAATTCCAACCCTCAAAGTATCAACATCAGTCGTTATATACAACGTCAAAATTCATCTTTAAGCTTTCTATGATTTTTTTCCTCCACATTTCGTCCTGAGACGCCTAAATATGAATTTTTAAATTGCAGTAATTAATTCACAAGTGGTGTTTTCCATTTTAAATTTCTATTTTTCATCAATTTCCGACTAAAATTTACGTTTCTTTTCGAAAATTTATTTCTATTAGAAAGCAACAGTTTGCAGAAATTTTCCAAGGTAATATTTAGATATTTTAGTATAATATGTAAAGTAAAGAAATATAAATTCAGCATTTACTATTTGTGAGTTTGGGGGATCATTTTAAAAGTTATTATACAATTTTCCCTCAATATCATCCACCAAGACAGTTTTGAACTATAAACTTCATTCCTGACGAATTGAATGGTCGTCAACATAATCACTTAGTCATTTCCGTGTCACGATGACTGGATCTACAGTTTATAAAGTCGTCATAGTTGTGACGTTAGTGTCACGTTGAAGAATATCGTATGACTGTGTATTACATTCAGAGGAAAGTAAGATACAGACTCCTGTGAGACTTGTCCTCTTCTTATGATTGATTATTCCTATTGTTACATTGTTGTTGTTGGCTTTTACGTCTTTGGAGCTAGTTGTGGTGGGAAACATTTTCACCTGCCGTTTCCAACCAAGACTTTGTTGGGGATAAAAGGGGTGTCCGTGGCTTTTGTCGGCTGTCGCAGTCGGTGGCTACCACTCACTTTACCACAATACTTCCACCTCCTACTCCTCCCACGCACACAATGGCCGCTGCCTTCGTCGTCGGCCTCCAAGATTGTGAAACAAAATTTCCACCTGTGAAAGAGGTATCGCTCAAGTTCCCACTACAGATTTTACCTGCGGAAATCAGTGCATTTGATCAAAAACATTCGTATTACATTTTTAGTTTTAAAACTGAATTTACGAACTCATTTGTGTAGCAAGATATTCTGTCCTGTCAATTTGATTTATTTTCTCGTATTTCGTCTGTCTCTGTAAGCCAAATTGTGCAATTATTTTCAGTAAAATTTTAAGAGAAAAGAAAATATCTATTTATAAATCTCACATTGTTTCATTGATATTTGAATGTCACAGATATTCCGACTTATCTATGTTAACCAACAGTAAGATAATCACGCTTTCTTCCCCACGTAGCAAAAAAAGATATCCCACTTACGCTAAAAAAAAACCTGTAATTTAAACTGGTAAATCAAGTATTTCTGAATATTGTTCAAGTATCCTGTGTAAATAATGTTATTTGAGAATGAGCACATCCAATGTAATGTTTTATTAATGGAGATTTATATTGTTGTTTACCATTTTCTATGAGGAAAAATTTATGACAAATACACAATCAATATCTTTACATCTCACAAGCAATGGAGAAAATTAATTTCCATTTAATAACTCAGTAGAATAGTCAATAATAACAGTAAAGACTATTAAATATATTAAACGCTACTGATTAAATTGACTGAATTGGCTTCTTGAATAAGAATAAGATCGATAAATTATTTTTATTAATTTGCAAAATTTTTAAATGAAAATATTTTTCATCTGGCGTCAATGGTTAAGATCAGTCACGGCACACGGTCAGGTGTGGAGAAGACTGGATACCTGTAGGACGTTAACGCAAGGCCTGATGGAGGGACGTGAACTTCAACGATAGCTTTATGGCGGCTTAATAGATTTTTAAAAATTTTTAAATTTGTCTGAACGACAAACTAGTATTTTAAATAAGATGGTTAATCTATTTTTCATTACCGTCTACAATCATTTTAATTGTTTCGCTTGCTGCAAATAATTAAATATATTTTAAATACTGAAACGTCTTTTATATACCATTGAGACAACCTATAAATAAATAACAGTCAATTTGAAGACAGGAAATAATATATTTAACTTTGGAAAATTACGTTTCGTCGCTAACTATTCGACCTATTCAGGTTGATGTTTAAAAAAATTTTGATAGTCAGATTATTCTCCCTTGACTACGGTGTTGTTATAATTATAAAAACATAATTAAGTGATTAAATTTATACATTACCGTACCGTGATTTTTGTGAAATGACGTTAATATTTTAACACTATAGTCAGAGTATAAGCCATTGATCTTCCCAAAAGTTGATATCATTTAATTTTGCAACTGTAAGAACCTTGGCCGGGGAATTTGAGGTTGACTCAGCTCCACAGTGACGGATTAATCGTGGTGGAGATGGGAGTAGATCTCCAGTAAAAGAAAGGACGCACCTGTGACCCGGATGCCGTGAGATCATGACCGATCCAATCCTTCACCGTCACTTGCCCTCCCTTTTATCTTCAACCTTACAAGTTAAGGTTCCCAAGCGTTTGTTTTCTACTCGACCAAGCTACCATGTCACGCTTGCATCCAATTAACCAGCACAAGCATCCACATCACAACTACTTTGCGTCTAACGATACAGTCCCTCTGAAGAGTGAATAACTTGTATTCAAACGGCTATTAAAGCTCCAATCTAAGATCGAAGCTGAAAGACAACATGATTGAAAAATTTATAAGTAAAAAGCGAGAAGAGATGTATTCTATATCGTCAACCAGGGACTAATTAAATTTATTTAAAATCTTAAATTTATTATCGATTTGAATGTTTCCTCTCGCAGCAGTACTTCCGTTACATTCATCTTTACAACTTTTCTAAAAAAACTATTTCGCATGGAGAACGTTAGTTTGAATATTACATGTAATAAAAAAATAATAGAATATTTTTGAAATTAATATTTAGAGAATTATATTAGCAAAATAGTAACTTTTGAATAGAAATGTGTTGTGATCGGAATTGGCAAATAAAACAGCATTAATTGACGATACGTAATGGAATTTATATTCCTGGCTACAAGGATATTCCTAAAAAAAGCGATGGACGCGACGGGCGTGAAAGGTAATAAAATTACGCGGAGGCGCATATATTGAGACGCAGGCATCGTAATAAGTATACATTATGATTCTCCAAATTTAGGCGTAATGTCAATTGAATGTTGTAATATTTTAGGCAGTGCTTGACAGTCTAGCCGTCTCGGTAAACTGTTTTATTTTTTTCACAGGATTTTAACAGAGAAATACTATTCCTCTGTAAGCGCTTAAATTATTATCGGTAATATAAATAAAAATTCTACAGATTTGAAAGCATGAATGTAAATTAAGCAAGATGCTTAATAATAATACATTTGTATACCGTATGCAAATAATCTTTACTATGAAAAATTTGAATCTCAGTTAATTAAGAAAATCCGTAACATTCTTTAAGCATAGAAACTACTCCACTAACACCTTGTCTACTGCCAGTGAAACTTAGTACTCTGTGGTCAAACTTCTGTTTAAATATGTAAGCATTTTTATAAAATCGTTTGGTGTGATTAATTAGATATCAATTGGTCATAATTGAGTAAGCGCAACAGCTCCAGTCATTGGTCAATATTCACGAATTGGAAATATGTTTGAAAACTATATGCCTTGTCAACAACTTTCGTTATGAATAAAAAATATTTTGTGCCATACGCGTAAAAAATATTCTTTCATAAAACTGACTACAATATGCTAAAAACAATTTAAGTTGATTCAGAATCACTATGTATACAATAATTTAAAAATTTCAAAAAAAAAATCTTTGTTATTAAATTAATCATAATCACACAAATATTCTGAACTTATTAGATTAAAAGAGCTTTAATCATATTTTACGGAAACTTTTATTTTATTTGTTTAATAAAAACGATAAAGGAATGTAAGTATTATATTTCAATGTAAAAAAATAAAATGTCTGGATTTTAAAAAAAGTTTTCGCTTATTCTACCCTATTTTAAAATCCTGTCATTTTAATGTCTTTTACATTTAATTAAAAGTTTTATATGTAAATGTGTTAATCAATTACAGTATTAACGGTTATTTTATTTTTAAATATATACAATAATAACCTTCATTAACAGTCATAAAGCAGTTTTTTGGGCTATATTTGCCTCTATCATTCTTCTTGGCCTTCATATTGTGATATAAAATAATTCGTTGTTTTGTGATAAACGTTTAAATGTTATCAATTAAAATTATAACAATAATTTTGATTTTCTGTAATAGTAAAACCAAACAAGTTTGCTTCTTAGCCGGACTTATTGAACCTATATAATTTCAAGTTTATTAATTTTACTCACAGATACAAATAGATACCGAACCGAAACGTTGTTATTTTAAACTGATTTATTTTTTAAACTGCTGGTTATTAGTCATAACTGCATTTTATACAGACGTAAAATCAGAAATATTAATATTGTAATGTCACCGACTTGCAAAATTTCTGTAAATATTACTGAAAGTACGTAAACACGGTCCACAATATTAACAACCTTAAACAACTGTTTAAAACTGAATGGTGACGTGTAATGACATCAAATTTAATTTGTTGATGATACCCTGTTCGGTTTAAGATTGATGATTATCGCGGAAAGAAAGGGGTTCAGGACAATGGTTTGACAGATCCAGCATTGATAATTGAAATACATCCACCTTATATAAAAAATATTCTATCTTCTTGAAGATCTATCTACAACCAAAAAAAAATTTAAAAAACGACGATCGAATGAAGAAGGATCCCTGTAGAAATGGGCGGCGGTCTTTTGATGTAAAGCGGCATCACGATAGGATAATGGAGCAGGTAAAAGTGTTTTCCGCCCGGATTGCCGTCGGTGAAGGAGAAAGAAGCTCTGGACCAAAATTAAGTAAGTTGAGACTACATATGGAAGGGATGGAGAAAACGTAGAGGGGGAAGAAAATGGGTGGGTGTTCCCCACCGAGAAAAGTGGACGCTCTCTGCGGCAGACTGGACAACAAAGGCTCTTGGATAAACATTTGTTGTATGGAAAGTAAAGTAGTTCAAAATTCATTAGGGTTGTGGTGCAGTGAGTGGACCAAGCCGTTTAGGGACCAGAGTAAACGAACCCTTCCCGAGAGTTTATTTATGATCAGCTGGCCGCCAACACTGAGCGGTTGATCACCAAAACGTGAACTCTTTTCTTTCTTCTATTTATGGTTCGTCAGTTGAATAACGTATTCTTCATCCAACATAATTATTTATATGTTGTGATCGCTGTCTTTATCTAATTGAATGCGAACATTACTCGGACCCATTCCTATTTACATTATATAGTCAAACCGCTGAGCTGATACAGATTTGGTTTTAAAATTTCCCAGTAACGTTACAAAAAGAATCTGTTGTACTAATAAGGCTTCTCTAAGTGCAAATGAAAATTACAATCTAAAAAATAACCTTGCCGACTGTCTTTAAACATCTCTACAATCAGTACAGTATGGATTTTCAGAATTTATTTTGGGAAATGAAGATATTAAGGGAAGAAGACAGTAAATATGTATATTATATATCTTTTAAAAAATTCCGACTCTACTCATATTTTAATAAATATATTGATATGGCAATGTAAAAGTATAAATAATTTCGTTCCGCTTTTTTCTTGTTGGGGAAAATGAACGAAAATTACTTAGCAATAACAAAGCAAGTTTTCTAATAGAAATACGAATTGACAAGAAATTTCGACAAATTTATGTTCTTTCTGGAACAATAAAAAAATCCTTACAATATATAAACTAGTACGTTTTAAATACTGACAGAGAATTATATCTTTACGCCTAAATCAGGAAAAACTACTGTAGACTACTTTTATTAAAAACAACGTACTGCAAGGTTGCCTTTTATCACTACGACCACTAAAAATATATGGAAATATTAATTAAAGAGAATTAATTAATGAGATTAAAAATTAAATCATAAGAAGATGCGAAATTTTTTCGTGAGGGTTACGAAGAACAACGGAAAAAATACTAAGAGAACAATTTTTCTTAAGAGAAATTCTGCGGTGAGAAAAGGAAGGTAATGAATTGCATCAAAATTAAATTTACGAGACAACTGTATATTTACATATGTGAGGAGAAAGAAGTGATAAAACTTGAAATGACATACCAGAAAAACAGTTTCCAGTGTAACCATAGTATTGCGATAGAGTTTCTGGGGCTGTAATAATGGAAGTTAATCCTAAAAAACGATAAACAGCACCAAATTATCAGGAATCGTTTGAAACGTTGAATTGAAGAACATTAGTTGAATAAAAAAATATAAATGGAAAAACTGACGGTATACAGCCGGAGAGATTACACGATCAATCATCCAGTGACAGAAAGCTACTGTAATTTATACAAAACAATAAGTATGTCAATTTTAACAGCGTTTTTTAACATTCGTTGGAAAAACATGAAGAAAGATTTTCGCCTGAAAAAACAACTAAATCAAAATGAACTGTGAAACAAATTTTCTATTTTTTTGAAAATAATGTTCTAAATGAAAACAGAAGAACCTTTAAGTTTCAAGTATACGAACACTGTATTGAGCTTTAACATATATTTATTCACGAAAGTCAGTCAATTAACCTGTTATCTCCCACCGATTGTAATATCCAAACTATCTCCACAACGTGCCCCTGCCCTCATCGGCTGTTCAGTTATACAGCGTGAGTGAACCTTCATTACAGAAAGTTGTCTCTCTGGCGTTGTTGGGCTGCACTAATTAGGTTCCTGTTTTCTACAGATTTCGCACTCTCAAGCACCGAACAGAATTCCTTTAACTGTTCGAAAAGTCTTTCTTATGTCAACTCTATCGAATCGTTTATATTTTCACACTCCCACACGTTACAAATAAAAACACATCGTTTAAAAAAAATTAAATATTTAGTTCTATGGAATAATTAAATGATATATGTAAATACAAGTACAGATTAAATATTTTATTATCCACTGTTATTCTATTTCATAATGGAATTATAAATACTGTACTAATGAATATAGCAAACTAGAAATTGTTAAAACACAATTAGTGCATAGTTATTTCTCTCTACATCATAGTTCCACAGCTTTCTAATAAATTGAACAATAGTTTTGTCTTTACACCGATTATAGTTGAGTAAATAAAGTTTATATTTACGGTTCGTAGTTTAAGATGCAAAACTGAACGTGAATTTGTCTGTTTCTCGTGTGTTGATTTTTGATGATTTTCACGAAAATATATTTTTGTTATTAAGTAGAGCCGAGAAATAATAATTTTGATCGCTTATCACAAAGAAAGGCCGGAACTGTTACGGTTAAGTGTTTTTTCTTTATTATACGGTGCAGAGAGATGGTTTGTTGTCATTTAACCTCTCCATGCCGAGGCAAAATGGAGAACAATGCAAAACACTTTTTTTTTAATGACATGTAGAAGAATTTTGTTCGGAATAGCTGCAGAACGGTGTTTCTCTAAAGCGGTTTAAAAATAAAAGAGAATCTCACATCATATCAATAAGAGACTCTGAACGGAAAGAAAGCTATCTCAGGTAATTAACAATTACAGATATATAAATGATGTGATTTTAAGAAATCGTCTCAGGATAGGACAAGACGGAGAGCTGCGTGAAATTAGTAAATATTTCATGAGTTATTCAGTTTGACTAAGCTAAGAGCTATCAGCCTTGACTCAGTTATCCTTTGGGATTTAAAAACATTCTACTTCGCTGGCCTTTAATACTTTTGTAATTAAAATATTGTTTCACAACTGGCAACCAAATCGCGTGTGCAGAACCATCCATATTTAGTAGAAAGTCTTCGTGAGCTGGATCGATCCCAAGGGAAGCTAACATCTGAACGATTAAACCCCGCTGTCTGTATTTCATCAACGACAGTCTCTGTGCGTGTATCTCTTATGTTGTCGCTGCTTTTATGAGGGTGTAATCAAGGGCTGGTCTGAAATTTGCGTCTGTTGTCCGCCTAATTACGGGAGGACTTTCACCTGGCGGCCCCACCACACTTTATTGAGGGAGAGAGAGAGAGAGAGAGAGAGAGAGAGTTGGGCTGCAGTTGCTGCCGTCCATTAGCCTAATTGGGTTCCCTTACCTGCTGCTGCTGTCTTCCACCCCCTCACCGGGGGCACGTGTCACCTGCCACCACTAAGGGTAGATAGATAAAGAGTGAGTGGGGGAGAAAGTGCGTCACGCATTGAGTCGACTGCGAGATGAACTGAGGCCAATAAACGTTTCCCGCAACAATCAAATTATTCAGGACTGTTAAATATAAAAGCAGTCAGGAGGACCGTCGTAAAATTAACATTTAGTTGCCAGGTTAAGGAACTATCAGTTATATTGCCATTGTTAACTGGTACAGAAGTAGTGTGAACATGTTCCAACAAATTTATACAGTAAATTAAATTTAAAACAAATTAAATTCAAACCTAAAGCGATGTTCAACAAAATGGAAACACTTTTATTTATAACTGAAACGTTTCAATATTTTCACAAATAATTTTCAACGATACTTTTTAAATCTTTATTTCTACAAAAGTGTTGAAGATTTTACTCACAATTCGAATACGTTAAGCTTTTTCTTTACTTTTCTTTATTTGTTTAACATACTGGCTGAAGTTACAGTTTTGTGTGTTCCGTTGTTATTTATTTGTATTAAATGCCATTAATTAATTTAAAATTTGAGAATTTTTTATATTATTAATAATGACTTCGCAATAACTGAATACTAAATAAAATTAATTTAGTCAAAACACAGTTATTTAGTGTCATTAGAACCAAGGAGATTATGTCAAGAGATGATGATGGGATGGATTAACATTTTTTTTGCGTTAATGCAAATTCCCACCTGCACTTGAAAACACAATTCCCTTCTCATTCCACCTCATCTTCCACTCTATATTTTACTAACATCAGTCGTGCATTTCACGTAATTAAATGTCACGAGCGTACTGCAGAACAACTAGCTTTTGCAAAAGATGCCTCGAGGACTGCATACATCAAGACGAACTGTCTACCTGTTCTCTCTTCGGAGCTACTGAAAGCCCAGCTTGTGGTTTGTCGACCTCTGAACGTTGTTAATAATTCATCCTACTCTTTTTATTACATTCACTTTGCATTCTATGTGCCTTCTGGTGACAACTGAGCTTTATGAGTTCTTGGCGGGTCGTGTTCTAAGCGTGGAAAATAATTACCACATCACTAGCCACTATATTTTTATTCTCTTTAATTATAAGATTATTGTTTGTAATTGTTTATGATTACCACTTACAGTGGACATGCCTTCAGTCCTAAAATTTCTGGCAGATGTTTTATCACTTTATTATGCTCAAGGTTTAATTTTGTCTGTTGGAATCAAACGTCTTTATGAAACATAAAAAAACTTATATAGGAAGTCGTGTCAAAATACGATGCGCAGTGGTCCACTTCCCTGTGATTGTAGTTGGGCTAGAGTGGAGCTCAGCTACAGAAGCTTGGTAATATAAAAACTGTAGTGAAAAAATTGTCACATGTACATATGTTGCGTTCAGCTCAGGATATTTTGTGTACCACAAATCTCATTCTTAAAAATACAGTATGATATGCACGGGGACCTTACTGCTGTCAGCATATCCCGTTTAAAAAATATAATTAATGCTTTTATGAATGGTAGTGATGGAGTTCCAGTTTCTCCGCAAAGGGCAGTTCCCAATTGACGACAATGCTCCCTTCCACCTATTAAATTCTTCTACTGTGCACCTGACACGAGCAATACATACTTCAACATTCAATAATCCTGATACATAATCATGTTGTTAATTCTACATTATTTTTGTCTTCGACATCAAATTTCAAAAAGTTTAGTTTTCATTCAGGTATAATTTCCATACTATTCCGTACTAGGGAGGGTGAACACACTAGTGAATCCAAGTTCTCAGATTTGAGTTTACAGAATTAATTTCCTTACGTATGGAACAAAATTTTTGCATTATTTGGAAGATTCAGTACAAGTAAATTTATTTAAAAAAATTAAGTACAAGATATAAAATAAATATACCCAGTGATTGAACAACAAAACCTTGTGATAGAACATCAGACACCCAATAAATTTTCTACTATAAAACAATTTACGTACACAAAATAATTAAAATACTACAATAAAGTTAATAAAAGTTCAATGGAAATATTTTTAAAGTGCAATGAAATATCAGTTACATTTAAACTAAGCTACGGATGACAGTCAACTGTTGATTTGACAATGGCTTCGTGAGGAATGGATCAGTCAGGAGAAACACAATTATTGGATGCAATCTGCAGGGGTCCAATTGAATTATTTTGTCTCTCATAAACATTGTAAATATTCCACTGTTCTTAAAATTCCAGTTGTATCATTTGATTCTTCACCCTACGTATAATAATTTTTCCTTAACTCTTCTGTAACGTTAATTAATTGTCTAATAAGTTTGTCCTAATTGCCAAAAATTTTGGAAGAAACAAGCTGATCCTCGATTCTCTTTACATTTTATTTACATCTAAAATTCAATCAATTTTTTTAGAAGTACAATTAATAGTGCTAATATAATTTTTTTCCTAGCAGTATTAATAGTTTTTACTGTTATAACATAAGAATTCTATCAATTATTCTTTCTTACAATGGTAAATTTTAATATTTTCCCATAACTTCTAATGTTTTGTTGCATGTGCACTTATATTTTAAAAAAATATTTTTTTGTGTGTTTCATAAGTCACTTCCTTAGTCTCTTGTTATTTCATTTTGCATCTAATTATGTCTTCGATTATCCTTTTTTATATCCGTAAGCAATCATATCAGACTGTTTGATACTTATTTTCTTTCATTCATTTAAATGTATATTAAATGAGTAATTAGATATCTGTTGTGCAACAGTGATTTAGTATTTTATCCTAGTCACCATAGTAAACACGTTTTGTGTTTCTGTCGAAGAACTGCTTCAGATGGACAACAGGTAGTTTGGGAACAGCGGAAATGAAAGCTGACCGAGCCGTCGTGATTCTCTTCGGGTTTGTTTTTAGAGAGTATTCGTCCGTATTTAACCGCAAAGCCTGCGTGTGTCACGGATATACACCAGTCTCTAACCCTTTCGTGGCTTGTATTTGGCTCGCATGCCACAGAATGCATGTCAAATTCGCCTCTAACACGTTTCGGGGTCAAGAAGGTTTGGTCAATGTGTGAAACATGAAACTCGTCGTCCGCCTCCTCACCTCACCCTATTTTCTCCTTAACATCGCAGGTACCCTTATGTCTCGTGGAACAGACAACGTCGTACGTGGTGACCAAGTCACCAGAAGGATCATGATTTCCAAGTAACCCAATCACGACGCTGTGGTTCCAAATAAGTGGGGCATGGGGAAATATTCGACTCGTTTTTAACAATCTCAAATTTCGTAATGTTGTCGTAAACCATCGTTACATAGTCCATAATTTTTTTCTACCTTGAATACACCTTTCTTGAAGCTTCCGTGGTGAGGCATTGTTGCCAAGTGGACACAGTAAAGCAACTGCTCTATGGAAAATTACATTAATAAAAAACTGATGAATATTTTCGTTTTTTAATAAAAACATCACAACAAAACAAATTAGCAAAAGTTAATTCTTTTCAATAAATAAATATCATCCAATTTTAAGTCACGAAAAAGAATTAATTAATCTAAACTTGAACCTGAAGAGTTCGCAAACTAAGCGATGAAACGTTGTTAATTTAATAAATTCTGACTTTAAATTTAATTTTGACTTAAAATTGGCTGATGTTTATTTATTTATTAGTTTTATCAATAGTCACAATTCATATATATATATATGCTCCATCTACTCAGTTTCTTTCCCTCGTCATGATTTTAAGAAAATTCTTTCTATTTTTATAAACATTCTTTCACTATCTTTGATTTATAGCGTATTTCATCGTTCTTAATTACTACATTTAATCTGAATTAACATACAAACGACCAATTTCTTTTTTAAAATATTTTACACTTCCCACTATTTTTTAGTATATTTGCAATACTAATTAATAATTAAAATTCTTACTTATACAATTTAAGTCACAAACAGAGACAATAATACATAATTTATTAAGTAATAAATGGTAATGGTCTTTTCATGAATGAGGAAGGTTTTGTTAATATCGGACGGTGTTAAAGTGCAGATATAAAGTTAAAGGTTTTTTTCAGTAACCGAGCATCATTCGATAAATTAAATATTATTAATTGAGTACGTGTTATTTATTAAATAATCTGGATTTGTAGAATGATTGCAAATTATCTTCCAGGTAATGACATGGTAATTTTTCTGGTAATTCGCTTAAGTCACGTGTTGAATGGACTTGACAAGGATGGTTGACAATAATGAAAAAAATAGGGTCAGTAATATAGTTAGTAATCAGTATTAAAGCAGCGCTCAAACTGAAGAAGGAGCACGGCCCTAATCGCCATAGATAGAAAATGTAAGAGGTAATAAGTTTTAAGAACTTGGTAATCCACTAGGATACTTTCAAAAAATTGTTTTTGTGTATTAATAGTATAATTTGGCATTTCGATTAAATTTCTAAATGGGAAGCAATTTCAACATTAGTTTGTCTTCGAAGCTGATTTCACCCTGATATAAAAAGATGATAATTCCTTGAATACAAATAATTTTTGGAATTACATTTAAGAAAAAAAGATGTGTTAATTATAGAAATATGACTACTTGTTCCAAACACATTTGAAAATTTTGTTTTTTATACGCAATTAATTCCAATCAAGCGGAATTTCCAGTGAACAAACTCTGTGTCAGGCGATTAGAGCGTAACTGTTGATGAAAGTAGAAGGACATAAATGAACGTAGCTTCAGCATTGGGGTCTCCCGTATAACAGTATTACGAAAGAAAAAAAATGGGTCAGGTTTCCAGCAGCGTCGTTTCCATAGCTCTGGACATCAATTCTTGATTGGCGCACGATCACTGACAGTATTCATTTCGTCACTCAACAAGTGGAACATTCTCCAGTTGACGTCTATACGAATGTATATGTGTATGACAGTGAATATGTGAACAGCAGGTGGTGACGGCCGAATAGATTATACGTCCGGGATATCTAACGTCCATTTTCCTTTCTTTTTTTTCCATCTCTGTGTGGCGACGTGAAGTTTAACAAATCATCTCGGCTGGGGGTTTTCTGCGTCCACTGGTCCGTGAGACGAATTTAATTGAAATGCTGTTAACGGAACACGAGCATGTTTGTAGTTTTTTGGATCAGTGGACTGAATTGAAAGGCATCAGCAATTATTATTTTTTTTACTAAAAATGTATTGTAATATACAAAAATGGGTGTGCTTTTTAAATGAAAGCAAAATTAACTTTAACAAACAATAGCTTTATTTTTAAAACTTTAAAACAATTACACAAATAATTACAAATAGAATTTATCTCAGGGTCTCTACTGGGTTTGATAATGGCGAATCATTTTATTTCACAACATAACACAAATTTCAATTTGAAAGAGAAAAGATTTACTAATCAATTATCATTGACGAAATTTACTTGTCAACGAAATTAAACTAAAAAGATGGATTCTAATTAACAAATTTTAAATTAAAGAAAGGAAACGAAATCTGACGTCTATCTTTTAATCAGGTTTACATAATTATTTGTTTTATATTGTTACTCACGGCAGCATTCCAGGATACCTTGTACTTGACGAGACACTATGGCGGGGGTTTGCACTGCTTCTAAAAACTCACAGATTCTAAAATTAATATTTTTAGATAAAAAATCAGGAACCAGGCTGAACCTCCTTTTCGTCTCTCCCTCGGTCAACTTCTGCTAATCCTGCCCAGCTATGTTCACAAGACTGATTGTGCTTAGCAGGTTTCGTAGTTGTGTTCAAGTGAATATTTCGTCTTGAGCAAAATGTTCATGGACTAATCAACTCTGTTGGTTGGTAATCCTCGATATTTCTCTGCAAATTTCCTTTGAATATTTGAAATTGTCTTGTCTATTTCAACTCGATCAATTTCTGTCGTGTCTGACTGCTCACTGCTTCTACTTAACTTTACTTTTTAAAAGAATATCTCGTCTATTTTAATACGACCTGTACTTGACCAAACCTTCCAGCCAACTCGACCTGAACTCTACCATATAATGTGAACTCCTCTCTCTCGTAATTTTGAGCGCGCATTGCTTCTTCTGACAAAGGAAACAATACTTGGCTACATTGTTGCTGTGTTCTGTACCGCCGTAAGAATATTTTTCTCAAACAATTTATATTTTCAAATTTACAATTTAATGTCTCAATTAATTGGCATTACAGTATGCTATTTTTGCAAGAAAGCTCACATATAAGTTATTATCTGAGTTTTTAGCTACGGCGACAGTTTTGGTCATAATAGAGGACTCCAATCGCTCCCATCAGCCACTGTAGTGCCAGCAAAAATATGTGCAAAGTCAGTCCATAACGCATACACTAGGATATGATGTAGTGTTTTGTTTTATATTTTATAAAACATTATATTATGTAATATCCAAGAAAGGTTAGTTGCTGCTGCCTTTGATTGTAGCCGGAAGACGAGGAGGAACTGGCATGTCTGCACCTGACATTCTAGAATGCGGGGCCCGCGGCACGGGCCAAGTCTGCGCTTCACAATGCAGTCCCAACAAAGCTCCGCGAACAACAGTAATCCCATTCTGGCCGGGGTCTTATCTTTGCTCTGTCACAAAGGCGCTCTGGAGCACAATTCACGGACCACTGGGTGTCACGCAAATTCCTCTCTTCACAATCAACACTTCTTACGTATCGTACTGTCAACGATTAGGTTACCAGAAATGTACGTCGAAAATTTAATATACAACGTATGTTCTTTATTAAATTAATAAGACTAACAATAATATTTATTTTATTTATTGAATTTAGAAATAATTCAATGTTAATTCGTGGAACAAAACCCAATAATCCTTCAATTTATTTTTAGTATTTTGAAGCTTTTGGCCTGCTTGGCCATTATCTTCAGGAGGAAAATTTTATAAAATATAAAAACGTAATACATTAATTGGTGAATATCAATTTAAAAGTTATGATTTCAACAAACTTTGCAGCTGAAATTTTTTTTGGGGCGTTCACTGTTTTAGAATCTAAATGACGGATGGCAGTTTCATATTACTAGCAACCTTCTCTCAGTTCTAAATAACTGCAAAATAAAACCACCTAAGTTTGTTCGACGGGTTTCTAGTCAAAAGTAAATAATATAATTATAACAGATCTGGTAATTCAATCATTTTGATTGAATAAGTTGTAAAAATATTATACCTTCTTCAAACTTTTTAAAATGTAAACCTGCATTATTTTTAATCTCAGCGCTATTTTTTTTTCAAATCAGCCATCTGTTCTTTAATCCTTGTTCGATTCAGGATACACAACACATAACATATCACTTTATCATTATACTTAGAAGTTCCAAGGCTTCTTGTAAGGTTGAAGGTCATCGAAGAAGACAACAGAAGGGAACAAAGGACTTATTGGTTTTGGACGACGGCCTGCTTGAATAATTAAACGATCACACCATATTGTATTTTGTTTAGTTCGAGGTCACTCATATCTGTTTGATTTATTCTCTAAGGGAGAACAACTGGAAGGTCCCGATGAAAATTAATCTGTCTCCCTTTTTCTGATAGAGACCTTGTTTGCTTAGAAATATTGCATGGTTTTGTCATGGTCAAAGATTACATGGTGGAGAAGCGATGCGACGAATGGATATAATTCAGAGCCAAGGCAAAATATCGAAACATTCTTCAAGCCTAATGGAGAACTCCGAAGTAGAATAATAAAACACTTAAGGGACCATTATGCAATCCATAATATCAGGTCGAACAATGTTAACTGAACGAAACAGAAACAACGTATATGCTGATTTCTGAGAAACTGTTAGCATCACTCAAACATTGAAATTAGTAAAGCGGCCAAGAAAGAAAGTCAAGCAAATATCAGAATTCGAACTCGATGAAAGATAAAGTTTCCATAATTAATTATAAAACCAGAACTTTTTCCATTCCTTTGACAGTTTAAATTTCGTAGTATATTATTAAGGCGCAATCAATTAAAAAAATAAATATATTACGAATTTATTTTTTATTTATTTTTTATTTATATATGTGGTAAAATTATTTAACCAGATAAATCAAATTCATTGGGCTAAAAAATATTTATAGGTTTGATACTCATCCATAGTCTAATTGGAAATAATATTTATTATTTTCTGACATTGGAAGAGATAATTAAATATTTTTTTAAAAAAAGGGGGAAGCCTTTTGTAGATTTAAAGCGGAATAAATATGATTGTACATTTAAGAATCTGAAATCATTGTCTACAGGTAACATGAAAACACGTAAAAAGTGAAATTGTATAAAAATGCAGAAATAACCATTTTAAAAAACAATTAACAATGTTAGGGTTCTATTATTGTCAAAATTTATCTATAAAAATTACTTGAGGCTTCAACTATTTTATTTTAATTAATCAGCTGAAAACGAAGATATATACGGTATAACAGCTAAAAACTAAGATATATATATATATATATATATATATATATATATATATATATATATTTCACTTTTTACGTGTTTTTCATGTTACCTGTAGACAATTATTTCAAATTCTTAAATGAATAATCATATTTATTCCGCTTTAAATCTACAAAAACTTCCCCCTTTCATAAAAAATATTTAATTATCTCTTCCTATATATATATATATATATATATATATATATATTTGTGTGTGTGTACTGTTTTATGTGTAGAGTTTTCAGATGATGATGGCAAATACTCAAAAGATCCTACTACTTTTTCTTCGTTTTTTTTTTAAATTGTTAAATTTATTTATTTAATTGTATTTGTGCAGGTACATTAAATTATTATTTTCCTTTATAATAATAGCTTCGGGGAAACAGAATAGATTCAAAAGGTCCAGGATGTAAGAGAAAATGTTTTTAGAAACATTTTGCCTCGAGGTTAAAGTTTTGCTGGAGTTTTCGGAAGAATGAGAGAGAAATATTGACGGACATGTTTTATGGCCCGAGGCCGCAGCTTCCTCGCAGAACTCACCCAGACGACTGAATGGAAGGTCGCCTCGGGCTGGAATGTCGTCCTCGTACAAGAAACCCAAGAAAAAGAGAAAGAGAGATGGAGATAGGGTCCTTACCACCTGTACCATTCACAACTACTGGGCGTTTAAAAGTCTCCCAGAGGCATCGAGTTTCGTCTTCATTATTCACGTGAGGGTGGTGGTGGGTAAGGTGGAACAAGATGCTCTTTTACCTGCCGCGGAAACGAAACTCTGACCTTGGAAAAAGGGACCACCCAGCGAGGGACGTAAATAGCCGTGACCAATGCCCGAAAGAGAAAAAGAGAGTAGAGGTCCATGACCTTCGGACCGTCAACATTCGGCAAAGGTTACAATTTCTACGGTAGTGGTAGTAGTTTAGTCTACTTCACTTAAAAACTATCCACCAGCATATTTTAACTGGGTCAAAGAGTTCTTCATTGCCATTTTGAATGACCAAAAGAGTGTAATGAATATGTTTCGTTTACACTTGACACTTCTGTAGCTCTGTTATCCACATTACCAATTTGAAACATAACGCTTCCAATAATAACGTGTCAAAGTGTTCATACTACTGCATGTAAATTTCAAATCCATCAAAGTAATAACGAATAATGATGTCCAAAATTATCTAGAAATAGCTGACTTAATATGAGGGCATTCCAAACCACCAAAATGTAATTAAACTTTATAAGGTAAAATATATGAAGTAGTCAGTCCTCATTAAATTATGCAATGGTATTGTTTATATTTAAAATACAAGATTATTTTTTTAAATCAATTACGGTTAATCAATTTACCCTTTTTTTAATTTTCATGATTTATTAGATTATTGTTAGTTGATAGTAGTTTTCTTTCGTTATACTAAGGTCCTTACGGTCATCTGAATTCGGTATGTACCAAGGTACTTTTAATAGTACACAATTATTTGTTTAAGAAGTACTTATATATTTCAATATTTGAATTTCTTGCAGTTCTTTTAAAAGGTATAGCTCAGTTCCAGATAAATTTCGCAATCGAATACAGTAATTTATTCGTTGACTTCAATATGCAGTTTTTTCATAAATCAGAGTATATTAATAATATTTACGCCCAATTACTAAATTTGGACAATAGCTGGCTTCGAATTAATCTGTTTGTTGCATTCAGCTTCCATTGAAATACTAATATACAATGTTGACAAAGGAAAAAAAGTGCACCTTATTCAAGTATTCCCGTCCTACCTCATAGTCGAAGCCCCATTTATTCTTCAAGTCTTAATTCCCCTTTCATGAAATACCCATCTTCCAAGATCTCATGTGAATCTGAAAAACAATTTCAATATAGAGACGTCATTTTGATCAAAGCAGTAGCTGATTCACTTCACATACTTGGAAGAAACCCTCCGGGTAAATGACATCACTTCCCAACACACTCACTCACATATCTCATAATGTCTTTCTGATGTGTGGCTCGACCATAATTATGGAAATTGCTCTTTATTACCGTCGACCTCCCCCGAGTTTAGAAGAGTGAGGACAGAATCAACTATGCTAATGAATTCTTCCACACACAAGATTTTAAACGATTATCCGGCCGCAAAAATTTTAAGTTACAACAACCATGCGTTATAAATGCAGCAGTGGTGAAATGACGTAATAATTAATTACTGGGGCGTGTCCTAATTGTTACGCCAACTAACAACCGGGAAACAAGGATACCAACGCTGAGTCAGAGACAGATATAGGAGGACGTTACGTAGTTCTTATATTTTTTCGTAGGAATTTCTTGCAGGGGGATAATTAGAGTAAGACCTGAAAGATTGATATAGATTCGATGAGTATTGGAGCATTGGTGTCGAAACAAATAAAATTGTAAAATCGTCAACCTTGGTTATCATACTGAATTACGTAAACCTTCGAACGTAAAGAATTATACGTGCAGCGTCATCTCCAAAAAGGTTGTGTTACTTCGATGTCGCCTTTTTTTGCCTTATCTATCTGATGGTAACTGGTTTACTCACTATGTACCCGGCCTCTTAGATTAACTTATTAACTTATCTACAGATCCAATTCTCTGAAATCTGCTTTATAACTGTAAAAATACTCTTTCTTGGTCACCTCATTAATCAGTCTCCCATTGTGATGTCTTTGTGTCTTGCACCAGGTCAGCCTAGTAACCCAATCAATCGATTTAATGGTCAGACATTTACGTTCAGACGTATGTCATGAGTCTAACCTCATCTTGTTTTGGGTATTCTATATAGTGACCACAGCTTAATATGTGTCTTTAATTCTGGGGAATATATTTGTTTCAGGATACTGCTGGCTTCGAAAATCCATGTTTATCTTCCGGTCGATGTACAAGTACAAAAAATTAAAATTAAAATAAAGTTTCAATTTTGAATAAATTTTAATAAAATTTCGATGGCCGAACATTACTTGTGTTCCTTTTATGATAACCTAACCATTTAGTTGGACCACTAGAATGCCTTTATGACTTTTGTTATTTTTTGTCACATTTATATTACTTTTCATTCATTTATAAAGTTTAAACGATCTATACAAACGAATTTTGACATCGTTTTTTAAAAATAATTATTTGTGTTATTCATACTACGAAAATATATTGTTTGAGTCTCATTAGGTAGTTGCAACATTTTTTTTCTAACTACTTGCGTGTTAATGTTATTTTTTATCACTACCAAATCCATAGTCAAGTTCGCACGTGCGTCTCATTGACCTTGAGTAAGGACGTGAGGTGCGGGTGCTATCAGCTTACCTAGGGTAAGTGCGGGTTTTGGGACCCTGGAGATCTCAATGGAGGTCCTTAGCAGTATGAATTGCTGGAACCGTTATGCATTCTCTGTTTGGATATTAAATACTTGGGTGGTCTTCCACCTATATATTTTTCCAAATGAGCCTTGGTCATTAATTGTATAGCATTGTTAATTATTAAACTGTGATATCTTTGACCAAGATTTTTAATCAGTTTCATAGAGACTAAGAACTCACTGACCTTTCTGTAACGGAATGATAACTCAAAATGAATCACACTCTGCGTTTTTTCTGCTGTTAATTGTTAATTGATCAGCTTTAGGTTTTTGAGATTCCGAACTATCTCTTTTCCATCAAGGTAAATATTCTGAAGATGCGATTACACTACGGTAAAGCTAATAATCAATAATTCTGCAGTATGTTTTAGGCACTGGCCGTGACATTTATAAAAACAAAGAAACATACCGAAATATTATAAATAAATTATTTTGACTTATCTCGGCAGTTTTAATTGAAATTTAAAATTTATCTAATAATTCAGATTGTCTAAATTAATATAATAACTTCAAATCAGTAATATACTTTCTAGATTATGAATTATATATTTCTCATAGAACTAAAACAAAAATAAAAATTATAATCAAATGTCAATGCATATTTTTTCTACTGTTTTGACTAAAACCCTGTTTCAGTGTATCCAGTTTAAAAATATATGCAAATATGCCTGTGTTTTACATTGAAAAGTGATTTAATCGTATCATCAACAAGATATCCAATGAGAATTGCTACTTTTACAAAGTCAGACCTGGGTTAGTAGAGCTCTCGTAGGACCTCGGGAGAAATCGTATGGCCGATGTTAGCGTCTCTGGCAACACTTAAGTCTCTGCTTAGCATTCATATTTGTTACCAATAATCAACATACTGCAAAAAGCAGTCTCGATTATAAAAAAAATAGGAGAAGTAAACGCCTGTGACATTTTATCGGGTGAATATTTTTCTATATTTTACTGAAACTAAGTAGTTTACGGAAACTTAAACTTTGAAAATGAAATAAATGTGATTAAATTGTAGTATATCGGATTTAATATTTAAAACATTTTTGAACAATATCTGTATGTTGAACATTATGTTCGTGTGTAAATATGAATTTGAAATATATAATTTCCTTCATTTTTCATTTATACATGTTTATTTGAAAAATTTCCGAATTTGTATAATAGAAATTAAGCACTAAAAATGACAGCAATGACTTATTAAAATGTTGAAGTTCAGAACAGTCAAAGCCTTTCTTCGTCTTCATTTAAAATTCAACAAGTCTGTCACGGAAAACAATGAATCAATTTATTCTTCGGAACAATGTCATATACGCCTCGCGACACATTAAAAACAATTAAAATTTGAATGATTGATTTAATACACAATATTTTTAAGCGTTACGTCATCCATTGTGGTTTATATATCGGAATGAGGGGATTTTTTTTAACGAATAATGCCAAATATACAGAAATAATAAATTTTCGGATGAATATAATTATGTTAAATTCAGTTAGGTGACAAATAAATGAGAAAAAAGAATCTACATTATGACTAACACATAGCTGATATACGTGAATGCGTATTCCAATGACAAAGAATCAATCTTCGGCTAATATTTTCTCATGCAAATTGACAGCTTTTTCTATTGTCATGTAAATCACGTAACACCGTGTAAATGGGCCTGTTTAGCATTTCAAAAAGCTACGGAAATTATATAATGCAGGCGGAAGGTGATGATGAATACGCATTTTCCATACCAGAACCTGTGTGATGTACTCCTATTATTATTTGCGATTCTTTAAAGTAGTAGTGAGTTTTGGATGTTCGTATTAATGTTTCCTCCATCCCTAAGGCAAGTAGCGAAAACCCTTTCAGCAATGTAAGCTGTCACCCTCTCCTATCTCCAGAGTAACGCAGTGGAAGATTGGCTAATGAGAACAAGTCCTCCACTACAAGCTAGCTAATTACTACGAGGCATTACCTACTAGTTACTACCTGTGGCATGTACAAGAGCTTAATTAGCCAACTCAACTACGAAATCTACACAACGACCGACAGAGACGAGACTTACTCGTTAATTACATGTTAAAGCCTTCTCCTGCACTTACGCATAGGAATGAAAAGGTGAAAGTTAACATTACCTTCCATAAAAACGACTTTTATGAAAGTTTCGTGTCACTTCAATGACATTCAGCTGCCATCAGTCACACACAATTGTGATGCGGGTTCCTCTAAATACACTCCGCATCAACTTCTGCGTGTTTATGCACTTAGCCCAGGTAATTACACGGAGAAGTTCTTAACTAAAAATACAGCACTATAATTCGAAACAAATTTCAATGCCAACTAGATCATTGTAATTTTTTTTGTAGCTTTTGTCCGTCTTCTGGGTTGATCGACAAAATTATATTGAGTGTTGTCAACTGACCAGTGCAGTTGTGTTTCTTTAGTCTCTTATTAGCACCTCACGAAAGACACAAGGATCCCAAAAACGTTGTGTGGTATTTATATTACCCTTTTTTTCTGTATAGTCTATCTTTCTTATTCAAAATTATTTCCTGTTACATGATTAACTTTCGCCTATCAGAGGAAAAACCGAGACCTGATAGCTTTCTGTCTAAGTTATAGAAAAATCTAAGTTATAGAAAAATATGTCTTGATACTTGTTTGCATCATATTTATCAAATTTCACGAAATATTAAATGGATCTTTTTGTAAGAAAATTCGTAGCAATAATATAAAAAATTATTTTTAAAATTAATTACTGCATTCAAGAACGGAATAAATAATTTGAATGGAAGCTTAGGTCTAAAGGATATGAGACTGAATTAAAGAATAGGGATAGACAAATCTCGGCCGGACAGGGAATCTCCACTTCATTATTCAAAATTAATCCAATTGTTCCATCCTTATTCATTAAAATAATAACAACTGTATAAAAGTCAAGCACCGAGGTTGTGGAATGTGCCAAGGGATATATTTATTATTTATTTTAGTTTAATACGTAAATAATTTCAAATAAGATAAAACTTTACAAATTGATTTAATATAACCGATTTTAACTGTCACCATTTTAACATGATTTTACGTCAGATATACTTCTTCAAATTTGGAGAAATGAAATTAACTTACTTTGGATATAAGATAACTTTTCTTTGTGTTAATTAGTTAAAGATAGACATAATATATGCTTAATGAAAATATTCCAAAGCACTTAATGCTGAGCTTCCTTTGAAACCATTACTTCTTTTCTTGAATTAAATCTTTACTCCAATTATTAGTTTATATACATCTTATTTCATGTAATCCAGATGACAGTATAACAAATGTAAAAAAGAGAATACATTATCATGTAATGATAAAACGTAAAGTAGCCGCTATCAATACGCAGTAGTAAAAATAATCAAAATATTAATTTTGATGCTGTAATTATTTTATATAAAGAGAATAATTAACTTAAACTTAGATTTCTAGAATTATTATACATCAACAAAAACAGGAACAGTAAAATAAATAATAGAATTATGTTCATGAAATTAGAGTAGGCCAACACAATGAAATCATTATTAATATTTTCACAAAATACAAAAAATTAAAAAATATTTTTATATGAATTATAAAATGTATTTTAAATGCATATATTAGTAAATTGATATAAAAATTAAAATATGGGAAGCGAAAGAAAATTAATATGATGTCATTAGTAACTGATATAATATATAATACTCAAATAATATTTAAAACCATTTTAAATGGAAATTATTTTATAAGTAGAATTTTTCAATAAATTTTTAATGTAAATAAAAATACTATAAATTTTAATTAATTGAAATAAAATTTCATGTACATATAGAATATAATACATGAATAAGATGGGCCAATTCTAAAGCATCAAAGATGAATAAATATAGTAAAGAATTGAGACTGAAGACTGGCTCCGTTATTTCTATGACTTAAAAATTATCGTTCTAGAAAAATATTTGATTAACCACTTAAAGAAATCTATTAATACTTGTTACCTAAATATGTAATGGTGGCGAAACGGTCCGCCGAATAAAATATAGATAACGTTCAATAGTAATAATGGAACTCAGTAACACCTAAGACCACCGCATAACGAAGATCGTGGTATAAACATGTAAACGACGGTAAACGTGGCCATAAGTTAACAGTGTTATGGCGTTATTACAAGGTTAGTGATTTATACGGAAAAACGTCAGTGAAATAACTCATCTTCGGAGACCGGTTTGGTTATTTTTTTTCTTTAACAACAGTAATTAATGAGATACTCTCTAGCAGCTCCGGCAGCTAACACGTTCGTAATCGCAATTCCAGGAGGTACAGGGTTTCCATCCAACTAACTTGATTGCTCGGTGATATACAGCCTCATGGAAACCAAGTGTGGTGTGGCTTTTATTGCTATGATGGCCTTTCTGTCTCACCCCCGAGGATAATCGGAAACACGGAAGCAAGAGTCAAGACCTACGTTGGACTGAAATACCTCCAGGGCCCTGCCTTGTTAGTTAGTTGGTCGGACATGTTAACATATTTTATTACGACCCCGATTATGTGCTGTTTGACCGCTTGCGTGCTTTCTTCTCTTTTTCTCCTCCTCCTCCTTTTTTTTCGTCTCACGACGGTCTTACAACTTAATGGTACTGCAGACACCTCTGGTGTTACCTGCACTAGCGTGGAATCAACGACAAAAAGCTCAGGAACGGAGAATGGTAGAAAGTACATAAATCAATTTTTTCAGCTCCTAAGCTTCTTCAGTAATAATTGCCTCTCAATAAGCTAAGACGGTAGGCATCATGGATGAGTTTCTACAGTTGTCTAGTCATGTAAAGAATCAACTATTGTTACAAAATTTCATTCTTAACCGAAGAAGAAGCCTTAACAAAAGATAAAAATAATCGATTAAACAACATTTTCGTTAAACTTATATTTTAAGGAATAAATTAAACAATAAACTAAAATATATAAAAATCCACATCTGAAGAAATATACCAATGTTTTATGCGAGGTAATGAATACTTAGAAAAGCTGTTGAAATATACTAGGATAATAATTTAAAATTGCATTATTATTTGTTCAAAACCTTCCTTTAGTTCTCCACATAATCATCTCCTTCATTAACATTAATCATATTTGACCATGAACTTTTCCATTATCACATTGTACTTTGCCGCCATTGTCTTCACAGGACTCTTCACCTCGTCGTCAAACCATTTTTAGTATTTTAACTGACATTAAAAAATAATAAACTTGAAGAAACGTAGTATTACAGTAATTGTTGTTAATATATTTATATATCGTAGCCATTCCTGAGTTTCATTTTGTGCATTATTTGCGGTTATTTCATATTAAACATTTGTGATATAATTCTAGAAGATGTTCACATCTAAAATAATAGTATTTTTCCATTCAAATGAATGTTTGTAATAGATTATTTTCATGAATACTACAGATTGTTTATCATAGGAAGATTTATATTAATTGATCTTTTTGTTTGTCCAATGAAGCAGCAATTACAATCAGATTAATGATCCCTTATTGTAACGCTAACTCTTCTTTGATTTTCAATTGTCCATGCGTTTAACTTTCTTTGTTTAAAGCTCGTCAACTGGTCTTTGCGACGTGTCGATCTTACGGCTCTAGAGTCTTTTGATCACCTGACGATAGTTTTGTGGTTTTTAACACGTCACTTATTTTTGTCTGCTATTTGTATATTTATTTATGTAATTAAGAATAATAATATTAGTCGTTTATCAAATTATATTATTAAAATATTTAATCATTTCTTTCGTTCTATTAGCACGATTTTGGAATATTTTCTTCTTTAAAGCCATTTAATCCAAAATATTTTACGTACTTGTTGTTAGCGCAATAAATAAGAATATGGAGAGGAGAATCAAAACATTTTAGAACTGATGACTTCCAAAAATATATTACTGTCAGGATTATCCTGATGGATTTGGGGAATCCGGAGCAATACGGACACAAGTATCGACGATTTGAACCACACTGTTCAATGTTTCCAATGACCAAGTCTTCTCACAGGTTGTAAATTTAAATATTTTTACTTTGCAAAGCGTTTCCCCCGCTTTCATAGCCGTTTTCTCGCTCTTCTTGTCCCCGTTTTCTTTTTGGTCTTCGTGAGCTGCGGTCCCATTGTGGTGATGGCTCGAGCGTGTTAGTTTTTTCTTTCGCTTTTGTTCGGGGGAATTGCGAAAGCCAGAGTAAATCACTCTGCGTTGGGCAGGTGGAATGTTCTTCTAGATATACAATCCAACAGCAGGTGCCAAGTAAGCACTTCTTACTCACACCAGCAGGTGCAGTACCATTTTCTAATCAAAACATCTAGGTTATAAAAGCGTTTGCCGAACATAAAATTGAACCTTAATTAAAGAGCGTTATTAGCAAACATAATATGAAAAATATTAGAATATAGTCGTAGGTGTAATTGTCATGATAGAATATTTCTTTAGGTGTGATAATACGGAAACTCGATTAAAATCTTTGAAACATAATTTTGGAGTAGAATATATTATTGCTTAATTACATGTTCTGAAGAAGAAAAATATTAGAGTAGATTAGAAAATGAAGTTGATATATATAAAAAGCGAGGAAATTTAATGGATAGCGCTATTTCAGTATTTTAAATATGCAAACAAGACTAATTTGTTTAGTCTTCCATTTCTACGATCTAAATTATTGAATGTAACCTTTTTATGGAATCAATAACGTTGTCAAAAATAAAATTACTTTTCACTTAAATTATATATTAGCTAACACACACACACACACACACACACAACATATATAATAAAATTATTCCAACGCATAAAATCATTAATGAATTTATGTAATATATATGGTCATTATGAATTATTTTTCTTCTTCTACAGAAACGAAATTGAAAATCGTCCCTAAATTGTTTCGTAATTTATAAATATAATTATCTACTTCGAAAAATATTCACATATTTATAGTTTCCGTTTATGGTCAATTTTTTAATCCAGTATTTTCTTATGTTATTAACTATCTATTTTATGACATAAATATCTATGTCCCAACAGAAAACTTTTAATAATTTACAATGCAATTAGACCAATAAAATAACACTAAGTCTCTTCCCTAATTTTTGACTTCGTCAGGTGTAAAATAGTTTAAAACCATAAAATTGTTATTTAAATATTAATACTATGTTCTTAAATTTCGCTAATGATATGAATATTTTTAAAAAAATTGTTTGTGTACACTTACAAATTTTTCAATTACTAGATTCCAAAATATTTTAATATTATATAATAGAACTTATAATAAATTTTAAATTATATGGTCTGACTTCCATACCGTTGTAACCGAAAAAAAAATTATTGTCTTTTCCTTATTTTTTCATGCCATACGTATTGTAATTTTTTAATAAATTCCTATGCTATTAAAGGGGAGTTGCCACCATGTGGATTACCCTCATGTAGCCCGTTACCCTAAAAAAAATTACAGTCTATATATTTACCTTGTTTTACTACTTTTTTACTTGAAGTGTCTCAAAAATATACCAATTCAATAGCCCACAAAGTAATCTTTGGTGTATTTTCATGTTTTTTTTTCTTTATGTTAAATTTTTGTAATAACATAAATTTTTAAAATTTATTAAATAGTCTGAATATTTACTTCAATCCGTCAACAACAGAGATTATGCTTTGCTTATTTATGAATTTAACTATTTTCTAAAACTATTATTCCAATGTGAATGGAGAAGCCTGATTGAACTGCATGTTGTATACCAAATAATCTATAAATCCACAAAGGTGTATTTATACAACGTGCCGCAATGGAAGTATATTAAGTAAAGTACCTCATAACCACCGAATCGTGAGCTAATATTTTCAATCTACGTTCTGTCATAACAGTGAAAAATCATTTGTCAAAGTGTCACGAGTTTGCTATTAGCTTTCCACACACAAAGAAATGCGACATGAAAGGCGGCGATTGACTATGCAGATAGTTGACCACGCTATCATAGTGCAGATAGATTTCTTTCTTCACCTCTATCAAGCATTAGAATTTAAATAGCGTAACATTAATCACGTTGAACTTATATCACGAATTACGGACTCACGACGTTTAGATACGATCACGAAGCTTACTGAATACAAGTGACAGTAAAGGGTGAATGCAGGAAAAAAGGACGTAAAGATCGATAATTTAGATTTAGTGTAAAAAAGAGATATAGATATAGATATAGTTTTATTCAATTATGTTACATTGGGAACAGAAGGTGAAGTAATAGTGAACAGGACACTGAGAACTGAGGTTGGGGTAGAATAACAAAAATGTCTAAATTAACAAACCACGAGAAGATGTACCAAATTGGGTTGTAAAAATTGAAAGAACACTTGTCCTTATAGGGATGAATCAACAAATCAGCAAAGTTTGAAATTTTTCTGATCATATGTATGTATTTTAAATGTTTTTATTTATATAATTATAAGTAACATGCTATTTAAAAAAATTAATTGCGATGTATGCAAGGTCTGTACAAATACTGTTCTATATTCACAGCGTAAAGATGAATATGAAAATGTTGCCGAAAGCTTCTTCTGCTGCCAAAGGAGCATCTATAATTGATGTACGTGGTTTTTCTTTAAAATATATAAATGGTGTAAAACTTAAGAACCTTAAAATAGGCTTCTGTATTATAATTATAGCACTAAATAATAGATTACAAGCGGTTTGAAGGTTATAAAATTACGAGAGATTTTCCGAGCCAAAATATAGAAATTAATTTATCATTATTTTTCGATAAGTTCCGGGAAAATCAGCCATTGAGACATAGACTTCTTATAGACCTGAATCATTTTAATTATACATAAAACACATAAACCCTGTATTCGTCATTCATATACAACGCATTGACTGAATTATTACCTAGAAATAGAATTTATAATGAATAAATAAACATCAGCCAATTTTAAGTAAAAATGAATTTATTAATTAAATTAACAACGTTTTATCGCTTATTTTGCGACCTCATCAGGTTAAAAAAAAATTAAAAAACTGCAGGAAATAAACATAATATTTTAAGATTTATAAAAGTCACGATGATTCATATAAATAGCTAAATTTGTCAAGACATCGTTAAGGAAAGTAAAAAAATTGTAAGAAGAAGTAGAAGACTTACGGGTTTAGTGGAACATCCAAGAATATAAAAAAAGCAGGGATGTTAAAAAATGTGATGATCGGTAAAATTGTGAAATTATATTCGCAGTAGAAAAAATGTTAACTATTATTTTAAGTAACTGATAACGACGATGGTGGCCTTTCTGCATGTCGAAGAAGCTCTACGAAAGTGTCAAGTTGTAACCGCCGGTGATGGTTTTTATTCTCTCTCACGTTGGTCGGATTCCTGTCGCGTTTGTAGCTCCTACTACTAAATGGCTCCGAGATTAATGTCCCTTGCGTCGTAATGGCCGGTGTAAATCTGAAATTTGAAGCTGAACAGGAAGCGCTTTACCTCACTCCTCTTACGTACTTTACTGTCTGTCCGCTTTCTCGCACAGCGGGTGGGTTTAACCGACTTCCCCACACTCACCTTAAAAACACAAACCTGCCTGTTGTAATCACACCTTCGCCATCATTATCTCTCAATAAACCATGTTTTAATGTGCATTAGTGTCCACATTAGCATAATGGCTCCGTGTGTATATTTTTTTATCAATAGTGAAGCCATTAGCGAAAAGTGCGAGTCATAGCTCGTACGACTGATTTGATTTGTTTCTCCGCTTTATTTTAAGAACTTCATATCACACCACTTCCTACATTTAATAACCTTAAAAATTGATTTTTACAAGTATAGCGACGGTGGCTTTTTTCAATGACATCTGCTGTTTGATGTTTACAATAAGTCGTTACAAGTCGGAAAAAAATCTATTAAAAATTAAAATCAAATTTTGGTTGATATTAATAAAAGAATTGGTAAAGGTATAAATATTAATTATAGTACTTCAATCCAGTGATCATACTAAATTAAGGGCGAAACGTTGTGCAGATGTATTTTTTCAGTTTCTTAATTAATTTTTTTCTGACTGATAGCCGATTTATTTATTTAATATAAAACTAAAATATGTCAGATAATTATAAAGTTCAATTCTTACTAACACCGGGTTTTTGGTCATTTCCCTCCAAATTTGTTCTTTTTCAGGGAGCTTCCCATAACTTCAAAATTTTCTTTTAAAGTTAGAAGATTCCTGACGGTTAGTTCCCCTAAGGAGTATGTCCATGAATCAACCATTCAGAACGCTTGAAATAAACAATCGTGGTGTTATTCTACGGTTTTCAGTTCCTTGACGTTTAGTTCCCGCGAGGAATGTGTCCTGATAGTGAAAAAACTGCCCCTCTAATCGGACAGGAGACCACATTGTTAAAACACCTATTAAATAAGAAAAATTAATAATGAAAGAGCACACATATTCATAATCTTGATTATCTATTACTGTACTTCAAAATTAATCCATCTGTGTACGTGGGTAGAGGGCTGATAGTGCTAGTTAATGTCACTGCGTTGCGTTCGCACTCTGATTTAGTTTCCTTTTCCACCATTACATAGATTCCATGAACTATATTATATTAATAATATAATATAATGTTACAATAAATACTTTACAAAGTGTTATACATTTTAAAAAGTTATCACATGATTCGAATTCAGAGAAACAATTTACAAAACCTCCTGACAAAATTTATTTATTTATTTGCAGCTTTCCTAGAAAGTCTTTCAGCCTTAAAACTAATGGTAATACAGTCTGGGAAGCAACTGTTTGAGCCTTTGTCACATGGATTCTTAATTCCGTTCCCATTAATGCTGTAGAATTGCAAACCTCCAGAATTTGAACTACAAACAACTATTTACTATTCAATTATATTAGAAAAGATATTTATTATAAACTAAATTTCATGATCATTTCGTACTACCTCAAGCTAACACGACCTCTGACCCTAATTCACACTAATTAGTCATATGTTCTTTTGTAACTGTTTGTTAACTCCTCAAATCTTCGAATTATTTCCAACAATTGGTTTTGTCTGTCTTGGTGCCAAACATAGAAACAGTAAATAATTTTCAAGAAGTAACATGAAATGAGATATAAAAGGTAAGACAATCTATGATATGGTCTGAGGGTTTTTATGAAAAGAGAATTTTATTTTTACATCAAATATTAAACTTGAATACTGATTGAGTTTTGAAAGCCAAGATACAGATTAGAAATATAGAACAAATTACAAAAACGCAGTAGAAAAATTTTGAATCATGAATAAAAAAATAAAAAAACATTAAAACCAAAATAGATATTATAATTACAGGAAAATCTGTGCAGTAGATAATTTTTTTAAATGAATAAAAAGGTTTAAAAATTATGCGGAAGTCGAATAGATACTATAAATATAGAAAACCTCGGAAAATTAGTGTTGTAGATAAGTTTTGAAAAATTATTGTAGGATATATGAAGGACTGGAAATTTTTCGCTAAAAAACAGCTTAGTGAGTTAAATCGAGTTAGTAATGTTATTGTTAGGACAGTAGGTCTATATGTAACAAATATTTAAGAATTTCAGAAAAAATAATTTCTGAGAAATAAAAACGATTTAATTCAGTAGTTCATTGGGAATATATTCAGACGTTTTATTACCTCACATGAAAATATATAATTTTTATTACTATTCAACTCTCGGGATAATAAAAACCTAGTGTGAAATGAAACAATTTTATTCGCGGAATGTCCGATGGGGAGGCATGAAGGGATATTCTCCTTGATGGCTTAAAGTAACCTCGGATAAGTGCGTCGGTCATGCGGAGAGAAGGAAGGTTCAATTGCAGACGCTGTGGTGGTTTTGTCGTCACGACACCGTGCGCTGGGCGTTATAGGAAGCGAAGGGCCTTCTCCCTTCAGAGGTCGATAGTGATCGCCTCCAGGGGACTTCGAGACTCTCTCAACAGTTCTTCGTGCAGATCGGGACCCCGGGAAGTGACACAGGTTCGGAATCAACAGCCAAGAACCGGGGCCAAAAGGTCGGCGACTTTCTCCTCTGGAAGGAGGAAGACGAAGACGAGGAGGGCGACGTGGTGGCTACGCTCCATTTAGAGCACGCACATGCTCTTAGCGAAGTAGAAAGGCTGTGTTGACTCATCACCACAACCCACCACCACAATCAAAACTCAACTACTCCATTAGCCGGCTCGTTCAAATCCTCTTCCTTATATAACCAACGAGTAATTGGTTCTTGGTACGACCGGCTTAACGAGGGCGAAATTAAGCTTAATGCGAGGCGGAGGTGAAGCTCGCAATATAAAATATTATACGAGTTAACTGTAATAACACAAGTAGCAGAAGCAGTAGTACTCCGACAGGAATGGCGTAGTCAACACTCCCTTTTTCTGTTGCTTAATTCTTGAACATCAAGTGTGGCTCGCTCGTATTTTATTACGAAATCCTATTTGCCACTCCTCACACGAGGACAGTCTCTCTCCACCTTCCTTCCATTTCACAAAATCTACAGTGCCAATGGGAGGCGACCTAGATCTAATTAAAATAATAAAATTACGCACATATATTGACAACAAGGGATGAGATCTTGTATTATGGACGTTCTTTCCGTTGTATCCTAGTAAAGGATTTTAATAAATTATACAAATTTTCTGTAAATATAATCCACAAATAAAAGATTAAATGTCTAATAAGTCATAAAAATTAAATATAATCTATATTTAAAACACGAAAGATAACGTTTAACTTCGTATTTGTAACGTCATCAGGTGATGAATTAGTAAAAATTGAAGAATATATTCTGGATGTAAAATTTGAATCTCAAATTTTTTTAAATATCTTTAACTTAATTTAAGAAAATTTAAAATTGTTGCTATTAATTGTATATTATGACGACATCAAACTTAAGTGTGTGTTACAATAAATACAATATTCCGTTCTCAGATAAAAATATAAAAATATTTTGTTGCCTTAGTTACAGAAAGGTAATATCGAGAAAGGTACAAAATTTAAATTTCTTCCAATAAAATAAATAAATTTAAAAAATTCCAGTAAGAAATTATAAATTAAACATATTTCGTATGAATTTGATCAAATGTATGTTTATATTAATTTAAACTAGGGAAACAAAATATTTTTATGTTTCCCCGTAATTATGGTACAAATGTAAGTTTGTTAGCAAAATATATAATTGTAACAACTTCATATTTTCTTAAATAATGATAAATATGAATTTTAAATTTTAGAAACCAATTTGACACCAAGAAATATTATTCAATTTTTTTAATTTAGCATCTAACGACTTTGCAAACATGAGGGGAAACATTGTGTTTTGTGTATTTAATATAGGTTATACATAATTTTTCTGGTATATTGGCTATATTATTAATTTAATTACGCATTTTTGTTTACAGAAACTCATTTAATATCTGAAACAGTACATTTAATGAATATAAATAATGTAACAGCTAATTTAAATTTTTCGTATACTGAATCATGCGAAAAACATGTTCAGAAATCAGTGGTTTCTAATCTCTATAGAATTGGACTGACCATGTCTTAAACGGTTTCTGACTAAAGTGTATGCTCCGAAATAACGCCTTCTGGTTGTCCAAAACAATGATTAAATATTCGTAAGGCTCTAAATAAAAATATAGTGTTTTCTTTGATTTATACCAATCATTCTGAACTTCATCTCATCGCTACGCACTCACTTATAGTTTATCTTCCTCAAAACAACTCTGCAGTATTTTAACCCTCTCTTTATGACAGGTATGATATTAACGAAACAATAATTTCAATCTGAAAATCTAATCTATGAAAGCAGTTCGTGTTCAGCATCAAGACATGTTTCCCCAACCGAGAAGTGCAAATCATTACTTCAACTCTCCATTTTCCACGCTTGATCTATTTCAATTTCCCATCCTTACCCCTTTCACTTTTAAGGCGAGTATCATCATAATTGAACTGAATTCCAGGAATAGAAGGAGTAAAAGGTGGATAGAACGAAGCAGGGACGGCGGTAATGATCGATCACAGGCCGTGAAGAGGTAAAAGGGGTCGATCGACCTGAGAGATCACGAAAGTATGTGAAAGTATAGCAACCTTTCTCCGAATAATCCGATGTCATCAGGTTGCGAAAATGAGGACTCGGAGGTGAATGGAGAAGAACGCTACTTGTAATTCGTGCGCAGATTACGCCTTTGATGTCTTCCTAATGTCCGTAGTCTTCCACTGACAACTATTCCTTATCATCCGCATTTAACTGGCTAATAAAATATATTGTACCTAGTAAGTATTTGAACTTTTCTAATTATGAGTACTGGAGTACCAAATAATAGACAGGAAAGTGAATAAATAATCATTTTTGATCAGAAGTAAATGAAACGAGAATAAAGAAATTTAAACGCGCAATTAAACGTCACTTCAATTAAGCTTATATATACTTTAAAAGGGGAAAAATGCTACACCACATAATTTAAAAATTTCGGCTCCTATTCTTACTCTAAACGTTCTAAATCTCCTATAAGTATACAACACGTTTCACACGCACGCTATTCCGTTATTGACCTATTATTTGACAGTTACTCTCAATTCCATTTGATTCTATACTGTTAGAGATTTTTTATGTAGTTTTAAACTTCTACTGACTAACGAAATATTGATATACCTTATATTTTTCAAAATCCATATAAACCACAATAAGTGTTAGAATTATTTGGTAAGGTCTTTCTATAACGATGAAGATACAAAAAATGTTCTTTGTGGTAACCTGTCAAGAAAACGGTGTTAGGAATTTTTTTGATCGCTGCTCTATAGTGGTTAACTGTTGGCTGATGGATAAACGGGAATTAGCGGGGTTGCTTGTTTTGCCGTGTTGTTATAGTTTAGCATACGAAGTGACAAGCTCAGGTGATCTTGTTGACACTAGTGTCTCGGATTGACCGCGCTACACGTGAAGCAGCATATAAATTTGCATCTCAAGCGAGCAGCGGGCAGTTGTAACCTTGGAGGTGCCGCGGAGAGATGGCACTGAGCGCTATTCTGCTTCGATGACGACATTAGTGTGTTTGACAATTAAAGGAATGACACCCACTGCTTTTGTGGAACGTATAAAAATAAATTATATGTAGGAGAGACAGTAAAGTGACGCTACAGTATTTTGTTTGGTACCACCTTTTGCAACACTATTATTCCTCAACAAAATACTACGCTTCCACACTCAGAGGCGAAAGTAACACCCGTGATTATTTTAGAAGTTAATTGTTTGATTGTTGGGAATCTGATGCCGTATCTCTTTGTTCCATACCTAAACTGTACAAAGACCTCAAATTATAAACCCTTACTTTTAAAATTATCCCGCATACTATCTTCTCTCAAAATTATAAACTTTTCCTTTTTTTATGTTTCAGACAATGTAAAATTCTAAAAATTTATCAGGCGTGTTTATAAATTAAGAAGATTGTAGACAATATTTGAAAAAACTGCCTTTGATTTCTGAAGATAGCATGGCAAACTGAAGTGTTTAGCTGCCTTGATGCTTTGATGATTTAAAACTACTGGCGACACTTTCAGCTTTCTTGTTAAAAAGACAAACAGCGAGGAGAAATACAGACACACACGTACGCGTGACCATCCATTGAAGAACGACGACTACTTCGTCAGTACGGCAGCGATATTTTCGCCGTTAAAAACAGTTAACAAGGGGCATGTGACCTGGTCTGTCAGTGCAGTTCACGAGACGAGAAAGGAACGGAGAAGAGAAGAGGAGAAAGGTGACCGGTCACATTCTGGACCTGGACCCCGTGAAGAAAGAGAGAGAGAGCCTCAGACAGCGCTAATTTGTTCGGCACATTGGGAGCACCGACAGAGAAGGAAGTTTACGACTCCTTCGCACATAAAGACGAGAGATGTTATCTGCGGCCACGAAGAGGCAGTAACTATTGTACCGAGTTCACACGCAATGGGAGCCGACTCGATAACTATCGCCACTTTGGGATTTATCAACTGTCGATAGCCACTTCTTGCTAATTGCACCTCTCATTCGTCGCAGGTTTATTTACCATCCGACGGATTTTGCAACGGCCCGGAAAACTAAGCCAGAAATTCTGAAAGCACAGTAATATAATTTATAAACTCAGATAAAAAAATCTGGGGTCGATGTCTCGACTATGCTATAGTGCTATAGTTCATGATTAACCATTCACTTGCGTTTAAGACGTATACATAAAATTTATCGTACAATGACGTGGAAGAATACCAAGGACTAAGATCCAGTGGCTATCAGTCTGAAAAAGAAGAGTAAACTCCCAAAAGACTTACAAAAGCCATTTAGAGACACATGTTTAAACGAGAGTAGATTCCTACAAAAGAAAGATAATTATCGATAATTCTAAGAGAATTTAAGCGAATACCAGAAGCAAAATACTGCTTTGGTACATCCAAAAACTGTTGACTAGTCGACACACGGTGTCGGTGTGGAATTATGGGCGATTACCGAACGATTGGTCCATCAGGATGATGGGGTGCGATACCAAAAATTGAGAAGCTAGCTCTGAAGTGGGAGACAATGGTGCATTAAACTATCCAGATTGAGTGTCTAATCATCATTATATAAGCAGTTATTTCAATTACCTACAAAGTAGATCTCATAGATCAGAGAGAGAGAGACGAGATCTCAGGCAGAGATTAGATGATTGGCAAGGGGCGAGAGATAAATGGAAAACCAGTGAGTTCCAGAAAATTATTAGCCATCGATATAGCACAAAACAACGGTTAGAACTAATCTCATGAAGCTGCATGCATAATTCATCACATTTGAAGGTGTACGTAAGCTATATATATATATATATATATATATATATATATATATATATATATATATAAACGTCTAGTCAATTTTGTATTGTAGTTAGTTATATATCAATTTATCTGTTAACAATTTGATAGTTGTAGTTTTGTCCCGAATATGTTTATTTATATAACGTACTGTTACAACCAATCTAGAACAAGGAAAAACGTATTAAATTTATTTATTTTTTGATTTAATTTAGAAAATTGACCGACAATATTTTGAAATACATTTATTTTATTGTAGTATATATAAACTCTAAACACGTTCGAAAATTATTTTATATCACCTTTTATCAATCTATAGCTACACGCAAAGGGAACACAGATTCCTATTGAAAAGGCTAATTATTAGAAGAGAATATGGCCAATGGAGCAGTAAATTGAGATAATAAGATGTTTTCTATAAGACAATCAGTTGATGAATAATATAGGGGCATTAAGAAACAGTCAGGAGAAGAGTAGAAATTCCGACTCAGTACTATGAAGATTATCTAAAACTGTAGACTACATTATTTATCAAGTTTGATTGACAGAAGGGGTTTTTATATGAAATAATTAATTTATAATAAAGGTGTTAGAGGTATCAAATTTAGCGTTCTGTACTTTAATGCCTTTTTTTATGTTCTTTTTTGAACGCTGTCCACAGAGTCTAATTTGGGCGGTGAACAGTCAGTGACGCAGAGCCGTCTGCATGACAATTGTACCCAATTTATCACGGCTCCCTAACAGGAGTGGTATTTTATACCCGACGAAACGCCCATTACTTCGGCAAGCGTGTTTGACAATGCAGATAGTACATTCGTCGTAAATGATACATAACCGGCCTGAGCAGGCATACGCAGAGAAGAGAAGCAGAGATAGAGAGGAGGAGAGAGAGAGGAATCAAGGCCAAGGTACTGGCGCCCCGGTATTTATGTAGGAGTGGTGTGTCGCACATCAGATGTTGGCAGTAATAAATTGTAACTGAAGGGAAAGATCCGTGTAGGGTTTTTCGTCGAAGGCTACCAGGCTAAAAATTATGACGGCAGAAGTCAATCTAATACTATTACGCCTATATCGTTCCTATCGAACCTACAACCGCTCTTCTAATACATCAATCCTGTATAGCCGATCACTCGCGTTTTGTATTATTTCATCTGTGAATTAGTGGACTTCAAAAATTCCGTGAAGGGGAAAACACACATAGAAAACTCAGAAACACCGTAGAGAAGAACCAATTTAATCGATAGTAAGGAATTATAACTATTGCGTGAAACTCCAAAGGATTAGTTAATTTAATAAAATAGATAAAAATAGCCAAATGACAGACAAAATGAATTGAAACTTTGTTTCTTTCGTCAGGTGATTAAAAAAAAAGAGCCGTGAATTCAGTTGACGAAATAAAATATTTTGAGGCCTTCTTCCTGTCATTTGGCAATTTTCTCTATTTATTTTTAAAACAGACGTAATATATTTTTATTTCCATTAATTAATTTCACAATTTTTATTCTGTTTACATTTAACTTATTGTTCGTAGTAACTCCAAAAATAGCCTCATCTCATGCTCCTAATTATTAGATACAGATTTGTCTCAATCGTCTTATTCTGTTAGCGAGAAATAAAACTACTGTTAAGGGATGAATATTAGTAAAGAATTTCCTACAATAATAAGCTCTTCATCTATAATAATAACTTATCGTTAAAGTATTGTTTCCATTATATATATACATATATTGTCCTATATCTCCGTCTTCCTTCCCTTTTTGTTCCTTCACCTCGTCATCCTAAAATTTTTATATTTTTATTATTTTATTCATTAAATTATATTTTCCCTTACTTTTGGTGGTTTGTAGAAAAATATACAATTTTTGCCAATTCCTACTTCTGTTTCCTCATTTAATTTGACTTTTTATCATGCGAAACTTCGTCGTAGATCTCCAGTTGCTTTCCTGATGAACTATAACATATTTCAATCAATCTGATGGCATTCGTTGAATAATTCTATATTTGCATGACTAACCAAGTGTCTCCTTATTAGTATTATTATGTTTATACTCTATCTACGCTTCGTACTTTGCTCAACTTCATATCTTTCTATACCGTCTTAACTATCTGATCTGAATGATTCCCACGTAATGCATATTCTGTACATTTAGGATAAATTATAAATAAACAAAAGCCGTTTTGAAGTCAGAAAAAATATTTAATTGAAATTTGTAAATACACTGCCATAGCTTTTATAAAATTTTAATTTAATTATTGCATTTAATTATTGTATTTTTTGTTTTTGTAGTGCAAAACGTCATACTTGACAAAGTCGCAAATTATCGACGAAACGTAGTTGAATTTCAATTTAATATGTTTTTCTGACTACTCAAGCTACATCAGTATTATTTTCTTGTTTATAATTGATAATCGAACCCTGTCACTCTGATTGTCCAATTATTTAAACGGTTATCGCCCAAAAGTAGAGACTTTTGATATACGACCGCATGTTGTCTCATTCCAGTATTTTATCAACTTTGGATACAACTACAAATTTTAGCGTTTAGTCGCTTCTATGTTCTCTTGAGAACTAATAGAGAGAATAGCTAATATTTAGAGGCAACGATTCGTTTCTGGAGATGATCTTGGTTTCTTCTAGCACTGTTTTTCATAATATAGTTTACGTATAGGGATTATTCCACTACATTGGCCAATCGAAAACTTGCCCCCCCGCGGTTTAAATGCAAAAATAATATTTAATTCAGCATATGAATTGGTACGAAATTTATATGGCCCGAAATCATACTTATTGCGAGCAAGATATCTTAATTGGTTTGAATCTGATATTTAATAAGATCAAGGTGAAGTCTCAGACAATTGTAACAAAATATTAATTATTCCCGTAACATAAGGTAAGAAGACCAAATCTGGCAAAAATTGTACGAGTGTTCGGTATTTATGTACTATTCGTGAGCGAGGTCTTGGTGGTAGCGGTTAATTTCTGCTGTTGGACTTTTGCCCTGGCGACGTGGTTTGGTAGTGTGTTGATGGATGGCGGGTCGTGACACACCCACGCGTCGTCGAACCGGTGGCCTCTTTGTTATTCAATATTGGCGTTGCTGACCCTCCTCACAAAGCCCAACCGTCAATTTGTCTCGGTCTATTTTCACCGTACGTCTTCCTACCTACCTCTCGCTCTCACGAAATAACTGTTTATCCCTCTGTCGTGCAAACACTTTCCTTTTAATTAATCACGCATGAAGTAATTTTATTTTCTATAAATAAATGTACATCAGGTTATTAATGTATTTTACTTTTTTAACGTTATGATAATAGATTTGTGAATATTTAAGAAACAGCACAATTTAATTAAATTAAAAAATTCTAACTACGATATTTTTGGCTGACTATTTTCAAAGAATGCCTTGGAACGTTTTGTCAGTTTCCGTCTAATTGGATAAACGTATGGTAAAATTTGTAGGGCAAGACGATTTTCAATTCTTAGCTATTTCTTTTTCATTTCTGTACTTAATTGGATACGTTAAATTACAAATAATAATTCATGAATAACAGATTAAGAAAACATAGATTTTTTAATGTTATTGCCATTGCATTTTCTATTAAACACCTGCATCACAATCGTAGAATTTCATTTTAAACCCATTTCGCGTTAATATTATTTTTATGAAGATAACTTTATAATTATTGGTTTAAATACAGAGGACTGTAATTTAAAGACGATTATAAATTTAGAAAACAATTTATAAAATTCTGTAGTACGAAATACACTTTTTTGGACTTGTGTGAATATTTCAGTTGTTGAATGTTCTGTAAACTAATATTTAATTAATTACTTAAGTCACTGATATAAAATCATGATAATTTTTTTACGTACTATGAATTATAAAAATTGTTAAATTAAAAAATAATTAGTGACCTTCTGATCGTTGATTATTACGAATTAAAAATGTATGTGAAAAATAATAGATTTATAAATTTTAAGTTCATTTGATGAACATAAATTTACGATTGTACCTTTGTAGGAGATCCATGTATTTTCTCAAAATTTTTTATATTATTGATGAAATAGTATAGGATATGTTAGTTCTTTAGAGGGGTTCAAAGCTTTCTGTCGTAGATATTTCGTAATTATTAAATGATTGAAATTGATATATTCGTTATTTGATCTCTGGGTTTGGGTGCATTTACCTATCTGTAAATTTTTTCTTTGGTCCATTAGTTTTATGACGCAATTTAGATGTGGGTGCTGCCGAAGGTCCCTCAGCAGGTGGTAGGAGAGAGCACGAACATCGACAATGCTCTCGTGGAAGGTAACCCGAGAGCAATAATGGTCTTCCTGGAAATACGAACCCATGACCGAGCTGGCAAGTGGGCTGGAAGGAGAGGTTCCTCTCATCTCACTGAGACACTGATAGTTTGACGCACTGTAACCTGTGTCCTTGAGCCCGTTGCTCACCTACTGTCTTAGCAGGGGTAGTGTAATTATCATCGCTGACCTGTAACACTATCTCTGGGATATATTCGTGTACACCACCGTCGATGCTGCTACAACCAACAGACACGGCAGAGGTAAATAATATGACTGAAACCTCAGTGTCTCCGGTTTCTCCTCTAGTCTCCTTTGATATTTCAATCATCAAGTCTAATATTTCCTATGAGGGTGCCGCAACTAATACACACAATATGTAAACTGAAAAATTAAGAATGTCGGACGGCTGAAGTTAGGATACAGGTAATTGGATTCATAGAATAGAAACACTTGAATAACCCAATAACATCAGTTGTATGAATTATTGCTCAAATTCGAACGACCAAAAGTGGTGGAAGAAACCAACGAAAGTAACAATACACCATAAGGAAGGTAATTAAGGATTTTCCAAGCTGTCTATGTTGTTCATAGCAACATCTTCCGATGATTGCTTTAAATTGATTCCGAAATTAAATCTAACTGAAATTTGGGCATTAGGAAATCTCAAAAAAAAAAATTGTTCAGTTTTGTCATATTACAGAAAAATGTTACGAGAAAACTGATAACCGAAAATAAAGATCGCGGAAGTGAAAGAAAGTATTGACGAAAGTAGATCTTGAGGTGTATTATGAAGTACGCTGCTCTACTGACGACTGGAATCAGTTCAAATAGCACGTGGTCATAAATATTACATAAGTGGAATGCAAAAAATATTGTATTATAAATAATTAAAAATTGGTAAGAACTTACGAATGATGTCTTGATATTGTATTCGTCCTATCGGCACATATATATTTTCTTAACTGTAATAGATGCCAATTGTTACAATAAATCACGAACAGAGCTAATTTGTTCACGAGAATCTGACGAGTCTTCGTGGTGGAGCAACGGAAGAAGAAGAAAAAAATCCAGTGCGCTAACATAAACTGGTAAGACCGGACAGCATTTGGCGCTGGCTTGCGTGGTCAAGCACTCATGAACCATATTCAAACTATTCTCGTTCGACCGGCAGAGCTCCGCAAAAATAAAGCAGTGTAGCCACTGTGGTAACTCAATACACTGGAATTTGGCGACGTGCGGCCGGGTTCAAACGCCCAAGATAAATTATGTCGTTATCAAAAGGCGTACGGAATTTAAGTTGAATACACCATTAGTGGTTAAGAAACAGGTATTTGACTTCATGTACGCACCCGGATATCGTGACCAGAAATTCGGACGATTCAAAATATTCAGTATGCTTTAGCAAATGAAATGCGGAAAATCGAACAAGACTGGACGAGATCGTTGAAGAAATGAAGGATAAACGCGAAGTTGAATACACATTAAAAGTGAAATTGGCAAATGAAGAATAAATATTTGAAGGCAGAACCGTACGAAATTTTTAAGACATTGACTGTATTAGACATTGAATAATTTTTATGGATGTATAAACACTAATTATTAAGAAATATTATTGAATGCATTGACATAGAATAAATAAAGTTATGTACGTGAGAGTTGTTTTTGTGTGTGATATGACGTCACTGAGTTGGGTCCACACACTCCTGTAACCAAGCCTTCATCGTAACCTTGGCACAACCCTGAATGTTCCTGTAAAATGTACGAAATTACCAGCTTTATTCCTGTATAAATGGTATCTGTATTCGACTGCCAACCGTTGAGAATGAAAGAATTGAATGAATTTTACCAATTTTCTGAAGTTTGTCTTCATGTTACAGGAATTAAGGTACACTTACGTTTATAATGTAGCTTCACTATCGTTCACCCGTCAATTGGCCAATTTATTGGTAATAACTACAATTAGCGTGATTTAAAAATCTTTTTAAATAAGTAAACAATAGGTAAATACGTTTTCGTCTTTATTTTAGCACAGTATTAATATTGAAATATATATTAAAAATTCAGAACAAAATATTAGTAGCATTAATTACAAGAAACAATTAAAGGTATGATTAAATACAATCATAAACATCGTCAAGGAGATCAGAATCTAATAAAATGTTTACGATTGGTAACACATTATTTAAATATGGTTTTGTAAAGACCCTTTGGGTTGTCGAATATAACAGCAGCATTCAGTTTTATATTACACTGTGACGTCACTTACTTAGCTCCATTTCTGTTGTTTTTTTCTGTCATCTCCATGCCAACTATCCCTACGGTGACATATATTTTACGATAGCTGTATCGTTTATCACAAAACTCCCTAAATTCATTTGTTTGTAATAAGCTGACGTACTTTAAGTAAAATTAAGTTAAATAACAAAATGAATGATTCTGTGTTTCCTACATTTTAATCTTTCCCCTAACGCAATTTGTAACTTGTTCAAGTCAAGATTTATGGAACTGTGTATGGAAAACTTGTTTACTAATTTTAATGGGATTTTGTTGAATATTTTAATGCTATATCTGTAATACAAATTTACTGTGATTTTTTCTGTCATGACCAATTTATTATCTTGAACATTTCACCTCCTCTGTACGAGATTATTTCCAGGTTTTAGCAGAGAAAGCGTAGAACCTCCTGGATGCAGGTGCACGAGATCCTCGGCGTGACCATCGCCTTCAAGGTTGGCCATTGTCTTGCTACCTGTTGTAGGCTGTCACCGCATCGCCCTCCATTTGCCTATCTGACACTGACACGAGACACGAACGTTCGGGTTCGCATTGTTGCTCCTCCTCCTCCTGCTGCTGCTGCTGACTGGTAGGTCACTGCGAGGGTGATTGAAGGACAATGGCTCCGTTTGTGATCCGATCTCCCTTTGCCGCACTGCGCTTCCGCATTTATTACTGACCAACAGTGATGTTACCGCTCCTTAACCCCAAATGTACGCGCAGATAAATGTTATCTGCGGCTTTTGAAATCAGACCTTATTTATCATCTTTTCCCTCCGAATTTCAGATAGGAACTTCAAATTGGCATCTAAGTTTCTGATCCCAATATCTGTGATATTTTCGTAGGCACAAAATATTTTAATTTGAAAGATTCGATAAAAATCAATTTATTTAATATATCAAATACACAGTCATTGAACAACAAAACCACGTGAATGATCAGCAGACCTCTAGTAAATTGTCCAAACAACTTCTCTAAAATTTTGATCAAAGAAATAGCACTTTACTTTATATTAGGCTATGAACATGGCTGAGGACCAACTATTGATTTAGCAATGACTTCCTCAGTAATGAACCAGTCAGAAAAAATATAATGATTTGGAAGGGTCCAATGGAACAATTTTAGCACTCACGGCGCATCAAAATTTTTCCAATTCCATTTAATATGAGAAATATTCATTCATGGGATAGATCACATTATTTGATTTGAATACCATAGATTATCGTTAAAATCACGCTCCAGATTTTTTTTAGAACAACAGGCTACATGAGGGTAATTCACTTTGGGCAACTCCCCTTTAATAGCATAGGAAGGGATTTGAAAGGGGGGATGCGGAAGGGTAGAGGAAGGTAGCCAAGGGTTAACTAGGGCACCCGGGCTATATTTTAAGGATCCTACCTGGCATTGGCCTAAAGAAATGCAAGGAAAACCCTAGAAAAACCTGCATCAGGTAGGTCGGGTATTGGGTACTTGTCCCACGCCCTTCCGATAGCGGGAGAGGAGTTTGCTGTGGGGACGCAGCGTTCCCTTCTCCGTGCCTCGACCAGTTTAGGAGGCAGCTGGCCGACTATTCCAATGGGAATAGCGAACAATTCTTACCGTATGCCCAAGGTCTGTGACCCCGGAACATACACTCCTCAAAACAGGCCGAGGTGCCTCGGATCGTGGGAACTTTAGTTCAAAAACGGAGAGGAAAAGGCATACCCAAAGGTAGCCCGTTCGTATCTCTCCTAAAAGGTTCTGCCTGCGAGAGAAAATCCCTCGCTGGTTACCTGCGAGAGAATCCTTTTTCTCCAATGGGATTAGCGGACATTCATTTTTTAACTACTAAATACTGCTTTTCACTTGCTAATCGTCCAGGATACACATATTGATCAAATTTTACAATACCGTTATGATATCGACTAACAGATCCCCTCCATTTCTTATCCGTTTGAGTTAACATTCCCTCAACGTTATTTATTGGTCCTATTTTGTTTATTACATTAAATCCTGTCATAATATCACTTCAGCGAAATTTCTTCCAAACGATATTGTCCAGTTTGCCAAACATCTATTCGCGTATCTCTTCCCTCATATTTATATGATGGCATTTTATAATTTATTTTTGGGTTTTTGAGATTCCCAAATTTATTGCTATAGTTGACACAGAATCATATTTAGCCATTGATTCTTTTTCCATAGCATTATTTGAAATGATTTACTCAGGTATGCCTCTGAATCTATTGGTCCTCAAGCAACTTGGGTATTTTTTCACTTCTTCCTCTTTATCGAGTCGACCTGTCGGTAAACTAATGGACGAAGGGAGGTAACCAACTCTCTGAGCATCCCTCGTCGGCCTGATGGGACAGAGATAACCTTCCGACGTGACAAATACACTGACCAGAAGTGTTTGCACCCTGAAGAATCCCGGTAACCTTCCTTCTGCGCACGTTCTTTGCACGTGCAACCAAGCGACCTGCTTTTAAGTGGATCCAGGGAGTGATCAAAGTGAAATGCCGCAACACACACACACACACACACACATGACGTCCTGTGTGCGTGTTGATGGAACAACCACACTCGCCCATTCTTGTGTTGCTCTCAGGAGATGTTGCCTCACGGGTTAGCCGCATTCTCAGAGACCAACACTGCCACCATTAATCGTGCTCTTGTGATAGGTTGACCTTAAAAAACTAGATCAGACTATTCTAAATGATTTTAATTCACAAAAGTGTGTTTTGTTTGGATCCAAAGAAAAATTACGTAATTCATTTGAAAAAAATTAATTACAATAATAAAAGTGTCTGTATGTGAAATATAATACTAAATAAGTGATTATACGAATGGATCAAGACTTTATATTTATAATATGAAAGAATGTGAAATTCTCCTTAGCCACAACCAATTATTTTACCATTCTATTTAAATATTTCCTCCTCAGCTTCATTATTTCATCGTATTTAATTCTCTGCATTTTAAATTTTATGAAATAATTTCTTCATTTTTATGTTGAGATGACCAATGATAAATATAGTTATGGTATTCTCAAAAAAGCTTGTTAAATTATTTAAAAAACAAATTTATTTCCAAATTTTAAAATTAAAATTGATAATTGCTTAAATTACTTAAAAATTTTCTTTTATTATTTTGAAAGTGATAACTTTATGCAAAAGTATCACTCTATCTTAAGGATTTTTTTAAAACAATTGCTGTTTTATAACAAATAAAATAATTAATGGAATTATATTTCTTAAAAAATGTAATCAATGAATAATTTCGTTTTGGCTATGTAACCTTCCATATTGTAGTGTAATATTTCCCGGTGATTGGCGCCTTTGGAACTATAAGATGTAGCTTCCTCTACTCCGGTGTTAGTCGAGACTCTTAGATCATTTTTCCCAGTTACATCTATGGAACATAAGGTTTTGCCTCTGTTTCTCTCGGTTTTGTGATTGTTACCATACGTGCTACAACAATACTAACATGTCAAATAAACAGATGAGGAAGACTCGACAGCCTTTTCCTTCCGCTTTTTATATAATTCCTCCCACCTGGAATAACGTCCTCCCCTTTTCCCACATGGAATAAGTAATTATGTTGTTTTTGGTCAACTCTGGATTTTCCAGAGGATCGAAATAGCTTCTTTTATTAAATCGAACGATTTTTTTGAAATGTCTACAGGATTTACGATTTGGATACATCAACTTTAAAGGCCAATTTGTCATTTATGTCAGCAAAATTATAAAAGCGTTACTCGATCACACCATAATATAAAGACATACTTCAGAATTCGTACAGCAAAATATTGTAACTTTTAGCTAACACGAATCATAAAAGAAAAATGTTATTTAATAATCTAATTATTTCTAGACACAATTAAAGTTTCATCAGAAACCCTAAATAGTTAATATTTCCTTAGACTGATAAATCCTTTCCAAGTATCTTATGATATTTCTTTCTTACCGACACTTCATTCATTTCTTGCATTAAGGGACAGTAATTTTGAGCTCACATTCCGAAAACGTCCTTAAGTAAAGAAAAAGGGTCACACGTTCCGTTCACATTCCAGCCGCACTCGACATTTGAATAGATTGAGATCGGGCAACACACATTTCGTCCCCTCCTTCCTTCTCTTTTCTCTATTCTGTTCCCTCCACTATGTTTCTCGACGGCATTTTCATCAACGGCTTGACACTTAGGTCACCATCGTAGATCTGTTCCCCCTCACTTCCACAATCTCCGTTTATCTGGACACTTACAGCTCAGGCACAACAACATCCCGTCACGGTATAACACACTAATAAAGAACATGGAACATACACACTTACATGTAACCATACATTTTTGTTATCGCTCTATTTTGGAAACGTGTTTCGCTAGTAGGAAGTTCAAATATTCGTTTTTAGCAATTCGAAGCCGTTGTTCCGAAATGAAGTAAAATTAATTGGACGTCTCTTCTCTCTGTTACACAATTTTAACGGATCTTGAATTAATTCACCATAGAATATATAGAATGTATTTTATTATTGGATAAAACACGTCGCTTCGATGTTCATGTTTTGGCGGTAGATTGGTTTGGTGCCGGCCTGAGAGGTTGTCATGGAGGTGTGGTAAAATTGTAACACTATCTGTACAAATAAAGTCACATTCTGCAGTTTTGCCCGGCAAGAAATTCAGTTTCTGTTAAAGGACATTTTCTCGAGACGTGGATGGACAGTGTCAGATATTATAGTAGTCATTCTTAAAGAATGACGTAAATTAAGTGTCCTGTACTTGAACTGCTGATGACTGCAATACTCGACTCAGGATCCAATATCTAACACTGTTTTTAATTTTTATTTATAGTAGCATCAACTTATAAGGTTGTTCGTAAATAAATTTGTAATATTGTTAATAATGATAAAAGTGGAAAATATTTTAACAGCCATTTAAGGCAATTCGAAATAAATATTCCACTCAGCGTGAGTTTTGTCTCGGTAACTTTTCTTCTTTTCCCAATGATTCCAAAGATTTATTTCCTTTTCATAGAGTTATACGCCGTATTCTTAAAGACGCGAACACACGTTCTTCTGTCGTGACTTAGTTTTTGAAATTTTAATCGGTTCACCCATAAAATAAAATAAACTTCTTACCTCGTTCTATCTTAATCCTGAGCCCATTGAGGAGTATTTTCTATTTTGGACTTTCCATAATTTTAGTCTCTATTTTTAATTATCATTGCTTTTCTCCTGGTTCGAATGAACATTCTTTTCAGGAAAATTTCCCTATGTCTTCTTGGTTAACAATGTCAGTGTCAAAGCAAATGCAAATCTTATTTTCCAAATTCAAGCTCTTTGTATTTTCAATACTAAATTAAAATATTCATTTTATTTCCTACAATCATTGTTACGTATAAGTCGATCAATAGGGTTGTATAATGTGTCAGTTTTTGTTTTCTCGATTTATTAGAGCTGCTTTACGATCCTTTAAGGTTGTAGATGATGACAGCTATGCTCATCGTAGAATATTTCATTGTTCAGTTACTGATTTTGTTGTACCTGTCTTGACTCGCCTTTATCAGAATGATTCTATTTCAACAATTATTAGATTTTTATTTAAATTTTTATGCTCATTATAACTTAATCAAGATTAATTATTCTAGTAGTTTCGAACTTTAAGACAAATTTAACTGGTCTTATTTTTTCAGAAATTTTATTTTATTTTTATTTGAGTTGTTTATATCGAATATTAGTTTAATTTATACCCTCCAATTTCTTTAGATGTATCTGGATTATTTTTCTAAGCCCATTGATTGAGGCCACCCCTCTCTTACTCATATAACCGTAGAATACAGTTCTTATAAATTTTTAGCATCGTATAGTTATCGTAGCGTTATTTATTATGCAAATGGTTCGTGGGGATGGAACGTATGTAGTACATTTTCCAAGAGAGGTTCTGAGGCAAAGTCTGTGTATCGGTTCTCTAACTGCCATGAGTGTGACTGAAACGGTGAGGGAAACATGTCTAAATAGGAAGGATTAAGATTCGAGACTTGTTAAGTACGGAACTAGTCTACAGAAATCACTGCCGTAAATAAAATACCGAGGACGGTTATAGGCAGTAATGTGTTGGAAGCTTTCAAGATAAATCTCGCTGATGTGAAGAGGAAAGTAGTCCGCCAGCAAGTATATACTGCACCTGTGTCCTGCGAGAAGAGATGAATATAAGATAGAATGGATGGAAATAGAGGGAAAACTTACGGACAGGACGTACGGTGGTAAAGTGCAGTAGTGGAAGTCGTGGTAAGAGGGGAGAGAGAGAGAGTAGTGGCGACATATCGGGGACATTGTCGTCACGTTTAGCGACCACACCCACGCCTGTAAGAGCAGGCCACATCCTGGTCGAGCTTCCAGGAGGGACTTGTCTGTCCGCAGACGGGTTACGTTAGGTCAAGTCGGCTTAGCTTAAATTCCTTTCCACTTCTTATCCAGCGCCAAAGCAAATAAAAAAAATTGGCGACGATTTGTGTACGCCTTCATTTTATACCGCCTTCCATGAATTTGTCACCTTCAATTTTTTCTTTAATTCTGGTCGAATGTAATTTGAGATATTGAAACCTCAAACGTAGCATATTTTGCGTCATTATATTTTCTTCAGCATTTTTTTTACGTTACGCAGATTTTAAATTAATTTATTATCTATTACAACACCACTATCTATAAATATTTTACACACGTTGGAGATTGTGGCGTAGCATCTGAAACACTTGCATTTTGTTTCTCTACTTTAACTGAAAATTTGGGGGAGTTGCTAATGCTAAAAGATTCTTTGGAGCCTCGTTTGACCCTTGTTAGCACAAGTGTTCACGAGGGTCCAGCCTTGTTTCGGTACGCCTGCAGTGAATCTTGTTATGGTGGGGTTTTACTTTAATTTAAAAATGCGAGGAATGTATAATGAGCGCCAGAGCAAGTTTCCTCGTTCCGCAGGCCGTTTAGGTCGTTCATGAAAAATTTTACAGATTAAGAATATCGTATCGAAGTTTATGATTCACCAAAGAACGACCGCCACCTAGTCTTCAAAAGAAAAGTTGTTGCTTAAAGTCCTCGAAGTCGTCCAATCTTGAAGTTTCATGGCCTTATTATTTACTTCATCTACCTATCTATGTCCGTTAATCACGAGGGTCTTTGCCAAATCTTCTTCGGGAACATATTTTATCCGTTGGAGTTTTCAAATTCTCACACAATGCTTTTTCGACCAATGAACATCTTTCCATCAAATGAAATTGGCCACCTCATAATACGTCATAAATTTTAGAGAGACAAACAAATAGATTAATCCAGATATCTTCCGCAAGTCAATGACCCAATGTCACGAACGACGCTGCATCTCGGGGGAAGTTAATGTCTCGAAGTTCGCATTCCTGACGTGTTTACCTTCTCCTTTCGTACGATTTTTTTGCTACTCTCATTACTGTTTACCTTTTGTTTTCCAATTTACTGTCTGTGGGAGAGGGAGAGATAGAATGAGTGAGACAGAATCAGGGAGAAAGAGGTGGGGGAATCATGATCACGACGGCGGAGCATTGGATGAAAATTCCAATCCATCAATTTCTCTCTCCGTCCGTCGAGTAACGACAGCTTTCATTACACTGAATTGGTCCATGAGCAAAGGAAAGAGAATCACAGACAAAAAGAGGCTCTCGTCTCAGGCATTGTTCCCACGTCTCAACAATAGGCAAACAGAGAACAGTAATAATTACACGAGGGGAAAAGCGAAAGAAAATAACCCCTGACATAATCATTGAAGATTAACGAAAAAACAGACGTTAATCATTGGCAAGGTTGGTCGAGGTTATGATACGTTTTTTTTGGATCCTTTGAACTGTTATTCAGCACGTATACTTTTTTAAACTTTCGTTCTCGCAAATTGCAAATTGAAAGTACTTACACAAAGCATATCAGTTCTGTTGTCACTACATGTCATTGTTTTTATTTAAATAAATCTATCCCCACTTGAATCACAAAAAAAGTCAATATAAAGAACTAAATTCGATACGATTTCGAAGTTGACTTTTGTTAAATTTATCAAATTTTGGTTTGACACATAGTGTACTGATATTATAGTTAATAATTGAAGAATTTTAAAACCTACTATTTTGTAATGCTCAGTTTTTAATGTTCCAATATTGTTAAATGGTGAATGTTCAGGTTAGAACGGGGATAAACTCGAAAATGACCGTAAAGATTTAAATTCATTTTCATATTTGTTAATCTTCTTTCTTCAGACAGAAATTCATCTTAAGAGCAAAGAGATTTTAAATATTGGCAACGGATAATGCCATTGTCTTTAGATTAATGGCACATTTTTCTGTAATTTCATTGTTACTTTTTTTTATTGAGGATGTAACTGCATTTTCAATGTATTAATAACGCTTGAAGACGAATATTAGGTGTTTGTGAAACGTTTGACTTCAAATTTAAGCACGAGGTTAGCTTACTACCATTAAGTAGTAATAACTACTACTTCTAAATACTGATAAAAAATATGACATTTGAAAAAATATAAATAAAAACTATTTTCTGTCTCAAGGCAGTAAATTTACTAACCAAATGACTAAATTCCCTCTATTCCAGTTGCAATTATATGTAGAACAGATTAAATGGGAAAGTATGTGAAAATATTATAATAATAAATTTTATTCTTTAAGGATTAAAAATACGTAATGTAACCTCAGGGTTTTCTTTAAGCCTTCAAAATAATTAAAAGACCGTTGTTACACTTTTTATTAATTTTGAACCAAGGAGTTTTCTTTCGATAATTTTTCCATATTTATTTACAAAAACAATTTTATAATTTTATAAATAATTTACAATTTTCCAAATACTATAGGCCTGTATATAATTTGTCAACATTAAAATTCATTTATATATTTTTAATAATTATCATAATAATACACCATAATGACCAATTATTTATAAATCATATATATATATATATATAACATTTTGAAAATTGTTAATTTTTATAATTTGTCAACAATAATATTTCTTTATAATAATAATGTTAATATATCAACATGACCCATTATTTATAAATTATATATATGTTTTTTTAAATTGTATATATTTTTTTAAAATTTATTATTTTTCTTGTATAAATGAATACGTCTAAATTTTCATCTGAAAGTGCCATGGCTAAAAATTAATAACTGAAATTAGTAGTTAAGTTTTAATTATTTTGAAGAATGATTAAAAACCTGTCGGGTTACATTACATAAATACCAATATTATATTAATAAATTGAGGAATAATGAAGGACACAGAGCCTCCGTTGTGGACGACGCTAGTCATCGACTAATGCATTCGACAATAGTCCGCGAAAACGAAACAAGAAAACTTTTCCAGAAGAATTTTCGACTACATGGAAGATTTTAACATGTATTACACATTTTCCCTGACCATATTGTCGTATTTTACTTAATATGTTCTTTTAACTGACTATATTCTACTGGATTTTAATATTAATTAATTCTTGTCTATGGATAGCTGCATTGTTTTTGTATGAATAAAACTGGTGACATATAGCTAACTATATAGATATAAGATCTATTTGTATTAGTTCTTGTGTACAATCCAAATAAACCGCAAAGTATAGAGTAACAACGTTACTGAAGGCTGTTGTACTGATGACAGGGAAGTCTCTTAAGTCGAGGATGGTAGCTGGGAGTAACTAGATACAGGACGGAGGAGTCATGAGGATGGTGGAGATAAACGGCGAAGCTCTGCAGTATGGTAATGAGGAACAGGAAACCCTCTCCTTAGATCGCCACTATTATCGTGGTGGTTGGTAGTTGCCATGAGAGACTGCTACACAAGAGCGAAGACAAGTTTCATAGCGAAGCTGGCTGATGGGTGGTGATAGGAACAGAGAGGCAAGGCAATGTATTGCATGGCACATCTGCTGCGAAGAGTTGAATAATTGCCTCGTTTCGCTTTGTTCACGAGCCTCGAAGCCGAAGGGAGAAGTTGAGTAGTAGGAAAGGTGCTGGTAGTAAAGAGTAAAATAAGAAAGATGCAATACGAACTAACGAGCCTGTTGGTTGGAGGCGACTGATTATGTTCTGCGGGAGCAATGACAATGTAGCATTCTCTATCTTATTCGCATCGAATATATTTCCGCATAGCTGTCTGTCAGATAACTTAAATGATTGTCTATTGGCTTCCTCGCTGGTGATGGCAACTATTTGTTCGCTATATTTCATTCTGTATCATACAGATAATTAAATTGAGAAAATTGTAAAATAAATCCACGTGATATCAGACTGATAAATACGCAACGCAATATTCCAAGTATTAGGCTGTACCTGGTGTAATTAAAGAATTTATTTAACATGAAAACTGATTGTTCACCATATCTTCCCTAATTTGGAATAAAAATTCTCAGACGTACTAAAAATGAAAATGTTTTGTGGTGTACTTGTAAACTGGACTTCGTGTTGTTCACATGAGTTTAATTTTATTAATTGAACGAAAGTATATCTGGATCGAAATAGCTAGTCAAGTCTAAATACGATGCGCAGTGGTCCTCTGCCATGTAATTGAAGCGTGGATAGACCAGTTTAACACGGATTTTTGTTACGGTAACTTTGGAACTTATAAACTATCCTGAAAAGCTGGACGCAATATATATCACGTATTGTGATCAGTTCATGATTTTTTGTACGTCAAGAACATTATCAGTAAAAGTTAAGAGGGTGTGATAAAAAAAGATCTTACTGCTATCTGTCCGTTCGTAAGAATATAATGATAATTAAGAATGATAGTGGCGTTGCTCCAAGAGGGAGTTAATAGTTGACCACAATACTCTCCTCCATCTATTCCATTTCCCTACTTCGCATCTAAAACGACTTGCTATTTCTCGCGACCTATACTTAGTCCGAAACATCACACAACTTTGAAATATATTAAAGTACGTATGAGAATATTTTATAAAATATTATGGAAGATACACACGAATATGGGTAAGTGTAAAACCGAAAGTTTCTATGTAAAATAAATCATTTACGAATTCCAGTTACTGTAATAAATGACATATTTAGAGAAGGACGGAAAAAGCTTAATGAAGACAAGGAGACTATTAAAGATGAACTATATTGCCAAAGCTGTTATCGTGCACATCACCATCGAATTTTAATAACTAAATAATTTTGATGTGAAAAAAAAAATCAGTTAATTGAATTATTAATAATTCGTATCTTACGTGAGAAATTTCCACTACTTAACTTTTTACAACACTATTTTAATATCTGTTACTTTCATTCCATTAAAAAATAATTCATAATGAAAATGGACTTTTTTGTCACAAAAACTAAGATAAAATAAGAATACAATTATAAACTAACCAAATTCTAACTTCATTTGTTCAGATGAGAATGTTTTAAAATTAAAGTTGTTTGTACGTTTTGTTTCCTCTCTCATCAAATTGATAAATATTCCATTGCGAAATCAGGTGCGTAAGTGGTGTAATAAAGAGAATTAGCAAACGTTGAAAAGAGTATACGAATAAATTATTTTACGTACACCATACTTAGACTTATGTTACTATGGCAAAATAAGTTGTATATTTAGAGATAAATGATTTAACGTTTTAAATTAAACTCAACGCCAAAATTAGTAAAATATTAAGCATATTTAAAAGATTGGTTAGATTCTGTATTGCACAAAATTCAGGGAAAGTAAATATTGATATTGTTATTTATTCCTCAAAACATAAACAGGGCGATCAAAAGGCGATAAAGCAAGGATCGTCTGAAATAAATCTCATTATCTAATTATAGCTAAATGAACATGTACATCGAAAATGACATAAAAAGTTGATTTCATAGTCTTAAAGAATAAAATAATGGCTATAAGGAATTGATCTCTCTACAATCGAGTTAAATGAGAATTTTTATTCTAAAAATTTATGTCTTCCATCGTAAAAAATGGATTGTGATTGCTACTGCATAAAAGATAGAATTTCATTTGGCTTTTAAACGTCGTATAGTTAAAATTCAAACAATCTTCAAGCCGCTTTTACGAGCGCAAAATTACAGACCCTCAAGCAAGCTTCTGAAAACATGCAAGCTTGCATTGCAGTTAACCGAGTACCACCTAGAAACATGTTCTTGAAGTGCGAAGATGAAATATTTTTCTAGGTAGCGGATCAAAATAAATTTTCTGTGTTCAACCTCATTACGTTTTTAAGGTTGGAAATGTGGAATAGGAATTATTTTAAGCTTAGGTGTAATAAAATATGCATTGCAGATCTCGAAGTCTGCGGTCGTCATTTATACTAATTATCATTATTATTTGGTATTAAGTTACGTTTTTGGTGAAGTAGTTGGTTATTGAAAATTATTGAAATTTTCGTGGAGTACAGTTGATAGTCTGTTTCGTATACTCCTCGTAGACAGACAACTATTGCGCCGTTTCCCTTAAGCCATTTCGATTTTCCTCCTTTCATAACATTAATATCACCGATAAATCCTTCTTTCGCTAAATAACTAACATTTTTAACTTACATTTATTATCTCATCTCCAAAACTGTCTGTCAACCTCTTGCCTCTAACTGTCTGCCTCAAACTGCTACATGTTTACTTCATGTGCCGTAAATACTGTATTAATCTGTCTATACATTCACTCTCAACTTCTTTCGAATACTTTATTAAAAGCATTATTCATACAGTTACATTTTGGACGTCTCCCACCACGAATTACATCCCTACAACTTCTTATAATAATATTTCAGTTCAATCAACATGAACTGAATATCACGTGCAATTCTGCATTTATTCTCCTGTTATTCATTTCTTATCTCATTCCTTCCAAAGTAATTAATTTGATAAGAATCATGCTTCCGTGTGGGGTTACAGTTTTTAACAGGTTGCAAACTTGGATACCCGACCTCGTCAATACGAAACTCTCTCCGTCCACTTGACACTTGTTCAGAGAGACCTTCAGGTCTTTGAAGGCACCGCAGGGAGGCGTCAAGTGTCGTAGACCTGCTCCCGTGGGAAAGAAGAACTAAACAGATGAGACCAAGCAGATTCCTACTGGGGAAAAAAAAGGAATTGGGCGGACCGTGCAATGTGAGAATAAGACTGGAGAGAAAAAATGTCACGTCTGGTGCTTCAGTCTGCTTTAGAATATTTTCAGAAACGAACAAAGGTTTAATTCTATTTTTTTTATATTTGTGATACTTTTAATTATTTAATTACATTTTCTCAATATAACATGTTAATTCTACAAAATTTTTATACCATGCAATGATTAAATTCCTCTGTTGAGAATGTAGCTTTCAACAGATGTCACTCTGTTATTGTTATTGTACCAATAAAATTATGAGAAATTATTCACTATTTTACAATTAATAATTTTCCCTACTAACTTGTCTTAAAATAAACTTTGTATTCAGTGCTTTCTCAGTTTGTCTCATTATTTATTTATATTAATTTTCCAAAAGTATACTCTAGAGTGGCATTAAAGAAAATTAAATAAGAATTTTAAAAATTCGTATCGTCTTTGTTTAACTCACATAAAATCCTTTATTAAAATAGTTTCCTTCAAATACCGTAGGAAAAATTCACTGTTGAATACTCATAGGTTAGCTAACTTTATGATTTTTTTTATTTTTCGTGGAACGCTCCGCCTTGGAGACATTACTTCGAAATTTTTTAAAAAATAAAACTGTCATTTCTGATGCACGGGTAAAATTTTTATTATGAAAATAAATTCATAGGTTATGAAAAAATTTATAGACGAAAGAAACACTTTATCTTGTATAAATGGATTGATCACAGTTAATAATTGTTCGCTTCCTCCAAAATATTTCTTAACAATTACTAAATTTGAGGGATGGCAAAAATTAGTATTTTTTTAACAAATTAGTAAATAATTGGAAACAATTCGTTGAAAGTGCAGTACCAAATTACTAATACTTTACGTAATAATTAAAACTAAATTAAGTGCCACAAATTGTTACTGCTATTAATAAAAAAAAATTTGAATTGCAGTGTCAAAATATTTATTTTCGAACAGCAAGAAATCAGTTTAATTACTGAAAAAAATAGTTGTAACAAATGCTATTTATAATAATTATAAATAACTGACGTATATTCATATTAAAATAATTAATACTAGCCATAAGTAAGAAAAACTTATTAATATAATTTACTTAAAATATTATTAACTTAATATTAATATTTTACCAATGAATATAATTTGTGACGAAGCGGCGTGATAATATATTTTTATTTGACACTTATTATTTTACTGTAATTTTCCAGCGAATTTTTTCAATGTATTTTAATAAATCTAACAACAAGTTTGTATTGCCAGAATTACTAAACTAACTCAACATTACTTTTTGAAATCCTATCACTAAAAATTGAAAACCTCGGAAACCACTTGGTTCAATGCAAATAAAAGAGAAAAAAATGCACGCAGTTGAACAGGACGTTGTAGGAACGAAATTTATTATGAAGAGGAGAAGTCTGTATTTTTCCCTCTTTCAATTATTTTTTGTTTCCTTGTTCCTTTACCGAAGTATATTTATGTGCGTCTTCCCTGATGGAATTTCTATTGTGACGCAGTTTTCCTGCGGAATGCGACAGGTAGGCAGCACCCACTGCAAAAGTCTTCTATTCCCTGCTTCCTAAAGAAAATATACACAATAGATTGGCTGCTCTAAATGCGCTAACACAATGTTGAACCCTGAAGGTTCACACTGGTGATAGCTCGGGTGATGGTGTATCTCTACCTCTGTCTCTCTCGCGCGTTCAGTGCTCGCTCTTTTCTTCTCTGTCTCTCGTTTTTGACAGTTCCTCCTCCAGTTCTCTGTAGCCGGTGCACCTTACGTACCTGTCACGCTCGTTTCCCACCAGAAGAAAGGACGACAAAGCCTTGGAAAAAAAAGCACAAACGAGTCCACTTGGTCAACACAGCAACCACAATAAAGATAGACAGGAAGAGAAAGGACGAAAGTGTGATGGAGAGATGAACATGATGACATTTTTTTTTTCAGGAGAGATTAGTGGTCCGTAATCCCCTGTAGAATAGTGCGGAGCACACGGACGTTATTCAAGAATGGTCCGTCATTTCGAGAATTCTTCGTGTACATTTCTCGTCTACTAAGCTCTGTGGTTATGTTGTGTGCTTACAAGGATGGTGACAAAGATCCTTCTAAGCTTCATGGGAAGAGAAAAAAGTGAAAGAGGTTGGTAGAGGGAGCTGAGGTAAATGCGAAATCATGAATTAATACGAAAATAAACTTTTTAAAATTTTTGGAAGCTTAAATAAGACATTAAAACGTCTACATATTTTGCATATTGTTAATAAATCATATAAATTAACCATTTATATAAAAATACTATTTTTGTATGTATATTACTTAGAATATACAGGTTTTCTGCATTAATAACCGAAAACTTGGTTATTTATATTACCTTCAGTGACGTTACTAAAACAGTGAAATATTCGCAATACAAACATTTTCCTTTTATAAATACATGTGAGATGGTTAATCTGCCGTCGTAGTAGCACCCTTTTCGTCACAAATATTTATTAATATGTGCAGTCTACGGAATTTGCATTGTTGCTACTGACATAGCATAATTTAGACAAGTATTTTTTTCATAACTTTGGATTTTATTTTTCAATCCAGAAAAATGATTACTGTTTTCGCATTCACCGAGTACGGTAGTTGCGTTTGTTTCCAAAAGTTTAAAAACTACTGTTTTCAAAATCATTGCGTGGCAATGCTGCATTACTTTATTGGGAAATGAGAATATTAGTCACATGGTAACAATGCGTAAAAAATAAATAAAATGTAATGTGAAAAGTACTCAAATATCCATTGACTTGGATTGACTTATATTCTCCGAAAACGACGAAAGCTTTCTCCGCACTACAGAAAATCCGAAGCATGATCTGTTTGTTGTCTGTGAACGTCATTTCTGGTGACGTCCATCACCTGCAAACCCTCGAAATCCAATTAGGCCTCTCACGAGTGAAACATCAACGCCATGGCTATTTTTACGAGGTAGAGTGGAATGAGGAGGGGTTCTATTTCTCTTTCCCTAAAACCCCAAGCGGTGAGCGTTTGAGGGGGGTGGGGACAGGGAATGGGAATGGAAATTGGGAGTCAATTTCACCGTAGTGCTAATAAAACGTAACTCGCTGACACGTTCACAGGGAAGTTAATTATCAGGTCCGGGCTAATTGTGGACATCCACCCCATACCAATATCTACGGTCGAAGTGTAATAAAAATCGAAAACATTTCCTTTTCACAGTATAAGCTTTTACGGTAGCACTCATATCTTTCTTTTAAACTTCTTCGCTGTGCAGAGGCTAAGTGAGCCTTAACTTGCCGAGACGCCACCAGCACAACTTGATGCAATCTGTATTAGAGGAAGGCAGCAGTCGTGATGATTGTTTGGATATAGACGTATATTTATTATTTTTAATTTAATTTATTAAAATTATTTTACCCTGGTTTATCAGTTAAATTTTCTATAAAAATTTATTCAAAATTAAATGATTCACGGAATTTCTGCTAAAGACATGATCATTTTCCTGAAAAATTGCATTTTTATTTATTTGGAAAGCTACATGTTCATGCTCCATGGATAATTAATTGTACCTTAATTCCTGGAATCCAATTTTTTCCAAGTCCAGTGAGATGTCAACGATCGCCCATCGTCATCGATTCAGGTTTATACTAAAGAGGTAAATCGATGTTTAGTCACGTCTGAGGTATGAACTCTGAAAGATTAAACCTGTGTGCTGTAAATACCAGGTTTCTTACAGCTTAAATTTACTTCTTTGAAAATATTTAATTTTTTTTAACTTGTCGACAAAATGCCCGTATTTATACTGACAAGAGGACGCCTGTAAATTGGTTTGTTGATGACAGTAGCCAAAACCTTCATTTTTATGAATTATAAATAATAAAAGGACAATTTGGTACTTAAAATAACTGTATAAGAACGTTATTTCATTTTTATAAATTTTTTTGTAAATAATTGATTCATTAAATACAATAATAATTTGTACTGGATCAATAAAAACTAGACGAAATTGAAAGTCACAAATGTAAAATTAAAATCGTTTAAATACTTATATATAATTATATATTTCAAAAAAATTATTATTTAAAAATACTTCTATGAGGTAAGTAATTATGTAACTATGAATCAGTAAATTTCATACTGATAAATGAGACTAGACAAAATTATAATGTATATGAGAATTCTGAACCTCTAAAGATTTTATATGAAATTTTATATTAATATATATGTAAAATATATTATATAAATTATATTATTATAAATTAAATACTCTATTAGTGGAATGTAATGAACCATAGAAGGAAAAATACGCGTATTAGGAAAGACAGTTAATTATGGATATGGGAAGTGGCATGAGCAGACGGACTAGTCAGTGCAATTGATGGCTTTCAGGAATATTGGAGAATCCGCAGCTGTGGCACATTTTGCAGAGACAAACTCTTGCACAGGTGGAGACGGCGCGTGCCATATGCGAACTTCACAAACAGCACAGTCGGGGCAATTACGTGGAGCGAGCGCCCTCTGTTAATTTATAGCCAGCTCCAAAGAGGCGAGACGAATCCCCGAAATCGCCCAGCAGCCCCTGCCCCCGGAAATAAAGCCTATTTAGAGACGCCGAAAACAGATGTTCAGGAAACGCGACACAACACCACGCCGCCGCCGCCGCCTTTGTCTTTGGACCAGACGGTAATGAATTTCTGCGTGTTTGCGGTTTCGGCGGTGGCTCTATGTGAAAAAAAAAGGAACGACAACCAGTACCGTTAGGACAGACTTTAAAACTGGATGCACCGTTATTATGCGTGATGTCATTTCATGTAAAGGGAAGTCGTAATCCTCAAGACACTACGTTGGCAAAGTGTTTTTCTGTTATGTAGATGAATATCCGCTTGAGTGTCTGGAATACACACAGCTTTGTTCATAGTTGAGAGCACATTAGGTCTCAATTGTGGAATAATATATTTAAATACTTAAATTTCATTATTTTACATAGACATTTTTTTTTGCTTTACACTATTAAAAAAATTGTTAAGTACAACTGAGTGTCGATGTAAAGAAAAGTGTGAACTAAACCAAACTAATAATATTTAATTATTTTTCGTGTTAAATACATGTAATATCGTTATTATCAGAAAAAAAGATTTTATAATGAATAAATAAGCAATACAGCCTATAACTCAGAAATATTTATTAAAAAATTTAACCATACATTCGTTCGATAATTCTTCCATAATTCTGAGACATCTTCAATTGTGGACGAAACGTTGTATTCAAACGAATTTTCGTTTAATTTATTAATAATTTTTCTGACTTATTGGTTGTATGGCTTATTTATTTATTAAGACTTAAATGTCTGATATAATAAATATTAAAAAATATTTTCGTTGTCAGAAATCCTACTTATTGTAACAATATTTTATAACCGTAACATTATACAATCAATGATGACTAAAAGAACGTTCTTTTCCTTGAATTTTGGTCCAGTGACGGCGTTTTGTACATCTTTTAATACGTAGATCAATGGGTTTAGGGAGCACTCGACAGTTTACTCTTGAGACCAAACAGACATTCACCGTGCGATTACAGAAGAAGGCGGCGAAAAATAAAAAGTTTAGTGAACTGGAAATTTTAAAATGCATAAATTGTATGAAATTTAGGAAATTCATGGATTATTAGATAAAGTAACTTTAAGGGGGCATTAAAAATAAAATAATGATATAATCTTCAACACTGTCATAAATTAATTTAAGACGCGCCAACAGCTCAGTACACATGTGTAAAAACAATCGTCTTGACCATCACCTCCCACTTTCCACCGTAAGCGTAAGGATTTTCTCTCGAATGCGTCAAAAATGATTGGGTTAAACAACTTACAGTATGTTACGTAACAATGAGAGATATAATTATCAATTTACATATATTAGTTCAATATGTCCTCTCTGCATAGTAAATATTACGAGTCATAAATGGCGATAATACACACAATATCATATAAATGACAATATAGGTAAATAGTAGAAAGTATAATTAAGTATAATTTATTTATATAATATTAATTTTTGAGAGATAATAATATTTTTATGTAATTTTATATAATTTTAACACATCTTTTAATACATATTCTTTAAAATTTTAGATTCATAATAATACACTTCAGTATAGATATTTTTGTTCTTAAATTAATAATTGTTTCATATATGTACAATTACTGTACACATGATCAGGTCTCAAAATTAGGAACGGAACGTCATGTTATTATTTTTTTTATTATATTCATTGTTTTCTCAATTACAATTTGTTCCAGTATAATAATTTATTGTAACCACAACTGCTAGTTGTAGTTTTTTTCAAGTATGAACGTATTAATGAGAGGTTAGTTACACAAATTTCGTAAAATCATTTGTTCTTAAGATTTTATGATGTATTGAATCGAAAGCTATATAAAAGTACGAAAATATACGTATCAACGAGCGAGTTGTTTATACTTTAAATGAAATCAAAGGAAACTGTGAGGGAAATCATACTGGGAATTAGTTACCAATTGAAATTTCTGACAATTCGAAAGTTAAATGGTTATCTAATATTTTTGTTAATATAGGAAGAAGGGAGACAGGGCGGAGTTGTAGTGGAACATTTTTCTGTCGTGTTTTGAAACTTTCTGGAAGTACACTTATACTAAGTTGGTCCAAAACGTTAAAGGTTTCAGACTCTGAACTCATGCACACTTATCGTTATATATTTTCTCAATTCACACAGTTCCATGTCCGTTCTTTTACTCTTTATCAGCATTATTTCACTTCTCCTGGATTCTCTTTAAGTTTTTATTCTTACGTCTTTCTTCAAGATCACAATTCGCTATAAATAGCTGCTACAACATTCTCATTAAACATCAAGTTCAAAGCTCATTATGACCAGCTACGTTATCTCTTACTCTACCCTGTGCCAAATAACTCTCCCGTCCGATCTCTCTCTCGTTCTCTCCGCACTATCAGATCGTGCACATAACTTCTTGCCTATCGGAATGTGTTCGGCTGAAATCAAAGCAACCCCGCCCTTTTTCCTTCCCTCCCTTGTTAACCCACTTCGTCCCTATATAAGTGTTCGATCCGAACCACTAAATCCATTTCGCGTTGAATATTAATGATCCTAGCGGATCAGCAGGGCGGAACCACTCTACATTTCCTCGATATTGTTATTACGAAGATTATTAAGTCGTAACGTAGCGGAACGGCTTTGTTGTTTGCTTTTTTCCTTTTTTTTTTCTTGTCTTCGACGTGCCGTGGGCGCGTGGGCTTTCTGTTTTATGTCCGCTCATTTAGTGAGGCGACAAGTCGTCTCCTCGTGGAATGATAATATGGACGATCTGGTGACTCGCGTATTTTAGAGGAATGAATTACAGGTCTCGTAACACAACTCTCTCTCCTGGCTCGTTATTCAGAGCCACCTTGCCAAATTGTCGTGTTAATTGTCTTGGCGCTGGTCGCACGACCTAACTTACGATCAAGTCCTACCGAAGGGAATATTTACGGTTTCTCCTATAACGGCGGTCTGGCTGTTCCATCAATCGACGTCGACTAAGGCGACGTTGAATAAAGACTTCATCTAACCTTACAGTTCTTGGCACTCACAGTGTGTTCAGATCTCTAAACCTGTCAACCTTATAGTTTTTAGTAACAACTACAAAAGAACATATTTGCAGGAATCATGGGCCTATTGAAATATTTGGAAACACTGTTAAAATAGACGGATAAATTTTTTTGACGAATACCGGTAAACGAAATCCAAACGAAAATAGCGATAGTAAAAATACTTGGTTCCGATAAATATTTTATTCAATGTTCAGGATTAACTTTTATATCCGCAGAAGAGTGAAAGTCACACGTAGAAGTACACAGGGTAACGCGACATTATTCAAGAAGTTCCTAAAGTACCCATAGAATACCACAGTGTACAAAAATAATATAAAGCATATTAAAATTATTTTGGATATTACTTAGTGTAATTAGGCACAAGGAATAAATAAAATAATAATATAATTCGAAATGTAATATTGTTTTAATATAATTAAATTTATTGAAATGTATAAAGATTTTAGGGACATTTAAATTTTAAAAACCAATTCAAGTATTTAACAATTATTATTTAATGTATAAATGATTTAATATTCACTATATACTATTTTCTTCTATATTTACATTTATAGTAATTTCTCTTTAAATTTCAATGTCATTAGCTGGGCCTCGCTATAACCTACTACTCAAACATCCAACTCCTTCTCTACGATTTCTTTCCTGAATATCCAAAAATTAATCCCACAACGTCCCTCTGTCCATTTTTTGTAAATCAAAATTTTTTCAATATTATCGTATAAAAACGACAAACATACTAGATAAACACTATATAAAAAAACTTGCGTCAATCTTTCTCTGATATTTTACTTGAGTAGGTAATACGATTCAAAATATTCTAATTTCTACAAGATACTAAACATATTTGGAGTACTTTTTTCTTAAAGAGCTAAGGCTAATCCAACGCATACGACGTCACTTTATATTTTCTCAATACATGTTTCTTTTTTAAAAAAAATACTCTCTTTATCGATTATCGATACAAAAAAATATTTAAAAAAGACTGAAGTGTTTTGAAATTATAGTGCTACAGACTGAAGGTGATAAGTAATCATGTTTATTGATAAACACTTCCTAGAGACGAATACATTTAAAAAATGGAATAATTCTATTTAAGAGCTGGCACAGATGTGATAAATGTTAGAATGTTTGTGAGGTATTTTAATTCGAATAAAAAGCCGAATTCTTCTGTCTAATTGTCTTAATGGCGTCTGTAATGAACAGTATTGGCTCTTCGTTATGTGAATAAAAAAAAGGTCGGTAAACCAGTTTCTCGCAAATGCAAACAACTCTCTTTTATTACTGCCTTCCCTCATTTTTATATAAAAAAAAACGTTCCCTGAAAACCGGATTTTCGTGTATCTTGGAACGTGTCTCTTCGTGACACAGCAGGTTAAGCACAGCGCGAAGCAAAGGGAGGGAGACAGATAAAGACAAGGAATAAAAAAGGCAAAACACCGTTTTTGCATGTTGGACATAATTAAGTATAAATTAGTTGGAAGTTGTTGTTTTTTAGAAACGAATTGGCTGATAAGTTGCCATAATTTAAAGAGTCTTCTTTCTAACGACCGTGTTGCTTAAATATATACAAAAACCTGCCGACAGACACATTCACACACATGTGTCTTAATTTCGTCGACAGTCTGAAACGATCCGCTGTGTGTGTTCCAGGATTGTCAGAGCGAAATTTGCGTAACAGCCCTCTTGTGCTTTCGTTAAGAAATAATTAACAGCGCTGCGTTTAGAAATCATTATACCAGATATTTATAGGCTTAGGTGGACTGATTTTCTCTCCTGTAAGCTACTAAACACTCCTTTAAATTAATGCTGGAAATTTAAACAATTACAAAAGTTAATGAACGCATTTATCTAAAAAATACCTATCAGTAATATTGAATTATTCAGTCAAGTACTTTATTAAAAATATAAATAATCAATATATGATGTGAAAGTTACGTGGAGTCTGAGGTTATATTCATGTTTCGTAAAAACAATTCCCTGTCTAACAAATAAATTTTCATTCTCATATTGAAAAAAATTTTGTACAAACAGCAAGCAGATATTTTGAAAGTGTAATTAAATATTTTGTCAAAGAAATATTACTAATTTAACAAAGCCAATGATATCTTTTCGTTTTAGTTTTACTGATAATAATTGTAACGCAATTACGTTAATTTTGTCTCTTACGTTATGACTCGAACTTATACACTCAAGTTATGATTGTATTGGAATTAATAATTTTACGTTTTCCGACTTAGCTAAAATATTGAAGGATAATGATATGCATATGTATATATACTATAATAGATAATGTAAATGAACATTTCAACTGCTGTTGTGTTTCAGTTCATAAAACTCTTTTCACAGGGAATTTTGGCTTGATTCTTCAACTCAAGGATAATATATAACGTGTTTATGTTCACTGTTCCCACTGGAAAATAAATTTACAGAGTGTTTTCGTTGTTAGTTGACCCCACGAGTCGTCATGTCTTAATGCTTTCTCCTAAATTATTCCAGCTATAACGTCACATCTAGAACGGGTCGCTGGCGGAGCAAGCACCAATCATAAACATCCGTGTCAAATGTTTATTCAATAGTATGAAATTCCCTAAGGCGGTACCGACAATTTTGATCAGAATAAATATAAATACAATATTTTTTGGAGCAAAAGAAAGATATTGGATTGTCAAGATTCTGGGGCATATCTCGTAAATCTTTTTCATTATTCATTAAGTGTGTAAAACGACGATTCCGTCACAATCTATCTGTAAATTATTATATTTCTGTAGCTAGCTATCTGCTTGCTAAATGTCTAATACCGTAACAATAACTCCACCTCCGAAAAATTGCTGTATCGTTTATAGACTTTTTTTTTTGGAGGGTTCAATGTTCATTGTCAAAATTAATTTCAGGTTATTTCTGCCAAGACAAGAAAAAAATGGGTTCATTTGTTGCTGCAAAATAAATGTGGCTTTTAATTGTTCTCTTGACACAGCGATAAAAGGGGTTTAAAATTATTTCACATATTAGTACTATAATTCTGTTACTGCCTAAAATGTTTGCTACAAAGCCCACTGTTTTTCTGTTTTATTATAATTTTATTTTTAAGAGATAATATAACAAAATAAAAAACTATGAACAAAAGTAAATTATATAGCGATATGCATAAAATACATATCGTTTTTAATTTTTTTAACATTTTAAATTTATTACTTTTGAATTGACTTTCTGTTTACTTTTTTCTGTATTAATATAGTTTTTCTCATGTGAAATGTTAAATAAATGCTGATTTTGATTCCGATTTCATTTGATAATAATTTTTCAGTTGATTTATTCAAATATTTACCTCAGCAAACCTTATCGTATCAAAATTCAGATTGACTCGTCATTTATTAATTCCTTGTGTGACTCATAATCAGGTTTGTCATTTATCACCTGAGTCCATAAGCCACCCAGCAGGTGTATCATGAGCTACTGTGCACCTCGTTTCCCTTTCCATCTGTGCATGTGTGTGGGCTCGTTGCCTTACCACGCAACTTCACTCACTCTCTCACAAGGTGTTCTCTATCCTTCACAGTCAATTACGAGCTGCTCCTGTTAGGGCCCACCCGCCCTGCTTCATTTGTCTTGCACGTCCTCTGTCTTAATAAAATTGTTAGAGATTTCTTAACCGGACGATTTTTTTCCCCTCCTGCGGCGGAAATTGTGTGTCCATCGACATCAACATCGAGCTTAACTGCCTGTTCCACATGGAAATTAAACGTTCTGTTTTTCCGTGGGAGGGCTACTTCGTCTCCAAGAGTTAATATGTCAGCGAGGCAATTTAAGCTGTCAATTTAAGTCAATGTGAAACCGCTCGTTCTTCGTATGCATGCATAATCGACAAGGGAGGCGTGTGGAAATAACTGCGACCGACGGTGAAGTGCTACAGAGAGGGGAAAGCGAGAAAAATGTTGGAAAATGTGTACGTGGAACTTTTCTTTATAAATTAATATAAATACAGGGTGAAAAATTAATAAAAACAAACAAACTTGAAGTATCTGGAATACTTATTGATAACTAAATTAAATTATTAAGAGTGATATCAGTCATGCAAATATAAATAACAATTGATTAATTTAATTAAATCTTAAAAATGCAACTTTCGGCACATTCGTAAATTATTATCTCAAATAAATATTCATAAAACGTATTAAAAATTACAATTGTTGTAACCATAATTGCAACAGCAAAATAATAATATACTATTAAACAAAAGCACGTCTTTTTCAAATTTTATAACGAAAACTTATTTTCAAATAGATTTTTTTCATTTTAAAAATGTACCAAAAAATCGGTTTTCAATTTAAAGTGAAGAACAAAGTCTTCATTTTAAAAATCTTTAATTTACAATTTTGCGAAACTTTCGGCTATTTACCATATTTATCGTTACAAAAAAATCTGATACATTTACATTTTCTTAAGGACCTCGCATATAAAAAATAATTATTTAAAAAAAGATATTTGAGTTATTACGAGAGGATACATGTAAGTGTCACAGTCATGAATTATTATAATGTTGAATGATCAAATTTACTTATTTCCGTTACATTCATGTTTTAATTCAAAGGTGATTTAAATTAGTGTCCATCACCAGAGAAATTATAAATGGGGTAAGAGAAACCAGAAGAGTGAGGGTAAGAAATTAATGTCTAATTAAGGTTAATAAATAAAATGGTAAAGGTATATAAAAACAAATTTACATTGAAAATTATCTGACATACTTGAACAATACTATTAGGCCTAATGTTGAAATAAGTCAGAATAAAAAGTTAAATAAACTAATTATTCAAGTGAATTTATAAAATACACACGACAGTTCGTCTTTATTTTCGAACATATTCAGATATTAATTAATTAGGAGATGGCGTTCAGGATATAAATGTATTCCACTAAATTTATACCTGAATACGGCCCATTATAAGGACGAAATCTCACGAATTTTTAAAAAAATTAGTATGCAGAATTTGTAAATTATTTTTTTATTCTGATGTATTTGGTCTTTTAAAAATTTTATTAAATACAATTTAACTGTGCTAGCAAAGAATATGTATAATCTATTTGGGTAATTTGGATAAATTTTATCCCAGTTAATAGCCAATATAATCTGACAATTTTCATTTGATTAGGAAATAAACAATTCAGTCAATATGCTAGGAAAAATTATTAGTTAATTCAACCATGAAATCAGTTATATATACGTATACATTCAAAGTTGCACATTACCTGTTTACCTGAAGGAGTCCGAAAATTGTGTACTAAATGTATGAACTAATTTCTTTGGTTTAATAATTTATTGAATTTTTCTGACATATTGGCAGAATTTTTTATTTAATTCATTTTAATTTATTCTCACACTGATCAAAGATTAAAAAATTCCGGATGAAATAGAGTAACAATGGTAAAAAACTGATGAAAATAAATGTTTACAATAATACAGAAAAGAGAGGTAAATGTTTTACGGTAAAGGCGATAAACATTCTGAAAGTAATTAAAATATTTACGTTCATTGATTCAATGAACTAAGAACGTATGTCACCCGTTGGGGTCGAAACAACTTCACAAGAAGAAAATAAATGGCAAAGAGAATGACATTATCGCAGAACTTGCCATCGGTAAACCCGGAGTAGAAGAGGGATCGTAAGGAAGAGAACGAAAAAAGATGAGCAAAGCAATAATTTTCTGCGTTTATGATCGGCCCTGTCTGGCATTTTCATTTCACGCGTGGCACATTTATGTCGTATGAAAGGCAGGCACGTACAAATAGCAATAAAAAACACGGCAGGTAAATAAAATTTTCTTTGCGTACCTCGGAGCGAAACTGTCTTCCTACACATTCCAAATATAATCGATAAGTTAGCAGGTGAGTAAATAAACATTACGGTCGGTCAGAATGGAAAAGGGTACGTAAAATAGAAATGGGAAACAAGAGGACAAATTTGCGTAGGATGCAAAATTGCACCTTCAGTGGAATTTTTCCTTTCTTTCTTGAATGTGAAAAATGTACACAAATTTTATTCCGCGTCATTTAACCGTCACTCGTTGGAAATAAAATTTGAAGTGCTCGTAGAGTCGCAGTTTCGAGCACTGCATGAGTATGTATAAATAATCCATAAAAAGAAATAATGGGCCATTTCTCTCGGCAAATGAGATGTTTCCAACTGCGCAGAAGTAAGCTATAAACGTACTGCAAAATGAGATTTTTATTGTTAAGTTAAATGTTCTATCAGAGGGTTTCTTTACACTTGGGGGGGGATTACGGATATATAATAGAGATATACGTTTCAACCTATCAACTTGAAATCGTTAGCTTTAATTAATATATTTATTCTCGATATGACGATAATTTCATCTAGTAAGTCTCGAAACGTGTCTCCTCTACACAAATAATGGGTCCCCTCTTCCTCATGTGATTTCGTTAAATTTATTTTTAAATCCGTAATGAATGATATCGAGCCATTGTAATTCCATAAAAATTATATCCAAGTTAAAATTTCAATTTCATTTGAGTTTTGTGCACAGGTGTATTTAATTAAACAATCCTGAAACAAAACAAGGGGATATTCCCCGAAGAATTATCAAAGCCTCCTTGAGATTAATGCTCTGAAGTACAGCGTCTAAGATACAAAGCGGTTATAATCCTAAAAAGAAAGGTTTTTTTATTAGAAATTAAAAGACTGAATAGCAGATAGACCAACGAACCGGTGACAATACCGAAGCGCTGCTTTTACTGACGCAGCACGCTTACTTCTTCATATTTGCAGCTTTACGTGAGGTATACAGTATTTACGACAGCAAAGCCAAGACCAATGATTTTGTCTTTATATTTACGTAGATTCTTATAAAATCACTATTACGTATTACGTATAGTATTTACGGTAGCAAAGCCAAGACCAATGATTTTGTCTTTATATTTACGTAGCAACTTATAAAATCACTTTATTTTTAACTTTCGTTTGAAATTTTGTACATAATTAATTAATTTATAAATTATAATTTTCATATTCGGTACGCACCTACAATCTTGAGAGAAAATAAGTTAAATTGATTCAATAGAAATCATTAAGCTGTGTAGATATTATTAAGTAATTTGTGAGATTTTATAAATTTTCAAACACCTTCAAAGTACAACTTAAATTAATATTTATTATTTATTACGTTGCAGTCGTTGCCACTTGTCACATACTTCTTCGTACGTTGTGGCTTAATATTTACGTTTACTACAATTTATTTAAATAAAGTCGATGTTGAAGCCTTTTTAAATTCACTGAACGTGTGACTGGGAGTAAAACGATAAATTGAATTATCTTGATATTACTTTAAGAAGAAAAATAATCAAATTAGGAAAAAATGGCTTAAGAAACTGTTACTACGGACAGTATGCTAAATTATTATTCCTGGACTCGCAAGATATTTCAAATACAATTTAGTCTAGATTTTTTTCAGAAAGACTGTAAAAGTGACTGATCTAGTATTTATGAATGAAATAAATAGAAATGTTTTTAAAATTTGTTTATATAACTGGTATCCATTGACGTGTATTATGAATGTTAAAACAATAAATCCACCTAAGTGATCGTATATGAATTAAGTTTATTCCCAACCATCGTAAGGAAAATAGTGATAAAGTGAAATAGTAAAAATGCATTATAGAGACAACATAAAAGTTGACTTTAGATGTACTGAGTAAACGTTTCTTAAAATATTATAAAATTAATTTAAACAGCACCGTTTTCAAGAAGCGAAAATGACTTATAAACCTTTAAACAAAATAGGAAATATTATCCATTAAATGAAGAATAATATTAGTTAAGTAATAAGATATAAAATACCATTTAGAAACTGTACGTGTTTATATATTGGGCATACATCTATGCTAATTAAATACTGATAAATCAAAAAAGAAAAAGAAAAAAACAAAACAAATCCAGCCTTGTCGAGGCACGTAAAGAACGACGTGAGGTTACAAAAAAAGTGGCCAGAATAAAACTAAAAATCGTAATTGGGAAAGTCGGTCGGATGCAGTCACGGTCGCGGCTAGTTGGACTTTAAGAAAGTCAGTGTGAAAATTTATGTGATTAAATAAATTTTTTATTTTTTCTGGAGCTTACTGTATGTAGGTTATGTAACGGGCATACTCAAATTTCTATTTCGGAAGCTAGTCGAAGTTTACCAAACCTCTGTTATGCAGTCTGTGAATTTCTTACTGTTAACCCAATTAGGTAAAAGTAAAAGCCAAGGCAGAAACGCAATTTGGAGTTTCATATATATATATTTAGTTAAATTAATGACAAATTCAACACCAACTGATCACTGATGCAATGATTATGTGACCTCTACGTGGTGTATATGCGGGTGGGGTACAATCGAGACAGGCATTTGTTGAGTCCCAGAAGTGCACGTGGCCGACAGAGGATGAGTAATAGCCTCGATGCGATGCATGTGACATACGAACGGGGCGTGGACCGACACACCTCGGCAATAAAACCTGCTCAGTCGGTCTGCAACCCCCTCCCAACTCAGTCAGGGTCGCTAAAGGTTCCCATACAGATCATAGACCGACCTGAATCTTTCAGCAAATCGTGAAGTCTCTACCTACACCTCAGAGAGTAGTAAATATTTGTTGTTGAAGCAAAGCATGAAAGTGGTCGTTTAATGTGTAAGACGAAGGAGATTTAAAAATAAAATAAAAAATCGAATGATCTTATCAAACACAACATTTTCTAGGTATTTGTAAACTAATGTTCAACTTACAGTGACTATTCTCTAGTGTAACTATGTTTTAAAAGAACGTAGTTATGCTTTGAAAAACTGTAAATATTCAACTTGCGAATTAATAAGCAAAATAGCACATACAACAGCATTTCCAATCCATGAAAATATGTATTCGACTCCCTCAGTCAAAAATGTTTCTTCGTTGCTTTCCCCCTAGCGACGAATCGGCCAGCTGCCTCCTAAGCTGGTCGAGTCAAACCCATCTCCATCCATTCGGAAGGGCGTGGGACAAGTACCAAGCACCCGACTAACCTGACGCAGGTTTTCTACGGTTGCATAACTTTTAGGCGAATGCCGGGTAGGATCCTTGAACTATAGCCCGGTGGTCTTAGTTAACCCTTGGCTACCTTCCTCTGCCCTTCTGCTTCCCCCCTTTCAAATCCCTCCCTATGCTAGTAAAGGGGAGTTGCCACCATGTGGATTACCCTCATGTAGCCTGTTACTCTAAAAAAATAATCCATTAAAATCAACAACTACTTCGGTCCCAAACATGTCTTCTTTTCTATACAAAAGACGAATAAATTAATTTTTATTCGAAATAAATAATTAAAAGTTGTAAACATTTACTAAAAGAATGTAGAAAATTAACTTCTGAATTTTCTGTATTTCAATCCAAAATTACGAACTGAAAGAATCATAGATATTTCATTAGCGTTAGGTGTTAGAAAAATAAACCTACTGTAGTTAGTTATGAATCACATGTGATAACTAAAGAATTATTCCACTAAAGTCTGTAGATTGAAAGCTATTTCTTCTCCTCAATGTTAATCTTCCTGTTATATCTTTAATCCGTTTAGTGTCCACATTTCTTCCTACCTGCCATTTGTTCTTTACCCATTCCACTGAAAGTACTTTACATGGCAGTTGATTCAATTTGTTGCGTGCAACAGAAGTAGGAATTAAATTTAGAGGGGAGAATTGTTTATCGTTTCAAGCTTTCTTTTAAATCCCTCTTTGCATTCTGTCACTGACTTTTGAACGATAAGCTGCCTCACACGCGAAAAGGAATTTGCAACGTAATAAATTGTCTCTCAGAATGAGAAAGACTTATGCGTTACGTAATTCCGTAAGCATGTGATATAAACATGGGGGATTAAATGAATTCATGAGGCTCACTAGGACCCGCGATATAAAATATTAAACTTTCGTGGAGGAATTACGAAAGTGGTATGCTAATAATTTATGAGTAAACTGCAAATATGATTTCTCGTACTGCAGTCTTATGATTATGATTATTGTTGTTGTTCACTTGCTGTTACCTGTCCTTCGTACAGGGATGAAGATTTTTTATACTGTATTTAACGTTAGAGTTTTTATTGGGATTTATCTGCTTAAAGTGGATAGGGTAGAATTTGGGTCTAAGTTTTGAACGCGTTTCTTGTAACTCATTATTGATCTGTAAGGTTTTTTTAATTAAATTATGTTTGTTACTGTCTATGAGACGATAAACAGTCAACTGTTTATTATTTTCTCGATTTAAATGGTTTTACACTAAAAGTATCCACATCTGCTTAATAGCTGCAGCGCATCGAACAGAAAAAAGCTAAATTAATATTATTTCATGGACAATATTTTCCCTGAAAATTCTTTGAACATTAACTTTTATTTTTCCGAATCCTTTACATTGAAAAACGATAGTGGCGTTGAATCCCACATTATTTCCCACAAGTCGTAGTCACGAACAATGGTTCATTGTAACCTACGCCTCTTCTGTGTCGTAAATAGTAGAGTATATTTTTAAAAAGAAAAAAAAACGTCAACATTTTAATTTTTGGATAAGAATTATTTCTTGAATATTCACGCTATACAGTAATCAATAAATTAATTTCACACACAAGGGTTTACAGTTGCGATACTTCGTTTATAAAAATCACTGATTGTAAATCACTCGATGCACATGACGTCGGTTTAAGGTTTGCTTAATCAACACAATCTTTGCAGAAATTGAAGCAGGCAAGTATTTTTAAAAGGGATCTTTGTTTCTTTGATCGTTGCATGCACGTAACCAGTGTACTTCTTCCAGAAAGATGGTGAGCCATCTTTCAACGTGTCAAATTTGACTCGGAGGGTATTCTTGTATTCTTCGCTTTATTTCTTCTGTCCTTGTGTGTCAATTCGACATTCCTCACACGTATGTAGCGTGTGAACAGAACCAAACAAGGAACATCCATCATAACGGAGCTGACGAAGTTCTTTACTTCCTGGTTTTTTTCTTTCTTTCGTATTATTGAGCCTATCTGATAATTCTTTGCTATTTTTACTGAATCACTTACTTGTTGTATGGTACGAGAAATTAATTTACCAAATTATCAGATAATAAAAATTTGAATATTTGTTATTCACATTTTGTAACAGTTGTGAGTATTATAATAGTAATTTTTTATATAAAATTTTATTTTAAAATGCATAACCATGTAAAGTTAATCTTTTATCATTCTAAAACTTATTTTTTAACTGACACTAGCGCGACTTTTTATAAGTTTAATTAGTTCACTCCTATTGTGCGTATACGTGAATTAATATTTATATCAATTATTAAATGAACACTGTTGAAATTTAAGTCTGGGATCCAAAAAGTTACAGACGAAGCTCTCAAACTTTAAAACTGTTCATTTTCATTCATGAACACACGTTCCTAGAAAAATTTGTATTACTTTATATATCTGCCTCTTACAAGTGCTTACCCTTTGCTATTTATTCTTTGTTTTCCTTCAAGTGATACCTTGACTCGTGGAATAACCAGTTTTATATATACTACATTTAAATGATCGATGGTAATGAAAGGCGTACAAAAGTTTAATAAAATAGTTCATTAATAAATCTAGTAAATTCGACCATGAGATGACTACACTTATTATATACGCCCATTTAGTTTATAAATTGTTTTCCTATTTTTATACTGTGATTTTCCGAACATTTAACTGCATTACTTTTCTCTGCTTCAAACATTTTTTGCAACCCATAAACACATAACGGTTTAAATATTATTCTTAGACTCCTGTAAATTTCAGGTTTTTCTTTTAGAAGTCATTTCTTTGATTTCAACGGTTTCTGGACTGTATTCGCTTTCGATATCGTTATGTGTGTTTGCCAGTATGTTTGAATTCAGGACTTGTTTTCGGCTGTTGTAAAAGCACTTGATTGTACTCAGGATCCTCCCCTATTTGTTTTGGTTTATGAACCATTGACCGGATGAAATAACACTTTCTCATTTCTTGCGCAATTGAAAAGTCGCAACAGTATTGTTGCAGCTCTAAATAATTGGTCCTTCAACCTCAGAAAATGAGAATAAGTATTAAAGGAAGAGGAGCAGGACATCTGTGCATGTAAATGATGGAAAGGGATCACGCTCGGTCGCTCATACAAGACTTCCGTTACCTTTTCAAAGGAGCAGAACCAAAGCTTGACTTGGACCACGACGTGATGAAACTACCGAATACACTTCTGGAGAAACGAACCTAACAGAACTTTCAAACTGAGGACTGTCTTTTGTTTTGACTGACAGATCTCACTGTCCGAACTGGAACAGATGATCCAATTATCCTAGTTGTTTTGATCGCGGCTTTCTATTGCATGTCAAATTAAGGTAAGGACGTCAATATAAGAGATGTGACTGGTTGAAACAAGTAATTTTCTGAGAATTACTATTTTATTCTGCTGTTAGATTCTCAGCTGTGTCCATTTCGTGGATTCAGACAGTGGGAATGTCTCTTATTCTTGTCAGAACTGTCTGAAGGATCCTTATCTCGACAGTATTTTATGAATCCTTGTCGTACTGTATTATATGCAAATGAAACTTGACTAATGGCACGCCCAGGAGAGAAAACCTGGACGGTTTTGAAATATGCCGCGTATAAGGAGTTTTGAAACTGAAACAGTCAAAAACCGAATTAGATGGTGAGAGCCAAGAAAAGAATTCTATAAAAGTTAATAGAAAAAAAATTAATAAATTAAAAAAACTTTTTAGTAGCGAATGGTATTTTATTGTGGATAATTATAAAATTAAATACATAAAAGTTATCACTGTACTTCTACTACTAATATAAAACCGATTTGAGATAGTTAAATTAACAATCACTGCTTTTGTATCAAAGCATGCCAATTACTATAAATTCCTTCTTCAACTTCATAATTGGTTTATCCAGTAGTTAAGTTACTACTTCTGTTTTTTTGCAAGAGGTCTCACTTGAAGCTCAGGCCGTCACTAACGATTTATAAAATGTTTGCTAGTATGAGGATTGCCCATTGAAAACAACAATTTTGTATACCTTTGTAGGAATTTTTTATAGAGGATTTTTCTCATAATTCAGAAATATGGGGAGCCATTTCGAGGCATTATCATTAAAAATGGCTACAAAATTAGCGAGAATTCCATAATAAATGAGGAGAAGAATACAAAGAGTGTGCGGTTTGCTTTATGCTTTTTTCATTGAAGTAATAACAGTGTTGGGATTACGGTAGATTCTAACACCTTGTCGGATATTTCAACATGAATGATTTTTCCGATCCTTATCGTATGTCTTCTGGAATAAAGACAAGTTGCTACTGAGGCAGCAGCAGCTTCTCTGTTGATGTTCTTCTTTGACAGACTGTTGCGATGTTTGCTGACAGACCAGACCGCCCATGAGGTCACGTCAATATCACCAGTCTTATTTCATTCAAAAGGATGACGGGTGGTTTGTTGTCTTTCTATCATCAGGATAACAATCGTCAGCTTATAGCTTCATAAAAATATAAAGATGAGTGTTTGGCACAACATATTACAATCATCTCATTACGATCGTCAAGTGTGGAATGACTTTCGATTTTATTTCATGTTGTAGTTGCTTCCGACCACTTAATCTACCGAGAGAGCCTTTGCTTCTTCACCTCTCGTTCACATACAGGAATTTTAATAACTTGTTCCTTTATTTCCTGTCAACCAGAAGATTGCGAATGGCTCCGTCTGCCTCATTCTGATCACTGAACTCTTTCCGTTGTCGTCGAGACTGTGATTTAATCAAGTCAATTTCACTACCAGTAGCAATAACCATAAGTTTTCATTTTCGTACCCACGTAGTCCGGGAAGAGTTGTCCCAGAAAAGAAAATTGGCCCGGTTGACCGGATACGTGCCTGTTCACCCACACCTGACTACAAAAGAGCTTGGTGAAAGCCATCATAGCACACATACACAGAAGCAGACACCTGCGATTAAACCAGGGCAGGTCTGGCACGCTGTGAAGCTAAATTGGAAAGCGCCAAATTGGATCGACAAACGAGACCGTACGGTCCCGCTGTCCGCAGGTCCATTATCAATCACAACGCGGCTGAAAGTTGACAGATCAAAAAACCGTCGACCCGTTAGCCTTTCAAACACTGAAATAAAGTCGGCGATAAATATATGATTATGCCGGTGTGTTACTAATTCAGATTTGTAGTTAGTCACTGTGATAGTAGCTGGTAGATCTTTATTAATTTATATTTTAGATTAATTCATATCAATTATGCAAATTCAATATGTTAGTGTAAATGAACAAAATCTACTTCGTCAATCTACTTTTCAGTTGCTGTGCGCGTAAAAAACACAGTTCTTTAGAAAATTATCTCCAAATCTCATTATTTATTAAAATTAAATTAAAATAAATTGAAGGTAAATTTTTATTTATATTTAAATAGTTATGATATCCTGTTTTAAAATGAAAACTGTTTTCTTATATTTATATTATATTCATATATATTATTATATTTATCAATATTTTAGTTCCAATAAAAGTCTCGAAACATAGCGTTATTTTTCATTATTTTTCTTTCTTAAGTGTTCACCGTTTTCTTATTAGTCTACTTTATGTTCTGGTAATTATGATTAATATTAATTCTTAACATTTTTGAATTTAAAACCTCAAAATTACACAAACTCTACGTCAATACTTGTTTTATTATATAGTGGCGTGAAATATATTTTTTAGGATATAACATGTGGACGGAAATTATTTTCTAAGTGACAGGCTGAATGTCATCCACGTTGTGGCACGTCCCCTTTAATATTAGAGAAAGGAATGGAAAGAAAGATGCGGAAGGCAGATCAGGGTTAACAGGGATTATTTATGGTTGGTCTGTAGTTTAATAATACAATTTTCCATTCGCGTAAATATGAAACATGCATCAGGTAAGCCGGAGAGTAGAGTTATAAACGGATGAACTTAAAATAAGAACAATATTTATTTGGGAGTGGGAAATTGAAAAATTCAATCACTACGTTTGGAGGAAATATAATAAATAAAACATACAAAATAACTGGTTTGTAATGTATCATTGTGCACAATTTCAAGCATCAGATAAAAATATTTCTAAATTTATTCCATCCAATTACATGTTGTCCATTTGTATTTGCATTCTGTAAAATGCAATATATTGTTCTGAAAACGTATTCTAAAATCTTACAGAGAAAAGATGTTATAGTTTCATCATTAAATTTTTAAAAAAATTCTCTTAAATCTCAGCTAGTTTGACCAGATGTAATAAGGAATTTTTAGAAGCGGAAAAAATAGACGTTAAGCGTTTTCAATGGTAAATGCTTAAAACGGAGAGGAATAAAAATTTTAAGACTAAAAAGTAGAGGTCAGTTCATAGATTAAATTAATTTGGACACACGAGGAATCAACTGACGTATTTTATAAACGTAACAAATAATTTATTGGAACTGTTTAATTACCCAGAAAAAATTTAGGACGTGATGATTACGTCACTGTTATATAAGGACCTGATTTCTTTGCTGTTATAGTGCCAGAGGCCCTCTTAAGGATGAAGGAAGTGATTGAGGTACACAATAAATTAAGGTATAGGATACATCAAATATTTTTTGTAATCATAGTAATATAAATAAATTAGCTGTTTTTAGAGAAATTGGTACGTTTCCTAGGCAATGAAATTCAATATAATTAGTGAATTTAGTAAAATAATAACAACAAAAATGGTGAAGGGAGATGTATTTTAAAATTAATAAACACTGTTTCTAAAAATATGCAACTAAAGTGGACCAGAAGAAAATCTTAAACTCTAATTTGTCTTGAGAAATATTTTAGTTATAAGCAACTGTACCCGTAGTCCTTAAGTCTCGCTCTTGGTGGTGATGCATAAATCCCAAAACAAGTGTTTATAACGCTGTATGTTTAACCCGAAGAGATTTAGATGGAGGGGTTAATAGGCAGAGACGGAGATAACTGTCACTTGTGTCTCCCAAACGGGGGGAGATTTAAGCTCATTAAACGAGTAAGAGCTCATAAATTGAACCTGAACATACAAATGGTTTCTGGACCCTACGAACGTACATTTCACAAACGATATTTTTACACTCCTCTTCCGTATTACTTCGTTGGCAAATATGAACTTTCAGCTCTTAAAAGGAGATACGTCACCGTCAAAATGTTAAATATATAATTAAATTGTGAAATATGACTGACCGAAAATATTTATAATAAAACGCGAAAATACTGCAGAAAAATTAAATATGAACAGTAGATTTATATCTACTCTACAATTCCTTTATTATATTCTTGTGTAAGAAAAATGAACCAATATGTTTTAGATACAAAATATTATAATTTATTTATATATTTATCCAATGTGTTTTATGAATTATAATATAAAACCTTTTTAATTATTACAGAATACTGTTTATGAGAAATAAATATTGTATTTTTTTCTCATAAAACATATGAAGGTGTAAAGTAAAACATCTATTGCCTAAAATTGTTCCGTGATATATTCGGATTAAAATAGATTTACAGTAAAACTGATACACATCTCACTGCAAATAATCTATGGAATCAATGATTCACTATAAATTAAATTTTAAAATTTTAAAAAAAGAAACAAATATTTAATACCTAAACAAACAGTAAATTTTGTTTTAATGTACTTTAAAAACAATATAATATTGAAAATACCGAATCTTACTCTCCTAATTACAAAATATTTTCTATTAAATTTAAATTAACAAAGTAAGATGATAATTAAAACCATGCAACTTACTGTAACAAAATTAACTATCATCAACGTATTTTTATTTAAAAATATATATTTTTAAAGTATCATCTTGATAAATTTTTATAACTAAATGATATAATAGTTCATAATTGTATTAGGATAACCCGACTGAGGAATTTTTTATAACATTAAGACAAACATTTCAGTCGGAAGAAGGGAAAATGTAGGGAAACATAGTGTTGATAAACAAAATAATATGATTAATAAAAATGCATTTTTAATTATAAAACATCTGTTAAAATTTGTCGAATGTTATCATTAAAAACAGACGTTAACTTAAAATATTTTTTGTTTTGCGTAAGTTCAATTCTGGTTCAATTTGAATTTGGGTAATGGAACGGAACACCCGAATAAATTTAAAACAAATATTAAATCCACCTCTGTCATGAAATTTTCAACTATATATATATATATATATATATATATATATATATATGTGTGTGTGTGTGTGTGTGTGTGTGTGTGTGAATTCGGGTCAGTTGTTTATTCTGTAAAATAAACTTTAATGTTTATTGTTTGTAATTGCAATTTTACGTTTTATATTGCTCTGTAACCTTTACCAGAAATTTTTTATTACTAATTTCGATACTTCTTTTTACTTTTTGGAACTTAGTTGATATTAGATTACATAATTTAAGAATCAATAAAAAAATAACGAAATTATATCCTCATGGTTAAAATCGCAAACTTCAAATATTTTGCATTCTATTCACAGGTATTATCTTCCTAAATTAATGATACTATATTGTGTGACGAGATTAAATTAAATGTGCTACAATTCAACCCCAATTTGTCATAAATTATGTAGGAGTGATTTAGTTTATATTCCACAAATATTATATTTGATATCGTCCAATTGTTTAGTCAACGTATTTGTTCGTCTTAAATCCTTCGATATTGGCAAATTTGATTAAAATCTTATTATGTTTCTCACAGAGCCCAAATCAAGGGTGTGGTACTCTATTCTCTTCGTCATGGAAAAAAACTATATCCAGAATCAGTGCACCAATCTAATTACACGTTTCACCATTGCTGTGTTTGCGCTATCATGGCTCAGAAAGAAAGAGAGAGAGAGAGAGAGAGATTTTTTCGCCTTTCATGTGCCTCAATTAACCTCTCGTTGATTTTATTTTTCGATCGAATGAAACTTGACCTCTCTATCTGTCTCTCTCTTCCTTTCTGGATTGGCCTCGCATATAGTTTTTTTTTATCTTGTGTTTCTAATTAGGACCAGACGTGTATGTATGTGTTGATATTGGGGTCTCCCCTTCCCTTCCTTCGCCCACTTTGCCCTGGCACGCGAAATGCCAAAAGGTCGGTCCGATGGTCGGCGAAGTTGTGTGGCTGAGCCTCAAGGCCAAGGCAGGTGCCTCTTTCTTTCTTCTTCTTCTCGTCCTCCTCCACCTCCTCTTAAAAGAGAACAACTGGTTCCGTGAGAAGAATTTCCCGTGGCTCGAGCGGCGCGATGAATTATGCCAGATTGCCGTTTCGGAAAATAGCGGTTAATTACACATTCTCGTGTTGTATAATTGATTGTTCCACCACGCTCTTCAGGATTTAGCACCTTTCGTAGCAGCTCCAGATTCCAACCAACGTGCTGCTTACTGGATGACAGTTACCGTTACAGCTCTGTTATATTGACACACACACAGAGGAGGGAAGTTTCATACTTCCTCGGCTGTTAGTTATGATTAACCTCAATATTTTGACACCGTTACTTTGACGCGGGGGTGGAGAGGAGGAACTTGTTCGCGACGCGGAGATAGAGAGAGATTTACGCAGAGATTAATGTGCAAATCGTTGATGATATATTCTGCCCTATTGAATCATTCGAAAATTTCTCTAATCCGACAGCTTTAGATAAAATCTTTTATATTCTTTGGAGAAGTAACTGCTGCTCAATAATAATTACCAAAATAAATATTATCTCTCAAACATAACTACTTCTCCCTCACCTTCTAATTTATTCTACGTAAATCTCCTTACATTGGTAGTCAGACATACCAAAATACGAGGCAGATAGATAATTTTAATATATTTCAAATGGATAATACGTTAATATTAATAGAAATATCTAGAAGGGCTGGAAGTTTCCATGTGTGTTCGGTGGCACCGAAGCATCGCGTTTCTAATCTCTCGAAATGGTCGCTAGGCACGTAACACTAATGAAAGTTATTTTTATCAGACCAAGGGTCTTATGACCGGATTCTTCCAGAGAGTAAAGTTATGATTGCTGAAAATTTAGGAGTGTGGTACAGATTATCTGTCAGTTACATAAAGTTCGGCAATAGTGTCATTTCATGGACCAATGAGATTTTGTCGAGAAAAATCATGTAAGACACAAACGAGATAATTAATTAATTTAATCTTTCCCGGCGAAATTGGTTAATAAATCTATCGCAGTTAAGCACCATATAAACTCGATGTTGACGTTTCTATGGTCATTCTCTACAGCTGTCTTCAGATTACGAATAAACTAACTACTTTCACAGTCGTCGACGAGTGAGTAAGATGATATGATAATTCTTCAGGGCTAACAGCGATGATCATCGCAGATCAAAGACTTCGGATGAATTTTGGTAAGTTCCCAGTTTTGTTAAACCTAGTCGTCTCTAGAGGGGATATCCAAGTATACAGTTTATTCAAGACGTAAAATATCAAACTGTTTCGTCAAGATAACAGCAATTAGTATTATAATAGTTTTGTAAATTTTTAATTGAGTATTATTCTATATCACGAAAGTCGATGTTAAGTAAATAAATCTCATGCAAATATTATCACTTTTTTGTCTCAATTGGCTATCTTTCTTAGAAATTATTCAAACATTACTACATAAGGATACTGCCAAAGGTACGTTTGGCAATGATCCAAATATTTTAATTTCACATTTTGAATGTTTTACAATGACTATGAATCGACCCCTCAATTCATTCTGTCATTGAATAAGATAAATATGTAATTATGACTTAACATGTGGAAAATCAATACGCGCACTAATTAGTCTAATTATGGAGTGAAATTCAGAGAGAGCAACGGCGAATCATATTTACGCAGCCACACGACCATAATTCACTGAGAAACCGACGCCACAAAGATGTGAGCGACCGGCGATCATATTTCTCGAGGACCTCCCGGACACGGAAAGTGGCTTATTAATTAAACGACCGCGCGGCTCACTCTATCAATTGTCCCATCGGCGTGATGAAGGTGAGGAGCGAGTCTCCCTGACGTCCTCCATTACTTTGTCCCGCTCTGGGCGCGTGGCATACCTGTCATTTTCCAAAGAACAATTACAAAGGACCCCGAGCCCCGGGTCTGGGATCGGCTCAATAATTAAAAATGTGGATCGAAAAGTGAAATGTGCCAACTTTGAGCCTCCAGCGGACAAGAATGGGCTCTTTGACGATTCTGACTAAACCCGCCACTTGGTCACTCTTGTCACTTAAAACTTCCTATTGAACTGTGGGCGTGTCATCTTCAGATCAGACTGATAATTTAAATACTGAATACACAATTATTTTTCACGAAAATGAGGTTCTCGTCTGGATCATTGGAGACTGGAATCAATGTTTTCCAATTGTTAATCTTTCCATATAACATTATTCTTCACCGTCACCCTAACAATTGTTACTCACTTCAAACTTAAAATGCATTCCACGCCAAAATGCATTTCTGTTTGCAAAAGTCATTTTTTTGTTATCAGATTAATTTTGTGTCTTAAAATTCGTCCCGAGATACAGAAAAAAATAAATTCGAAAGGTTTTATGAACATACACTCACAAATAAATATAACTAATCAAATTCCATCTTAATTATGCTTCTTTAATTATTGTACGGTTTATTAGAAAATACAACAGAATAACAGAAATGATGAGAACAGTTGTTTCGTTCCATGACGTTGCTAAAAGAGCGGGCGTATTTTTCTCGTTGCCTTAAGGTGGTCCAACACGATTAATTAAGAGAAACGGAACCGCCGAGGAGTGGCGTACCTGTTTGGCGAGGGTGTAGAAGAGAGATGGGAACCGGAGACAGGTGAGGGGGTGGTGGACGCGTGCCATATGCAGGAGCGCCAGGTAGAAAGAAGGTGCTACAGCCAATTAAGACTCACGGACGCACGCGACTGGCGAAAAACCGAACTCGATCGGCTTTATGTCGACTCATCCAGGAAATGGAAACCACAAACTGGTATTACCTTCCACACCAACTATATAGCCTGAAACGTCATTAGGAGGGAGGCTTCCACTACATCTGTCAGAGTCAGCATTAATTCGACCCTACATTTCGGTACGACGACCAGAGGGAGAAAAATATTCCCATAAAAACGGCGCCCATGTTTCAGTCCATGTCTTACAAAATACTGGAGTAGAAGGAAATACGTATAACTATTATATTTTCATTGATTCACAACTCTTTTAACTATTTAGTGGACAAAAACCGCTCATGCGTCTCGTTCTGATAAATGATTCTCAGATATATTTTCCTGGAAGGATGCGGAATTTACTTCAGCATTGCCTAGTTATTAGTCAATACATTAATATTTATCTTCAATTTTTTTTATAACCCCAAAACGCTTCTTCTCATGATTTTCGTGACTAGTTTTGGGTATTTCAGAACAAATTTGATTATATAAGGAAGTATAAATAATGAAGTGTATATGATTTACTAAACGAAGATTTTTACTCGTTTTACTTTTAAAAAAACACTGAAATGAATGCAAAGAAATAATAAATTAATTGAATAAAACTCACCTCTAATGGTTATGAAAGTGAATTAACAGATTGTGTGACGTAGAAAGTTTCAACTTTTGGCTATCCCGGAGAGTGTAACACTACTTAAAGCTCGACTAAGGCCAGACGCAGCTTGGTGGGGAGGATGTAAACTAAAACTATTATTCACATTTAAATATTCGTTATTAAATATTGTTGAATGCAAGTGATGGGGAATTTCAGTTCGACAGTTGTTTCAGAATGAGCTTTCCGTGTTAATGCCATCTTCTCAGATTATTCGTAATAATTAATACTATTTTAAATCAATATATTTGGCATGTATAAGTGATCTTTTTATAGGAATATCAGGAACAACGTATAAAATCAAATAAAGCCACAAGAGCATTGATAATTTTGAGAGAGAAGCATTTAAAAACTTGTTCAAGAAAGACTGGATTTAATGAAATAAATTGTAAAAAAATGCAGTTGAAGGAAAAGGAACTTATAGTATATAAATCTGATGTTAAATATTACAATAATCGATAAGTATGTCGATGAGTATAATATAGATGAAGAAACTGTCAAATGAGCTAAATAAATCGTTACTTGTAAGACACAACCAAGAACCACGAATTCGGTACGGAAGGCTGATAAATAGTTTGTTGCACGTAATAATGATTGCAATGATTGCGTCATATTTTCATTAGGTTTTCCTTTTCAAAGTTTCTTTTTTTGCGGAGCCATGGCATTGGCGCCTGTATCCTTACTACACACTTGTCCCTGCATTTGCGAGTCTCTTTCACACGGGGTTGCTAAAAATGCGTGCCTACTTTGCTAAGCGGCTGTGTGTGTGCTTTGACGTTAACCTTTAAGGTACATACACAGCGACACAGACAGACAGCGAGACAGGTGTGGCGGGGGCGGAGGCTGTCTTTCGTGGCCATTGTCCTCGATCCATGTGCCACACGAACTCTGTGACCTCTGCCATCTCCAGAAATAGCCTCTCAACACTGACTCTGTGTTAACAGTTCATAAGTTTACACTCATTAAAGATTTTCGAACTTTTTTTTAAAACAATTCTCGTAAAGAAAACCTGGCTCTATCTTCACGTATGGAATGGCCTATTGCTCTGTCAATTAGATCATTTGCATAAAATAAAATAAATCTCATTCTCACACTCACCAACTTCCTTGCTGTCTGATCCAAGTTAAGACATAATGGATAATAAACTAAGTCCAGTAATCAGTGCTAATTGGAATAATCCTCGTCCAAGTACTAAAACGAGCATATGACCCATTATAACTCCAACGAGACGATCTACTGTAAGTCTTACTGACTAACACTCTACCACTACTAGCTACCATCAAACATTAAATTCCACTGTCTATTCAAAAATTCCGTTTTTCGTTCTTTTGCGGGTGTTTCTCTATACCAATTTCCAACTCCTCTCAGATCCAAACTTCCATTAAATAGCTTTCACATAACTGTTTATCCAATTTTTTTCTGAAAATTCCTTTCTTCAAAACAATCGGCACCTGTCCGAGCAGCTAAGTTCTTAATCCTGGCGGTGACATCAAATTTAACCTGTTTCGAAACAATATGCGTCTTTTTTTTTAACAAGAAAACTCTCAAGCATTCATTGAACTTATTTCATTATTTGAATTTTCCGAAAAATGTGCATCCCAGAAGTTTCTGTGGTGCATAAAAACTTTACGCTGACGACAAACGAATAATTTTTGGGGTTCATCCTAACAACTTTCGGTTTGAAAGTTCCCCATTTTTCTACTACTGTTGTTTATCAAATATTTACTAACTATATATTTTTAAATTCTATGATGTTATGATTGTATATTACGTTTAATTAATATTCCAGAGAAAGTTTCATCGTTACATAAAATTATAAATGTGTGAATAAGTATCATTGGATGAAAATTTTAAACCGCTAACGAAGGATGTAAATACAAAAAAATGGAGATGAACCTATGTAGTGCAAGAATTTCACAGCTTTGAAGCCGTTAAGTGCCAATCCCATTTTGGAAAGTGGGGCCACCTACCTTACGCCAAGCATTGTAAACATTTAACTCAGCACTATGTTAATCATCTGAAAAGCAATAATATTTGTGTTGGTATGTGCGTAGTTAGTAATCTTGTATGAAGGTAATGTTAGCAGAAAATATATGCTTATATTCTCCTTACAAAGTTTTAATCTTTTAATGATTAAAATAATTTCTTCTGTACTTACAATATTTTAACCTAACAGATTATGAGCTACTCTATATTCTAGTACTAATGTTGACCTTTATAGAATAAAGAGAAACAATTATTTTTAAAAACTTAACGATTTGTGTTTAATTTATTGTAAACTGCAGTAAACAGGGTTGTAAATTTCATTTATAGTTAGAATTCAGAATTTATATCTTGAAACTATAAAAAACATGGCCAACTGAAGCCCATGAATAGCTGTACGGCTTCCATTAATAATTAAACTAAACGAGCAAAATTTAGTAATTGAACAATATTTTTTTTAAAAAAAAGTCTTAGCTCCATCGAAGCTTAGTATTGGAAAAAAACATTCGCTTCCTTCTGAATTTTCTTTACAGAAAAGTTTCCCGTCGTAGCGAAGCCTCTTGTTATCCTAATTGAAATTACACTGTCCTTCGTTGAACAAATAATTTCGTCCCTTCAGCTACAGTAGAACGAGGATAATACCAACTGTCCTGTCCGCTCGTAACGTAGCCACAGGAAATCGAAGTCGTGACCGCTTCCAGCAATTATTACATTGCATTCATACCTCTCGCTCTGTCTCTCTCTAAAAAATACGTAAATCAAGTGTCACATTCTCGAACAAGCCAATATTATCGAGCAATTTCCAATCTCATCGTATTAAGGGCGAGTTTCGTAATGTAGTGGAGTCCCTGATCCTCATAATAATATTATTAGCTCGGTATAGCAGCGATGACCTTCCACGAGATCGGATATAGAGAAAGGGAGAGGAAACTCAGCGAGTTCTTATCTTCCATACGATTTCCTTCGACAGTCTGTAGAGGAGAAGAAGAATTCAAAGGACCAGTTATGTCCGTCTATCAGAAAAAAATAGTTTTACTACAAAATATATATTTTTCACACTTCCTGTTCATTATCAACTACATTTGGAACCTTTCTTCAATTTAATACTGATATTTATCAGAAATATAATAATAACACAATAAATAAAATAATGGCCAAACAGTAATAATTGTCAATGAAATTAATAAAATTAGAAAAAATATGGCACTTATTAAAACTCAGTCAAAATTCATTAATATAATAGGGAATAATTCTGGAATCATTGAAAATATTGGAAATGTATACATAAAATATCCCAGAATAATCAACAACAGTGAGTAAATATTTTATTATAATATTAATTAATTTAAGTCTCTTTTTTATATTTATTGTTATCCTTTTAATAAATAGAAGACGAAAATAATTATTCGCTGACACTTAAAACGTCTCAGTTCAACTAATCACAGTTTTGTAGACACTGTCACAATCAGCTGTTAGATTAACTTGGATGATAGGACGACAAAAAATTCTAAGTCAAATTTAACTATAAAATTTGAGTATTTATAGGAGAATTTTATTTTACAGCGCTGGGCGCAAGAAGTTTGACTGCAAAAGTTTCATAACTTACTAGTTATAACATTAATTTACATAAAATTGCAATTTCTCCGGATTAACGTTTACTATAGAAATTAATGAGACCTGAAGGTATTTTGGGTCGACATATTTCAATCCAAAAACGGAGTTTGAGATTTTACTGCATGTAATTGTAAATAAGACTATAGTTTGCTGAATTGTTCTAAAAACTGACGGTAAATTGGTGAATACTCGACGTAAAGTTTTTGTGCCCCTAAAACATCAACGTGGGGCTGTTTTCTTAATGTCTGTCCATCAATACTTGATAATACCGTTGAAAAAAAAATGTAAAATTGAGGACGGGTTTTATATTGACTGTCATCTTTTGGATTTTGTTAAGAATATGACCTTTGAAGTACATCCGGAGAGTCGTGTAAATGTACACTTTAGACAAAAATATGGAAACGTTTATGTAAAATGATAATTAGTAAGTTTCAGAAATTATAATATATTTTATGTACAAAAATATACTGATAATTAATTTCATCCTGGTTCTCATTCTTCTTCATTTCTCTCTCTCCTTCTCTTCCTCTCTTTATATCTCTCTTATCCACACATACTCGTAGTGTGTGAGACAAGACCAAGACCAGACAACTAGCAAAGGATAATGTTGGGTCGTAATGGCATTGTCACGCCCTCAGTAGTTAAACCGGTCGCTATGTTTCTTCGCAGACAATTATGTAAGGAACTATTCTCGTTCTCCTCCCGTTTTCCGTCTTTTGATTTTTCTTTAGTTCTTTCTTTCAGTACTTTTCCTACTAAGAGGAGGTGGGAAGGAGATTCACGGAGATAACAAAGCTCGTCCGTGCAGCTACGAAGAGTCAAAAAGTCAACCGTGTTGAGAATGGAGATCCTTATCGACTAATGGCCTAATGACAATATGCAAATCGCACGCCCCAGCCAATTAAGTCGCCTATTTTACGCTGTAAATTACTACACTCCTCTTCATTCCACCATTCACAACAGTTACCCTCTTCCCCCTTTCTCTCTGGTAATAAATGTCATTGGAGGAGAAAGTATGTGACAAACCAAGTGAAAACAATTGTATGACTCATCGCTGTATTTATCTTTCGTAAAAACTCCGGAGAGATATATTCTACAGAAATCTCTTACGGTGGAAGTGAAATGGTCTCATACTCGAAAACACGTGTAATGAAAGGAAGAAAAATGGTTTCAGTGGTCATCCAAACACCGATTTTCGAATTGGAAGCCAATTCCTATGAAGGAAAGATGATAAGATGTGTGAAACTTATAGTAGATATATGACATGTAAGTGATCGTAATTTAAAAATGATTTTGTATTTCTTACCTCTTCAGTCTCATCAGATCTGACATCTCAGGATGTCCGTCGAGAAGACAGAAGATCCAGCATGGAAGCACAACATGGGATCGAGAACGAACAGAGTAGCAGCCATAATAATAAAAAAATTATGTATCTTGAACTTCAACACGCATGTTCAGTATCATCCGGAATGATTGTGTAAGTTAATATTGGTAAAACGCACCATTGTGTATCGTTCAGAATCTCAGCGGATTGAGTCTAAACGCTCTCACTCACCGTGAGAGATAGTCACACCATCCATCAGCCAGCAATTATGGACCATGAAAACATATACAACCAAGCAGGCTTCTTCCCAGACAGATATCCAAAGCCCTTTTGATGTTTTCATACCTCCTCTTGGATGCTTGACAAAGTACTAGCTTGTTCATGTGAGTTGAACTGAAGAGTTCATCATTCTGGGTTATAATAAAAAATAGTACGTAAAAATTACGTTTAACGTCGTGAAGGAAGGGAAAGAATCATTTGAAAACATAACTGCAGATTGGAGTGGAACAACTCGTAAAATTATCATAATTGACCTCTGTCACTTGCAACGAGCATTTGAACCTTTCCTCTCCAAACGCATCCATTATGTTGGCAGCCTGTAGTCCGTGTAGTAATACTTTCTCAAGGCAGTATTAATGAATAAAATTCTGATCTTGGATATTAGTATCTAGATTGGGTTTATTCCTCCCCTTAAAAGACCCACCACAGAGATGTGAGTACATTAGCCAGCCCTATCGTGGCGAATGAAACCTGTCTCCCCCTTGAAGATATTTACGAGCAGCCGGTACACGATCGTAAGAAATCGTGCAACGTTCTTTAAAAATTGCGACATTTACGGTCTTAGTTCTTCAGTATGACCTCTACCCCTGAAGAACGCGACTTCCATGACGCGAAAGAAATAAGAAAAGGAGAAACCTGCTTATTGTTGGTGTCTGTCTGGACCACAATTGTAGGAACTGATGGTAATTAGTTTTTTAAGTGTAATCGCTAAATTTTTCTCTTTATCGATATGAAATAATCAAAAATTCATAATTTAGCCAATATCTCTTTCTAATTAATATTTAAAAGAATATTTCTATATTTTTGTAAAGGTGACTAGAATTTCACGTATATTCATTTTAAATACTAATATAAGAAAGATTTATTGTGACGTTAAAAGTTTTCAACTCGTGTTTAAATTACGTTCGCGTTCACTCAGTTTTTAAGTTTCATTCTGTGTTTAAAGCGGTTAAACCATGAATGTCTACAAAACTATTAGTACTCATAAATCGTAAAACTGAGTCTGCAGTTCTAGAGGAATAATTTATTTGAATATATAATTCGAAATAAAATTGAACTGGCTCAATACTCAATTAGAGTAATAATAGTGATAAGTTCTCGTGTTCATATGACGATTGAAAGTGTCTAGAATTATGTCCTCCATTAATATCTATTTATGACCTACATTTTCTATGCTATAAAGGCCAAACGTGTCATATAAGTATCAAATGTCCCGCCAGAGGCGCTAGCTTCGTCAGATAGATTTTAGCCAAAGATGACTAGCGTTTGAGTTCAATCATCAAATGTTGGTTCCAAGTCAGGTCTTAGCACTGGCTACTTATTTATTAATTTATTTGAATTCAAATCGTTTCAATATGAAGTAGTGTTATTTAGTGTATGAGGGTTGTTGTATTCCCTTACATTATCTCAACCTCTTATGGTTACATATATTTAGGAATTTGAATTATTTGAATTCATAATATTTGTCAGATTTTCTTTACTGGTCGACATTTCTTCATTGTCAACATTGTAGGGTTTTATATAGATTATTGGGGATTTGAATGAGTCACGATAAGCCGTAAGAGTGATTATATTTAGGCAGGCCGTTAGAAATATTGTATAAAGGGCACACACACAAACAAGAATAAGAAAAGGAGTGGCGTGGGTGTCGAGCAAACAGAGAGCTGTCAATTGCGTCCAGGCAAATATGCACTGCCTTGTGAGTGAATGTGCGACCACACAACGGGGCCACCGTGGGTGGGTCAAGGTGGAAGAGAAGGGGTGGGACGTCATTACGAGAAGACGACACCGTTGGTTTTGAAGACTCTAGCGTGCTCCACACAGATCAAAATCTGTAACGGCAGTAGCTACAGTGTATCCCTTCGTTTTACTGAACAACTTTCACGTTACTGTAATTTGTAATCTAACGTTACCTCTATTATTCATGAATTAATTACAGAGACTTGTATTTATATAACATCAATTATTATATAGTGATTCGCATATCTCGAGCTATATTATTCCAGCCGTAATGATCTCAACTTCACCATCGTTCTCTGTGGAGATGTGAAAAATAAAACTTTTAAGGGAACTGATCTGAATCGCTCACTCACTTCTCACCTGTAAACAAAATAGTTATTACATTTTTTCATTAATTCTAACTAGATTTTCAGTGTATTTGGCTTATATTTTCTGGACAAAATAAATTTCAGCAACAATTAAGTAATACAAATATAAAAGATATTATGAAAAAATGGCAAATTTATAATACTAATCATAAGTAACAATTTTTTTATGTGTTTTAACTTGATATCGTCGTTTATTGACAGTAAAGTGAAATTTAATATTTTTCGGTTCCGGTCTTTCAGAAGGAGTTTAGAGATTTATCGTGTGATATTGTATTTGGCACTTTCTGCTTGAATTTCTTACACTTATTAGAATCCAAGTAATCATAATGTAACATCAATGACCTCAAGAAAATATTCCATTTAGTTATTAAATTAATGTAAATAGTATCACCAAGTTAAGTCCCAAAATCGGGACGATTTTGTGTACATACTTTCTCAGAAAATGTAATAATTGAAAATAACAATTTTCTGATTTATTATCTAATTGTTATACTTAAATGTCAGTTAAATTTCCATGCTAATTTATATTTTAATTTTAACATTCCCTAAAGCCTTAAGATGTTATTAAAACTGTAATTTGCAGATGGATTGTGCTTTTAGATTTATAATTAATATTTTTTTTATACATACGAAAATATTTTAAAAAGTTGTGTTGTTACGAACTAAGTACTGCAGGTCAAAAGCTTTCATATAAAATAAATTATTTAGAAAACCAGTGACTACTATAAGGTTATTTACTACATCATTAGCTTCTACAGTAAAACTCTTAATCACTAGGCAGTAAATTTAAGCTCCTATTTATGATGAATATTAGTAATTAATTTGACTCCTTGAATTTTTAAATAAATTTTAAATATTTGTATCACGTTTTGATTCAACTTATAATTTTGGACGCTAAATTTCAATTTATTTTTATGTTCACTAATTCGACTCTTTAAAGAGCGTTTCGTTTGACCGATATAACAAGAAATGTAATCAAATAATTTTGTAAATAACATTATGTTTATTTATAATATTGATAGTGATTATAATTTTAATTATTGGAAGTTTTAAAAATTTATTAAATGCCATATGTATTAAAAATTCGTTAAATTTATTTTTCCTGACTTGAAAAAATGATAGTAGATAAAAATAATTTACACATGATGAAGTCCAATAGTTTGATATGAAACGTCGTGATTCTTTTATTATAATGATTTAAATCTTTCAGAATAAGTTTTAGATTTCCTTTCATTTATTTCAGGAAGTCACTTAAATATAATTGAGGATAAAAAAGTTACGACTGAGACGTATCGATATATAATCACAATATATTCGAAATTTTACTGGAACGTTTAACTGAAACAACAAATTTTAGGGTTATTATGGGTACTCAAGTCACCGAATCGCTGTCATTTTCTTCAGTAGCCACAAAATTAATACACCATGATTAAACATTTCGTTTTCGTTCTTTCTATAATACATATTCCACATTTAAAAATTTACTTGTTACAATATAAAGTTCCAAACATTTATTCAAAAATGTATTTTATGTCTGTAATGGTGAATCGTAAAATTTGTTTCACTTAGAGAAACATTCAAGCTGTTATTGCAATTTAGCCCAATTTCCTTGCGATTTGAGTTATGGAATTTATTTTAATGATGTAAGTGGAATGAACCAGAATTCTTCAAGTGTGTGATTTGATACATGTGTTTTCAGAGAATTTGTAGCTTAATTCTAATAAATAAGAAATTACCAAAAAATGGGGCAAATGAGGAGGACCATTGAAAAAGCCAAATCTCGCCTTGGAAAGGGGGAATTATAACTATAACAGGCGGGCGAATTATCCAGAACCTCGATATTGAGGAAAACTGGTTCAGACGAAAAAAGAGGTATTAAATACCTCTAAATAACATTTTAGTGTTGGAGGGGATTTTTTTAATAATTAAATACTGTGATTTGATGTGGTACCGCGGTGATGATAGATTGCGGCAATTGTGGCTTTCTCGACTAAACACTCTGCAATTTCGTTCTAAATCAGAAGGGAGTTTATCCCCCCAATCTTCGACTACCCTCGAGGGCTACGATTAAGCTACCGTTCAGAGGAATAAATAGCTCCTTTTTTTCCCTCCTTGTATTTCTTCTCTCCTGATCACGCAATCGCGCTTGGCCACTTTGCTCCGAAGCGCCGTGGGAAAAGGAGTTATTCTAACTTTGGCGCGGTAATTAGACCGCATAAAGACATCGCCGAGACAAGAGCGAGGGCAAAATTGTAGGGGTGATTATCTTCATATCGCAGGACTTCATCTGCTAATAACTTTTTCTATTTTTATTTCGTGAATGTGCACTGTACACCGCCCTAACAAGAAATTTCAATAGCCCACTTCCACCCAAGGCCGCTTAACGTTGATAAGTGAGAATACTCAGGTTTATATGTTTCTAAATATTATTATATTAAAAATCTAAAAAATTAACTTGAGAAGGAAAAATCATGCAGTTGAACTTTGAAAACATTTTATAAATTCATAATTGGCGACTTACAAACATCCTGGTGTATCTAGTCATAAACAATTTGTTAGCTCGTCTACTACAGTTAAATATTAATTTTTCACATCACTCGCAGGTGTCTTCAGCACAACTTTTTCCACTCAGCCAACTAAAATAAATTCACATCAACATACTCGATACCTAATAAATCATTTCAAGTTGACTATGATTTCAAACGGTGAGAATTGAAGAAAAATAGTCACTATATATTAACGATCCTGGACCATTTAAAGGCGAGGTCGAGAAATTTTCAGAGAACACTTGTATGTGTAATGGAGCCTATTGCAAGACTAGAAACATATATATTCGTGAAAATCCTGCCCCAATGAACGTTAAAATAGCTTTCGAAAATGACCGGGGAAGTTGATAATTTTTTAACTAATTTTAGTTACTAGTCTTTATAATATTAACTCAGAACTAGGCTGAACAATATGAAAAGTATTTTCCAGGATATAATAGGTAGGTTTCAGCACTGAATTGGAATTAAAAAAATAAATCTTCAAAACAATACAAACTATAAACAGGAATACAGAGAAAACCTGAATTTTTAAACAATATAGTCCAGTGAAAAGTATCTAATATTACACGTAAATTGCTATTTTAAGTAATCATAAAGTTTTAGTAAATATCAGCTTTGGGAGGAGTAATTGGGGTTATCAGTGGAAAGTATAACTTGACGTGGATAAAATATTAGATATCGAAGGTAAAAAGGAACTGATAGTGGTAAATATAAATTAATAATACTTGTGAAACATATAGATCGATGTATACAAATCAGATAAACGTGTTCTATTTAAAATAAATAATTCTTAAAGTATTTAAATCTTTTTATAGTAAATAAATAATTTCACAGTTTTATAAAAATTAATTCTATTGAAATATAAATGAATTTATCTCATTTTCCCAGGATTTTTGGTGGGTTCTGATTCGGAATAGAAGAATATTGCTATAAATTGAGTTAAAACTAAATGCATATCAAATGTATGCATACTAAACGTATGTAAATAAAACTGCTAATCGTAGACCTTGCATTTACAACCATTGAATTTTATCACCCACGTAAATCTTTGAACGTGATGAATGCTGTCGGCGGTGTTCTGGATTTCGTCTTCCGGATTTGTTTGCTGTTGTTCTGTTTGTTGCTCGTTGTTCGCCGTCTGGTGAATAATTTGCTTTCTATTTTGATATCTCTCTTCCCGCTGTTTAAATTGTATATCTTTCTTGCTACCTCTATAATAACTGATCATGATCGCTTATAACGCTTGTAACTCTCTCGCTGGCTACATTGTAACTTTTTTTTCGCTGTCTCTCGTATAACTGATAACTCCTTACTGCCCATTATTCTGCCTTGCTTCATCATCATCTCACTTCAGAAATCTTCCTCGTTCTAAAACTATACCAGCATCGAATATTTTGGCCTTCTTTATTCTTAGTACATTGCATTTAGCAATTATTCTAATATTTTTTACAAAAAAAAATTCTTAAAAATCTCATCGGAAAAAGACATAACGAAAGGGAGAAACTATTGCGAAGGAAGACAGACATTTTAGTTCTCTCTAAACACATAGTCTTATAATTTTTTATATCAATCTTATCGCAATTAGCAATATGGACACTAGTGAGAAGTTGATTTATTTTGATGAATAAGAATTAAATGCATAGAAACAAACATACTTCAAGCCTTTTCGGAGAATAGTATTTAAAAAATAATTATACTCAAATGTTGACAAATATGTTCAGCAAATCCAAGTTAATAATAATAATAATAATCCTGTTCAATAAATAAAATAATTAATAGAGTTTCACAATAAATTATATCCCAATGCAAGAAACATTCCTATATAGAACCGGGAAATCCAGGCCATAAATAATTATTCATTAAACTATATTAATCATAAACCATCCAGTTAGTAGGAATCTACTTTAGGAAAGCCGGCCAATTAAATGCATCTGTGTGTATACATTCAGACACATATTTCTCTATACATCATATATTTGTTGTTGTTCTCCCCCAACCCTTCAGCTTTTTTCTGTCCGAGTGATAGGTTTAACTTTCACTGAACACTGCAACTAACTTTTTTTTTATCAACGAGTTTGATTTAGTTGCGATTATAAATCGAGTTGCCATAAATTTCAGATCCAGCTAAATTAGTGGGACCCCATGTAAGCTTGTAGTTCCTTTTGTGAGACACTGAGGTTCCTTCATATTTATTGATGATCTTCCCGGCCGAAATGATTAACTGGAACCACCAACACCAGCTTCATAAATGAATAAGAAGAGGAGACGAGGACTAGCTGGGGCTGATTTGCATCAGGTGGGCATAACTATATCTTAACACACACACACACACGAAAGAAAGGATGAGAAGAGTGGGGAAACGCCTTACGATGCATATTTCAACAGGTGCAAAACTCATTTCAATGGTTGTAATTCAATATGCGCAGGAGGTGGACTGATGACTGCGTGTGTGATCTTAACAGAGAATGAAGAAAGAGGGTGGGAGGAGGATTTGTTGAAGGTGAGTTAGTCGGGCGCCAGACCAAACGAGACGGTTCATAAATAATAAATAAGTAACGTTCCCAAGTGTAGACACCAATGAATTACTTTAGCATTTTTTAATATAATGTTTAGTGAGTCGGTGAGTCATTCTGGTGAGCACGACCCAAAAATAATAACTTTAAGGACGAGAAGATGACATAACGTTTTTTTCTTCAAATGGTTGAGAATAAAAAGAGGAAACTACGTTCTTTTCAAAAACTGGATATTTGTGTCTGTAAAAATGAACTAAGTAGTTAAGTAAATAATAAGAATGCTAAATTAAAACTTGATTAAATATGTTTTTAAGTTCTTAACATTTATATAACGCTCTCTCCTTTCCGTTTATGTATTTTAATTTGTTTTATCATTTTCTAATGCTTTATAATTTTTTATATATATTTTTATTACATATTATTTATTTTTATCCTACTGTTTTCTATATATGATGTTCAGGTTCTTTCTTCTCAGTGTATTTTTATATCATATACTTCATTATTATTTTTGTTATGCCTATGAAATATTTCTTTGACATGTCCAAGCCATCAAAATGTCGCGCCAATATATTATCACTCGATTAGAAGTCAGAGAATATTTTGTTCATTCATTACACTGAGAAAGACTGCATTCTTTAACGATATTAATTATCAAAATTTCAGTTACCATACCCAGCTAATAGAAACAAATATTTAATAAAATTACTTGAGCCCATATATTCTTGCGGTATAAGTGAAATTGATATTCATGATACCCTTGACACGGTCACGATAGCCTTGTTCAGTTTCCTTTACAGTATTTCTGGTTTAGAAGACGCCAAACAATAGCTAATGTCGCGTTTCTCACGGGAACAACTAGATAATGGTAAATTCCTCCTACACAAATCTAGCTCTTTATAATTATGGAAGGCGTAGTCCTCATTAAACTGTCCGGGCAGAAATAAATTAATATTCTTCATACTGCTTACGTAAATGGAAAAGACATCATCAATCATAGGAGAAAATGTCAGTTCACTTCTTTCTGATACCACATTGGTACAAAATAATCTACATTAATAGAACGCAATTTGTTGAGCGGCCTGACAAACGGGATAATGACGTCAATGATTTTTTATTACTTCACACGCACTTTTTATATAGGTTATATATTTTGTGGAATTTAAAGACAAGATTAGAGGGTCAGGCGACAGATAAAACTCATTTGAATTATTTCCAACGTATGACTACATTGCCTTAGAATTAATACCACTTTCTTTACGGATATCAACGAAATTTTTTCTTGTAGTCTCACGATGCCGAAGAAACACTTAACAAAGATAATTAAGATCTTTCAACTATTTTGTGAATATTTGCTTCTTTAAACTACATATAATATTATAAAATATTTACCTTATACACTGTAATCACTGTCTTCTATTTCTTAATTAATAAGTAGTTTATGCTCCAATAATCTGACTCGGAAGATATCTTCAAACTAATTTTGCTATGAATTAACATCGTGCACTCTATGTTTTTGTCATATTCATGCTGTACTCCACAATAATGCTACATAAATGTTTTCTTTCAAACACAGTAGTTGAATTAATATCATCAATAAATCTATTATTGAAAATTTTTTTTCAATACAACTTAAATTTATGATATTTTATTCTCTATGTTGCCCAACCTTGTTAACCTCTTAACTGCGTGAAGAAGTACTTCAGACCAGATAACTTTTATTAGTTTTGTCAACATGCATTTTTTTTAATGTATCACTAAGGTTGTAACATGTAACTCGCGTATTTTTGTGCTATTAAATGAATTATTTACTATTTATGAATAAACTACGACATCGCGTAAAATCCACTGTGTGACTGAGCGCTAGATGGATGGGATTCCCCGGTATTATATCAGCGCCAGTCCGTCAGAACAGATGGTTAGGTGGTGTTCCAGACTCCCAGTGGCAATCTGAAAAGAAAAGCAGTCACCGACCTGTAAAATAGAACATATAGTTGGGAAAATTTGTAAGAATTATTGATTTGAATCTTGAGAGAAGGAGGTCAGATTTGGGCCCGAATTAAAAGTGTGATCGGAGGAGGTTATAAGACGACATGAAAAATTTTCCAGTAATTTCAATCACTTTTAATTTCCATAAAATAGAGCAATGCCATGTTGATCGATGTGGGCATCCTCTGTTGATTTTTGTTACCGACATTCTACTTACCGTTTTTATTTCTCAGAACATTAACTTACACGATCTTTACCGATAGTGATCCATGTCTCGTCCTTTTACTACTATAGTTCCTTTAGTCATTAAACTCTTTAGAATCTCTAAGTATGAATTTATGTGCTCTGACTTGAATGTTCCGAATGGGTTTTCGAGTCCAGTCATACGGTATTCTTGGGTTTAAATCACTTCGACTCGTATTTCAAATCTGGAAACTAGTGTTCTAATTCAGATCAACCCCCGAAAGCTACAATACACATAGCGCAAAATAACGTACCTGCTGTATCTTTGCAAGTGCAATAAGTCATGGTGATAGCCATCGAGAGCAGCAGAGAGAGGGCCAAAATTCCCCCATGGGCGATGCTGTAGATTCCGATCAACGACTAGCACCGTGGCTGGCTGTAGCAGGTTTCTTGCGAAAGCTTTATTACAAGAAAAAAATATTTTTTTTGAATAGAAATGGCTTCATTATTTTGCCTTCCAAGTTTGATCAGCTGTGACTCAGATAACGGACACGCTGATTGTCTGATAAAAATGTGAAGGAGAGGGGAGATTTGAAACCTTTTGTGTGTGTGGGAGTTTGTATATTTTATGTATATTAATCTAAGTGAACGTATTGTGTTTGGCATATTTTATTTTCGAGGTCGGTATTTCTTTATCTTCCTGCGATCGGAAGGCACTTTGCCGCTCTTTTCCCCTGGATAAGATTTCACCATAAATATTTTTGATTACTTAAAGCCTACATACTTACCTTAAGCAACATATATGTTACATATTACTATTTAATTAATATTTATACTTTGATGCCATATTACATTATATATAAAATTAATGGGATATTTCTTATCAGTTCATATACTTTCTGTTTGTTTTCTCAAAATCATAAAGCTAGATTATAATTATGGATTTTAAGATTCTCATTCTGCACAGCCGAAGGGCATTGTCACAATAACCCTGAGGGGAAGATTTTTATATTATTTTTTAAAAACAGAAAAAACCTTATGTCCTTATTAATAATTTGAAATTAAATATGTATAAATGTTTGAGAAATAATTTATGTGTGGTTTGAATTTAATGTAGCCCTGTTATATTAAATTATTATTGTTATTTATAATAAAATTTTGATGGTATCTTTATTAGTTTTTAAATATAATACTTATTTTTGGTGGCTGTCATAATTTGTTTAATTTTTAAATATTATAAACTAACAATATTTTTCTTCATATTTATTTTCATAAATATATTAACATTTCCCCAAATAATTATATTTTTGTGAATGAAGAGAGAGCGTGTACATATTTTTTAAATTGTTTAAACTATTGCAAATATTTTTTATTATTTTTTCATTACTTCCCACTATACTTAAATTAATAGTTTAAGGAATTATCTTTAAGTTCTTCTTATCCAGTCTAATATTTTTGATACTTGTGGTACCATATTTACCATGAGAAAATTTAAATGCAATCTCAACTGAAATTTTCGCGTAATAAGTGAATCGTTTGATCTTAGCACATGTTCTGATAGCTGGTCGTCAGGAATTTCACAAATCCTTGTATTGTGTGGTAAGCAAGTTTTCTTTGTCTAATGCATGTGTGAGAGAATTAGTCTTGTTATCTGTGTGAAGGCTCTCCTAAGTTAGCAGGTGGAGGAGGGCGGTGTTCCTTCACGCCTTTCGTCTGATAGAGTCCTTAAGGTAATGTAAGGTAAGCTAAGGCAGTGTGTTGGTTTAGGAGAGGGGTCATCTCATTAACCTTCGTGGCCGTAGGAAGCTTCGCGTAGGCAGACTGCGTGAGATACGGCAACTGGTTTTACCCGCAATCCTCCATACTGCTTACAGTTGTAGTAACAAAACAAAGATCATCTCTGAAACTCGACAGGGTAGTCAAGATCATCGTCTGTCGCGAGTATCCTTGACCGATGGAACGCTTGAAACCTTCAGTCTCTGACATAACATATAATTCTAGCAATAGAATTGTTACTTGCACTGTTCCGAAAACTGTTAACTTTATTTATGGGGATAAAAGTGAACTTCATTACAAGATTCATTAACTCTTAAAATTCATAACTGCTCTCGAATCCATTTATCGTGCTGCAGCGTCCCTGATGAACATCGCCAAATTCAATCTGCTGCCACCTGGCGGCTGAGTCCAGACTCAGGCGTTGATTGTGGACACTCGCTGCTGAACGAAACTTATGCTAAATACATGGTGTTCTTTTCAATAAATAAAATAAACCTTTAAGTAATATTGGATTTTTATAATATTAATTAATCATAAAAAACTTTTATACAGCCCCCAATTTATTTATAACTTCAAACACCATAAATGTTTTGGTGAGTCAGATTCTACGCATCCTCTTTGAGGTATGAGGTTAGATATTTGCTTGAAATGGATTTTCTGGGTCTATGAGTAACCATACATGCAAAATCCAATTTGTCTCTTAGACACTGAAGATAGATTTGGAAATACTGGTGTCAATCTCCTTTCCACATCGATAATTTGCTCATCCTTTCATTATTTTCCGTGTTTTCACGGGGAAATACTTTTACCAACCATTCATCATTGGCCTCATATTCAAGGAGAAATCAGATTAATCTCTATAAATTGGACTTTAAATATGAAACTGTGTTGCGATCTCAGTCTCGCGTTAAGTTCGTCCGATGTTCCAACGATGAACTACCGGAAGCTTCTGAGAGGTTTCTTTGCCTTCTTATTGTTGTTATTAATCGCCTCTACCTGGCCTGGAGTCGCTTATGAAAATGTAACGGTCTCACAGTGGTATTTGTTACTGTTCACGTCTGTAGCGGCAGAAGCCCTCCCTTCTCCTAATTACCAACGTCCTGTGCTTTACACCACCACCGAGGGAGGCTGGGTTTTACGAACACGCTCACAGTTTCTAGTTCCTTATCCCCTTTCTCTTTCCTTTTCAACCATTCTTTTTTTTCCCCCTTTGCTTGTAGCCGCATGTTTGCTTTGTTACTGTTGTAGCTCTTGTTGCTGCTGCTGGTGGCGGCACGATTTATTTTGACAATATGTGCACTCGTTTACAGAACCGGTCCTTCTGAGAGGGGAAGCGAGCACACTATTATATATTATCATTATTATTTTTTATCTTGCTTCCTTACCATTTCTTACTACACGCTCTCTCTTTCTCCTATTCTTCTATTAACATATCAGCGGAATTACATTGGGGAACCTGTCGACAGCGTTTGTGTTTTGTCTCAAATTTATTTGCACCCTGTGGTGAAATGAGTCAATATATCAAGAGATATGCTGGGATCGTAAATGTCGCAGACGTCAAACTCTTGGTATTAGATCAAAACCATGACACCGCTGTAATAATTCACGTTTTAGATATTCTTGTTTCCTTCTGATGACCTTTAAATATTTTAACTGTTTACGCCATTCACTTAAATAAATCACTAAAATATCATAATATAACAACGTACTCTTCCCTTTTACAGAATACAATAATTATATTATTTCGCAATAGGATCCCTTTACAATTAATATTACACAATTAATTTAATATTACCAAAATAATTTTCTTCAGTTACTGATTAAGCGATTCTCGAAAGGAGATGAACATTTGTAAGACGCATAAAATAGAAATGGTGTCAAAACCAAAGATGAAACAGTATTGTCATATAGTTGTATAATAAGGAATTTTTTGAAACAGATTCTAATGCACAGTCCTGGAGATAAATGTATGGGACTAACTTTGTGTCGCAGGTGGTCTTCAGGGCAAAATAACAACATATTGTGCAAAATTTATTAAACATTTTTTCTCCAGCAAAAATTGACCTAAAAAACAGCAGAATTCAACATATTTTGACCAGAGGGTGGGACTTATTACTTTACTTACTCCGTAGATATTTTTCAGTAATATATTCGTGGGCGAGTTAAAGGAGTTAGTGTGAGATGTTAATCAAAATATGGAAAATTATTGAAATTTATATACGGTTCTTAGACGGTTCATGACCAGAGATAAATATACTAATTATACTTAAAAAATTGACTAATTATCACTGATAGAATAAATTCCACTCAACATTCCTGCAATCCTTGTTGTTTTCAACAGGTGATACAGAAACACAAGAACAACTCGACACACAAACCTGTCAACGAATTAAAAATCAATGTAAAAAAAATCGTTAACGTTGAACATTTATAGAAGCGAGAAGAAAATGGTTCTGAGTTAGTTCTTGAAGTTAATTTAGAGAACAGGGAAACAATTTTTACGAGAAACTATCGGGTTTTATTGGAGAATTTTTGCAGCCGAACGCTAGCTGAAATTGGCAAACTACCTTTCTCTAGGAAATTTCTTGCAGTTCACTTCCGCCCGAGTAAAGTAGGAAACAATGTATTAAATCACGACGTCAAGACAGTCGAATCCAGAATTCCCGTTTCGAAACAGAGTATCGTAATTATCATCGTTGTTCAATAAAATAATATTTCTGAATGACATTTTATGAATATTTATTATTTTAATTATTGTATTAATAAAATTTTAAGCCTTAAATAAAATTATCTCTTCTCTCAGAAAAATATAATACCAAATATGAAATAAAGTGGAAAAACTAACTCGGGAAATGTTTGGTAGAAGAACAAATTATTTATACTTGAAAATCAATTTAGTAGTTAAATGGAAATCAATAAACAAATATATTGGCCAAATAGTTTAAATTCACATAAAATTACCAGTCGTAAAAAGTAATTCTGGCCCAAATAATTCAATTGAGTTAGATACACAGTAAATTAGTATTAATATATATATATATATATATATATATATATATATATATATGTATATATATATATGTGTGTGTGTATAAGTATATAACATATAATTATGTTATATATTTTTATAATTGTATTAATTATATGTTCAATCATTATACATTGTCTGACTGTTTGATAAATAACAATGAAATATAGAAAACGCTAATTAAATTTAATATTAAACATTTATTCCCGTGCAGTGTAAAAAGTGCAGGGGAAAACGAGGTTTAATGATTGAAGAATGTTAAAAAATTATCGGTTATATTACATTCACAAATTAATATACTTAACATAATTAATAAAAGTCTACTGCTTTTTCATCAATATATTAATAAAAATTAAATTAAATTTTGAGGTTTAATGAACAAAAATTATAGACAACTGTAAAAGTGATTTTATTTCCCCGGGCTTGTAGACGGAAGCACACATATGGGTGACCCAATTTCCTTGGTCAGATTAGCTACGTACCATCTGCTTCCTTGCTGCAATCTCGTTCTTGTGTGTGTATGTGAGTTCTTGTCCATTGTTCCAAATGGAAACGGTGCTTTATCACCTGTCAATGAGCCACTTAATTGTTAGCACGCCGCTCCACTTTCAGGAAGCAAGGTGGATGGAAATGAGGTTGGAGAGTTATTTAGGGAGAAATAAAGGCGAAACACCGTAATAATGAGAAGGGATTTGCGTCGCAGTAGCACACACAGGTGGACTGTACTGTTTCTCCTTTTTCTTTGCCGGTAATGGGAGTAAGAGAGGGAGAGACGTAACCTGCCCACCCAATGTATGTGGAGCTGTACAGTTACAAAGGTGGACCTCTTGTAGCACGGTTTTGTAGGTCGCCTTCTGCTGCTGCTGGTGTTATTACTATTACAACTACTATAGCGAGGCGAGCAAATACGGAGATAATTACCTGGGTTGACCCGTTGCTCGATTGTGCGCAGCAGACAGAAGAGGACATCATAGGGACGTAGGGAGGGCAGAGCACAGCTATTAAGCGCCCACACGACCTGCTCTCAAAAAAAGAGACGGACAGCACAGCAACTTAAGGACGAGGTGAGGCAATCGAGGAAACTCTGGGGTCACACATGGCACGATGAGGCAACTATATGGGGCGCCTGACGCCAGTGTCTCTATTAAGTGTCCGACCATCCTGCTCGTCCACACTAATCTCCTTTTAATACCTCCACCAAATACCACCGTCACACTTCCAGAACGATTTCTGCCCATCAACAAATGACGTCATGCGATTTTGTATTAATTTAAATCTAGCTAACGCACTTCCGGGTAAATTTTCTCAACTCACTTTGCAGATATTCATTCCAGAGTCTACGTGCATGCTTCAGGATTTAGGATTGTGCTTCCCGAAAATACGTGATGACAATTTGAGTTGTTGGTATAGACTTTGACGTACTGCAAAGAACGTACACACCATCGGTCAGCAGATGGAATGGGAAAATTGAGTTTGAACGCACCTGGAAGGTAGTCCTGGAACGTCCTTGAAGATAGTCACGACGGAGACGTCTAAAGCAATTATACATAATTTGTTCACGTGAGGTTAAAATTTTAAGCACCTGAAAATCCAACAGGCATTAACAATGAGAAGCTGACAGACCGTGATGGGAGAGAAGTGATAGGTTAGTCAATTAAGTATAACTTATCATTTCAAAATACAGTGCGCAGTCGTCCACTGGCCTGCAATTGTTGTGGTAGTAGACCGGAGTTCAGTTTAATACGAACATTTACTACGGCAGCTTGGTAGTGTAAAAACTATTCTGAAAACATTGAAGCAAAAATAACTGTATTGCGATCAGTTCAGGATATGCTCTGCGTCAAAAAAAAACTTATCCGTAAATGTTAAGACATGATAAGTACACTCTGTAGTAAAAATAACCTTGCCACTGTCTGTCTATTCGTAAGAATATAATGAATAATAGTAACCTTACTCCAGCTTGTCTCTCCAAGTTAATGTTCCTTTCCTTCTTCCCCCTTCTCCTACTGCGCAGCTCACACGACATTGTATAACTCACGAGTTACACCTAGTTAACAGTTGACTAGTTGAAAAGACTGAAGTAAAGTAGTCGGGATGAAATGAGGATTAACTAAAATTTAGAACTTCAGTTTAACAAGATGGAAAGTTACCAAGATGTTTTATGTAGAGCACAAGAGGCGACTTACGAGATAATTCACAATAACCTGGGGCGAAATCAGCGAGACTTAAAAAAAATCATAGTCATTAAAAAAATGACTTACGCATTCATAAATACCTCCGGTCAAATAAGTACCTTAAACGAAAATATCCACAACTGTTTACTATTTTATCATTGATTTTGGAGCCACAATTCCCTGCGAAGTATAGTTTCTCAGAACTAGAACCACCGAGCAAATTTAAATAACGTGAGAATGTTAAATTTTTAATAACCAGACTGTTTTTAATTAGGTAAATAAATAGCCAATTAACAGACAAAAATGAGTGCTAAATTAAATACCACACAACGTTTCTGCAATCGTTGTTCATTTCGTTCCGCGATTCAGAAAACGCAAGAGCCACAAGAACGACACACGGCACCATGATGTTCTTACAGCTGTTGCATTTTTTTAATCACCTGACCAAAGAAACAAGACTTGCGGAATCGTTGGGTGACATTTAATTTAGAACTTATTTTCGTCTGTTACTTGTCTATTTATTTATCTAACCATTATACTTTTAGCACAGACGTTTTATATTTAATAATTTTAATAGTGACTTTATATTATTAAATTAAAAATTATAAAATTCATAATTTATAAAATGAATCAGTTTTCATTTATTAACAATTTATTTTACACATAAATTTAATAAATTGCAGTTTACAATAATAATTAAAAATTAAATCATAACCCTTATTAACGTTACATATTGAAAAGGAACACGTTCAAATTTATTCCAAATTTTTTAAATACAAAAATATAGAATAATTTAAGTATTCTTTAACAACTTGCATCGTTGTTATTTTAAATAATTCAGTGAATACAGTTATTTTGGCTGTTTTGGGCCACATTTAATTATTTTATACTTTTAAATAGTCACATCGTGTTCAAAATTATTAATTGATCTGAAAATCTCATTATAATAATAATAAATATTTAAAATCCAAATTCTACATATTTTCTTAAAAATTTTTAGGCCTAAAGGATGAAAAGAATTTGTTTCACTAACAATAACAATGTAATAGGTTTTTAAATAAAATAAATAAATTGAGTGTTCCGCATAAAATTGTCTGTTTTGCATATTTAAACGTTAATGTTATTTAAGTACAGTAGCCAAACTTCTGAGAAATGTATAACTAGTCCAACTGTCCGAGGTGTATTCTTTTTAATGATTCTAAAATGATAGTCAATGTTTCCGATAAGACTTGTATAAGTTGATGCGTTAATTGCGAGATATGTTGATCATGTAGCTAGAAAACTGTTGAACATGTCCTTGAAATCGAAATAACCGATTAGGTCACAAATTGGAACGATCTTCTGCCAAAGTATATCGCCACTTGAAGTTATATGGCAGTGCATAACACAGGTAGTAACAGTAACTCCAAACGAACGTCTGCAACTAGATAACAGTTGATCGGAACCATATACAAACATCATTTAAAATTAAAAATAGTAGCAATATTGTTTTACGATAGTAACAAAGTCAAGGGAGTTTTTTTTTGCAGCCGACAGTTATTTTCTGGGGACTGGAGTGGAGTTGTTAGTGATTCCTGTAAACGACGTTGTAAAGTTTTATAGCTTTTATGGAGTTTAATGGAAGGCGGGAAATGAAAGGAATGATTTAATTTGCTGGGACCATATGGCTTTTGCTAAATCTGCAGACGGTAACTAATATTAGTACACATTATCTGTAAGATACCATACAATTAAGAATATTTTTCCATTATGAATCCACTCTGTTTACAATGTATCCTCTTATAGCTATTTCTAGATGAACCTGCATCATTCGTCTTCTAGTCATATCTATTATGGCTCATCGCATACTTCTTTGCATTGAAAACAGTCCCAAACAATTTATTATCCACGTGTGCGGTAGATACATATCATTAAAAAATTTCCCTAGTTTTTCAAATATCAGTAGACCTACTTACAGTTTCACCGTATTTATATATTTCTGACTCACATTTATTCAATATCTTCTCTGGTCATGAACCGTCTAAGAACCATATATAAATTTCAATAATTTCCCATATTCTGCTTGAAATCTCACACTAACTCCTTTAACTCGCCCACGAATCGATTACTGAAAAATATGTACGGAGTAAGCAAAGTAAAAAGTCCCACCCTATGGTCAAAATATGTTGAGTTCTGCTGTGTTTTTTTTTTCAGGTCTATTTTTGTTCGAGAAAAAATGTTTAATAAATTTTGCACAATATGTTGTTATTTTGCCCTGAAGACCACCTGCGACACAAAGTTAGTCCCATACATTTATCTCCAGATCTGTACATTAGAATCTGTTTCAAAAAATTCCAGTTTATACAACTATATATCAATACTGTTTCATCTTTGTTTTTGACACCATTTCTATTTTATGCGTCTTACAAATCACTTTATCAGTAACTGAAGAAATTTATTTTGTTAATATTAAATTAATTGTGTAATATTAATTGTAAAGGCATTTTTAACAGTTATATTTTGCTACCTTCTTTATCTCCATCATCCATTTTTTTAGAGTAACAGATGGTAAACCACGTGATGGCAACTCCTGTTTAATAGCATACGAAGGGATTCGAAAGGGGGGATGTGGAAGGGTAGAGGAAGGTAGCCAAAGGTTAACTAGGGCGCCCGGGCTGTAGTTTAAGGATCCTTCCCGGCGTTTGCCTGAAAATGATGCAGGACAAACCAAAATGCAATATAAAAGTAAGACAAAAATTCTGTTCAGGCTTCTACTTCTTGGACATGTTAGCGCTGTTTTTCTATCACACATCGTATAGAAATAGGGACAAAAGTTTGTACTCCATAGAAACAACGGAGTACGAGGCTAGACGAACGTAGAAGCAGAAAAAAACGCTTGCAATTTTTTCGAAGGCTCACTCACTGGAAAATATTCAATAAGAATGCCGAGGATTTGTAAGCAAACCTCCTTAAAGAAATTTCTTACAAAATGGTATTCAATAGAAAACTTGCATCAGGTAGGTCGGGCATTGGGTAGTTTAGAAGGCAGCTGGCCGTTTGTTCCAATGGGAAGAGGAAACTCTGGTCTGTGTCTCCGGACCATACACCTCTAAAATCAGGCCGAGGAGCATCGGCTTTTGGGAACCTTAGTTATAAAACAGAGAGAGGAAAAGAAAACGAAGGAACCTATTTTTATAAATGGTATTACTTTAAAATACATAAAATATGAATTTTTTTTATTTACAAACCATTATATATTACAATTCAAATTAACTAATGCATTTATATATATTTATGGAAGTCCAAGACATAGTTTTAAAATCCTAAATATTATCTCTATCTCAGGGCTTAAATAACTTTGGTTTTTAAAAAACTTAAAAGAATAACAGTCAATTGAATACCATTTTATAAGAAATTTCTTTAAGGAGGTTTGCTTACAAATCCTCGGCATTCTTATTGAATATTTTCCAGTGAGTGAGCCTTCGAAAAAATAGCAAGCGTTTTTTTTCGACGTTCGTCCAGCCTCGTACCCCGTTGTTTCTATGGAGTACAAACTTTTGCCCCCATTTCTATACGATGCGTGATAGCAAAACAGTGCTAACATGTCCAAGAAGTAGAAGCCTGAACAGAATTTTTGTCTTACTTTTATATTGCATTTCCCCACCTGGGAAAACACCATCCCTCTTACTCACGTTGTCGGTAAAGTTATTTTTGATTACCTTAAAAAATCTTCAACACTGGTCGGCACTTGCTTTGGTTATTAGAGTAAACCTTAATTTTGAAATGTCTGGAGGGTTTTGCATCTCCATTCAGGACTGTTTTCGATGCCGAAATTATTAAGGAGGTCCTCAAATTTTTTTGTACAATTTTTCTATACGCTTGTTGTTAATAATTTCTGAATGTCTTTGTACATCATATTTAATTTCGTTAATAATCACTTTAGTAGGTACTATTTTTCAAAATGTCCATCTTTTCCACATTGGTACTGATATATGTTTTATTAGCTGTAATTTGAGATTACGATGTCAGCTACAACTTTCAGGAGTAACATATAAAAATAATTGCAAAGTTAAGCTGTAAGAAACCGTCAGGAATAACAAGTGTTAATGTATGAAGTTAGCTGATACGATGGTTGACAGGACAAGGCGAGATAGAGACATAGGGAAGCAGATCAGGTAGCCTCTGTGCCACTGCGCCAACAAGTCCTCGACCTCCTGCTCTCCTCTCCTCTCTTCTTCTCCCTCTTCTTCACGGCTGCTGCTGGATCCAGTTCCAGTACTGGCCTGGCCTGGCGATTTATGCTGCCGTCGCGGAAACACGCGCGATAAACCAACATGTCTGCGAACCACAAGGGGGTCAAAGCAATTTAGGGAGTCCCATTGTGTTTTATTTCGCGCCGACCGCGACACACACACAACACAACGCCCTCCCGAACACTGACTTATCTCGCGCTCGTGTCGCCCACGCCGTTGCCATGGCAACCTCGCCTATCCTCACGACAATAAGAGTCTGGGCTTTGTTATTTTAAACTTGACAAGGCGACGTATGGTACTCTTGACCACTTCTCACTAAAAGATACTGGAAAATACTCTCTATCAGTGTGGAGACTAGAATACACGGTTCCTTTCTCACGAGACAACTGAAAAACCGTGTACAAGTTGGAAATAGATTCTAGTAACTTCCAAATAACTCTCGTGCGAAATAGATGAATTTAGAAAAACTCGCTCTACCATTTACATCACCCCTGTAAAAAATTGTAGAAGTAATTTCCGCACCGACTCGGAGCCTTGTGTGTGGTCCACAATTGACGCGTGAGGTCGCACATAACACACTTGTTTTCATCATTACCAAGGATAAATGTTTCTTACCAGTATTACTCATGTAGCACATTTTCTAAAGTTTAAAAATTTTGCAGCTCACTTACGCGAACTCATATATAAACTTCTAAATTAAATTAATAGAATCAAAAATAATACTATTTTGAATTACAGCTACTTTATTTATAAAAAAACTACCATAATTAAAGTAGAAGATAAATAAAAATAAATCATGAATAAAATATTCTTGGGCTTCAAACAGGGTTAAATATTTAATATTACACCACGTTTCTACGTCATGCTCTTCTATCGACGGCAGACGAATAACGGTTACTTGTCTTAAAGTTAACAAGTATTCGCGGTTACAGATTTCAATTCATAAAAATTAAAAACTATAATTTAAAAAATCAAAAACAAATTACCAAAATTTGCTGACACTATATTTCATTTATTTCCCTTCGAAGCTTTGTATTATAAAGATCTTGGAAAATTTCGCACTGGCTTGTGAATACTTTATATCATTTCAAAATATTGAAATTTTTTATGCAAACTAATTAAATAAAATATAGAGACTTATTCATTGGTTATAATAATTTAATATAATCAGTCTAAAGAAAATAAATAATTAAAATAATTAAAATCTTTAATCGCAAATAGTTGTTATCTTTAAAATGAATAACCGCTATTCCTACCTGATGCCGATGGCAGAGTACGCCATGGAAACGTACAATATTTCTCGGTGGAAACTGGAAACCCGAGTAAGAGTAAGAAAAAAATGCATTTATGTTTTAAATTATTGTAACTGAGAAATATGATGTGGTTGTTGATGCTTTGACATTCGTCACCTATATTTTCTAATCTTATTTGCTTATTTTGATAAAGTGCAAGCAGAAATTTGAATAACATATTTAACGTTATTTTAGTTAACTTTTGATATTCATCTGTGACTGAAATCCACTTGAAATCCCAAATGGTTGATCGGATAAATGGGGAAATAGTTATTCGTGAAGACAAAATCCAGTGTGGCGTATTATTAATCTGAGTTTCAATCCAGATTTAGTAAATGGAAAATACTAATAAGTTTTCAGCACTAAAGCTAGGAAATTTTGATAAGTTGAGGGGTCGTAGAAAGAAGGAGTTAATTATTTTCAACATCTTTAACCAGATGATTGTTAGCATTTTTTTTTCGAAAGCTAATAACTTATCTGTTTTAAAATAAATTATTATTAACTGATTTTTAAAATACTAAGATGTTCATAATCTATGAAATACAGTTATTCAGACCACCTTTCGCTTTTAACAAAAGATTCCGACTGTACTTTATTGTAGTAAATAATTGTATTGTACATATACAATGTCGTTGATAATTAAAAAATCTAACTTCTATTTTTTAAAAAATTGTAGAGGGGGAATACTCTTCAAAAATTTAAAGGGGTAGTCTGACAAGACAGTTAAGATGGGAAATATAATAAGTATTAAGCTGACTTTGAAAATAGTCCGTCAAAAAGAACCGGCTTAAAATTAACAGAATTTGCGTGCTTGACATCATCAGTGTGAAGTAGAAATCATAACACCAGGGTCACAAATTGGGTCAACATGGTTTTAAGTTTGAGAAATTTGCAGTATTTATATTCAAATTTTATTTCTACTTCAAAATATTATGGTCTCAAACTGTTCTGATAATTTTATTTAAAATTGAACTTGTTATTTCTGGAATAAAAATTAAGTAATTATGATTACAGAGAATTTCTAGCTCCGCCGTTATTATATCTGTTATTGTGTCATTCTCCTCGCTACCTGCATTCAAACTTTGAGACTGTGACCAGGTTAACAACTTACCCAAGTACGTAGGAACTTTCAGAATGAGGGTTATAATGCCGTTCGACATTGTTTCTTTGTTAGATAGTGTTCTACTTGCATTCATCGTAGCTTTTAATAGCCTCGTATTCCGAGACTATTTCATTGTCTACTCGTAACTATCAAGTGGAACGAAACGAGGTGACAATACTGCATTACCATTCGTTTCTAATTCTTTTGTACGTTGGAATGTAATGGCACCCAATACCATTTTTACAGAGTAATCGCGCAGGAGGGCGTGTGTTGGAAAGCTTGTGTTCTCCTCTTGTCAGATAATTAACTATTTCTTCAAGACAATTTGCTCGGGATTTAGGCCAGTCTCTTAACGTTAGCCTATAACGATATCCTTCTATCTCAATGTTGTGCCGGTTTCATGAGCTAGACATTGTAACAGCTTCTGCCGTGAGTAATCCAATGTGACTCCTTATTACATAAAATTTTCTTTGAATACTATTTCATGAACCACTTTGCCGTCTTCTTCCCAAGTTCTCAGTCTGTATTGCTTTTGATGGTCGATATCCTTTCTATACAGCTATACCAGGTGTTAATTTTAAATGAAAATGACGGCGTTCGACGAAGAATTTAATGCCGATAGGAACTAAATTTAACGTACTTGTTTATTTATTTTTTAACTTACATGAAGTTAGTCTTATTATTTTCCACTACGTATTAAAACTGTTAGTATCCGATAATTCCTCTCGGTATGAATTTTTTAATGACGTAGTTGTTTGGAATTTTTATTAATAATACAACCACTATTTCATGTTCGATTATAAAGTATTTTATATAATTATATTTTCGCTTCCTTCTGGATGTGTGACTACAATTCTTTTTTCGTACTTTCCTTTAAAACTACTCAAATTCGACTTGTAATGGTATTATTAAATTTCTACAGCACTTTCCAGTCTAAGGAGTAAATAAACAACCGCAAGGCTATTTTCAGAGATTGTTCATATTCACGTGGGTTGTTAAGGACGCTGAATAAGGTGCCAATGAGAGTTTGCTGATTTAATTTGTGAATCGGAAGACTTGCTGGCAGGGAGGGAGATGACGTCAAGAAGTCATTTTTCTGTCTAAAGATTGTGAAATAATTTGAGACAAGTTTCCGTCGGTCTTTAGTGAAAATAATGCTGACAGGCGTTTCAGGAGCAGTCGGAAGTGACCGCAACCTGATAGGTGAGGTTTGTATCAGATTATATGAATGGAGACCATAAATTTGGATTTTTCGACGAGAAAGAGAAACAGAGAGGTGATAAAAAGAACTGCACAGGTCGGTCAGGGGATAATTATTTATCAATTATATATAACAGTGAGTGACCTCTTGCGGAATTTCAAAATTTGAGTGAGTCTCCTACGTAGTAAATGAGACGAATGTACCCACAATACTTTCCTGTCAAGCGAGTATATATTAATAAATAAAGTGATTAACTTATTCATGCTTGATTAAGTAACCATAATTTATTTTGGGCCGCTTTAACTTTATCATATTTACGAATATATTTGTGTGCGGATGCCCCATAGAAAATAAATAAAGGAATCTCATTGTTGGTCATCCATCGCTATTATTAATTATTATTTTTAAGATAAGGCTTATATTATGTAAACCTGTAAATATGTGTAAACAATTATTTAATATTATGGCATCTCAAATTACGGATCACCTTGCATGCTTCGTATGAAATAAGCAATTTTTTTATCTTTTCTGCCATACGCTGCGTAACAACATGTAACTATAAAACATTATTTTATGTATTCATAAAAATAGATTTAAAAAACTCCAACATATTCCAGTATTTTTGTGTCTAGGGTCTTGTATCTAATTTGTAACTTGTATGAACATTTTAGATTAAAATATTGCATGTGCAGTGAGTCAAATAAAGGATTCATTTTACTTGTTCTTAAATACATATATGTAAATAATGGTTAGCGTTTCTCTCTATATTTTTGAATGGTCTCACTGACCAATGTTTGCGCGGTTATGTTAACATTTACTTTTCTCCAGACAGAAAGACAGGAGAGCTTCCGGTGATGAACACGGCCGATATTTTGTGGACTTTGTCGCGGACGTGGGAAATATGAGACGTTTTACTAGCGGTATTTGTTTAACTATGAAGTACCCCCTGTTCGGTGTTTGCGACACAACAATAAGAGGAAAAAACGGACGTCAAATACCAAGAAAAATATTTTCAAAACAGAGCCTTTGCTTAGTTGTCAACAAGCAAAGATGCTTACAATTTTAATTTTCTAGTCGTAGGCCGAGATCTGCTGCTCCTAACAATCGAAGATACGTATAGAAATTTAATTAAACCCTTGAAAACTATTTTTTACATAAATTTACAGAATACATGTGTTTAGGAAAAGATGTAAAAAACATAACACTCGGAACAGGAAAAATAAAAAAGTGATTTTTTTCAATACTTTGGGTCACTAATTACAAACGTAGGAACATGTGAAAGATATATACAAACTAAAATTGAAATAGTAAAGAATGCTACCAAGATTTTACACGGAATAATTTGGAATAAAAATTTAAAAAAGGAAACAAAAATCAAAATTTATAAGAGCATAATCCAGAACATTCTATGTTATGGAAGTGAAACTTGGCCTCTGACAGAATTACAAAAGAACAAAACTAGAACAGTAGAATTCGATTATGTGAGGAGAAGTCTTCAAAAAAAACAAGACAAGATAAAATTAGATACGAGCTCCTTTGGAAATAAATGAACGTAACCACGTTTTTCGTTAAACTAATTGAAAATCAGACCCTTAAATGGTATGGTCACGTACAATGAATGGAAAATGGAAGATGGCCAAAAGAAATATTCTAATGGTCACATCCTGGAAAAAATAAACGGGGCAGACCCAGATTAAAGTGGAAAACCCATGTGAAAACCATAATGGAGGATAAGAATTTGGAAGAGAGAGATTGGAACGACAGACAGAAATGGAAATTGAAGGGGGCAAACTTATAAAAGGGGGAAAAACCGAAGAAGAAGAAGAGAAAACTATTTCCATAATTCATCTTTCTCTATTATCTATTTTCCATTGTTAAAATTATACACAGGCCTATTCAATACATATGTAATGCAGTTGTCCCATTTTTCAGACAGTTTATTTATTAAATTAAAAAATGCAACGTTTCGGTACTTATTTGAAGATTCTATATGGTTTTTTATTCGGAGAAATTATAGTATACATATTTATTATTTTCATCAAAGAGATGATTTTATATACTGGGATTATAACAAGGCATAAAGTACAAATAACATTATGCGACTGAGAAGCACCTAATTGCCATTAGTGAATAGTGTGCAAAATATAATAAAAGAGTCAGAAAAACTCCCAAAATTTTGTGAAATTTTTAAATACGGTGTTATAAAACTGAGACACTAAAAATCACATTGATTCGTGGAGTAATATATGTATATTAAATATTTACGTCTTTCCAGACGTTATTAAGGTAATATTCTTGTAATTTATTCTATTCCTCCTACGAAGGGACTAGAACTATGTCAACTACTAAAGCATTTATTTTAGCTCCCATATATATCTTCCTATAACAATATACTTTCTTTAATTTCCGTCATCGGTTCCTTCAACGTCTCCATGATGCATATCTAAACGTCTGTCAGACTACAAACTTGGATTTCACAGGGAACCAAACGTATCATGTAATTGTTTTAAAGAAAATGGAGGTGACTAAACTCAGTTACTTGATTAAGGAAAATTAAAATCTTGTCCAATATAAGTACAACATACTCTTTTTTGTAATATTTTTCTGTCGTTAAAATCATGTTTGCCTATCCGCTTAACTGTCTTTAAACCTTCAGAGAAGAAGTTGTCTCTGGAATACTAACTAATGCCTCGAACGTGTATGCAAATGTGCTCAAACAACCATCTAGCCATTCGACAGGTCCTGTCTATCTTTTAATGACCTCATCCACATTATCCATCCAGTGTCTCATTACAGCTAATTGATCATATCAGTAGAAGTACGGGAAAAGGGCCACACAGGCTAAAATCGTTGACAGGTCTGTTCACCTTGTCAACTTCGTAAACTGAAAAAATTGAGAAAAAACGAAAAATATGAGAAACGTGAAACCAAGGAAGAGGACGGTGACGGAAAGGAAACATATATATACTTACTAAATTTTCAATGCCGTATTCGACATACTAATTTATACATACTTAAGTTGTACGTATAACAATTATCTTACAAACGAACAATTAATTTTCTTTCATGTAAAACAGCCGGCGATATTTAATCTTCTTTGATTGTTAGTAATTTTGATATGATATTTTCTCCCTTGAAGTACTCAAAGTATAGGGAAAATCAATCAAGAGGTAAAATGTGTTGTTGTATATGTGAAGAGTTTTAGTAATTAGACAAACGGAAAATTCGAAATCAAATATTAAACTTATTTTGACAGTAAACCACAGATTAATGAACCCATTGTAATTGTAACTATATAATTATTGTATACTTAGTTATTTTTACTTACCAAATGAGAGATTTTAAACAAATTAATTTTTATAAAATCTTAACTATTTCATTAACTCATTTAAATATATTTTATAATATATACATGCACATACACATATACAAATACATATATATATATATATATATATATAATGCAAGCGACCTTGTTATTCCAAAATAATATATAATTATAAGAGTTTCTTTTAAGAAAATCACTGTTTTAGAACTAAAAAACCAATTAAACGCCACAAAAAAAGGTAACGACATAATAATAGTGGCGTTTCAAGTGAAATATTTCGGAGTGATTGGCACTTTAAGGAAAATGAGATGTGCCGTTCTCTGCTTCGTTGTCCAGTTTCGTAGTTCTTCCTTGTTTCTACCACTCTTCCTCTGCTAGATATATGGAATTTCAACTTTTGAACTGGATTCTCTAGATGTTTTAGTAGTCATCAAACTATGTTACCCTTACAATATGTCTTAAATGCTCTACAAGCCTTTTCCATCGATTTTTATACTACGTTCTCCCACATTGTAAACGTCATTCCCTTTTCCTCTAGTAATAAAGCCGATTTGACTAATTGTGGGTTTCCCGGTATCGGAACGACTTTGGTTACTAAAGAAAATCATACTTTTGAAATGTCTGGAGGATTTACGATGGATGACACTTAACATCTGCTTTTAAGTTCAATTTGGAAAATAATTGTCTGCAAAATTATGAAGGAGGTGCTCGATCGCACAACAACTCTGGTTATTCCTATAAAATGTTATAGCAATATTTAATTTCATAATAAATAAAATAAAATAAATTTTATCGCTAGTCCAGTCTGTTTAATTTCTCCATTCTAGAATATCGAACATGACTGATTATTTTAAACGAGTCAAAGAACAACACTGTACCGAGTGGAATAAATTTTTCCTACGGAGGGATCCGTAGCAAACATCGTGTCATTATATTTTAAACGATAATTTAACCGAGGAAACGGTTTCGAGGCCTAATGCGGTGGCATCTTTTGTCCCCGAAAATCGGAACGCAGGAGGCGTATAATTGGTGCCGTATGTGAGTCAGTGGCACACACATGTGCTGTTCCTCCAAGCAATCCCAGACTTCCGGGGGGCAACGTCGCTGGTGACCCTTCTCCTGCGGCTGGAAAAGAAATGATGGTATCCTCTCCCAGCCCGCACTTGCATACCGGAAGGATGCTGCTGGTTGGTCCTGGAGACAGATATGCGGCACCTGCTACGTCCTGGGAACGGAAGCCAGGAAGGACATTCGGAACTGCAGACGGGGGACGCAGACAGACAGAGAGACACTGTCGCCAAATATCAAAACGTTCAGCGCATTTTTTGATTATATTAGATACCATATTCCAAATAATCTGGGCTGCAGAGTCATTAACTGTATATAAATTATAATATCCAACTATTGTTCATATTTATTCCCTACAATTATTAAAAATCATTTTTTGTACCCACCATAGTAAAAATTATTTTATTACTAAATCTAGCTCGTTGGAAAGGCCAAGGTTCACTACGGACTGTAGCGCCATGGAAGAAGAAGAAGAATTCTAATAGGAGTGTCTAAGCGAATAATTTGGCTACTTCTTTGTGTATTATCTTAAAATTGTTTAATGTTTTTTGAAAGGTTATTAACTATAGAAATCCTATTATTATTATCTACTTTCTTGTGCATTTGGCAGATTTTTCCGTATTATCATTTCTTCCTTGTATTAAAAGCGTGGACATGTAAATTGGTTGAGAATTAATTATTATTATAATACATCAAAAACGTCATTGGTGACCTTATTTACTGGCACAGAAGAGTAAGAAGTAATATTTTCCTCTTGCCTTGAATATTACCCCAGAAAAATAGAGCATATATTAATAAGGAGTAAAAATTAATTTTATTCTGAAATAATAGCGATTTTGGTTTCAATAGTATTTAATGTGCTTCTTAGAATTTAATTAAGTATTCGGAAATAATTATAATAATTTTGAACATTTTATTTCACAAATTTTGAAAGTAATGCTTTGTAATTTAATTCATTATTTGGAAAAAACGCATAAAGTGGATAAATGTAGCATCAGCTACATTTTCTAAGGGCCTGATTTATTATTTTTATTTGAAATCGTATCGTTGTCTGTAATTATTTTAACCTTATAAATATTTTAACCTTATAAAAATTTTGTTGTGCTAGTATATTATAGTAAATTTGGTAAGTTTTTTTTGTGTACTTTAGTTTACTTTGTACAATTATACTGTAAATATAATCCATATAATGGTACATATTTTTTAAAAAAAATATTGAGATGAATGTCTTAGTCAAATTTCACCTTCATTATTTTACACCATTTTTTAATTATACTCCGGAACGATTATCTTTGTTATTAGTTTTTATATACCTCGGAATAACATTCAAATTAAATGAATATTAACTTCGCAAACATAGAGCGATAGATACGACGAAGGGCCAAGTCTTCATTAACATATTTCACAATTTAAACACACGGGAACATTTTTCAGAAGGCAATTGGCTATTTCTGTCGAAGGTAATTTAAAATGAATTATTTGAGGTGAATTTCGTTTCGGTTTCATTAGGTCTCCGGTAGCCTGTGGGTGCCGGTATCTCTACAACTGTCTGTCTGCCCCACACCTGGACCCTAGGCGTCTGCTAATGAATTACTACCAGACAGGTGGCACGTGTGGGTACAATTATTCTTGTAATTAAAACCATGACTTCACTCGATTTCTCCCTTTCGCACACGCGGGGGCGTGCGTTGTGTCTTTACAGATTAATCGCCCTTTTCTGTGCCGGAAATATCGTCCCCTATTTATCTTTCACCGTTTTGTGGGTGTGAGGCGGAGAGGAAGAACCGGGGGCCAAATAATGATCCGTTTAGAATCTTACCCGTTAAATTTTTCTCGGCATGTCACTTCTGTTGAAATATTTGAATCCTTCTGTTCCTTTCTCTCTCTCCCTTTATCTACACCTTTCCTGTTTGTATAGTTGCAGCGAGATGGAAGCAGGGAAAAACTCCATCAAGGCTACGCCTTAAAAGATAAAATACTAGAACAGAAGTAATTCTATCATTCAAAGCTCAGATCAATGGGAATAATACTCAATTACTAGATTAGGATATAAAAAAACTCGACTGGACCAGGAATCGAACCTGGCCGCTAAGATAAAATCCCAGCAGACCAATGAATAGAAACCAGAAGTGCTTCGTCGCGGTCGATCTGATCGATAGCTTTACTCCGTGGTTGCCGTTTAACGTTGGTCGACCGCCTCTTAGTTGGTACACTTCCTCTTCTTTCTTCGTTCCACCCACTTGTTCACGTTGGATGTGTTGGCGTCTGTAACACGGTCCTCATTACAATCGCTTAACGTGGTTCGAGTCCTGGTAAGGCACGGCTGTTGGCTTCTTGTCTGCCACATTTATCTACCATCGGGTTCCCTTCATCATTCTAACCGTGCTTCAGCATTCTAGGATCTCACTCCAGAACAGCAAGTAACCTTCTCGACGGAGATGGATCTTTGTCTCATCGTAGGTCAATTAAATGTATGTGCCTAATTACTGTACCACGTACAATATTTTCTGTTGAAAGTACAGTATCATATTTTATTAAATAATTGATTTAGGTCTGATAAATACCCCAGATTTTCTACTTCAAGAGGACAACAAAAGTAATGTAGCTATTTATTTATATAACATTTTTACATATAATTTTGATTTTTTTTTTACTTTGGACTATATCACCCCGATTTTAGCACCTAAAACGGGTATTGTAGGGCGTAGACTCCTTTCTGTTTTATCCTTTTCTCTATATTTCTCTTGAGAGCCTTGGTTGGCCTTAAAAACTGCCAGACTGTCGTATTATGTATTTAATGTGCTGATTCTCCATCTTAACCCCGGTTTCCGTGATCATGATAGAAAACCATACATGGCACTGCAGGGATTCAAACACGGAACCTCTGTAATTGTGATGCAAAAATATATGTGTGATTGGAAAATACTTAAAATAATAGTATAAATGGTATTAATGGTATAAATGAAAGAGAGAAAGTGGGTGACGTATCTGAAATTAAATTCGAAATCGGCATTCAATTTTTCGGTGGTTTTCTAAACCTCCGGAAGACACTTGCACCGACACACGTTTTCCCGATGACATCACCATTGAAGGTTTGTGAATATCGTGATGAATGCTTTTACCGAAAGGGTAACTATCCAAAAATTCATTTGTCGAACTGTCATCAGTACGACATAAAGCGTAAATGTAATAAAATATTTATATTATTACATATGATTATTATTTAAACTAAGTTATTAATTAGTGCAACAAACCATTTCAACGAATCGTGGTACACATGCCGCTTACGATCCAGGACCAAACACTGTGTAGGTAAAACAACCATAGCACTTAGATGGATAAGGCTGGAAGGGTTGGTTTTTATAAATATGCCAAAACTGATTCTATTAGCATCAAATAAATTATTTTTGCAATAATAATTCTGGATCAACAGAAAAATCCCATAGAAAGTTACCCCGTTAAATATTTTTTGGCGCTAATAACATGTTTTCGCTTATTTTTACAATTCCAACCCCTACCACCCCGTCAAAAGGGGTGGTAGATAAGTCTTACCCCCACAGTGTTCGTTCCTGGATCGTAAGTAACATGTGTATCTTGTTTGGTTGAAATGCTTCCACAAATTAATTAACTTGATTTACAGAATCGCACAATCCTTGTACACCTGATTAAGTCTCAAATTAGAGACGAAATGTCGTGATCATAGATTTTTATAATTATTTACTCAGTCTGTTATCTGACTTATGGTTTATTTATTTATTGTAAAAAGAAAAAATGAGTCGTTAGTAAGGACGCACATTTGGATATGTAGCTGAAACATGGAGCGTATGATTAAGGATTTTATGAAATAATCAAGTAAGGAATGAAACCGTTTCAATAATAAATAGGCGATAGAACGAGTAAGTGATTTAACAAAAAAATTCTGTTTTCAGCATACCAAATTATTACTGATCATATGACTGCGTCGAAATACAAGGGGAACTATAACTACGCAAATGAACTGAAGCTGGCGAATCATCGTGTTATTCGTGTGATATATTTGAATTCCTCGTTGTTCTTCGTTGTCTAGGCCGTTAATAAGGCGTGTAAGAACACCTGCCAGTGGAAATTTACGTCTGAGGGATGTTCTTGCAAAAAGTTGAGGGTGTAGAGGAATAGACCACTCCATCTTCTTCCCCCTGGAGACAACTATATATAGCGGAAATGGAGAAGAATTCCTCTCTCTCTTACTCATTCTTCTCTCTACCTCACTATTTTTTTTTCTGTGCTACTCTTCTTCCTTCGGGAAGCTATCCATCGCAAGGCGTCTGTTCCGGATTAAAGCATGAGAGGTCAGTTACTGGAGGTTGTGGGTGGTGCTGTTGCTAATGAAATTAAAGTCGGCACAAAAAGAGCATGGCTTCGTCCGCCAGATGTGTGAGTTACTGGTCCCACACGAACACATGTCGTCCTCCCAGTGGCACAAGTCCTCTCGAGCGATTAAAAACACCGTGCTCCTCTCAGAGCAACAGATGCACCCGAAGCTAACACGCAAAGTGACTCACTCGTAATCGTTCATGGCGGAAAAAAGTGCATACTAACACTGCTGCTGACTTGACGTAAAATGGTTTGACATCCTCCCGGGGTAATTGAAAGCACAAAAAGACGGTACGAAACACGCGATACTATCATTAGCCGTGGAATTGGTCGATCTACATGGACATGTATTATTGTTTCAATTATTTACTGGGAAAATATGAGTTTGGCAACTTAATATTGTAAAGGCGTGGTGTTAGTTAATAGAAGAATAATTCGAATAATAAACGTTTTCGCAAATTCATGAGAGAACAGATAACGAGTAGTTTGAACTTTTTCAACAAACTTACTCCAATGACGTTCCGTGCACTTTTGTGCAAACATTTTTTTTTAGGGTAACAGACTACATGAGAGTAATCCACAAGGTGGCCACTCCCTTTTAACATTATCATATATTTTTTAGGGCAACAGGCTACTTGAGGGTGATCCACATTGGGCAACTCCCCTTTAATAGCATAGGAAGGGATTTGAAAGGGGGGGATGCGGAAGGGTAGAGGAAGGTAGCCAAGGGTTACTAGGGCCCCCGGGCTATATTTTAAAGGCATTCGCCTAAAGAAATGCAGGGAAAACCCTAGAAAGACCTGCATCAGGTAGGTCGGGCATTGGGTACTTGTCCCACGCCCTTCCGATAGCGGGACAGGAGTTTGCTGTGGGGACGCAGCATTCCCTTCTCCGTGCCTCGACCAGTTTAGGAGTCAGCTGGCCGACTATTCCAATTTCTGACAATTTCTATAATATTATAAATAAATAAACGGCTGTGAGTCATAAAATTTTTTATTAACAGAAGTTATAAAAGTCAAATATTTTTTCATCATTATTATGATTTGATGCTTGGCCTGAAATATTTGTTCCATGTTTTGGGTTTACACAGACAAACTCTTAGAAATATTCGGTTGTATTTATGACATTTTCAAATTTAATCGAAGTTAACAAATTATTAAGAGTTCCTAAATAAGGATGAGTCGTCAGTATGCATAAAATTTAGTTAATATGTAATTTTCTGACTCAAGACCGTTTATTTATTTATTAAACTTCCTACGTTTCACAGTTTTATTTATTTGACTTCAAATATAATTATAAATGAATTAATTACAGAGTTTGTAAAATGTATGTTACATCTATTTTATATTGTTTTATACTAAAAAATTTAATCAACACTTGATTTTATTTAATTAGTATTATTAAATCTATTATACAATTTGTGGTGAGCTTACGGTTAAATTAACTATTTGTTGGGCGCCACCTGCAAGAATTGTTCTTGCAGGAAAGGGAAATGCAATATTTAGTTATTAAAAAAAACAATAATTCATTTTCTCAGAATTTATACAAAATGAAAAGTTCTCCAGCCTGCCAGGGATGCATGTAGCCCCCTCCCTTTCTCAAGATTAACCGTGGTTTTTCTCGTGGCAAACCGACGCGATACCCGGAAGAATGGAACGCAACTTACCAGGTCTGCAGCTCGGACAGGGTCGACTCCCGTTGGCGGCTATCTGGCTCATCAGCATTCGCAGAAGACCGGAGACCCACGTGCAGAACCAAAATCTTTCAGGATAAACTTTCTCTGTCCACTCTCACCGACCGTCCAAATTCAACTCCTTGTCCACTCTCATCAACGGTCCACATTCATCTCCTCCCTCTCCAAAATCCCTCTCTCCTGGTTGGTTCTTGTGCACACGTGACCCTCTTCCATCTATTTCAGGGCCATACCCTCCCGGTCATCTACCCTTCCTTGGCCGACCCTGACCTTGCTTGCGGGACTTGTGGATTTTCCAATCCACCCCGCCATTGTCTTGTGTCTGCTGCTCGACCCCGGCAAGCCACATTCCCATGCTTCCAGGCAGTAATTAACAGTTATAAAAAAATATTTTGTACAAATCGATAACGATAACGAAAAGCGCACCATATAATATTCCCCCTTTGAAATTGGATGAATGAAGGATCCATTCGAACGATTTCAAAATAATTCGCTTGAAGTTCGCGCATGCTCCCTCGCATCTGGCAAAATACAATCCTGTGATACAATTTAATTTTTTTTTTCTATGTGGTACATAATTAGCAGATATATTTATAGTTCAATTTCTCACAATTCTAAATGGTTTCTAAGACGGTATGTAATCGTAAACAGTACAGCATTACATTCACAAACAAATTATTTAGATATTATTTTCAGATTTGAAACAAAATTACAACTAACTCAACATCGAAATGATGAATCATGCACAAATCTAAGAGTAACTTATAGCTAACTTAATAACGAAAGGTAGGAATATATACATCTGTAACACTAACTTATAACTAACTAAAACCGAAGAGAATAATTAAATAAAATCTATAACTAACTTACAACTAACCATAGCAAAATGATATGCATTTACTTATCGATATCTTTTCTCCTAATCTGATATTATATCTTTCATATTATTTAACATCTACACATACTACTGTTCGTATACTACACATACTACTTTTAATTATATGCGCACCGGTCCGTAATGCCTACCCCTTAATTTTAACAATTGAGCGCATCCTAAATATAAGTACTTAATTTTAATTAACCTCCATAATCGTCCTTTAATTACTATGAATGTCATTTTCAATATTTAATCCACCTTTTTTTTTCTTCTTAAATTAAACCTTAAAATCACTCCTGTGAGCGTCTTTTGATAACACGACACATCACCTTTTTTTTTTAGCGTCTGTCGTAATTATAACCTTGTCACTTCTCGTCCCCCTTTTATTGTGTCTGTGGTCATCGGACACTTGCATTATATGTACCAACACCTCACATTAGCTTCTGTACCACTTCGCGCCGTTGCAACCGCATCGCGTAGTCGTGGTTGTCCGCCCGTTCCACTTGTGCGCATCTGGTCGTTGGTCCGCCACGTCTTCCTTTTACATAAGGTGCGAAAATAAGAAGAAAGAAGAACATAGATGAAAGACACCCTCAGTCCTCGAAACCTAATAACCATTGTTGGGGTCGAAAAATCAAGGGTTGGCCAAGAAAGCCTTAGTGACAGTTTTACAGGTGGTTTTGACCAAGCAAGGCCGAATTGAAGAAAAGTAGAACGTGGTAACAGATACCACGTACAGCTCGGGTTCCTGGGTCCGCAAAGCCCAACATGCATTAGTCACATGCCCTGGGATTATCCTGCCGGCCGCTGACGATGCTTTGATGGTTGGATCCTTCTGGCGACCCTAGCCTGTAACAATGTCTGGAGGCAAAGGATTATCCGCCGACAGTGCCTCTTCCGGGTTCCTGTCCGAGGCTCCAGCTACTGGTACACTCATTATTCAACCAAACAAGCACACAATCCTTGACCTGGCCCTATCCCTAAGTATACTTAATCTACTACAAAACTACAATTAATTACCATATTTTCCGCCACCCTTCTGTACCTGCTACACTTATCTGTTACTACCACTTACTTAACCTACATCTGGCGTCTATATATATTACGTTTACATGCTCTTAATTCAGCCTATTAAGCATGTCATTGCTCCGATGAAGAAGCATCGAGAATGGACTTCCGCCGGGATCAAACGCGTAACTACCCTCCATTTTCTGCATAACTGAAGTTAATTTAAAACGGTCCGGCGTTCGTCTTTGGGAAAAATATGAATTTAACCCGTTTAATAATTCACGACCGTTCTGACGTCTTCGCCCCCGAAATAATTTCAGCGTAATTTCTAATCGCTGGGTTAAGCCTTCCCGGCGAACTACCAATTCACTGGCTTCCGAAATCCTAATATACAAACTCACGGCCTGGGAACTCAACTGTTTCCATAAATCTACTTCAATATCCACAATATTCGCCGCAATTGTGCATTCGTTCATCTCTTCCCTAATTGCCTCTGCTTCACTGACTAGCCGATTAATCACCTGCCCAGTTTCTTCGCGCCTAATTTCTACATCTGCCCCGACAACAACTTCGTCTAATCTTTGTGCAAGACTTTGGTGCTCCTTATTAGCCAAATCGGCTACTTCGGTTTTTTGTTCGGCGACCTGTTCTACGTTTATGCCTAAGCCTGTTTCAACTAATTTTTCAAAATCCTCTGTCCTTTCCTGCCCTTCATGACTTATACGCGCGCATTTTTCATTAATTGTATCGCTTTGACTTTGTAACTGGTTCCATTGAACTCGATTTCTTTCCTGAATCTCACTGTTGATCTCCCTAAACTTCTTCTCAGTTGCTTCTTGACAGCTTTTAATCTTGGCCTGCAAACTAGCCTCACTATTTTGAATCTGTTCCTGTAAATTAGCCTCACTATTTTGAATCTGTTCCTGTAACTTAGCCTGACTATTTTGAATCTGTTCCTGTAAATTAGCCTGACTATTTTGAATCTGTTCCTGACTATTTTGAATGGCTTGCATCAATTGTGCCATCATAGATTCGAATAAAAACTGGTTTTCTTTTGTACCATTGGTTCCAGGAAAACCACTGCTTGCCTGGCTCCCTAAATTCTCGGAACTACCCTCCGTCTGCTCATCCGTGCTTAATTCCCTTTGTACCGTATCCATTCCGCTCCTAAGCTTCATGAACAACCAGACGAAATAATCAGAAGAACTCCGTTTCTATTTTACACGAACAATTTCTCTAACACACTAACATAAACGATAAAGAAAACAGCTCAAAATTCACACAACTTAACATTAAACATATAGACCTCCGGCTCCAATCCACATTAGATAACAGAAGAAATCCCAAAATTTATCGAATTAACGCTTATCCTATGAAAAAAAAACTCCTGCTCTACTCAACGCTAGAAATTAAAATATATGGTCCGCGTCTAAACACCTGCATCTCCAGCCTGGAACGTATTGCCCGAAAACTAAATTCCCGCAAAATACATATTACAAAATTATTCCCCCAAAATACACGTTAAAATAATCAAGTCCTGAATTTCTGCTTGAATGGCTGACTAGCAAGTGTATATAATCCGCTAATCCTGTCCCCGTAGTATCGCTCCAGTTTGCCACTTCTTCGTGCCCCACGTTGGGCGCCATTTTATATGTGGTGAGCTTACGGTTAAATTAACTATTTGTTGGGCGCCACCTGCAAGAATTGTTCTTGCAGGAAAGGGAAATGCAATATTTAGTTATTAAAAAAAACAATAATTCATTTTCTCAGAATTTATACAAAATGAAAAGTTCTCCAGCCTGCCAGGGATGCATGTAGCCCCCTCCCTTTCTCAAGATTAACCGTGGTTTTTCTCGTGGCAAACCGACGCGATACCCGGAAGAATGGAACGCGACTTACCAGGTCTGCAGCTCGGACAGGGTCGACTCCCGTTGGCGGCTATCTGTCTTATCAGAATTCGCAGAAGACCGGAGACCCACGTGCAGAACCAAAATCTTTCAGGATAAACTTTCTCTGTCCACTCTCACCGACCGTCCAAATTCATCTCCTTCTCCACTCTCATCAACGGTCGACATTCATCTCCTCCCTCTCCAAAATCCCTCTCTCCTGGTTGGTTCTTGTGCACACGTGACCCTCTTCCATCTATTTCAGGGCCATACCCTCCCGGTCATCTACCCTTCCTTGGCCGACCCTGACCTTGCTTGCGGGACTTGTGGATTTTCCAATCCACCCCGCCATTGTCTTGTGTCTGCTGCTCGACCCCGGCAAGCCACATTCCCATGCTTCCAGGCAGTAATTAACAGTTATAAAAAAATATTTTGTACAAATCGATAACGATAACGAAAAGCGCACCATAAATTTTTATGTCATTAAGTTATTTCTGTGAAATTTTGCTGTTCCAAAGCTTACGTTTGAAGAACTGGATAAGAATTCAACTAAAATCAACTTTATATGTACAAATAAAACTAACACGATAGAGATAGAATTTCGTTAAATATTACAAAAATTTGTAGTAATCAAAAGTAAATGTTAAAATTGCCGATCTGAGCATCTTTAAATCCCACCGTAAAACCAACACGGTCGTTTTCATGCGTCAGAAAATTAATAATCATAAAATAGATACGGAGAATATCAAAATTATACATAAATGTGAACATATTAATAATCGGAAATTTTAATTATCTTTAAAGAAATAAAAACAATTTGGTAAATGGAACTGGAGAAATTCCAAAATTTTATTCCAATTATTTTAAATTAATTTCAATTTTAAATCGATTTCAGTATCAATTTTTTATTGATTCATATATAATTTATAGTTTTTATATATGAAAGCTAAAAGGTTACCACGATAAGTAAAAAAAATGACTTGAGAACAAAATGGAATATCTATTCTATTCATCAACGATGCTCAACCAGAATTAAACCAGCTGCTTTAGTTAGATTTTATATTTAAAATCATATACACCATTTATTTGATAACATTATTTTCAATGACATCTTTTATTTCTTGAATAATAGTATGACAGGTAATTTTAGTCAATTTTTTAAATGGATGTGTGTGACAATATATATAACTAAATGATATAAAAAGCGGTTGTCTGTCTGTCGCAGCTTATCTCACAAAACGGTAAGTAGCACATGGTTCGCCCCTTTATTAACGACCATTTTAATTGGTGCATGACTTTGGCACCAGGTGGGATAATAAATTATCATAATAGAGGTTGCTTTTAATGGGTGCTCTTATTTCTGTGTCAGATAACAGAAATATTTTCACCGATTGCACATCTAGTCTTCTTATCTTCATCTAGATAAAATAGTTTGCCATTCTTGTGAACGTAAACTTGTCGTTTCGTCGAGAACGTTATTTTATTCCACGCACGAGAATGCGTGTATCTCCTAATTAGATGGTCATCTCTCGCCAGTAAACGTCACCCTGCTTCGGGAAAATAACTTCACGCATTTTACGAGAAGGCGCCTGCTCCATCCAACTTGGAACAAGCAATAGAATTGCTCCATAAACCTTGTTCGAACAAATTGGAATAAAATAGTAATGAAGTTCGAGTTCGAAGATTAACAGGTTTCGACTACTTAATCGTTGTTAACTGGTTTCTGCACACACGTAGCAAATATATTAGAAAATGCTGACGTGTTTCAGTGCCAAGAACTATTTGACATTTTAAGTTCTAATGCAGTACCGTCTGACAACCGTCGTTTTAACGGTCAGATCAGGACATTTATCTTGTTGCCGTTAAGAACTATTCTGCGAACGTAAAAAGCAGATTAGTATTAAATTGAAAATGTTCCGAGAAAACGAAAATCAGCTTGTTGAATTTTTTGAAATTTGAATTAACTCGTTTTCTACACCTTTCTTCATTAATTTATTTCACGAATATTTCGAACTGAGCTGTTCCGGAATAAGCGTTTCTATTCATATGTCAAAATCAAATTGTGGTAAAAAATTTTGGTGTCACCAGTCATATTGGACCTAAAACCGCTTGTCACTTAACTATTACAACTATTTTGTTCTTAATACTATATAAATAGCAAACTGCTTGGATTCTCTACCTTTTCGGCTTTATATTAGTGAGTTTTGGTAAGAGTTTACTTGAAAAGCAACAGGACTAAAATTATGTGTCACATAAATGAAAGAATGGTAACTGAGACTTATTAAAGACTTCGGAATAATGAAGAAAGACATATTATAAAATTTTATTGAATAAATATCATATAACTATGAATGGTGATAAAACAATTTATCAAGACAGAAACCTGTATTTTTGAACTTAGGATATAAAACTCTTGTGGGTTGGTAATTTTACATTTTGGAATTCATTTTATTGATGAAAATTTACCGTAAAGACAACACAGGAAAATTATTGAATTTTTATAAGACAAGTTTCGTAGACTAACGAAACCATTTTGGACACACAGATTCTGTATTGTATACTTGTTTGAAACATTAAATTAGAGTTTTTTAAAAAAAATAATTCGCAACTAATTTCCTAAAAATTATAAGCCGTAAATGTAGAAAATCCGGAAACCTAACAGATGACAGACATCTAAAAAGAAGATTGGTTAATTTAATTCTTCATAACGTAAATTTATTCTACAAAATCTAAAATGAAAAGTTTAATTCTGTCTGTCCAAGGATTATATGTAAAAATTATATGAATTTTTTTTTCTATTCAGTATAAAGCCTCAGATTTCTTCTAGAATCTTAAGAGTAATGTATATGAAATTATGTTCTCAAGACTTTTTTGTAACATATAAAATAGGAACTGATTCCTGTAATAAGAAATATTTAACGACGTAGTAAAAGGTTTTTAAAATTATAAAAAGTATTTATCTCCTGAAAATTATTAATGAATTTCAGTCGGATCACAGCCTGAAGTGGGTATAAATATGTACCGAAACTTAGCGTTGCTAAATAGAAATATTATTTTTATTAATTTTAAAGGATGTCTGCTAATAGGACACATATATTCATGATCATTTAACTAAATTAACGTAATTTAAAAATTCCTAGAAATATTAGTGGAGGTGTATTATACATAAGATTTCAAAATGGTATTCAAATTGAAAGTATCAAGAGTATTAAAAATTGTTTCCAACAGAAAAAATTGTCAAGCGGAGAAATAGGAAAAAGTGCTGATACTGAACGATGTATTTAGTAGTGAAGTACGTTGAGTCGATTGCGGTACGTGGGTTCAATGACTGGGTCACGTTTGTCCCTTTGAAGTGTCCGCCGTGCCCGTTTAGGTAACGCATTTATGCAGCTCCCTCGCTCTCGTGTACGACCAGTTGCCTTCCCGCGAAGGGGCAGTCACGAGAACACTTTCTAACCTTTCACCACGCTAATCTATTGCCCCACGGGAACAATATCGATACAAATGATTGCAATTCGCAAGAGTTATGCTCGAGGGAGGGACCATAAATCAAGTGCTGCAAGTCTCATGAATAAATACGTCTCGAAGTATAGCGAAATTTTAACGAATGGAACGGGAATAACATTTCAACGACAACTAAATCGTGTACATTGAATCAACAATTACAGTGTTATTCAAAAATATACATAATTTTTTGGTTTGGTCTCATTATAATTATCTTTACTTTCTAATAGTTTTTTCTCCATCCAAATAGCAGACTCACTGCTACGATTTGAAGGGGGAAAAAAGCGTAATTTAAATAAACTTTGCCGAGTGCATTTAAATCAACGATCTCCTGTATTACTTAATTATTTTCAAACACTTATCTCTCCTTTATGCAATTACAGCTTATTACATAAAACTGTTCCACAAATTTTAAAGAATGCTTTGAATCTCTTTAGTACAGATTCCGTTTTAGGGGAATGACGATCAGGCCGGACACTCCCAACGTTTTTCCTACTTATTTTTCATACCATAGGCTGATTTCAAATTTAATGATCAAAATTAGTCTTCTCTTACTATTCTTTCAGCCTTTCCAGAAACTAAAGACTTATTCCTGAAGCTGAACAATTCAAATTTCTTCCACCGAATCAAGAGAAACCAATTTTTAAAGGGTTCTGTATTTCACAATTCTGTAACTAACAATAATTCATCATCAAACTTTGTTTTAGAAGAATGCCTTGAAATGGTTAATACATTTTCCGTCTTATCTGAATGGGAAAAAGCAAACGACAATTTAATGTAACGTTGTTAATTTTTGCTATCTTACTGTCTTTGTTGTTTTTATGCATATTATTCTTAATACAAAATAAAATTTTTAAATGTGATGTCAATAAAATATTATATAATTATATTAATTTATCACTTGACGAAATCACAAAGACTGAATGAAACGTTGTCCTTCACGTTTGTAATATAGATTATACTTAATTTTTTGTGCTTTTTTGGCTATTTCATTTAAATAATAAATAAATTAAAATTTATTACTGAAGAATAAATCCAAACATATTATAAAAATAACATTTCATTATCAATACATAATTTAAATATGCATTATCAGTAGGACATACACGTTTCGTGATCAAACCGATACACGAAGAAAAAATTGATGATTTTCTACGTTTATAACTATAGAAAAATTTTGATATATAAAACGATTTAATATGACAATGCGAATATTCAGCATAAACAACCTAATAACCTCAAAAGGGAAAATTTAGAGTCAATAACTATTCTATCTTTACAATATAGACATACACGTCCAGTACAACTTATATTGAAATAAAATTGACGATCAGAACTTTGTCATATTTTGAACAAATAGGACAATAGAAGCGTAGTCGATTATTCGTACAGGATTATCAGTAGGATAGACACGTTTCTTGATTATACCGTTACTCGAAGAAAAAGTGGACGATATTCTACTTTATTACTATAGAAAAAATTTGAAAAATTTATGGTATGTAAACAGATTATAATTTTAGAAAAACCATTTGTCAATTCATAAAAGAATTTCAGTTTTGACAAATGATATATATTTGTCATTTTAATATAAAATTCATTTTGACAAAATATATATGTATAAATGAGCAATAATTTTTTAAATTATATATATATATTTCGTCAAATTTATTATTTTATCAAAATGACCAATATATATATATATATATATATATATATATATATATATATATATATTGAAGAATTGTAATTATATAATTTCAAAACATAATTGGTCATTTTTATAAAAAAAATACAAATTCTATATGTAGGTTTTGTAATATGAGTTTTTTTTAAAAAAATTATAATTTCGTTTTTGTTGATAAATATAGCTAAATTATGGACCCAAAAATCTATGGTTAATGAGGAACAAATTGGAAACGGAAGTTTTAAATTATTTTTTTAAGACTGATTGACAGCCTGTGGGTTTATGTTACATAAATACTATAAATTATAACTTTATAATGTTATCATTGCGTATCATATTACGAGAAATTCCAGCGCAAAGAAATCTTACTTGAGAGGAAGAACATAGCGATATTACTCAGTTCGTGAGAAACTAAATGGTTCTGAGAATGTAAACTGAAGAGTAAATAAGAATAAAGATAATGATAATAACCAGGATAGAACTAGTTATAAATGTGAACCAGATAAAATCAGTGGAGCTTCTGAAAGAATTGACGTGTGTCACTCGTGTCTCAGCTTTACTCAGAACGACTGACACTTACCAGACACTACTTCCATTTCACAACTTCATCGCGAATGCAAATGGGACAAACGTCTTAAGTGCTGCTTATCTGCTCGAAAGAATGTCTGCACCTGACACCCATTCACTCCCACACAACAGCAGGCGGAAATGGAGCCGATAACCTAACCCGCCCACCTTTTACACATGATTATCGTCTCCCAGAACACATATTTACCCAGTATTAAAAGGAATAACATTAGGTGAGGTGAGCTCAAATTTCGTTGAGGTGGGGAGAGGGGCTTCCCTGTAATTTTCTATACCTTTCACGGGAGGATGTTCCTTTATCTGGAGAATAGAGCATACACGAATTTTCCTCTATAATTCTCTCTCTCTCCTTCTTTATTTTCGGAGCTCAGTGACCCTGATTGACCCAACCATACCACCTACCTTCACCCACCTGTGCCTGCAACAAAACGTAGGTCCCGGACGTAAAACAATGAAGACGTCCGCTTTAGGAGGAGGAGGTGGAGGAGGACAACGAAGGGTCCTCAAGCTTCAAGTGGTTTAAATGGACCGGAGGTCTCAAACAAGCACCTATCATAACCATTATTTGCTCTTACACGAAAAAAAAGGAAGACAAGGGAAAAAAACGAGATAACAACGAAGACACACACACATGCTTGATGACGGTCATTTTCAGTCGGATAAGTGGCTGGAGTGATACAAATCAATTGATAGGGACGGGATTAAATTTTTACCACCTCGTAAAACTTTATGATGTGATTTATATATTCTAAATTCATTGATGTAACTAATTTAATATTGGTGGAATGATTTACTTTATACTAAACGTTAAAAATTTTCCAAGGAACATTATTTATTTATCATTGACTTTTACAGTCCACCTTGTTCCTCAATTACATGTATAATAAATTAGCAACTCATTAGAAACCTAATTGAATTGCAAACGCAGCTGTCGTATAGAATTGAGGCTCCATTCTCCTGTTTATCCAAATTTTTATTTTAATTTACCAACACTAAGATAAAAATATTATAGGCTGAAATCAGGACACATAATGATGGTCATTTCCCTTCAAAATATTAAAAATGAAAGTGAAAAAAGAAATATATAACTACAGTGTATCGTAAGTCATGTTAACTTAGCTCTTGAGTTTCAATTGATTAGTTGATATTATTAATATTAATATTAATACCTCAGCTCCTGGTTGAGGAAATAGGATACGTGAAAATTAATGCTCCATTTATTTTAAGCACAGAATTTCAAAGTAAACTGACGACTACTTCTACAAAAACAAAATTCATTACTGTTATAAGACGTATATATTAAAAAATATAACGTTGCGAATACGCCATTGTGTTAATGTATGAATGACTGCTTTAAGACCCAAAATATTTGACTTAATGAACTTAAAATCATATCATCTTTTACCTGAAAATCAAAATGATTTATGAAAGCCATGAAGACGAAGATGGCGAGAATTGAACCAAGGAGCGAGGCTCTCAGTTGAGGTATGTAATAAAAGTTTTGATTACGGGTTCCATGACTAGAATTTCGTGGCTCGCATCACAAACACCACTTTGATGTCCGTCGTAATGGCCGGTATTCTACTCGCGAAACTCACACACAAGTGGGCTATAAATCTTTCCACGTATTACGCATTAAGAAGTTTGTCATTGAAAGGGTTTTAACGGGTATACGGTTTAAAAAACGTAGTTCCATTACTTGGAAGAGTAATTGGTGTTTGTAGACTGCTGAGGCGAGTCTCTTAAAGCTCTTACCACTGATATAGCTGAAATTTATTTCCAAAATTATTTTCTCTCTTAAGCGTCTTTCCATCAATTACCTGTAAATGTTTCTGAATTTTTTTTTCTTCTTATGTACCTATAATTTTCAATCAATTGATTTTGTACACAATTATTTCAGTAATATGTATATAATCACATTTTTAAATGATACTCATCTACGTCTTTTTCTACATAACTTACTCACGTCTTCTTACACCGTAATAATCCTGTATTACTTTAGTTATGAAAGATATCTGGGATGACTTCTCAGTTTACCGGCGACAATAGAAATCCCTAAAAATTTTCGTAGTTAACCGAATCGATAAATACAACAAACTTTAGTTTGCACAATATTTTCCCCGAATTTATTGACCATGGTCGATACAAATTAATCAATCTTACTACTATAATCAATTACTTCTATATTTTTAAATGTCAGTAAAATATTCGCTTTGAAAATTATTATTATTAATTTAGCCCCTATACGATATTTCTTTACAAAAGTAAAGAAACAGACTACATGAGGGTAATCCACTTCATGGTTATTTCTCTGTAATCGCAAAGTAAGGGATAAAAAGTGAGGATACGGATGGGATCTAGATAGACAAGAGTTAACTCAAACCACCTGGCTATATTTTCGCCCAATTGTGATGTAGGAAAATACTTCAAGGAACCTCAAATCGGCAGTTCGGGCTCTCTGTATTTGTCTCACGTCGTTCCGGTAACTTAGAGGTGCAACATTCCTGACTATATACTTCGACCAGTCTGGAAAAATCTTCCAATAGGTAAATATTGACTTTCAAATTAATATTATTTAGCTACAGTACAGCTACAGCTATTATATAAAATTGGGAAGTGATGAGAGAGGTGATAAGGTAGCCAAGGGTCAACTAAGGCCTCCTGGCTATAGTTAAAGGATCCTGCCAAATATTTCGCTAACTTTGATCCAGGCGGCTTTCAAATTAAGTCTTGAATTTGGCAGAGATACTGATTTCTAAATATATTTTATATTTTCTATTTCTTCCTCTCCAACTCAATGTTAATGATTGTTCCGATATAAATGAAGCACAGATGTGATACTTCAAAACTAAATTAAGAAGTACGTGTAACTGAGTTAGTTGGTATGTGATTAGACAGAATAACATTGTTTACATAAATATTTTCCCATCCAAGTCCCTATTCGGTGTCTGAGGAAAAAAAAATTCAACGGTCGGGCACACTTGTTACAATACGACTTTTGAGGATGAACAATTTTCCTCGGACAGATTCTCTCTCGCTCAGAGAGAGACACTAATCACCAGTCCATTGAATGGTAATGCGCACCACCGTCACCAAGACCAGCAAGGCGACGAGGTCGGCGAGACGATACAAGGAGTTGGAATGTGGGCGTCGTGTGTATGTGTGAGTGTGTGTGTCAGGTGTAACGGGACAGTACAATGAAGAGGGGTGGGCCCTCCGTCACCCCGTGACCCTTGCATAGACAAGATGGCCGACCCGACCCAACTCAGAACCGAGACGACAGGTGGTAAGAGGAACTATTTAGCTAAAAACAAGGTGCTTAGGGTCAGGAGAAACGCGTAACTTACGTCTCGGAGCGCAGACCGTGCGAGTGTTCATACGATCCAATGGCCTGTACAGTAAACGGGTATGGTACGCATTTTCAGACCTGATCTCAGTAGACGACAAACTTGATTACGGAGCTGTATAATACTGAGACTAAAAATATATATGCATATAAAACAAAACTCATTACTTACATTTTTTCGCGGGGCATATTTATACAAGTTTTCATGATGCGCATATAACACTAAAGCGTAGAAACATGGATATTTAAAAAAGTACAAGACAGAAAAGGTCATGGAATGCGACATATACAATTGATTATCATTACTTAAAGAGGGAAATGCAACGCAAGTAGGGAAATCTCATGGATACATGTAACTTTTTAAGGAAGGAAATTAAAAGATCAAATAGGGGTTTGTGTTAATGAGGTGAAGAATAAAGATATAGTCTAAAGATGATAAATTTTAATTGGCAGGATATGAATGTATTTCTAAAATTGATCTACCGGACTCCGACATGGCGCTAGAAGGCTCGAACGGTGATCTTTCACAATTTTCACCATATAGCTCCAAGTGATTATTTCATGTTCCGGAATCGAAGTGGAATTATATTTTTGGGTGAAAATTTTTACACTGTAGATTGAAATAATTGAAAAGTGATTTCAAAGGATCTGCGATACAAAAGAGGCCGAGAACTTTTCGAACTGAACTAATATATTTTATGGAGAAGGGGTGCTCGTTTATTTAAAATGAGAGTTTAATCTCTCGTGATTGAAAATTTATTGACCTAGTGACATTACAGTTTTTATCACTTTCTGTTGCCCTTCATTTTGTATCCACGTTCCTGAAGTTAATAACCGTTTACGAGATAGAACGGAAAGTTGTCAATTTACAAATTACCCAATTCAAATACCCCAGCTCTTACAAACAGACTGACCGGCCATTCGGGTTAACAATACAAGCTGATTTCACTCTGATGACTAGAAAGTAAACAAGAAGGCGGTGTTCTCGCGGTACGGAGACGGTGCCTCGTTCCGCACCGCAGACCGCTTTCTCATGGGGGGAGGGGGTCAGAACATCGTCGTGGGGGGGACAAGGCTGAACAAGACAAGGCCCGAACCCGACCCGACCACTCTGATTTATGCCCGACACCTCTAATAGCGTGTCTCGTATTTCAGCGCCTCGCGCTTAATAGAGTTCGACGCCAGCAAGGGATGAATGCTGCAGTTTCTGAGTTCCGCAAATTTGTTCGTTTCATCGGATAATTCATTGGTCATGCAATTATTGGTGGCCTATTTACATCCTGGAACACGCGTATTTAACGAATGCCCAGATGTGCGTGAGGGCTGTATGTTGTGTAATTTATGTAGAATACGTCATTCTTTATTCTTTTTCTTTCTGGTGAAAAACTTCCTACATACTATTTACTCACCCGTTTCAAATCCCTTCCTATGCTATTAAAGGGGAGTTTCCCAACGTGGATTACCCTCATGTAGCCTATTGCCCTAAATTTCCCTGCATTTCTTTAGGCGAATGCCGGGTAGCATCCTTAAACCATAGCCCGGGGGGCCTAGTAACCCTTGGCTACCTTCCTCTACCCTTCCGCATCCCCCCTTTCAAATCCCTTCCTATGCTATTAAAGGGGAGTTGCCCAATGTGGATCACCCTCATGAAGCCTGTAACCCTTAAAAAAAACCATTTAATATCTGACGTAGTCATCGAGTTCGTCTACGTTTCACTGTACTTTCCAGTGCTCATTGCTTCACATTTTAAATGTCACCAAATTGTCTTATTTTCTTTCCACGTTGGTAAGAAAACTACTTTCCTAGTCATTAAATTTCTAAAATAATATTTTCTTCAACCATTTAATCTGTAGCAACCATTTAATCTGTAGCATCTATTAGAAGTTTAACATCTAAAATAATTTATATATTAAGCAGGCCATTTTATTTCATCGCATTTCTTGATTTAACTTCACTTAATTTTTAGGTTAGGATTAAACCGAATTATTAGCATAATACTTCTTCTTGGTATGTGTATATTGTCCTAATCCAAATATTTGTAATTTCAGTTCATCTTGAGGAATAACATTTTATTTTATTATTATTATTATTTATTATTATTATTAAACACAGTTGATTTATTTTTTACTCCTGTATTTTTTTATCGCTCCACAGCTCATTTCCAAATTTTGTCAACTACTAATTTATTACGCTTGCAATTTACTATTGCGTTCTTTAGCCGTGGTACGTGTCTGGCGGTAAATGCGTCAGCTTAGAGACGCGGCAACTTGGCGCTATCAAATACGCGCAGAAAATTACAACCTCTCACCTATTACTATTGTCTTCAATTAAATATAAGATATTATACAACTTTAATCGTACGGAATTTTCTATCTCTCGCACTACACTAAATTACATACTGTCGTGGTTCGAACCATTTTGACAAATCTTTCAAATATTCCATTTTATTTACGGAATTTTTGCTTTCATTCGATGTATTTCATATTATACTGTCTCTGCACTGTTTACACGTGTAAAACACTGGGTGAAAATGAATTATATATTGTTCTATGACTATTATTTATTTTAACGCAAATAGCAAAAATCCTCTCAGATCAATATACGTACATCGAGCAACCATAAATCTGTTAGAAGTATTGGACTTACGTTTAACCCTAAATTTTTTTAAATATTACTTGAACTGATTTTAATTTTTACGTCGTTTACTGACTCGTGTATCAATGATTACAAATATTATGGCAATAATTAAATAAAATATTTTCTTATTTACATATAAACCTTAAATTGATACTTATTTAATACTAATTTATAGTTAACGTTTACATTTTTATCCTCAGTCACTTTACCTATGAAAAGTCACCATTCTTCAGTTAACAATTTCCTTTGTACCATTACAATAAATTTCGACACACATTTTATGAACCGCGGATGTCTGACTTTTAATATTCGATGATCAGGTAAGAAGACAAATTATTACGATAGATCTTGATTATTTTTTCAGTGTTAAGTATTATTCTAATTGTCGTAGTCTTATGTATGCTGCGTTTGGAACTTTCTGTTGTTCCAAGTCTGTGGAAAGTTTGTGACTGACGTCTCTGCGAGGTCCAAGGTTAAATCAAGTCCGCTCGAGCAGGTTGTAAATTATAGAGTGCGGCCTCCGTGAAAGGCTTTGTCCGCCACAGAACAGAACAGAAAGAGGGAGATAGAGAGCTTTCCATCATTTCGCGTGTTTTATCGCCATACCCTGAACCGTTCTCCGCTCTCGGGCCAGAACTTCGTGGATCGTGATGTGATGCCAGGGCTTTTTCTTCTCTCTCTCTCTCTCCTCTCTCTCTGTATTCTACTCCACTTCCCGTATTTGTATCACTCCCTTAAACCGCTTTACTTCTTTTTGAAGAAGTCACAGTATCCGTTTCTCAATAGGCTTACATCCTCAAATTTCATCCATATTATATGGCAGTCCTTAATCTATATTAATCAGATACATAATTCCATATAAAAATCATAATTACTTACAAATTAATTATTTTGATTTTTACATCGTTCTATATCTAGTTCTTATAAATTAAATACTAAACATAGAATTTCTTTCAATTATAAAATAAATAGCAATCTAAATATATTTTCAAAAATAATAATCATGGTAACATCCTGCATTAAAGTATAATTTTTTCATTATGTAAATTTGTTCTCCCATGACCATCTCCCTTCCGTTTTAATCCTTTCTTTCTTATAAATTTTCCCGTTTTAATTTTTCTCTATTTCCAAATATTTCTGTATTTGTATAATTTCCTTTTTTTATGTATTTTGAGTATTGCTTATATTTTACGTATATGTTGTCTTTGTGCTCTCATTCATTTATTTTAATAGTTATGTACACTTCATTTTTGTATTTTATTGCCCATCTATTTTATGGTACTGTAAACTAGTTCTATTTTCTGAATAGACGACTAACGGTATCAATAAACCTAAAACATAAATTCCTTGCCGACAAAATTAATTAACGAACTGAATGAGTAAGTTAATCAAGCTTAAATACATAACGTTGGAAGTTTTGCCACTTGTTCAACGTATCTACTCATTTTCCCCCCATAAATTATTGATACAATTGCCTGCGTAAATCCAAAATTGAAATTCTTTTCAGGGTGATCTTTTAAATGATTAGTTTAGGTTTATGGTAAACAGTAACTAATCTTTAAGTGTTTAAAACATAATAAAACAGCAATATTTAATTTTTTTTCTATTATTAAAAATACAATCATCTTTGTTGTAAAATGTCAGAGAAAAATATTTAATTTTTATCGGTGAATAAATTTATTTCCCCGATTGGATTGTTTTATAAAAGTAACTGATTATGTTGTAGTGAACACGTGATTGAGAAAATGACAATGTTTTCGAAAAAAAATTTTTTTTTGTAAACCGTCATGTCGGCAATCCGCATGAGATAGAAACTGAGGTAAAATATTTTAAATTAATTTTTGATGATTGGTACCAGCAAAAGGAAAAATTTTCTTTTATGTAAATATTGAATGACAAGTAGTGGGGCAAAAAGAAAACTAAATTGAGAATAAACTGTCTGACTGGATTTCTTAGGACTGGACTGTCATGCCGGTCATGTCAACAAGACAGGTAAATGCTCATTGAAAGCTGAAGTTTATAGTCCGCAAAGTATTCTTTAATCTCACGAAATATCTCCATCCCGTAAGTTTGTCCCTTCATTTTGCAAGTTTTTTTTTCCGTAAAACAGATTTCCACAATTCGTATTTTTAGTATCCCTGAAATAAAATCAGAAGCAAGAATTAATAAGCTATTCATCATAAATATTTCTCTTTTTCAAGCTAATTATAGAAGTTATGGAATCCTAAGTTTTATTCCTCACCGAATTTCTCTTTCCGAGAGTGTATCAATAAACATCTGATTGTCCGAATTACACAATTAAACTTGAGACATATTGTCGTGTATTCTATTAATAAACTAATATGCTAACTTTGTAGGGATACTAACAAAAACTATAGTCTAGTATTTAAGAAACGGTTATGTCATTATCGTACTTTCCTCTAATAGTGTACGCATCAAAATGATGATCCTTCCACTATCCCTCGACTTGAAGGTTCTAGTTAAAATATTTTAGTCAATTAGCAAACTTCCCGTTGCTAATCCAGGACCGTCTAGTTTCTTCCCACACTAAAATGGCTCGCCATAACAAGTAGTTCTCATTGTTACATCACCTTCGCCCCAAAATGACCCGTTCCGTGCAAGCTCTTACGAACTCTACGTAACTGTTGTGACACGAAGCCGTTGTTTAACTATAACAGATGTTACCGGGGAACAAAAAGAAATCCCCGTGGTTCCACCTGTCTCTCTCATTCACCCGTACAAAACCAGACCGAAGACTCAATTACGAGACCTTCTTTCTGCCTCGACGGCCCGTTAGGTAACCAACGACTCGAGACCAAAAACGCAAGACACTCTCAACTCACCTTATACACTTTCTCAAGGAATGGAAGCTATTATAGACCAGAACTGACCTTATATGAACGCAGATATCATCTCAATAGAAAAGGCGAATTATTTCCCTAGGATATATCTAGTTGACGACTTATTGGTAGTTGATACTCGAAAAACGTTTCACGGTTTGAGGTTTTGTTTGATATACAGGCGAGATAGGTAGCGGAAATGGAAAAGCTGACGTAGAGAGTATTTGTATATACATCACCTTCACTACAAATGGAAGACTCTTAACTGTGACAGATGAAAAGTTAGTTAAGTAACGAAAATTAGCTTGACGATCAGACGGACTGTGTCTGGGATTTTATGAATATTTCGTGAAAGATTTTGGAAAATTACCCGGACTTACAGGTAAGTAATAATTTCTTATCTCAAGATTACCTACGACCATGTAAAGTAGAACAACGAATATACTGAATTATTTTCCCTTTGCATTATAAGTACAGTTTAACTGGTTGACTGAGAATTAGCAAATCAGTTCAATTGTAAATGTTTATAATTATTACTGCTCCGTTATTAAATTATCGGAATTTTATTATCTCTACTCATTACTTATTAACCCAAGCCTGTATAAAATTTAATTATTAAATCTGAAATGAAGTGTATAATTTTCTACATATATATAATATACGAGTTATCTCTCGATGAATAACGGTTTCAACAAAATACTTGTGCTTTCAGAGATCCGGTACCTCGGCGCATCTATGAAATGCTGCTGTAATTTGACGTTATGGTGTTCTTCGGACAGGCTACCGGGTAACAAGCCCTTCTTATCGACAAGTCTCGATGATGGATGAATTCTCCGTAGGCGCGGATGTCGACGACGTCGACGATAAGCAGCGGTCTGCCCTCTGTGCGACAGACGCACTCATGGGACATCAATTCTTATTATTAATCCAACACTGGGAGGACCACACACGTTGCTCAACGGGGATTAAAATTATGAGTACCGGCAATTGGATCCGCTTTCTCGAGAGAGGAAAAATGATTGCTTTCTACATACGTAAAAAACAATTGCTTTAATTGTGATTTAGTAAAATCACAAAACCTCACTTATCATTTGGATGGATGTACGAGGATTCATACGATCTGCTTCTAAATAATTTCGTAGTAAATTTAACTGATACCTAGAGTTGTGAACAAGGTTATTATAATATTATACGCAAAGGATTTTATGTGCCTGTTAAATACTAGAAAATAATTTACTATGTAATATTTTATTATATGAGTAAATTAAATATTTTGAACATAAAAAATGTTTTTTTTAGAAATAAATAAATTGTGCAATCAGTATGGCGGTACATGAAAGTTTATGTTAGTAGTTAAATAAAGACAAAGCTTCTGGAATCCTTGTTGCTTTCATCAAATTAAGAGAAAAATCCCAAGAGCCGTGAGAACGACCTGCAGCCTGTTTTTTCCCCATGTATTCAACATCTGACAAAAGCAACAAGGGATTTACCTGAAACGTTGAATGGTATTTATTTTATCACTTATAATTTGGACTTCTTTTTTTAACTAATTAATTTATTCATCTACTAGAGACGTTTTATCATTTTAAAAATAATTCTCTTTCATTTTATGATATTATATAACTTTGACTTATTCTTAACAATCACAACTGTTATATTTATTGAAATCAACAACATTTTGTGCAAAGTGTGTATTTTTATTATCCAATGTTTTATTTTTAATGGCATAATTCTACTTCAAGTTGGTTCATATTTTGAATTAAAATTAATAAATTAGCACCTTTTCATATTTCAATTAAGATATTTAATTTTTATAATGTTGATGTACAGGATGTCCATAAATCTCTTTACAGATGTATTCTTCTGGTACTAGTATCCGTTTACTCCTTGATTTTCCTTCCTAAACCGTCTCCATAAATTTCTTGACCCAATAATAAGAATAATAAGAAGTCATTTTCGTATATTTTTGGAAGGTGATTTCTCCATGGCCATTTTAGAACCAAAAATTCGTGTAATAGCTACGCATTAGACATTAAAAAAACAGAAGTTGGTAATTGTCCATTTATGTGGTATTAAATTAGTAATAAACCTTAAAAGGTTAATCTGATTATATAATCTCCGATAAAGCGCAGTTTTCGGAACATAATTTTTTTTGTAAACTACAAATATAACAATACATTAACCTCAATTCATATTTTAATTTATAATAATTTATAAGAAGGCCCAGTTAGAATCTAATTACATCTAAACTTTATTTAATAACATGAAATTATCAACCAATTACATCGAAAAAATTTTATGCACTAAACAGTCCCAACTTATTGAAAATCATCAACAGGAAAACTCTACATCCTGAGTCATGATCGATTGTGAACAGTGTCTCCTTCTTCCTCTTGGTGAATGCCATCCTGGCCTTGACCTCGTTTCGTTTTCTCCTGCAGGGTATCGTCGGATCTGAAGGCTTCCTAAGCACTGTAATTTATCACCGATGATTAGTACCGTTTAAGTGATCCATTGGTTAGCCGGTCAGAGACCAACGAGCCCGTAATATTGAAGTGTAAATTTTTGTAATGTTATCACAATATGATCAATTCCTAAAACTCCCTGGATGGGAGAATAATGTGTCAGAAAACTCATGCTGTAATAATAAATGTTATGGGGTTTGATAATATGTAATGAGACGTTTCTTATAAAAGATGTAGGCAGAATTGAGTGCCTGAAATTATGTGTAGTGTAGAGGTCTGTACGACTGTGAAACATGGAGAATTGGAAGATTTAAAACTAACAAACTGGAAGATTGCAGAGGAATGTTTAAGATAAAAGGGACTGTTAAAGTTAGAAATGAGAAGGTTTTAGAAAAGAGACCTGATCAACCACGTTTGTACGCACATATCGACGCATCAGAGATTGGTCAACTCAATTATGGACGGTACCATGGTATAGACCAATCAATTGAGAATGCCAGGGGTAGAAAAAATCTGAAGAGGACGGTTCAGAACAGAGTAAGCTGGAGAACCGCATCAAACCTGCCAACAGACTGAAGAAACAAAGCGATTTCTAATTACAAAATTATTTTATTTTCATCTGTTGGGGAACGCACCCATCCATCATGGCTGTCCAATCATTCGATTCTAAGGTTACATTCAATAACTATAGACATTTGCGTCCTTCAGTTGTAAAAAACAAACTTTGGCACATCAGGTGATTTGCTTCTTCAGGAGGTTAGGCGACTTTTAAATTCTTTCAACTATTTATAGAGATAATAAACGATTCCCTTGGCGACGTTATAAACAAAGGATCAGCCAGATCGATGAACCTATTTAAAAATTTAAGTCTGGTTGTTTCTGATAGTCCTTGATTACTTCCCTTTGTAGATATTTTCGCTTTCTGCCCGTTCTGGAAATAACTAGAGTAAGATTCTAATACAGGTATAATATTCAATTTCACTTATAAATTGGTACTTATTTACCAAAACACGAAACGATAGATTATTAAACTTAACACCTGACCAAAACTGACACATGGAGATGCGGGTCATAACTCGTACTTAAGTTTCCTCCATACTTAAAATCTATAACACTTTTTCAGATGTTTCCTTCAATTCAATTTAAACCAAGTTATTGTTTTCTAGACATGAAACCTGCGTGAAATTAGTTTATTTAATTTTTGGTGTAATAAATGCTGAAACATAATTTAAAATGAAATTAAAAAATATGCCTAAATATAATGAACCAACAATCAGAAAGTTTTTTAAATTAACAATGTAATAAATATTTTGTCCCTAATTTGGGATCTCATCAGGTGAAGAATAAAATGACTGAGACCTAAATGATCGATTAATCAATAAAATTTCTTCAAAGATATTTTTTTATACAATATAATTTTTTTTAAAACTTAACCATTAAAAATATTAGAAATGTATACAGTCAAATTAACAGAATATTCAGTACCTTTGAAGAAATTTTAATATATAATATTCATCAGTAATTAATGTCTTGGCTTTTTCGTTCACCCAAGTTCGGGATGAAACGAATTTTATTAACTACATTTTCTTACTGACCATTATATTTATTTATTGTGTTACATAAATTTCAATATTAAAATAAAATGATCATCTCCGTATCCCTAATCTTTTCTTTAATAAGTTTAAGCATGTTATTAAAATTACAAACCGGTAAAACTGGTAAGAAACTAAATTAAAATTAAAGCTACATTTAAAAGGTTCGTGAATTGAGTATGTATCAAAAATTTTAGTTTAATACGTATATTTTGGAGATGTTAGAGGATCCTCAATTTCACAAACGTGATTATTTATAATACAACTATTATTTTTATTTCAGTTGTTATTTAAATTCAAAAGTTATTTTAACAGATGAGTAAATATAACAGCCGTTTCGGCATCAACGGAACTGTTATTAAAAATACTTTTAGAAGTTATTAATGCCGTATTTCAGCCGAGAAACAAACATGCTATTATAATGTAGATTGAAAATGTAGGTCTTACTTAAGAGTTTGATATACAGAAGAATACTAGGAAACGTAGTTGATAAATGGAACGAGTAGTTCAATATAGTAATCTGAAGTAGAAGTGGACAGGACAAATTAAAGAGAAGAGAGCCAAAGATAAGCGGAGTTCTGAAATGGAACCCGAGAGCGATATAGAGGACTACCGTTTTTAAACCGGATCAATACATTAAATCACTGGTTAAATTAGAGCAGTTAAATGACGGGACTAATTGAAAGAAATTGGTTGCATTGAAGTCTGCAAAAGTAGAATTGAGGGACGTTATTCACCGTTGATAATTATATTGCCCGTGATATTCCAGGCACTTAGTGCTATGAATGTCCAGTTGGCTTTTTTCCCACCTTGTAGAGCGCTCATGGCTAATCTGATAGAAGCGCATTAGCCCTTTCCTCACGCCTAATTACGCGATGGTTCCCCTGGTGTTTTCTCTTCACTTCACCCACAACCGTACCGAGACCACCGGCTCCCTCGTCTACCTCAACCCCGACGATGATTCTCCCAAAAGATAACGGCGTCATCGTCCTTACTGTACTTCTTCTCCTGCCCACCACGGGGTAATTATACTTACTCTAGAAAGAGAAAAAAAATATGTCTTGAAATTGTAGGTGCCCTGAGTACCCTATTCACAAATTCGTTCCGTTAACTTGTAGGTCAAGGATCCGGTCAACGAGAATATCGCTTTTTATATATCGTAGGTTAGAGGAGGTTGTAATGTGTGGGGAGAAGGGCAAGAGAGCGACAGAGAACGCATTAAATCTTATCTTGGAAGCGGGTCTGTAATTGGGGGAAAGGTCGTGGAAATACTGGCCTGTAAACGCCGAATAAACAAATACCCTTTCTGTGAAGTGTTAAGAGTAAAGGAGAAAGGTTATAATTTTTCGAAAAGAAAAATATAAATAACTACACATTATAACGGACTCGGGGCAGTAAATGCACGTAGGGAAATATGAAATTAAGGCAGGGGAGGAAGATGTTTATAATATATTCGAGAAACGTGTATAGGAACAATATTCATTTTTTAAAAAAAGTGAGCCGTTTATATATACTTCGTGTATTTTGGAGCCCTTATTTCTGCGAGAATATTTACAATTTCGGTTATAAATCTCTCAGTGCATCTTTAGGAATTTAAAACTTACAAAATCCCATTTATTTTATTCTGGCATTTGATATTATGTTAAAAGAAACCAAACTACGTTGTTTCCTTGGCATCCGCCCGTACATTCTTTATAACCTTGCTTTCTGCCTTCCGATTCCGATCTCAACCACTTTCATTTTTGTCTGCCACCTGCTGTCCGCAATTCACACACGTTGTTGCTCTCCTTCGTGCTGTTCCCTACCCAAATAATTTTATTTACTTTTCAGTATATGACGTAATACATTTAAACGTTCACATCAACAAAATGTCACCTTAGTCTTTTATACAAATGTCACATCAACTATTTATAGAACTGATCGTTTCGTGCGATTTAGGGTATATCAGGGTTGGCAGGCACGTAAACTCGGGTTAATTCGAAACTCATAAGTTAGGTTTGCATGTTTTTTATTATAAACATCCGTTTTTCCATTAAAATTCAGATATGTATAGTGGGAAAAATTTGAGTAGCCTAAAATATATTATTTAATATTTTTCATTTGTAAATGAGTTTTACAAAATAAAAGGTGAGATTTTAGATGAATACGAACACAACTCACACACTATTGTACCGACACTGACTAAATTGATTTAACGTACTGTATGTTATTCACTCTAACTGAAATATTTTTATCACTGCTATAAACTTTGTAATCTTTGGCATCAACCCAATATGTTTTATTAATATAGGCCTATAACTCCCAAGAAGTCAGTTGAGGATTAATTATAAACAAAAATTACTTGAACATAGGTATATTAGCAATAACTTCAAAAACACTGCGTTTCTTTAACAATCCAGTAACCTTCAACAGGCCTGCAACTAAGAAAAACTAAAACATAATATAACATGTTTATACACATGATGACACCAGAGAGATTATTTAAGACTACAGTCCTAATTATTTCTGAGGTTAGGTGTATCGATTTCTATATTAATGGATGAAGAATTGAATTTTATGTCTAATATTTCAGAAATATTTTTTTTTCATAATATTTAATTTAATACTATAATATATTATTCCACAACAACCATAATTATTTAAGTTAATATGTTTAGAGAACTGCATATTTGTCACAATGATTTTTTTAAAAAAATTGAAACATCTACCTTTCAGGCGAGTCTGTAATGGCGCTTTGGTTTGTCCAATGTAACAAGCATTACAGTATTTACAAGAAATTTTGTACATTGATTATCTAAAGTTGTTTACAGACATTTATTATAAATGTTTAAGAATTGATAGATTTATATACGATATCCATGTTGAACTATTTGCATTAATTTAAAATGAAGATTCCTTAAGAATAGAGAGGAATGTTAAAAAATTGAATCAGAAGAAGATTTTATTTTGTGTTGATATATTTCTTAATAAAATCTAGAAGACAGAAATTAGTCATGAAAATATTTTGAACTATTTCTAAGGTATTAAACGTTATCTTAATATATAGATATCAATCGTCAAGTGACTTCTTGGTCATTATATATTATTAAATTTCAGTGTCAAGAGCATTGCAACTTATTACCAATACTCTGAGGTCAATGTGGTTATATGTTTTAGTCGCTTCCAATCAGATTTATATAGACTGGGATGCCCCGAGGGATCTTCCTCGTCAACCTCCAAATTATGCGAGATTGACGTACTATTATTAATCGTGGGAAACGCCACCTGAGCCCCGTTAACCCCACTACGTGGATTAATGCATTAGCATTGTCGTTGTGAAGTACGTGAGTGGGAATTAATGAGCGACTACTACTTCCCTATTCCCCATCTTTTAGATGTCGTTGAACAGGTGCCAATTGGAGCCGGTGAGACGTAAAATTACAGCTTCTTTGTTCCCTCCCTCCCTCTCACCCTTCTTCTTTCTCTCTCACTCGTCTTTGCATAATGGGGTTTGTGTATGTGCGAGGCTATAATTGAACCTGGCTTCCGACTCTGTGTGAAGTAAGTCAGGAAGTCGGTTACAACGGTCCAATTTCGCAGACTCCGTAAAGAACGCACACCTGGCGAAACCTAAACCGAGACACCCCATCTCTTGAAATTGCACTCGTTCATAATTGCGCGAAAAGAGAAAGAGAGGTGTGGTGTAGGACAACCGTTTGTTGGATCCTCTGAAGAGTAAGTAAGGACTAAAGTCCTTGAGGGGAGAAAAAAGACGAAAAATACAAGAAGTGAGGAAAGGAATTATAGAGGCATGTAGATGGCCGGAAGAAAAATTTGTATAGATTGCACCCGCAGAATGGAAAACCTGTTCCCAGTGAAGGACACGGCCTTCTCGCCGTCGTCTCAACGGACTCAGACCTCAACGGATGGACAGAGAAGGAGGAGGAGGAGAAATGAAATTCCTATTTACTTCCGCACCGGTTGACTGAGCCAACATTGACAGAGGTAGGAAAGGTATTATTTGCACGAGACAGGGGCTTCCGGTGTTAAGGGAGACCTGGACCGTTTTTCTCTTAAAGGGCGCCGACCTCGGACAAACATTGGTGGGAAGTTGAGAGGAAAAAATAAAAAGACAGTCTTTCACAGCTTCTGTTTTTGCTCCCGTGAATGGAAAGGTCAACCAATGCTTTAATTTTGTAAATAGAAAGAAAAAGTCTATAAAACCATAGAACACATTACTTTTTATTCTTTTACTCATTGAAAAATGATAAGTATACGAGCAGCATATACTGTTACCACTAACAAAATATATAATAAATATGATAATAAAATTTAAAATAACAATTAAAATGTTTACCGAACGTACGTAAAAGAGTAACATTTCTCATATTTCACCAACTGTCTAATAATCACTAGAAACACTGAAATGGTGGTTTAAAGAACGAAATGGGACAAAACACACACAATGAGTAATAAGTTATCTAATATATCTTAAATCGTAATTTAGCTTGGCCAGAAAGACAATGAAATAATATTTTAAAACATAAGACTATGTTCCAAGAACATTGCAGATAAATTAAAATGCATATACAATTATATATACTCTATTAAGACTTTATCATGTCCGGACGGTGTGTATTATTATTATATTCAGGATGTTAAATGAATAAATTTGATCATTTTCCAATAAAAATTGAACAACTTTAAATAATTTACCATTTTTTTTTAAAATGAAGTTTTTGATGGCATTAACAATAGCTTCCTCGACAAAATAAAATGATAAAAAATAATAAAACAAAATAAAAATATATTTTCTTCGGCTGACCAAAATTTAGAGAAGTTCATTACATAGATTTAGAAATATCAGTCATAAATTCAAATCTGTGGAAGAAATGTACCTGTTTCTATTGTTGTGACGTCCGTTTGTTGGCTATATTGTTCCTAATCGTCATGTAGTTGGAGTTGGCGGAAACAAGAGTAACCGCTTTGATCCTCCGGTACACTTGTGTCATCAATGTTCAACTGCGTTTCGGAAGAATCGATCACCATAATATCCTTCTCAATACTACATCACCGCTTCTCCGCAAAACCAGTAATTTCCTGCGCTGTAGATACACAACCTGATGTACCGCATCCATATTTGCGTTCCTGTTCCCAAATGTGGAATAAATTATTATGAATTGTTTTAGAGGACTAAAACATCCATTTAAAGAGTAACATGGTATTACGATTCACCGCTACTTTGCAATTCTTCTCCACACGTACATATTCATCCATTATCTGTAATCATCCTGTTAGCAAACTTATCTTGCATTCCATTATATTATAGTGTTCGTTTAGTAGGAGACCTAGTGTTAACATTCACATGCCTTTAATTCTTGTAATCCCTGAGAATAATTAATCGAGTGAAGCCGACGACTGCTCGTAGCCTGAAGCAAAACTTAATCAGACCTTCTAAATCAAAGTGTGTACTTAGACAATTAAGGTGAGCGTGTTTACTGATCGCGGCGCGGCGCCTTGGATACACCCATGAATTCTATTGTGAAATTCCTGTGCCTCTCAGAACCTGTGATTACTGGGTGCGCCAGAGGATTTCAAATCAATTAACACTTGCGCTTCGGCTGCTGCTGCCCGTTTCGCAACAAGAAGGAAAGGTCGACGGTGCTGCTGCCACAACACAAAGAAGCTCCTCTGTTATGACGGGCTGTCACTCAACTTCACTTACACGTGGCTTTGCTTAACAATCGACGTTTTGTCACTATTGCGATCCGTATATCAGCGACGCCACTCAGGACCCGTGCAAAACCATCAACCACTCTTACACTGGACGACAATGGGATTCAATAAATGCTCTCCTAGTCTCAATATCAAAACAGAATTTATCTCTCGAGGCACATATTTTATTTTTTAAAAGGTACGCTCAAACTAAAACTTGTATTAGAACTACAAATAGCAATATAGCAATGGAGCTATGCAAATAGCAATAGAGCGAGAACCGTTCCTTTCCCCACGTAGGTCAAATCACCGCTTTTTTAATTATCATCTTCAGACATCGACTGTAATTTTAGTATTCTTAAAGCTAGATTAAAATCTCATTGCATCTTAATTATAACAACGGTCTGCAGATAAAGCTCTTTGCAGCTGAAATATATCTACTGTTGGCGAGTAATTTTGTGATTCAATTCAGTAGTTTTGTCAACTGAATTGTACAGTTGTCTTCATCTAGGTTCCTGTGTATTTTAGGTTTCTTACCACCTGACGGCTTCCAGAAAATTTGTCTGGTATTTATATTATCACTTCTTTTGTCTGTAATTTTTGGCTTTCTTATTATTAATTTTCAAAAACAGACAAATTTTTATTTATTTTTATGGAGAATAGCTGTTGTGAATTTCTTTAGGCGACGGTCTCATCCATTACAAGCTTTATTTTGTATTTTTCTATTGTCAAGCTTAAATAAAATGTTATTAATTACTGAATATGTTTGCCAACACGAGCACTCTTCTGTAAGAAACTAAATAGTCGTAGAGCTATAAGGAAAAATCAAGAAAAAAGCGAAGTGATGAAAGAACCGTATTCATTTATCTCAATGATATATATCAAGCTAGACAAGAAGAAGAATATTTATAACGATTACAGGCACCCATGGAGAAGTTAACCAGTTCTATTATAATTTTTTAAAATTGTATTTCAATGTAAAATGCATCTAAATGCCATGACCGTCAGGAGCTTTAGATTATTCTAACCATATTCGTGTGTAAAAACAGTAAAATTATTAAGTACATCATTGGAATTAAATTATATGTATACCATATATTAATATATTACGTCACAGAAATTTAATTATATTTTACATACCTGATAATTTAATTGAAATATTTCCTTAGGCCAATTATGTACTTAATAATTTTACTGTTTTTACAGACGAATATGGTTAAAATAAACGAAAGCTGCTGACGGTCTATTTTAAAATCTTGAAATTTGAATGTAATATACATTGAAATAAAATTTAATTATGTGACTATTAAAAAAAGGGTTTAATCATGGATATTACTAATAAGTTACCGGTTCTTTGAAGTTATTTTGACAGGTGTACAGACAACTTATTGTACGCGACATCTGAATATCCATCTTCGAAGTGATTTGTTGGTTACTAAAAATTGAAGATTTTTGAAATAAGAAAATAACCGGTATTAATAACTATAAAGACAGTAAAATAATTTTTAGAAGAAGACAACTATGGTTTGTACATCTGTGAACACCTTCGTAATATTGAGAATTTTATCTTCGACCTCGGACCTTTTCGTCTGTTCTCGCCGAGGTACCGGAAGTCTCGCTTGCGTTGTTACGTACAATTCACACCTTCAAGAAACGAAGAGGTAGGGAGGAGACCGAGAAAGAGAGAGAGTAAAGTTTAATTGCATGGGGTTGTTACGAAAGCTTGCCTTCTAATAACAGGTGTCTGACCAACGTCCGATCGCAATGCCTTAGTTTTCACACGCGCAAATAACACACTAGTTTCGCAACTGACTGGGTCAATACTCCACCTGTGTGTGTGTGTTCCTCTACGTGAAAGAGATAAAAAAAAGAAGGGCGGTGTTTTCGTTGTTTTTTCTTCCTACTTACGATGGAAAAGGCACACTCGCAGCGGCAAGTGGGTCACCTTCTCACGAAACATTCGCGTTGAGGTCATAGTTTACCCGATTATCGAAGTGTAATCACTAGGGCGACAGAGAAAAAATGAAAAATATATTACGAATTACTTCCCATGCTTTAGATTGGAGGTATTGTCAAATTAATTATTTTTTTACAGAGCGCTAAATTCGAATTAGGTATGTTTGATTCGAGGCAAAGAGACAACGTTGCCCACGACCTATCGAGGCATAAAAATATTACAAAATTACTTGCCACCAAATTGAGTTCTGTTAGCGACTCAGACATATTAGTTTATATAAAAAAGTATATACTAACATTAAAAATGATCACAGTCACTTATAATACTTTTATTTCATAGTAAATTACATTTAAATGTAAATTTTAAAATAGCCCGTAAGGAGCTTTCGGTTATTCTAACCATATTTATCTGTAAAATCTGTAAAATTATTAAGTACAATATTGGAATTAGATTATGTGTATACCTTTATTAATATATTACGTCACAGAGATTTAATTATATTTTACACACCTGATATTTTAATTAAAATATTTCCTTAAGAAAATTTTCTTACATGGTTTAAGATAACATCCTATGATGTACTTAATAATTTTACAGATGAATACAGTTAGAATAACCGAAAGCTTCTGACGGAATATTTTAAAATCCTGAGATATTAATGTAATTTTCATTGAAATAACATTTTTATAGAAGACTGTGATTAATAAAGTGTTAAATCATTTATGATATCAATAATGTAATACATACAGTCCTTTATCGTTTTTATTAAACAATTATATACTAACCATTCCAATAAATCCTCTCTATAATTTCTTATAGTTCAATTCTCTTCGTTGATTGCAAATCATCTTGATGAAACAAAATCTATTATTTTTCGTTAAGAAATGAGATAGAAAGCATTCTACGTAACCGGGAATCGAATCCTGGTCAACTGTTATGTACTCACGCGCCCTAACCATTGATTTGCACCATTATTTCGATTTCGAGTCTTCTACCACTTTTCCAATAAACTAAAAATTTAATGGCCTAATATTTACGACTGATAAACTTATTACAAATTTGATTTTTTTATGTTATATACGACTTATTATTTGGAGCAGAGAACCCGAGTTTGTTTCCCGGTTCCGCCAATCTTCATAGACTTTACTATTAAAATATATATTTAATAGAGCGATATGAAAAATAACCAAAGTGGACAAATTAATAATTGAAAATATCTTTGCATATTAAATTTGACCATTGAACGATAACAAAAATTTTGAATTTTGTTCAATGGAACAAAATTGGATCTACCACTAATGTCGTCTCTTGTCGCAGTTTTTATAAATAAAGTTATCACTAATCCAAAATAAATTATTTCAGAACGTATCGATCGATATAAAACGACTAACCTGAATTTATTAATTTGAAAAGGAAAAATAACGAATTATTTTCTAAGGGGGACGTAAAGAAATAACAAACTAAATTAATGAATATTCAAAAATATTTCATTCAAGATTACGACGCTTCAATACCTTTTTAGTATCAGGTTGTTGCTTGTAGGGTAACGGAATTTCTTGTTATAAATGGTATAGCGAACTAACAATATTTCTAATCACAAATTTACTTAACATTAATTTCCTCTTATTGTCGTATTTTAAAATGAAAAAAAAATTATGTTTACAATCCAATAATGTATTGTTAAATTACAAGAGTGTTGAAAATTTATTTTTACTTTTTATTAATTACACACGTACAAAACTAAAAAAACAATACATAAATAAGTAATTATGTAGAATTGGAGAACAGCATTTCATACGACTTGTCGATGAATACCAGAAATTATTCCAGCTGCAATACAGAAAAAAAAAGATTTTTGAATTTATTTTAAGCTATGTCGGAATTAGTGGGCGAAGCCTGCGAGAGAATTCTCTCGCAGGTAACCTGCGAGGGATGTTCTCTCGCAGGCAGAACCTTTTAGGAGAGATATGAAGGGGCTACCTTTGGGGATGCCTTTTCCTCTCCGTTTTTGAACTAAGGTTCCCACAAGCCGAGGAACCTCGGCCTGTTTTGAGAGGTGTATGTTCCGGGGTCACAGACCTTGGGCATACGGTAAGAGTTGTTCGCTATTCCCATCGGAATAGTCGGCCAGCTGACTCCTAAACTGGTCGAGGCACGGAGAAGCGAATGCTGCGTCCCCACAGCAAACTCCTCTCCCGCTACCGGAAGGGCGTGGGACAAGTACCCAATGCCCGACCTACCCAATGCAGGTTTTTCTAAGGTTTTCCCTGCATTTCTTTAGGCGAATGCCGGGTAGGATCCTTAAAATATAGGCCGGGGGCCCTAGTTAACCCTTGGCTACCTCCCTCTACCCTTCCGCATCCCCCCTTTGAAATCCCTTCCTATGCTATTAAAGGGGAGTTGCCCAATGTGGATCACCCTTATGTAGCCTGTTGCCCTGAAAAAAAAAAAAAAAATAATGTTTAATCAGAATAAGTTTTTATATATAAACTGCTATGTTTCATTTAAAATACGGGTTTATTTATTGAGATAATATTAGTTAATTTCTTGAAGATAAGGATTACGTATGTGAAATAGGTCTTTGTTAACTGTTCTACTGACATACAGAAGTAAATTAGCATAGTGTTTTATGTTTATTATTTGTAGTTTTCTGAGTTTTGTATATCCAAAATATACATGTACGTATGTGTATAAAATATCTCAGCAGTTTGTACTCAACGTTCTGGTACGAAATTTTAATCCTCAGTAGATATATGAGTTTTTGAAAATTTAGAAAATAAATCTGGAGACACATTTTCAAACACTTCGATACCGTGGTAATATTCATTCTCGTCTGTCATATTTACAGAAGTAATTAGGAAAAACTTAATTAAATTTTCGTATGTATCAAATTCAATCTTAAATATTAGAATGTGACATCTAGTATGTGCAGATTATGCCTCTTTAACAATTGGTGTAAAATTGCTTAAGACGAAACTTATAGCCTAGTCTTGCGTAACTCGACCGCGGCTAAACGTAAATTTATCCTTATACGAATAAATTCTTCCAGCAAACAATTTAAAAATATATAATGTTTCGGACTATTACTGGTTAAATTCATTGTTTTACAGATATTCCAAATAATAATAAAAAACTATATATGTGCAAAAAAAATTCATGGTCATTAAAATATGTATGAACACGGCCAAATTTTTCAGATGTAATTTACTAACAAAAATATCTTAAAATTCTCAACGTTTCGTCTTCAATCTAGGACAACATCAGATGTACATTGGTGTGATTTTAAAAATCCAAAAAAATTATATTCTTTAATCAAATGTTGGCTTAAATTTGTTTGGATAAAAATTATATAAAATTAATTTCCAGGAATTGACATTTTTTCCGTTAAATATTACCCAAATTTCATTATATATAGATGAATTTTGCTTGTAATTTTAAAGGCAGTTCCAAACAATGTTTTTAATTAAATACATAAGTATTGTTGCATGTTTGTAAACTAGTAACAACAACAAATTTATTTATTAATTAAATGATAACAATAATAAAGTGACATAACCGTATTTTTTAAATATATTTGGTACTTATATTCAAAATTTCGCTCATTAATCTTGAAAAATATCTAGAATCTTCAACAACAATCATAGTATTTAGCCAATAGAAATTAAATATATGTGCTTGAACACGACAGAATAATTTTAAGCGTTGAACTGAAGATTGTTCTTTAATTCGAGTTTTCAAAGAGCGTTTTGTTTGACCCATATAACAATAATTACAATCGAAACAACTAATTTCTGTAAATATCATTATGTGTATCAAAAATGTTAATTGTCTTTAATATGCTTGACTAGGTTTAAGATTTTGGGTCATTTAAAAACTTCTTAAATACCATAATTATCACCACAATTCAATGACTTTATATTGAATGTTATCCATAAAGGGTAAAACTATAAATCTCAATTTTTTACTTTTAAGTTTGTTTAACTGGAAAATTATTAATTATGTACTTAGTATTAATAGTTATGTTTTTAATATGTTTGTAGATAAATTTATAATTTTGTGAACATTATCTTTATGGTACCACTGATGCGATAATTTGACTGCCTTATCTACCAGACTGTAAACCATAGTTTTTTTATGTGGAAACGGTAAGGTTAGACATGTGAATATGTATTCTTCCTGAATTATAATTTTATTTTTTTACCTGACTATATGATAAGTACAAATAGATTAATCCTGGACCTTCATTTTATGTTGTCACTGAAGAGTATTATTTTAAAATAAAAGTTATCTAGCTGTTGAAGCTGTAGAAGTTGCGCAGTTGCTTGTTGAAAGCATCCATCAGATAATAAATGTCGGATATTACACGCAAAAATCTTGTGTGTTTATAAAATAAAAGAAGAAAGAGAGGAGGGAGAGACCAATTAGCAAGGAAGGTAAGCAAGCCAAACCTGTTAGGTAACGAAGCCGGAAATCAAGGAGTATTTTCTTAAAACTCTGCAGCACAGAGCGCTGAAACCTGTTTAATCATGGAGTTTTCGCTTGCCCCCCATTACTTATCGGTTATCTGGGTCAGATTTTTTTTTAATCAATAAAGAAACTGTTTCTGTGGATAGTTTCACTTTCTTCATAGATCATTCCAGTGTTATTCAATTGGAAATACTAACGAAATTGACTTATCCCCCTTATATACTATTTTAGAATATTAAAACCGAGCCCAACATGTACCTCAAGTGAAAAAACGCAGATATGATCAGTAACGCCAACGATCCATTTTAAGGTCGAAGGTTGACTTCCGGTTAGGCTTTCCTTTCTTTATTTTGTAATTTCCTTCTCGACGCACCGCTATTAATGTTGCGTGACTTCGGTCATGCTTTCTAGTTATATGTATCCATCTCCTCCCCCCTCCTCATTTTACCACGGTTTAGCCACAAAAATACAAACAGCCAAGACTAATCGAATAAATACCGATGGGAATGAAAACAGGATTCCTTATACCGTATCCATGGGAACTCACCGAAATATTTTTCACCCTTCAAACGGGCTGTGGAAGATTATTCCAGTGAGGCATTTTTTTAACATTGTCGATTTAGTTACCAAAACAAGGATCAACGTAACTAATATAATATAATAATATAACTAATATAACAGTAACTAATTTGTTATGAATATGCATAAAAAATATTTTGGGTTACAACAGTCACTTTGAGATTCGCAAATTTTTTATTTAACATCCATTTTTGGCTGATATTAATTGAATAATTTGGCAATGCATAGGAAAGATTCAAATTTATTGTACGCCCCAGGAAGTGTCCAAATGAAGGACTAAATTTTTTTGTAATTGCATTTATGCCAGTTGCTTTTTTCTTTTCTTGACATACTCTTTCCACCTACGTTTGTTGTCGAGAGTCATGCCTAGGTACTAGGCGTTGATCTCTTAGAGGGAGATTGTGCCATTTATATATAGTGATTGTTTATTTTTGAATATAATATGGACAGATTTATGCTCGTTTAGCTTCAGCCTCAAATGTTTTGTCCAGTCAGCTATTGCTTTGCTGGATTATTGTAGTCGTCTAGTTGACAATTTTTTATCTTTCTCTATTTCCAGTAGTGTCATCTGCATATATAGCTACCTCAGTTTCAATTTTGGGATATCGTTAGTGTTTGGTAAATAAGGGATAGGACCAATGACGCTACCTTGGGGCACTCCGACTCTTACATTTTTCAGATCAGTCTGTCTGTCTGTGATGTATGATGTTAATATCTCTACAATAAATTAAACTGTCTGTTAAATTTATAATATTAGAATTAAAGTATGTCCAGAAAAACAGACAATAACATGCTAACTAATTTACAACGTTTCCTCCACCAATCGGTGGACCTTACCAAGTCAAGTCTCTTAATATCTCTACATATTGCTTTGGCAACACTTTGTTTCGTTCATGCCAAACTTTGTCGAAGGCTTTCGAAGAATCTAAGAAGACTGGTGAGCATTCTTTTTTTCTTCCAGATCATGTTCAATAATATCGGTAATTCTATGCACAAACAGTTTTGAGATTATTGGTAGTAGAACAATAATGAGCCCCGTAGCTTAACAGAGTAAAAGGTAATAAGGCTGGAAAATGTCAAGATGTGACGTTCACAGTTCTTCAACTCTCAGGTGCTGTTTTTGATCTGGAACAGGAAACTGTCAGCATATTGGCACCCTGAGGTGACCAATGGTGATGAACGCGCCAAGACTGACGGACTTGTCAAGCTGCTTCTTCTATACATCAGATGATGGAATAAAACTGGTCTCCGTAGAAAGTTTATCAGTGACTCTCTCATGTCTCTTGAGTAAGAGAGGGAGAAGACACCACTTTCTCGTCCCCTTGTCCAAATCCAAACACACACACACACACATTAGTAGATTATGGTCTTTGCCAATTATTAACAACGAGTAGATCCGAAAGTTGTCTTCGTCGCCGCCGTCGCCACATTGTCCCTGAAGTAACAGGTGTTCGAGTCCCTCACAAACATGCGACAACTTTCTATTTCCTCCTCGCGAAAATTAAACGGCGCCTCAGCACGCATAAAGAGAAGAGTTGTAACACATTATCCAACAAATTGCACAAGAATGTACAGGCTTTTGCGGTAACCTGGAATGCTGTCTCAGCATCTAAACGTCTTGTAGCGTTCTTCACGCTTTTTACCGTCTTTACAACTGCTGATTACATTTCTTCATTGTTCTCTTCCTTGAACTCAGATAGCAGTTCTGTTATTCGTTTATAATCGTGTGAATCCTCTGCACTTCCCACTGCCATTCAACATTTTTCTACTTTTTAATATCTGCCTAAAGTTTAATCCTACGTCTCATATTAACAGTAGGATCTCATCTCCTCTTATACATTATTACTCGTTCATTATCGGATTTAATAATTAAATTTTTTTAAGACATTCACACATCTTTAATACATCTAATTTTCAATTGGTATTGGTTTTTACAGTACTTAATGTTTTATTCCAAAATAACTGAGTATTTTAACAATGTTAAAAATTTTCTTCATAAAAGGATTCTATTACGTTTCCAACTGCTCTAAGGAATAGATACAGATTAATTAAACCGCAGAATCTAAATATAGTAGTACTGAGAGGCTGCAATCTGAATAAAGAATATTAAGTATACGAATTATATTGATAGAAGGAATCGTGGAAATAAAATCACTTGAGAAAAATAGCGAGTATATGTTTTAATTGTGTTAGCAGTTACGTAAAAAATTATAAATAATGCAAATAATAAATAAATAATCTGGCTATGCCAGAAAAATTATATAAGTGAGAAATAAATTTAATAGAATTTAATTTTTTATGACTTGTTATTTAGTAATTGTATTATTATTAACTTGACAGATAAATTTTAATTATTAATTAAATAAACATAACACAATTTTAAGTCAGAAAAAAATAATTTATTAAATTAACGTTTCACCGCTTAATTTTAATCATCATAAAATTTTGTAAGTCTAATATTTTTTGTTATCTGCCAATTTTTTTCTTAAAACTGTTATTCCAATGATTGTATTTGTTTTGTTCTTGTTTTGTTTTAAACGTGAACCTGACGAGGTCGCAATTAAGTGATGAAACGTTGTTAATTTAATTTAAAAAATTCTGACTCAAATTTGGCTAATGCTTATTTCTTTATTAGTTTTCTCAATAGTCATAATACATATTACTATATATAATTATTGAGAATATACTTCTGTTTTGTGATTTCAGGATGTGACAGAACCAAACGAAAACAGGTCCAAAACGTTATCATTCCATAAAACACCGACTGAAATAAATATTTCAACATGTTGACCGTCGATTTTTATACTGTTGATCAATAATGGAAAATTTCAATGTCTACCACTTTCATTCGAGACTTCAAAGCGCGTCTAAAAGCTCAGTTTTGTATCGATATTATTCGGTATTAAGAAACGATTATTTGACCTAGTCGCTCTCTTCTTGTGGTTTAACTAGAGAATAAAAATGTGATAAGAAGTTTACACTCTTAATAAATGTACTTTCGTAAGATGTTCCCGTCGGATTTCTTTTTACGCCATGGAACAAGTCTCTTCTTACCGTCGTGATGAAAAGGTTATGCTAATCTCCATTAGAGTACAATTACTTAACAACTCGGCCCCATAAATTACTTTAAAGGATATTACATCACAGTGCCTCTTCACAAAACCATTTCGTTTCCAAATCTCTTTTTACCTTTTTTTTTACTGATGACAGAGCTCACCCACTTTACTTTAACAGTGACTCTCAATTCCAAGTGTAGCGTTTGAATAGAAATATTTGTTTCAGTTGCCTATTTGCCATCGTTTATTTGGAATTTTACCTTTTTGTAATGTTTGATGTAAGAAGGCGGTGAGATATAAATAATAATAATGCACTGATTTAATGCATTTATTATTTCCTCGTCAACGTAATAATGACATCAATCGCACTTTTCGCTAGCTAAACACGTAAGTTGCTATCAGTTACTGGAATTTTGTAACTAAAAACAAACAAAAGGAAAATATGGATTTAAAATCGTGTGACATGAGGAAATTTTAGAAGAATGTTTTAGCAAGGAAATAAGGAAAAGAATGAAAAAATTTTATTTCCAAAGATAGAGATTTACAGGTTTATAAAAAACAAACGAGCATTGAGGGTACAAAATATATTTCGTACATTCTGATAAACGAAATACTCTCATTATAGTGGTCATGATTGATTTGAAATAAAAAAAAATACTTCCTAAATAAAATGATTATTTGAATTTTTCAACATCAGTTGAACCAATTTAAATTTTATCTAGATCAATTAAATCGCTAATAGTTACAATGAAATTTTTATTTACGTTAAATGTCTCTCGCTCCTTTTATTTTACGCCTTACAAAAATATGTTGTCAGAATTGTTCAACTTGCATTTTCAGTCCTGCTACATATTTAACTAATATTTATTTATAAATATAAATATAAATATAATGGCCAAATAATTAAAAAAATAATGATTTAACCATCAAAAAGTGATAAATTATAAATTCTTCGATAAAATTCGTATTGAGCAAAATGGAAACTATCCACAAACAGCTAACTTCAACATCCATAAAACTCAACCCTTCTTTAAATACAAGAGACGAAATTGTCATCTCCAGGGTCAGTAGCACTCAGTTCAAGATAGCCATATTCAATAAGGTACCTCTGCTCTCAATGCAACACCATCATTACCACAAAACATATAATTAATGAATACAGAAAATTTCATCAAGAACGCCTCAACAAAATTGACTAGTTTCCCCAATATAAAAAGAAAACATTAACAATTTTTTAATTAAGAGGAACCTGTATTGTGATATCCCAACCGATGTATAGTCACTAATGACCTTTTGTAGTTGATGTGTCTTAAAATAAAAATAACTGTTTCTCTACATACGTCGATTTATATACTACGGATAATATTTACAATATGTTTTTCCGCTAAAAGTAGTGTTAAAACTCGTTCCAGTGTCCTTCTATATTATTTCAGTTATATCCCTCCCACCTTTTCCAGATATTTCGCGGAGTCTGTAGAAAGTAAAGATCGTATACAGTTTCCTAAAGGCGGCTTCACTTTTATCATTACCATTACCAAACCCACGACGTGGTCTTAGGGAAGTAATACATATGGCCGAGTAACCCAATCCATAAGTCACGCTCAAAGTGAACGCCTTCCCCATTAGCACTAAATCCCTCCCTACTGGCAACGCATCAATTATCGTCTACGAAACCTTACCCTGTCTCTGTGTTTCTGTTTAACTCTCTCTCTCTGGAGGCATTTTGCATGTGTGTGAGAGAAAAATTAACAGTTTCACGCCTGGGTTATCCATTTGTTACAATCGTCTTAAGAAACACCCACATAACTCGTTCTCATCGTCGGCGTGTTTGTGGAACAACTTCATAGTAATTGTTTTTCTGACAAAGTGCTTCATCTTATCTTCGCATCAGCAAAAGAAATCCTACCATTATGAACGTTATTATTATTACTGCTAATAGTATGTTCTTGTGGGGTGACTTGAGAACACTGTTGCTGTTTTCAAGTGTTCGCACAGTACAGGACGTACCAGGACGCATTACATAATAAACCGTGTATAATTAGTGCTACATATTATTTTTTTCTAATCTTTTAAGCCTTGTGCCATTCCTGAATTTAATCCATCATGGCTTTCGCTCTATCTTAACGTAACCTCCTGATTATCGTCCCAGTGCCTGGCATTTATTCATACCTTCTATAAAGATTGCGTCAATGTTTTATGAATATTATAATAATAAACGAAACAGTCGTCGATTAGGTATAACAAAATGTAATCAACCCTACAACTTTACTTTATTCTGAAAAGTAATAAGAAAATGAAATCATATAAAGGGACAACAACTAAAAACGATTTTATTTGTATAATACTTAAAATAAACTCAAATAGTATCTGAAACTCGTTCAATGGGTCTTTAAGTGAAAACAAATATTATTATTGTTACTTTGTTCGCAATAAAAAATTATCACGACAATATTTAAATTACCACTACTTCGCATAAATTTATAATTTAATAAGGCCAAAAGTGTAGGGAAAAATCGCATGCAACAATCACAAAACACAACCTGATCATAGACCTGTCTGCAATGTGGCTGTAATAACTTGTAATTCCGATATACAATCAACAATATATAACTTAAATATCCATTAATGTTAGGCAACAACTTAGTCAAACTAATATTCAAACAGTATCCCATTAAAATGCATAAACGGCTCCCTCAGTAAAAAAATATGATTCTTCATTGATTTATTTTCTTAGGCTTTGCAATTCATTCACAAACCCTACTACCAATTCGATTATTTTTAAAGTTTTTAAAATATATGTAACGATGTTTTCTTCCTTTTTCCATATTTATAATTTTTCACTGTTGTATTTCTCTAATTATTTTCTTTTAAATATTTCATTTATAAATATTTATCTTGATATAAGGAACTAATTGTTGTTTTAGTTAAAAGATAAAACCCAATTAAAGTCCTCTCATTAACCACTTAATTATTTACATTACATCCTTGTCAATACGGATTATGTACAAATTACTGATTGAATTATTTTTATTGTATGTCTTAATAATTTATAGATGAATATGGTTTGTTAACCCAAAGTTCTCAAGTTTTATTATTTGACAAGGATAAAATACAAATAAATATATGATTAATAAGACGACATGGCTTTTATCCTTTAATATGTATTTTTTAGTTTTGTATATATTATTTAGAATACGTATTTTTATGTTTTTTCGTATTTTTATTTTTAGTGTATGAGTTCTTGGTACTCATTCATTTATTTTCATAGTTTCCTTCTTACTTTATGTGTTTTGTTGCCTATTTGACTTACAATTTCCCCTTCAATTCCTTCGTTTAGCAGCAGACAACGGATTATCATAACTTCTCCGATACGACTGACAAAATATAGAATGATTTGAAATAAATGTTTGCAAAGGAGCCGCAATAACGTTGTTATTTGACACGACTCTCGTGATAAATACGGTCAGTATGACGGAAAAACATGTGATAAATAATGATATTGTTATGCCAAATATTTACTTGATGGTGCTTGATTTCTGATTATTCTTGTTAAAACGAGACAGGCTCTAACGACTCTGAATATCATAATGACATAATGCTGATATATCGAGGATCAGCACAGATAACGATCGTGTTCAAAATGGAGACTAATCGATGAGTGTTATTTGTGTTAGCATTCTAAACGTGTAGCACACCACGCGAAAATGAAAGAAAAAGAAGGTCCTTTGGCGATTAGTAAACGTATACATTTGCATGCAAAGTAACCTATTTATATTATAATGTATAGAATAACTTATCCGCTATCCTCTTGCTTACCATTATCTTTCATTAACTTTTATTCTGCCTTCGTCACCGCACCTGCTGCAAAGAAATACGTAAATTCTGTAGAGGTGTAAGCTTTGCGGTCTTACAGCAAATTCAAAACAATTATATAAAATTTTACGTAATCTACTTATTTTTAATGCCAGTATGACGGTTTTAATTGTTGTGGGACCGTTTAATAAATTTACAGAATGTGTAACAATATTTTAATGTTATTCCTAGCCTTCTTAATTAAATAAATTCTTTCAACGTCTCTTTACACTTCCACTAACATCTGTCTCATAATTATTCTAAATTCCAAGAGTTCATTGATGGAATCAAAAGTTCCGGAAAGCTCATTTGAAAACTGTTGTTGTTTAATTGATAAAAATCATATGTAAAAATAAGGTGTAGACAGACTATATATAAGGTAATTCACATAGTGACCACTTCCCTCTTATAGCATAGGTAAGGGACTGAAATTGGGGATGCGGAAAGGTAGAGCAAGGTATCCTAGGGTTAACTGCGGTCCCTGGGCTTGGAAAGGGATTTACTGTGTAGTCACAGCATTCTATTCTCCGTGCAACTATCGGTTTAGGAGGCAGCTGGCCGACTATTCCAATAGGAATAGAGATCAACTTTCACCTCCAAAAATTGAAGTAACTATAGATAGTATCAGAAGAGAAAATATTAGGGAGAGAAATGAAATATATAAATAGTCAAATTAAAACTGATACAGATTTAATTATATCTAAATATAATGTTAAGATGAAGTTAAGGTGAAATTGATAGAAATTAGAAAAGAGTCCATCCAATATATTATTTTTTAATTTCATTATAAATTTATTTCTGTGTTTAAATCTTCACTTATCTTGGGCCACAATATTTTGCTACCTGCTTGTATCCAAGGAAGAGACAGAATACTCGTGGGAAGGAAACGTATAAAGAGCAAAAATGTATAATTTCGGTGAAGCACATTTTGTTGGTACATGACGAGAATGACGTAACATTCGACGCGTGGATGAGCTATTAGGATTAACTTGAAGCCAAATAAAAAATTATCGGAACGGATTTTATAGATTACCCCTAATGGTGTTGAGAATATTAAAAGTGCTTAATTACAGTCCTCCTAAACCGTAATATCTATCTCATGAATAATACAATTCAAAGCCATCCTCACCATTCCATAAACCATTTTAGGATCAATTACGATTTTTTCTCGAGTGTTGAACCGTGATATAAAAAGTGAATTAGGTATGCAAATTTTCTGGACGAGCTATCATTTGCAATTTGATGCATATCTGTGGAACGGGCCATATGTTAATTACTCTATTATTGATACTTCTCAGATAAAGACAGAATTTTCCTTCCTTACGTTTCAATGACGCATAAAACCGTCGTATGTGAAAAATATTTTTGACTTGGTCTGAAACAATTTAAATGTATCTCTCAATAGTTTTATATTAAATTTAAAAAAATTACGTCAATTATGCAGTATGAGCCGACTTTGCAAATAATACTAAATTTCATTAACTGAAAAAGCACGTTACACAATTTTTTTTATTCTACTACGATTTTATATGACACAAAATTGTTCTTTCCATAGTAACTGCGATCCATTTCGCTCAGTTTAAATATTCAAATGGTGACTTGCTTCCTTCTACATATTTTATAGATGTGTATCTTAAACGCCTAGAAAATGCTAAATTTTTCTTCCAAAATAATGGAAATAAGATAGATACTTGATTGTGTCAGAACTGGTGAAGCTATAAATATCTGACAATTCAAAAACCTTACTTCTTATACTTTCGGGGTTTTATATCATTCGGAGTCAGCCAGGTGTTCCAAGGTTCAAGTATTTCTCCGAAATTAATTTCTCGTTCAAGTAAACTATATTAAGATTAAAAATATTTGTTGTCAATATAAGGCCAATATTAATTTTAAATCTTTTAGATACTATTTTATTATGTAAAATTATTTCTATTCTGAATATATCATCTGTATATTTTGAATTATGAATTGAAATATCGTCAAACACACAGATTTGAATTGAAGTATGTCGATATGTAAATGGGTATTAAATTAAAGAGATTTAAATAAAGAATAGTGTTCCGGCAAGAAGTATTTTATTACAAAACAGAAGAAAGCTATACAATACATTTTTACCGGGATTGTTACTGAGTTAATGTAATTGTTTCAGTTAGGACCGGTAAATGGAGATTCAGCAGTTAGTTCCTATAACCTTGTTATTATTGTCAGAATTAATTCATTTGCAATATTTGAACAACACTGCTCTTCTGGGTTCTCTACTCATATTTTTTTCTCTTCCATGGGTGAACTTTAAGATTTTATATTTATGTCTAATAAAAGACTCTCTGTAAGTTTAAAAAAATTTATGTTTAAGCAAATATTTCACTTAGTATCCAGTGCATATAACGTAGATTTATTTGGTCGAATATGCATAATTGATCTGTCAATAGATAGTAAACTAATTGGAAAACATGAATTTCGACTTAACCTCTGTGCACTATTATTTACCAGAATTCTCATGTGTTACTCAACGGATGCATAACTCGCGTTAAAAGTGCAGCAGGCTTGTTAGTCTTGTACTTTAAGATCCGTGGGAACATAATCTTTTAGATCGTAACGAACATTTGCTTTGCTGTGGCGAGTAGAAATCATTATTTTATCCGTACTTTGCGTAACAGGTAATCATTGTGCGATTGAATTGCTGTATCACGTACGGTCAAATTTGTACGTGCAGTTTTTACCCTGCCTTTCGCTTAACGACGTTAGTCAATCGTAATGTAAAGACAACTGGTTAGGAGCTCGATCCCGTACAGTCAATTATTTTACTCCTGTCAAGTTTTAAAAACGTTTCTCAACTCTTGAAGTCGCCAATAACTTCATTCTCCAACCACATTATATTATTAAATCCAATACCGTTTATAACTTTGTTCTAATAGAGTTATGATCTATTTAGTATGTTTTGCATTATTTCTTGAGTGTATGAAATAGTCGCATTCGTAGAATATTCAAGAGGATAATATTTTATATTTTTTACACTTTAGAGGTTGTAACCAATTTATTTCTTTTCGATTTGAAAAACAGTATTGAAGTTTACATTGTTCAACTTTCTTATCGAGGTTGAAAAAATAGTATAACTGTGTCCAGACCCTTTTTCATCAAACGGAAAAGATCGGAGAAGTTTCAGTGAGAGTAAATACTTTCAAGTGACGTAAACCAGTTAAAAGTTTGAATTTAAATTGATTTTGAGTTGTGTTATAAAATGTGCATAGTTACACTATATATGATCTGGAGAACTTTTGTTGTTCTCGATGTTTGTTGGTGGGACGAGACGCGGACGCCATGAAAGTAAAGGAAGCAACATGGGAGAGAGGCTGGAGTAATAAAGGAGAAAGAGAGAACAAGACAAATAACTCGGAGTAAATGTCGCCTGTCAGGTTTAGGCTATTGAAGGCCTCACGCGCTGCGGACGATATTTGTTCAGACGGCTATAAACGGTCTTAACCTATGTCACTTTCAGACTGGGACCTAGTAGTCTTCTTCTATTCCCCTTTCCCCACAAAACTAAGGCCTTATTTATGGAGGGAGGGGAGTAGTGAGTGGAGCTTGCATCCGCGAAGGAATGTTGACTTCCCCACGAAACACACGTGCTGAAGACGGGAATAAATGAACCAGAAACGGCATCATTCACAAAATCTATTCCTTTTTCTTGGAAGAGGGGACATATGAGGTTTATGACGGGGAAACGGCGCAAAAACAATTGATGGAATTAGAACACAGGGGCTTGAGCGTTTAGACGAGTATTCTTAGAAGGAAACACGAATGTCATTCAATTCCCTATAATTATTTTTTTCAGTCGAAACATCGTACGTTCAAGAAACGAACTGAGTAAGAAACGTTATTTCCATTCCATCTTGAACACTAAAACCGAATTAATTAATGGATCTTAAATTTAATATTAAATACCGAATATGATTCGAAAACTTATATTACGCTGAAAAATGTATTAAATGAGACATCATCTATTATTTTTCAATGCGTAATAAGTTCTCTAATTGCGTAAGTCTGAAAAATTATTTTTAACCCTGAATGTTCACTGGAGTTCTGATAGTGATAGCGTTTTGTTCTAAACTAGAATTACTTAGTAAAATTTAAGTAAACCGCTACTTTAACATCCTACTTTTGAGATAAGTAAGAATTAAATTATTTTTTATTGAAAAAAAAAGTCACTGTTCATTTCAGAACTGGCGTATAGACTCAATATTATTCATTGTTACTTATTCTCAGGTCGTAGGGTTCTTACACTGAAGCTTGTTTTACCAATATATAATATTTTATAACGGCCAAAATCTTGGAGGATTTTAATATGTCGATATCGTCAAAATAGTGAATGAAAAGTTATAATGTAGGGTCTAATAAAAATAAGTGAAAGTTTACTGAAAATAGTTCACCGATATATACTTTATGAAACGTCGTGTTTTTTGAGAATGAAATTGGTTAGAGTAAGGATCTGATATGAGTGTGTCGTTTAATTACCTAAATCGTTTATGATTCATTGACACACAAAAATTTTCATCATATATTTCTAATTGTATAATGACCAAATATTGTAAAATTATTCTCAAATGTAATTTAATTTTCAAAGTAAGTTAAGTAGGGGGAGGGGGGGGGGGGCGTGAAAATTTTCTGGAATCCCAGATAGGTTAAGTGCCGAAGTGTAGATCACTTTGGCACGAACACGATATCAGAAAGTTCTATATTGGGAAATGACGTATCTAAATACCAGAAGTTATTTAACTGCCAAAAGACTTGGGAAAATCTTCAGAATTTGCTCATTTAGAAATTTTATTAAATAGTACGGAAAAGTTATACATCTCCCTTATGGGTTTGAAAAGTAAATTGAAATAAATAGGATTAAGTTTCACTGATAAAAATGACTGTTTTCATATATGTTTGTTAATATTTTATTTCATTAAAGAAGACGTAAGAAAAGGTTTAATATTACAATTTTAATTAGACAAACTTTAAAATTTCCTAGTTAACGAGCTGTAAAATAAATAACAACTTACATATTAATTAAAATATTACAGTATAATTTTCAATTAAATACTATTTAGTATTAGACAGATGGGTTATTAAATTTAATTTTCAATCTATATAAAATTGAAATAGTAAATTTATATTACAATTTATTTAATAATGATGCAAATATAAATCGGAGCAATGATGAATGTAATTTATTGATATTTCTTTGAATAACTTGTATACAATTCTATAATTTTTTTAATGCAACTTTTACCCGCTAATCAATTTGTACACAATATAATTCTATACCTTTAAATTGTTTTCAATTTAACTTGCAACTGAAAATATGAGTCTCTAATTATTTATTATTGTTGTTCAAAAAACCTACAGAATTAATAATTAAGTTTACGCTTAATAATAAATTGTTTTATTTAAAATTCAGTTACTGAGAGACATTCAGAACATTTGTAAATAAAATAAATAACGATTCTAGGTGTGTAGTAAAATATTATAAATGTCAAGGTAATGCCACATTTCTTCATTTCTCACTAATATAGCTATTGAGTTGTAATCGTTTACTACCAAGATTATTTTAAATACGGTTTCCACAATTTACTAAAAAGATCGTTCGTGTTTAGTTTTTGGTCGTAAATTGTTAACCACCGTCATTTCCCTCAGTGTTTGAGTCTATTAATATGTCTGCTGTAGGAAGGGTGCGGGTGCCACGTGTGTAACGACGGAAACGGAAGACACCCCATGTGTCGTGGGGGGGTTGCGGATGACCCAAACCACTTTCAGGCTGTTTACCAACCACAAAATCATCCTCTCAAATAAAATTGATCATTGTTATGCTCCTACTTTCGATCATACGCAGAGAAAATATGCAGACCAGAGAAGTCCTACACTGGAACATGTAAAAAAAAAGTCCTTAAGTATATTTAAAAATAGTGAATTTTAATAATCATTATTTTTCCATATAAGAATAAAGTAAAAATAGATAAAATGTCGTTGTCGCTCCTCTGTTGATATTTTACGGGCTTATTGGGAAATATTATTCGAATTAGCAACTACAAAGTGAGTATAAATAAACCTATACTTACAACAGACATTTATTTTTTATAATTATCAATAACTCCTCACGGGCGAAAAATACTTCCAAACATGAAAATAATATTCAATTAGAATTTTGTAGTATTATCTAACATGACACAAATGTTTATTATGACCAGGACTTGTATTTGAATATGAATCGTAACTCCCTTTAATTGACTTTTATTTAATACTAATGTTTAAATGAAAAGGGTTAATAAAATCAATATTTCTTAAAAAAGATCTTCAAATATTATTACAAATTAATTTTTGAAGTTTTATTTAATTTTTTTATTAATTACATTGTGAAATTTTCTGACCAATAACAGACAATATTTTTAATTTTTTTACAGTGAATGCTAAAATGTCGCCACTTGTTTCTACTTACCTGATTAATTTTTGCTGTTTGGAATTTAAAACTTGTAGTTTAATGCAAAATGTACTAATTAATAATAGAAAAAAACTGTAGTGTGGTAATATTGTAAAGAAATTATTAAATATATTATAAAGGATAGAAAATGGCGTGTGTTAGATTATGCTAATTTTTTTCGTATATAGAGTATGTAATATGCGATGGGACACGTACGTGACCTGAAAAATACAACCATAAAGTTCCCAGATGACGAATTTTCAGTAAATTGGGGCGGAAAGTACCTTGCAAACAACAAATTTTTCGTCTATCACTTAATTTTTTGGACTCGTGAAATTTAGTGGGCCTGAAAGATCGGCCAAGGTAGTCGAAAAAATGTGAACGTTCAAAGATGTCGAACGGGTATGACGAACAGAAAAATCTACGGCGTGTGAAGTAGCTTCCGAGGACGCCATTCAAGACCAACTGACGACGAAACGTGAACACATGGTAACTGTCATGTTATCTCAATCCTTGACGCGTCCACCGTTGAACCTAACATATGATTGTTTCTCAGAGCTAGCAGCAACTGATATTCTTATAGAGGAAAAATACAACCATGATTATTTAACTTAAATTGATTTCCGTCGTTAAATTAAATCGTTTTAAAACCCTGCGACCATCCACAGTTCCAAATGTCGGATCAGAGTTTCGAACGCAGGTTTTTTTAATACACTTGTACGTTAGAATTCTGGGAAGCTAGAAAGGGTCTGATGTTGGTTATCGTGCCATTTCCGTTGCAGGTAGTGTTACAACATTACAGAGAGATGGGATAGAATAACAACAGGAAGCTGAGGTGAATGGTGTCCCAAACCAAGGAAGCAGGTAGTGGTAGAAGGAATGAACGACGAACCTGCACTGAGTAAATACAAAACCTTCCAAAGTTCTCGTGTGAAGAATCGCTTCCTCTACTCGCTCTGGGAGACCAATCAGTGAGAAACAGCAAAAACTATGACCAGAGGCTGGATCGAAATCAATAATGATATGCAATGTATTATGTGATGCGTCTTACATGCAATAAAATTAATGAAAGATGTTGAGAAATAGTTGATACAATAACTCAATTATTTATCTGTGAAGGAAGGAAGGATATAGACAGTCAAATAGCAAAATATCGGATGATCACAAACTAAAAGAAGAAACTACATAAATTTGGTAAATACGTCTACGATGTAAATGACTAAACATGTACTCCATGGTTCGTTTCATTATTTTTGCACATCTTCGGCATTAATATAACCAAACTCAGGTATACATAATTACAATACAAACGTATATATAAATATTTATAGAAAAAATCCCCTCTCCAGTCTACAATCAGTGGAATGAACAAATCTCAGTACAGTACTCAAGGATTGCACAAACTACAAACAGCATAAAAGGAGAAGAAAAAACGCGAAATAGTGGCTACTTTAAAGTTACAGGGAGAAATAATACAATTAATTTGTTTCCTAAATTCTTCTTATACCACGATAAATATAATTTTAAAAAATATACTCAATTGTAAATATTATAAGTTAATTGTAACTGATCCGTCGATAATGACCACAGGAGTTAATGTGACTATAATTAAAAAATATAAATTATAAAATGCAACGGTGAGCCGATATTTGTGGAAATTAACAATTCTACGGTTTCTTGTCGTGTAATCATTTCGTTCACAAAACTTTCCAAAACGCGAGTACTCCCGTTTTGTTAAGATGGTAATACTTAAATGCAGAAGATTATTCTTGAAAATAGTTTTCCTCTTCGATATTCTTTAGAAAATATGTCTTCAATATATCCGTTAATGTCTTTAATGACAAGGCTTGCACGACTTGATTTATGAACTCCATCCTGCGTATAGATCTTAAAAATTGCAATATTTTATGGTTATTTTACCGACGGGTGATGGATAGCGCAAAAAAATATAATAACGTTATTTATGCTACTAAAACTCCTCCCTTCCTGCGTTTAATTTTTGACTTCACTATTAATCAAAATCTCTATTTTTTAACCATGCTGGAAGTTGTTTAGACGTATCAAAGTTTCACGATGTTTTCACTTATAATTCTCGTTTGCAGCAGCTGTAGTTCAAATGTTTCGCGAGACGTGAGAATGACGTTAACTGCGACGTTGTTACCAGCCGTGTGCATGTACGGATGATTGACGGATGATAAAAGAGCTGAAGTGACTTTGTCAATATTGCAAGAAAACTGTTTCCATCTCCGTTCCTCCTTCGTTCAGGAGAAGTAATAAACTTCAAGACACCATCAATCGTTACTGAGGCATTGTATTCTAACAAGGAGGAGGAACTACTCCTTGCTTAACGAGAAAATAAAAGGAGAGGAATAGAGAGAGACAGGAAAGGAGAAAGAGAAGATGAGATAGGAGGTGTGAAGACTTGTGGAACACTTCGTGAGGTAATACATCATCGCAGAAAATCGCATTGGCAAATGGCGAATGCTTGATCGCCTTAGTCCTGATTCGTTGTCTGGTGCTTTCTAGAAACTCTACCGTTCATGTTGAGCAATACTGGCCAGTCGAAAGTATTAAGTTAACTTGAGTTTTGAAAATTGGATTGTCTGTTCACGCTCCATAAAATAATCTGACTGGCTGGAATTCTGTTTGGTAAATTTATTTTATTCAGTTACCCGTCTTAGCGTTCGACGTAACAAGGAAAACATGTTCTGCAACAAACTTTTATTAAATATTCCTTTTTATTATTAAGTCTTTCGCTTGTGTAGTACATCACAATATATTCACTTAAAATTTTAAATAATGAAAATTGACTTATTATTGTTATTTATTCATCGTCACGAGACAGTAATCATGATGTATTTTCATATTAAAGTCGCACTTTTTCGTTATTTTTATAAGGGCTGCGAACCAGTAACTCTGGACTAATTATTAATTACTGCTACATATGTATATAATTATTTCTCTTTGTTATCCTCCCGATATTGCGTCCGAAATTATAATAAAGGTTTTCTTATCTAGTTGGCTGTTTTAATGACAAAGGATACTGTCTAAATCACAATTGTAAATTCCCGAAACTAATGGTGCAAAGAAATTCGACATGTCCAAAATTTATGTGGACAAAAATATTTCATAAAAGCAGTTAAAAGGAACTAACAAGATTGCATTTGTTACACCGACCAAAAAGAAGTGGGGGATGTAACAAATTATTCGACGAAATAAATAAATGGAAGGAGAACAGAGGTCTGTGATCGGAGCGCAGGGTGTGGACAGTTGCTGGCTGGTGGAGAAGGCGTTGTGGGCGCAGTAAAGTATGGTCGAGTTTTATGAGCAGCAGAAGTTATCAGAATAATGAGAAACAGAAGGAAGAAAAATAAAGAACAGGATTACGAAACAGCATTCAAGAGTGCAGTTCGCATCAGTGGGTCCCAGGAAAGGCTGCTTCAGAATTTGCCACTCTTTCATTACGCGCGTCATAACCATCAGTGACAATGAATCTACCTGAAAGGGACCACGCAAGAGAAAAATCAGCCACCAACAGACAAAGAAAAGCGTTCCTTTATGATTCAATGTCCTCGCCTTCGGGAAAAACCACCAAATGGGAACAGTTGTTGTGTTGTCGCCTTATAGTGAAAACGTCAGTGACTAAGAATAAGTAGTGGCCGCAATAATAAACAGCCAACTATATTTTACACCATCTCTCAGGGTCTTATGAACCCTGACAGTGAAGTCGAATAATTATAATATCACAACGATTATATTTCAATTTAATTGTAAAGCAATAATTTTTTAAATACGAAATGTGAAGAAAAATATTTTTACCAATTATATTAACGTATATAAATATAAGTTTTTGATGTTATATTTTTTAATTAATTTTTTGATTAAATTTGTTTCACTCAGCTATAATTTTTAATACGGTAACTAAATATTTTTTAACCACTCGCCTATACTGTCACGTCTTCCTCCCTTTCGTAGTTTCTCACAAGGTTCTCCTGAAACGGCAAATCTCTTGTCTCAAGATACAGAATATATTATCATATCATGGTAGTTCAATTACCACTATTCTGTTTCTTCAAAACCTCAGTTTTGTCTCTTTCTAAGTCTACGCCTACTGTGTGTCATTTATCCCTTATGCATCTGAACATAAAGAAAGTTATGTAAATACAGACAGCGGAGAATAGAATAAATAACTACTACGATGACACACCATTTCCATTACTAATCATGTCTCTATTATTGTGATACTAATTAATCCGCGCTCTGGTTGGAGTACAATGAAGCTGCATTTTCCTCAAAGGTCCGTCCTTCACTCGAATTCTTCCGTCCTCGGGACTGTGCGTGGGTGTGCGTGTGTATAAGATTTCTTTTTCGGTGTGTGAAAGTTCAACCTGAAAGGTCAAGACTTTCGAACCGGAACAAATTCCGGAGTATCGGAGAGATACCTGTGTGTGTTGTATTTGTGTGCGTGGTTTGTTGCGTGTTGAACTTTTCATACATCATTAACCGGCCTTTGTGTGGAGGATTATCATCTTAGGGCAGGAATGTCGAATGTTTTGAGTCCGAGGAATGTGAAAGTCGATGTACTAGAACGCTGTCTGTCGCCTTTACGGGACGATTTCGTTTATTCCGTTTTTTAAATGTCCAAGAACAGAATTCCGACTCGGCTGAATCTAACACTTGCCTACATAATAGAAAAGGAAATACTTACACTTCGAAACTTAATTCAAGTACTTTTTCTAAGCTACGAAAGAGTCGTGCTGTTTGAAGAAGATGTCATAATGAATGGGGGAAAAATGAACGAGTGTCATATATAACTCGGAAATAGTCACTGGTAAAATACATTCGTATGTGCGTCATAATAACAACAGTAGAAAGTGATCGTAAGACAAGGGCAGTCACATTGCTATGAAAATAAGATAAGAAGAGGTCACGTTACAATAATGCAATAATAATTTCTTACTTATACATTATACTATACCTGAATGCAGTAATAGATTATTGCATGCCTATATGTAATTATTTATAGCCATTAAAGTAAAAAAAGTTAAATGAGTTGATTAATAAAGTTGGATTTAATATTTAATAAAGCACATAACGTTTCATCCCCATATTTAGGGCTTCTTCAGTTGTTACAATATTATTAATTAATTTTTACTTTCAGATACATATTAAAAACCTTCTGTCAGGTATTGTCCAATTCTGAGATTAATACAATGTTCATGAAATTATATTAATTAAGACTGACCTTTGCCAACAATGCGAGTAAACCGGGTAACATTATTTTGGAAGAATAATTTAACATTTCCAGGTATCTTTAAAATATAAACGGGGAAGGCAAATAAATATTCGAATTGGGAAACTGTGCCAGTATTTTAATATGTATGTAGTCTGCAATGAATTATTATAGAACAAGATCGACGACCCCATAATTCTAACATTAAGTTCAAAACTGACAAAAAAGATTATAATAGGTTTACAGTATTCATATTGCTATTAAAATTAGAAGGTCCTTGGTTGTTATTTACAGCTAGATCTATAACCTTGAATCCACCAGATCTAACGCTTAAAATAAAGGGCGGGACAACCAGAGTTGCCGAACAATCGCAGTATATTATATCGGTCTCAGTGGTCCGTTGATACGAAGTACATTTACGACTTCGTGTAGTGTACTTAGATAAATAAAATTACTAAATTCAGTATATTCTAGAGAATCAGCTACTGAGACCTTCACATCTGACCATTCCAAGTTTTGCAACCAAGCGATAAACCCATTATTAATTTAAATTTATTTCAGACCAGTCCATAATGTTTAAAGGATTCCTTTCAATATGGCTGATATTTCACCCCATAATGAATATATCGGGCCCATAACGTTGGGCGCCAAAATGTAATAATATTTAATATTACTTGAGTCACATGTCATTTACTCAATATATTCAGTAAAACGGTAATATTCACAATATTTAACAAAAAATCAATTCACTCCTTTATTCGGAAGAAAAACAATAAATAATATTACTTCATCAATCCATACACATTAATCACAAGAACGCACGGAGATCAGGAAATTAATTACAGAATTAAAATCTCGGCCTTTGTTTCTCTGCGAAACATTCACAACCTTCTTCTAACACTCCTGCTGTATTTCTTGGTTTACGACCAGTAAAGAGAGAAATATAAAAAAATAAAATCTATTTTCTGTCCCCATACCATTGTTAGAAAAATTCAGTACCTGTTAATAAAAGTAGAATAAATTTTATTCTAAAACTTCCAAGAAGGTGAGACTTGTCACTTGGTTAAAAGGTAATTTTTAGTTAAAATAGTTATTTTTAGATTTCTATTTTTTTCTGGTTTGGAGCCCTACTCCGCTTTAATACGTACGTAAGAACATACGTATGTAAGTTAATGAACTTTGTAAATGAAATGACTCAGACTTATCAGTGCAGGGACTACTTTACGTTCCCTTGTTTCATAATGTTACTGCAGTCGAGGCAACTGGCTTCATGCTGACAGCAATATGAAAAGATCTAATCGAGGTCTTTGTCGGTAGCTGCTACTTAAAAATTTATGACTCGCAGGTAGTACTATATGAGTGCAATATCTGAGAATGTATGCGTAGGATTTGCAAAAAAAATTAAAAATATGTGACACTTACGTCAAGGCGTTACATTCACACTTCGGTGAAGTGTAGTTATGCAAATTGGTGATAGAAAAATATCAATGAGTATATGTAGACCAGGGTGGAGACGTAAACACATCTTGTAGTAAAAATTAATTCCAAAATTAGTACATTTGAAAAAAAATTGATTATCAAAGAAGGGTATAAAATAAGGTGTCTGGAAATGACGATGAATTAAACGATAAATAGTAGGATGTTTTTATTGTCCCAGTATTTTCCAACCATTATTTTCTATCTAGTTGGTTGTACTTGAACATTTATTAAAATTTCCATTTATTTTTTATTTAGTACAATTCCCTGATTCCTCTGAGCTGGTAGTGTTAAAAATATTTTGAAGAAATTGATAGAAGTAAATATAGTGCATTCAGTCAGAAAACTCATCCGTTAAAGTTAAAAGTTGATAATTATAGTGAGTTATAAAAATACAGTTTTTCTGTTTGTATATCCCTTTCAGAATAATATTATGAATGTTCTTTTAAGAATGATACTAGTGTAACGCCATATTGTTTCCAATGGTTGATTCCTCACTGACGACAATACTCCCCTCCATCTTCACACTCCTTCTAATGAGCACGGCCTTCGCCTTGCTATACTTTTTTTATCGTTCTATCTTTTGCTCTCTTAGCAATCTCGATTCGTTCAGATCTCGTTTTGTATCTTCGTACATCTATTATAATTTAACCTAACAATTCGTCCAGCCAGACAAAGGAAGCAACATATATCAATATTCTAGTTGCACTAATTTAACTTCCGTACCCAAGAAACGGGGACGCCTGAACGCCCTAGTAATGAATCTTACCCTCGTCCGTCGAAAACAATAACGTCGCACCCAAAGGCCGTTGAACTAATTATTACACTTGTTGGACTCTGATCGTGACACGATTTCTGATTGCGGAGATCCGGAATTGTATCCAGGTGTTGATCTGGGTTGGGCGGGCGGACCAAAGGCAAATGGAAATTCAGCAGGTGTTGTAAGCTGTCAAGAGCGAACTCGACTACTAACTAGAAATAATTGGCACTGTGCGCCAAGAGTGCGATTGTAGTAACAACCTGGCCGAGGCTAGTGAACTTGATTTTTAAAAAATGTTTTCGCTGAAGTACCGCGGAGCTCCAGATCAGGGATGGGCACTTTGCTTCTATTCCCCTGGAGGAAACACCGAGGTTATACACGCCACCATTAACAATTTATCCGTGAAATGGGCGAGCGAGCTCATAAATCAGGACATCTTCTCCACCAGCTTACACGCTCAGATAACTCCGGTATTCCATTTAACGGTTATGCTACGAAGATGGCGGGGAAAATGGAACAGATCCGGACTTCGAATCCCCAAAGCACAACTAATGCCTGGAAATGCTTACGACTTACACCGACTGCTAATTTTTTTTTATTAGACTGCTAATAGTACACCAGAAGAATTAACGTTTTCAAATTCATGACGAACTATTATGATTTTTACATCTTCCTTGAAATCCGACCTGGAACACCACTTCTATTAACGGTTTCATGGTTGACATTATATAAATATGGATAGCCAATCAACTCATTGCATATTTTATTAAATGATTGGATTGACTTGACTGTGGCACATGTAATCGTTTTTTAATGTCAGATAATACTTAGAGTTAATTTCTTAAAACAAAAAGTATTATTAATCAGGTTTATACAACGTTGGTTGTTTTGGAAATTAAGTAGTAAAGGCTCTAGGCAGAAAGGTCACAAATGGATATGTTTGAATCTTGTTAATAAGCTGTCGAGTCAAAGATTCGCTCGTGCAACAATAAGAGAGAATGAATGAGTGAAGGCCTCGAGGGTCACAAATTGATTACCATGTCTCGTTGTGGGCAGAGCGAAGCTGACAAATGAGAGGGTAGAAGTAGCGTGTGACCGATACTCAACTTTCCCTCCTCGAGGCCACAGTCAGCAAAACTTCAAGAGGAACATATATATATATATACAAATTTCTGATTTCGCGAGGACTAGGGAAAACTTTAATTAAACAGTTTTAATGTTATCGTAGTCTAAGAAAAAGTCAGGAACAGTTGGTCAACAATGAGTAGATGGACTGAACGAAAGTTCACAATGAACGCTTTGCAATGTATTATGTGGATAGTTGAGTCTTGATGAATGGTAGTACAAAGCGTTTATTGGTATAGAATCAGCCGAGAAATTTATTCGGAGAGTATAGAAGAAAGACAGAAACCATCAAAACTGTCCGGTAAGAGTTTAAAAACAGATTTTTTTTATTTTATTCCTTGAGAAAACATTTCGCAATTTTTTTTAGAGTAACTGGCTAAATTAGGGTAATCTACATGGTGGCAAATCCCCTTTAATTGCATAGGAAGGGATTTGAAAGAGGAAATGCGGAAGGGTAGAGGGTAGAGGACGATAGTCAAGGGTTAACTGCCCCCCCCCCCGGGGGACTATAGTTTAAGGATCCTGCCCGCCATTCGCCTAAAAGTGATGCAGGACAAACCCAAGAAAACTTGTATCAGGTAGACCGGGCATTGGGTACTTGTCCCAGGCCTTTCTGATGTGAGGGAAAAGCGAGATTTCTATGGGGACGCAGCATTCCCTTCTCCGTGGCTCAACCAGTTTAGGAGGCAGCTAGCCGACTATTCCAATTTACCGTTCCGAAATATTTGATCCCAGCGAATATATGTTTAGCGTAATTAGTTCGAGGTTCGTAGTTTTTTAATAGCTTTTTCGTTGGATAATGCGGGGATATTATTTTTTTTTGTGTGTCTGGGAAATACGTTGACGTAAATCACTTACCACTGAAACGTTTAAACTACTAAAAGAAACACAACCAGAAAATAACGGTAAATGGAAATGTCAATTTGATGGACTTACGTAGTATTAGAGTCCACGAAATGGCAGAAGCTAATTTGAAACGAATTCAGATGTAACTACTTCATCTCATTTGAAGGAAGTTGGCTGGTTGTCCCTGTCTTTCACAATCCTCCTCCTTCTCCACTAAATTAATTTCGAACGTCTCAGTGACAAGGTGGGACGAATAACGACTGTGGAATGTGTTAGGTTGGCGCCCTGAACTGAAATGCAACTGATGTACGATATATATGGACCGGCTGTTTAGTGGCAACTTTCCTCTTTGGGTTAGGACCTCTTTCTTCCTCAACCAACACACATTCCATTGCAACAGCAGCAACATTTCCGGCACACAATAACACACACGGACACTTCAGGCGACGGACAAACGTGTTGGAATATTTCATTCCTTATCACATGGAATATCCAATTCTCTGCGATAAACTCCATGGCTACAACCATCACAGTTAATATCAATTACGGAACAATCACCTACATTTCTGCATTTTGACTTCATTGGGACCGTTTTTGATTATTCCGTCATCATTGTACTATGACATTTCCTTCATTATGCTTTATGTTACTGATTCAGCAATTTCTTAAGACATTAAAAGGCATTTTGTACATGACTAACAATAATTCATAGAGACCTAATTAACTATTGTTTTGAACAGTTGGTTTATTTTAAATCTTTTACGAGTAAATATCCACTTCTTTTAAATATAGTTTAGAATTATTAAATCAAATATCAATTAATAAACAGTAAATTAATTATCAATATAGTAAATATAGTAATATATAATCATGAACTTCACTTAACTTTCATTGTAAATTAAATATTCACATTTTTTGAAGCTGAATTAGAACCTATGTCAAGAAAACAGACCTAATTCTTAACCACAATTTTTAGACACGAGTTTCGTGGTTCAGTATCATTATGTGTAACAGAAAACAGACGATAAAAATCTGGTGTTTATTACAAAAAATAATTTCCACAAGGTTGGCTCATATTTTTTGATAGTTATAAAACTATAATTTCACTGGACTTTATAAATTTTAGACTGGACACTTTGGAGACAATCCATCGTTATAAGTGACAACAGCGTCGCACCGAACAAAATAAAATACTACGATAGCATTATTTTGTTTCATAATCAAACACTTCTTACCAGAACACTAATATTTTTATATATAGTCATATACGTTTAACTTCAAACGTGAGAGTTGGACAAAATTTCAATGAGTAATTCAAATAGTCGTTTATTAATTATCACAGAGATGACGAATAAAAACATTTCTATCCCTTACAGTCACACTTAACTATTCCCCCTATAATACTGACAACTCCAAATTAAAGACAACAATATATTTCACTTGAAAAAAATTGAATCGGACCTTCGAACAAGTGACTGCCTAGTAAACGTAAGAATTTCTCCTATAGTATCAGTTGTTTGGGTGAGTTATAAATTGTTATTTTTTCCAAAATTTTCCAGGTACCTTTTTATTATAGTCTTCAATATTTTCGAAGTTAAATTTTGCAAATCTTGGTTTAAGAACAAATAAGTTAAGTGAATATTATAATTGTGAAACAATGCTAAAAGTGCATTAATAGATAGACATCCTCTAATGGGAGAGTATTTGTCTTATTTTATTTCAATCAGAGTATAATAAACACTCCGAGCGTGGGCTGTATTAAGTGTTACATACAGGAAGAGGTGATCAATTTTTCTGACAAGGAGAGTACGTAGTTACTGACCTACTTAAAAATTTAACATCAATGTCCGTTCACTGACATGTTAACCCTTTTATAATTCGTATTGGTTTGGTGTAAGTCGACATATTCCTCAGTAGTTTGAGCCCGTTTTAATGGGTCTAGTTATCAAATATATACGACACATGAAGGATTTTTTTATTATACTAGTTCCTATAGTGATTTTTGACTAACCGAAGGCTGGGGAAATGATAATGACATGTGGAAAGAATGATAATAAAAATAAGGGAATTTAGGAAGTACAGTCAAGATATAATACGTAAAGGAATAAAATATATCAAAATTAATTATTTGGATTAAGTATATTTGTACTTTTTCACTCAGAGTTGCACAATTCTTATAGTTATTTGTAATATCACTATCCAGAAGTACTCGCTGTCGGTTCTGTGGGAGTAAATCTGGATCATGATAGCACGTGGATAGTCAAGGCACTGGCATGACAGATGTATTCTAGTCGCGTACTCATTAAATATTCTCTCCAAGTCCCGTAATGAATTCGTCAAGCGTATGTAATGAGCACAATGAGACTTCACTTAGATAGTCATTCATTTGACGTCAGACCGAGGGAGGGGAATATGTTTCACTTTAACAAGAGGGAATGCGCAGGAGAGAACGTAACAAGACTGAGGAGTGGGGTTTATACGAAATACTATGCGCCAGTTATTTCCCTCTCTCCCCTTTGCGATTTGATTTACGGCGGACACGTCTCCCGAGGGCGTGTTCGTCTTTTGTAATAGAACGTACTTTACGGGAATTCTTGGGCGGTCCGTGCGCGTTAAGTGAGGCTCCTTAGGGCGACAGGTGATGCTATTAGCGGCGAGGTTGACGGAGGAAACGAGGTTCTCGAAAGGGCTATCACGTTACCGGACCCGCCGCAAAATGTGATACTCTTCGGACAGTGTCACGGGCCAAGATTTAGCTCGCCTCTGAAGTAACAAAAAAATTAGCGTCTATGGAATCTATATGGAGACATAAGATACGAAGCTTATATCGAATGAATTGACCGTCAATCGGAAACGACCTCTTAAGTACCGCTAATGAGAATTACCATCAATAATAAAACTAATAGACCGAGAAAAATAAATTCTAAATATGACACGAACGTACAGAAATAAATTGGCCTCAATTTTTCGAGATCAAGGATTGATGTTTACGTTTATAAACATCATTGTTCAGGACGTTTATGGATTATAATTCTAACAGGTCCTATATACAAGCTTTTTTTTAGTTTATTCAACTCTTGGATTAAGGATTATTTAATCATTGACGACACAAGAATAGTAAATATATTGTAATAATATTATTATGAATGTAATTCCAGTTCTGGGATAAATGAGTGTTAAATTATATAAAAATGAATTAATTTATTTACAAATCGTTTCAAAATACAATTCCAAATTATTTAACAAATTAATTAATACATTTTATTTATTTGTTGAAACTACGAACCATTGTTGGAAAAATAATTTTTTTAGCCCTATCTCTGGGATTTAAATAAGTAAGAGATTCTGAAAGAAAAAATAAAACATTATTTGAAGTCCATTTTGTAAGCTATGTAATGATAGAATATATTGCAACTATTTCTTAGGTAACCTCGGCATCCTTGTGAAATATAATCCTGTGATTGGGCACCTCAGGAAAATAGTAAGCGGCTTCCTTTGCTTCTATTTTCCTCCAGCCTCGTAGACCCTTTTCCTCGTTTATGCCACTCTTTTCCCACCATAAAGATGTGAGACATAAAATTTTGTCCCTGTTTCTCTACGATGAGTAACTGTAAGCAAAATAATTTTGAGACTTCAACATGTTTAAGATTCTGAGCATTATTCTCTCGCTTTATATACATATTTTCCCCACCTGGAGAAACGTAATCCACTTTAGCCACGTAGTCTAGACGGTAAAGTTGTTTTTCTCCATTTTGTGAACTCCCAAAGACTTGATTCCCGCCAGTGCGCAATCCTTTGATTATTAAATCACATTATTATTTCGAATTGTTTCGCAATTTTCATCTGCCCTTAAGCACACTTTGAAATTATAAATGGATCGTACAATATTAGTTGTAAATAATGAAATTTTAGTTAAAGAATTCTTCACATCTCTACAAACAAAAATGGAGCAGATAAAGGTAACTTCATCTCACTACAATAATTTATTTTCTTCTTAAATTTTCTCTTTACTATACAGAAATATTTTTCGAGAAATTATTCCGAATATTTATGGAGCTATTTAATATTTTATACACCTGATGTACATACACATATGCTACTTTTACTCTAGAATCTGTTTACATGTTACATAAAACATAGCGTATTTGTAACACAATTATTTTCTCTTCCAGCGTTATTATCTACTTTACGATGTTCATGAAACCTTGAAACTTCACATCTTTATTTTTTAATTTAATAGTATGTCCTTACTTACTCTCCTTAGGTGCTCTTTTGATCTTTATCCTCATATTTCAGCAAGTCGTATAAATCTTGCGTTGCCTCCTGTCTTTTGACGTCTCTATTTTCTGTTTTACGACACGTCATACTTCAATTTCTTTAATTTTATACAAAATGTTATCTACAATTATTTTTTTAATTTTGTTTACCAGAGATTCTTTGCCATATCGAATTAATTTTTTTTCCATATAATCTTTAATTGTTTCCTATTTGTTAAAATTTAATCCAGCTTGGTTATTTCATTTCCATACAGTTCTTGAAAATTGGCTACTTATAATGTTCTTAGTAAGGGTATAATACGATACTTATCGAATCATACTAAAAATTTCTAATTTTATTAGAAATTATTATCGGAACAGTAATGAATTGAATTTCTTTAGAGCTTCAGTTTCGTAATGTTGTTACTCGAGACCCCGGCAACTACAAAAAAAACAACGAATATCTCCTACAAGCTCATAAATATTCAAAGGAGTCTTAATTTAGTCATAAAGCTATTCCTATACTACAGACTATATTGGCAATGGAACCGCAAAATTACTCGGTTCCTTTCATTAATCATGGGCCCCAAAAACTCAATCCAAGTTTTAATCAAGTCGTCGGCTGAATGAAAAACGTTTAATATTCCTCAAAGACTAATGATACACAAAGTTCGAGAGAGATTTATGACGGCCGACAAACAGAAAGACGTTCATTTTTCCCCCCCTTCCAGAAATTTGCAGGTCAAACTAGTTTCTAATTCGCTATTAATTATTTCTACAGTCTGGTTACGTTCGTAAAACCATCAGGTATTTATTTACTACCTCCTCGAAATAAATTATGCTGTGCAAATATTTAAATTTTAGAGGACCGAGAACGAATGACGATAGCTGGAGGGGCGTTAGCTTTTCTTCTTTTTTTATTCGAAAGTTAGTGCCTATGAATCTTGAATGCAAATTAAGCTGAGATTTATTAAACGGGTGATAAATCACGCTCGTGCCACTTTTCGGAGATACGAAATAATTAACTTTCTGGTCGCTTGTTGTTGTTGTCTGACATAGTCACTTTAGCAATGCGCGCGTGTGTGTGTGTGTTTGTGTGTATGTGTGAATGTATAGGGACGGACTGTTCAAACAATTAGCGAACAATTGGCGGCGGAATAATTGAACGCGTGACTTGAGTGAGAGGAAAGACAGATGGGCGTGCTCAGGAAAGATGTACTTCGTCGGAGAATATTTACATATAGGAGTATGTTAGCTTCAGGGTACCATTACGACCTCATGTGACTCATGTTTGTTTGCAGAACGTACGAGTTGGAAACGAAATGCTTGGCTTCATGATCATGCACACACACATACAGCAAGTAACTCCGCTCTTAAGTATTAGTGATTCGATTAAACACTATTTCGTTGCTATACAGAGCCGTTTTATGGATTTTAGAAATATAAAACAGTAAGCTGTCATGTGGAGACAGCGAGCGTTCCAAAATCGGATTTCTACCTTCTTGGGCTTGGATTTTATTCAATTAACAGAAAATCACTGTTTATTTATGAGATAATAAATTTGAGGGAAAATCGTCATGCGTAAATTTTAAAAGTTAAAACATAATATTTACTCTACTAATTTACGTTATTAGTAAGTAAAACAAATATTTGACTTCAAAAGGAAGTAATATTAAATTCGTATAATAGGAATGTTAATTAATGCATATTTTGAGACGGAACCTTTTGAAAAATTTCGTTTTAAAAATTTAAATATGAGAGACTACCCAACCAATTTCAAATTATTTTGTTGTTAACTAAATAATAATTTTAATTATATTAGATCAATTTTTAACTTTATTTCTTTTACTTAGTTTGTCTTCATAGCGGGAGTTTTGTAAATATTTTGAAAATATATTTTACATTGCATTAGTTATGGTTTTACGGTACGAATAAAACTAATCCCGTTCATAATTCACTCAGATTTTCAGAAAACGTCGTTTCCCGGTAAATTTTTTCGCGTAAAACACCTTTGAAAAGAGGTGAATTATGAAATAAGTCACATTATTATTTTACCTACCTTAAGAAAAACATAGTCTCGTAATTGGTGTGAGATTTTCATGCTATTTAATACATAAAAATAACGATGAAATCATAAGAACTTCAATGATCGTCATTCATTCCCCATTCTTCGTCACAACTCATACTACTAAATTCGATTTTTGTTTTCAAAAACCGTCTCCTGCTCCAAATTTTATTCACACCTCCTTCTATAAATCTATTCATCATCTTAGTATTTAAATATCCTTTCCGTGACTTAAGTTCCCTCATTCAGTTGTGTGACTGATTAACCATCTACATTATCTACCTACCAAAATTTTAAAAATTAAATTATCTGTTCTTCGATTATTTATCTCCTCTCTCAGAAATTATTTTTATTCCTCTTAGAAGCTTTCCAAAATATTTCATATTCAAAAAAAAATGCTGTTTTACCATGAAATATTGGAAATTATATTTAATTTTCATTTAGTTGAGATTGAAGGCAGATTAACAACACAGAGTAACGATTAAATCCATAGAGAACTGTAAAATTAATGATGGCTTAATTTCGAAATTTGCCGCTTTTAATTTATCATTGAACAGAGATGAATCAGGAATTAGGATATGTAGAAAATACTACTGATGACACAGCAAGGTCAAGAACTTCTGAGGATCGTAGGATTCATTTAGTGATCTGTATGTAAGTCAAAAAATATTATGTTCCAATTCTAACTGTAAGGATATTATTATATAAAATAATTTTACTGTATTCCATTAAACACTGACAGAGAAGTTTTTGCATTTTAAATTGTGGTATCATTCTCAAACTTTATAATTATGGATGGAATAACCCATTTCGATAAATAAGAAACAATTATAGATACCTAGTATCAAAGTTAGAAAATATGTCCCAACAGAATTTAATTATTTTTATTTTCTCGGATTTTCAGAGTGGACACTGCAAAATCAGGAGTGATAAAGCGTCGCACTGAAAAAAAAATACGGATATCATTCTTTTGTTTTATAATCAAACACTTCTTACCGATCACTATGATTTATCTCAAACAATTCAGTTAATGGCTTATTTAAGTATGGTTATATACGTCGAACGTCAAAAGTGAAAAATTTAGAATTAATACCTTGAACCTTCCTACGTATTTTCCATTTGAATGAGTTTCTGACATAAGTTATGTGCCCCGAATTCAAGCATACCATCACGTACGAAAACTTTTAGAGGCTATTGAAGATACATTTCAAGACGATGGTATTTCTTCTTCATTCAGTTTATCACCGGACCAGGTTCTGAGCAATAAGAGAATAAATGAAACAAAAAAAAGTACACGGAGCGGAGAGGCCTGACAGTTTTGGCAGCGGCTCGCGTGTCTCTTGTGTTTGTGTTCGAAGGCACATACAGAAATCCAAGACGCGAGCTACTAAAGTGTAAATTGCTGTCCCTCCATGACGCTATCTGCCTTCCTCAAAGTGTTAAGTGAAAATAACTGTTTTTTAATAGCCGACGGTGGAAAGAGGAGTCACGCATTAGCTACATAAATCTGTCCGTTTAAAGTTCCATAGATAAAGGAATCCCCGCTGTGCCATAAGAGAACCAGGAGAAGTTACTCGTACGTACCAGAACCGGAACCCCACATATCCTACCGAAAACTGTTCTAGATTAAAAAAAACTACCTTGAAAGAGCTATTCAAAGAGTTGGGGCTCTTATTTCATGTGCCATCAATGAAAAATTTTTGCGGAAATTTCTTTAAGGCTACAATTGAACCCGGATCCTCTGTGATGTCAGCTGGTGATACTGTCCGCTACATCACATCTTCTATCATCACCAAATTTCAAACAATACCTTTGAGCCCTTCAGTATAGTTTCCGCCTCGTAAGAAAGTGCTATCTCCTTCTTAAAATCCCGACATGATTTTTTTTCTATAATGTAGCTTGGTTTTTAGCCCTGATCAATATTTTTTTTTTGGGGGGGGAGGATAACAGGCTACATGAGGGTACTAAACATGGTGGCAACTACCCTTTAATAGCATACGAAGGAATTTGAAAGCAGGGATGCGGAAGGGTAGAGGAAGTAGCCAAGGGTTAAAAAGGGTCCCCGGACTATGGTTTAAGGATCCTACCCGGAAATTCGCCCAAAAGTGATCCAGGGTAAACCCTAGAAAAACCTGCATCAGGTAGGTCGGGCATTTGGTACTTGTCCCACCCCCTTCGGATGGCGGGAGAGGGGTTTGCTGTGGGGTCACAGCGTACCCCCTCGCCATGCCTTGGCCAGTTTAGGAGGCAGCTGGCCGACTATTCCAATAGGAATTGCGGACAACTCTTACCGTATGCCCGAGGTCTGCGACCCCAGAACATACACCTCTCAAAACAGTCCGAGGTGCCTCGGTATGCGGGAACCTTACTTCACTGCATAACGGGGTCAAAATAATGGACTGGGATAGGAACGAGGAAATGAATTATATTTATTTGTAATACTTTTTTAATTAAGCTATATAATATTTTGTATTTCATTAATATGTAAAAGTTGTGAACTTTACTTATCAACCAGAATAAATTAAATTTTAACAAATCCCAAACGAAATATAAATATTACAGAAGATGCTATAAGTAGTAAAGTAATACAGATATTGAAATCTTTACGGTATAATACGAGAAAAAATTATTTCATTTAGCTTACGAGATGGATACGACCCCAAAACCAAGTTATGCAGGTATTTAAAAAAGTCACGAGACTCGTACTTAGTTTTATAAATTTTAGATGTATATATTTGGAAAATGTTCTCAATTTATTTACGCAGTTTAGTTAATATTTATGTATACAGTCGTCTTTTTCTGAATTCAGGAAGCGGTAAGACGCAGTAGATCAATGGACCCTTTGTCCATGTAGGCAAAATTCGCATAAAACTCACTTGTCAGCAGCGGGATACAGAAATAATCCTTGGACAGGACAGAAGGTCAGATTACGAATGTAGTAGAAGCCCATAAAAATTCAAACAGCGCAACCGTGGAATGTTGTGAGCCAATAGCTTCCTCCTAAGACTCGTATTTAAGCTCGTGTATTGTATTTGGCAAGCTTACTCGAATGTCTCCAACCAGCAGCAGAATTATTAGCAACACGTTATGGAGGAATGTACCACCAACCGAATGCCACCTTGGAAAAATTGAGACTTTTACGATGACACCAAACACGGTAACTTTGCAAAAACCTTCCCCACTCTTTTAACATCGCTATATATTTCCTTTACTCTGTCTCTCTTTATCACTTGTCATCTTCGCTAAAGAAAAAAGTTATCTACAAAAAAAAAGATAATTGACAAGTCTGATCCGGCCCATGTTTCAAACATAATTCATGTCTTCATTTAGTTTTTATTTAATGACAGTTATTATCGATAGTAAAGAAATGGACGTGAAGGAAGAAAATAAAATAAATGTTTCTCTTAGCGTCTATACATTGAAAATATTCCTAGCCTTACCTTTCAGGTTGAACGCTAAAGCAAAAATAAGAAAATGTATTAATTTAAGGGCTACAGATAGAAGAAATATATTAAACAAAAAATTGGAAAACAGGTGGAAACCCTAGATTTAAATATTCTGCTTGAACTCCAGCATATTGTGGAAATTCACACTTAAGATTTCCTTACCATTATGAGTCTATTCTTCTAGTATTTAACAGAGCTGTCACATAACATAAAGTAATATTAAGAACTAAACTAATTGAACGAATATTACATTACAAACTTGAGCCGCCTCTCGCTTTTATTTACGAGATTTCCGTTTCTAATGCATCGTTTTTGATGGAATGTAATTACGTGAAGTTACAAGAAAATTAATATGGCTGATTCCATACGAGCCAAAGAATACCCTCACGTTCAGCTTCCAACATGTCCGAAAAAGGCAACATTTACTGCTGGCGTAACTTTGATGACGTCAGAGACCATAAATAAATTGGGGATAGGATAGTAAGTCCTGAACGCATGTTATAAACCACTATATACATATTTATTAAATAATAAATAAATTTCCACTATATTGTGTTCAACACGTGCAGCATCATAGGCATAGCTATAATATTTTTCGTTTAATTCTAAATCATCAATAAATAAAAATAGTAAGTCCCAATCGTGGGAATGTACTGTATAATTATATTTGGTGGTATTTATTCCCAAAGAAATTTCAGTATATTTGTCACACTGTTAATAGTTACGTCTGTATTTTATTTCGAAGGAATTTTACACTATCTAAAAGATATCCCGGGAGATTAGAAACACTAAATTTGGGGGACAAAAAATTTTAAACAATATATATCTGAATGAAAGTCGATATTATGTGGATAAAAAAAATTATGTGCTTTAGCCTTATACCACACATTCTTCAGAAACAATTTAAGACAATATAACACATTTCGTTCCAGTTTTGGAACATCTTCCGGTGTACAAGAACCAGATAAAAATTTGGTATTCATGAATATCTAAAAATTAAAAGACAACAATGTTTATATAAACATATCAAAGAATTATAAATGAAATATGAAAATATAAATAAAAATCTACTAAAAATTTATATTCTATAATATTATACACTGTCACTTCGTAATAAAATTTGGAAAATGATTTCTAAAAGCGTATACCTTTCACGACTAATGCAGCCGATACGTGTGTTGTGGATACAATACTATCGATTATAATTTTTGGTATTGTCGACAGTATTATTAACAGTGAAATAATTTGTTTGTATACGTTAATTTATATATCATACATTTTATTTAAATTATTTGTACCATTTCAACATTAAATTTACTTTTCCGTATTGGCCGTTTTACTTATTGATGACAGATAAATATAAATATTTGCTAAAAAAAAGGTGCTGTATCATTGGTACACGGTATTGGTTGTTGTAACTTAAAGTTTAAAATATAGAATACTCGTGTAAATTTAAATTAAGAATATGAACTTGTTACAAGAACTCGTGTGTATAATAATAGTTAATATAATTTCGATGAAAATAAAATTGTTGGTTTCTCCAAGTAGAAAACGTATGATGATGGTTGGAGTTAATCAATTTAAACTGGCTGTGATTTGAGTTTTTAGGTCTTTACTGGGTGTTATATGTAAACAATGTGTTTACTGAGCTAAAAAAAATAACAATAATTTCACGGGTCCTGACTGTGACTGAATTGCGCGTGGCACGAGATTGTTGCACTTGTATACTCGTCTGTTTTGGTGGGACGGAGTTTTGGCCCTGGACGTATGTTCTTCCCATTAGCTCTGCTTGTCCAAACACTAATTCGTCTCGTTACCGTGGAAACCGCAGAGGTATTTCAGGACCAGAGACCGCAAACCTCAGACCACCGCTCGGGTTGAGTTACGAGTTGATACCTGCGATTGGGAGAATATTGATTGCGGTTGACGATAAAAGGTATTATTGAATAACCGATGACGATGAGTTCGGTTGCCACAATTCTAAGCCAACATTCAACGCGACATACGTCTTCAGCGGACAAGCAAATATTTTCATTCTTGAATGTGAATAATATTTCATTGATCCAAGCTATAAGGTCCTTGACTGATTTACATTTCGGTAAAATAAATATGGATCTAGAAATTATGACGAGCGAATAAAATATTAAAAAACATTAGATCGTTGATAATGATTTGGATGAGTTGATGTGTAGATTTTGCGCAGTTTTATTTTTAAATGTTTATTGTGTGGAAGATTTTCGGTTCACAGTGATGAAATGAATGGAAAGATGTGCACCATTGATGTGTTTGGCGTCTTCATTTCGTTTCTGTTGTGGACGAAGAGAAGGATGGACTTTCGAAATATTGCGTAATAGGAAGCAAACCGTCGTTGCCGTTTCCTGAAATGAACTGGTTGTCCCCACAATATATCCGCACAACTTTCCCGTCTCGGCGTGTGAAGATTTATCCAGGCGGCGCGACCAACACAGTGTTCAACAGAACGTCATTATTCTTGCGCCAGCTTATTAAAGGCTCGCCATTATTCAACGATCAACATAACAAGCGGTCCCCACGGCTCGTGAGTTATTGTCAACCGCTTTCTAACATCGTGAGACGCAGTGTGTGTCCACCACACCAGAACCAAACCACAAAACCCAACTGACCAACCAACCATGCACCTCGACCGAGTGAGAGGACATATTTATATAGCAACAGCAGCCAAATCCCGTGTGTTCTTTATGAGGATCGATAAAGAAACAGCCGCCACGATGTATTTCACCTTTATTTACACTTGTTCCGAACTTCTGTTTGCTGACTATCAGCTCAATAAAGTTGGAATCAGCCTTATCAGAAAAATTATTGTTATATATTTTATTCCGTAATATTCAAACACTGATATCCTATTACGTGTTCATTTATTATACCCAGAGCTTGTTTTACGTTATAACGCGCCCAATTTATGCTTCCCCTTTTCTCATTCAACTTTTAAAAAAATTATTCCGAGCCAGTGTTGCTCGAAACGTTATAAGTTTTCGCGAAACTGGTTTCACAGGCTTTTTACTTGATTTGTTCTATTTCCATAGTAACCCCATTCTACTTTCGTCGTGATACTACAAATTTTTATGTCAGCAATAGCTTTTTCCAACCAGAGCACTGACGGTGAACTAGTTAACTTTTTCATCCAGTGTTCATTTACTTGTGGATGATAAATTTAATAAAATTCATATATGTAAGCGTTATGGCCTTAAGCACTGAACGGATTAACTCCACTCGTTGAATATCGTTTCTTCGAAACCTCAAATTAGTCTTAATCGTACGTCACTACTCCTCATCCGTTTCGGTTCTCAGCCACTTAATTAGAATATGCGATCCAAACACATGATGTTCATTCAATTCCAATACTGACAAGTCTAGAGATAAGAATTCCCGATTAAGTTGTTTCTGTTTTGTCTCAGAATTTCAATAAATATGAGAGTTTGAAGGATATAGTTAAATATGGGTTAAACTGTAATATTTGAACTGTAAAAATTAATTTCACGTAAGGAAAACAAATAAAAAATCACAAACAGATTAAGGATTATAACTTATTTATAATTTAAAACTATACAGAGTGTTTAATTATAATAAATTAAAAGTTAAATTGTTAATTAAATTAAAATATTTTATACAACACCAAATACGTAACAGTCTCATGTATTTATTCTTTAATATGTTCATGAATTATGTCAGTATTTTTAATTTAATTTAATTACATTTTATTGTGTTAGATTGGAGAGTTAACATAAATTATTTGTTTAATATTCATGAAAGTCTCAGATATATTATTAAAATAACTACTTAACATACAAAAGTATAATATATTTAAATTTATTTCAATTTTTTTTTGCTGTTACCAAATGTAATGTGGTTGAAAATTCAACCATGAACAACTTGTATTGAAGCTGGTTCGAGAAGAGAAAATCAAATAAATTGACTATTTAATATTTAAATAATGCTTCTTAATATTTGTCTCTCATGCGATAGCCGACACAAAGAGTGTGGTAAAAAATACTAAATAACGAACGAATATTTTTACAGCAGCTACTTCAGTTTCTCCGAAACTATTTTAGTTCAATTATGTCGTCTAAATTCTTTGGAACTGTTAATTAATTAAATTTAGCCGGGTACATATTGAAATATTTGTGGTTAATGGTCTCTTTTCGACGTGACAAATCATAATTTCTGTAAGCTTCCAGAAACGTTGTGAGGTATTTATCACTTATTTTGTCTGGTTTGAGCAACTTTCTTATTATTAATTTTCAAAACAGACTTGAAGTTTTCATTTAAAATTTTGAATAATCCTTTCATCTTATATCGCCCTTGAAAATTTTATTTACATCTCTAGCAATTGTTTGATCTATTTATTTTTCTCTTCAAAACAAATAAAAACTCTGAACACAACGTACCATTTTAATGAAATTGATATGGACTATGTAGAAACCGTAAGAAGTAGAATTTAAGTATTCCCCCCCCCTCCCCACAGATTAAATGTTTTGCTTGTTGAATGAGCATTTTCCTCAACTCAAGTGCTACTTGCAAGTCCACCGTTGATGCAGCCATCAATCTCTTGTCCCCATATCTCCCTGACACGTAGTTACGCAAAAGAAAAAAGATACAGAAGCTATGTTTCAGTTGTAAATGGGTTTTCGCAGTTTATAAATCTGCGCGCTTCTCGGATGAATACAATTATTTTTTTTTCTTCACATTCTCTTCGAGCAATCTGTTAGCATGATGTCGGCCAGATTCTTCAAGAATGCTTTTTCGGCTCTGAGTAGTTGCTCTTACGGAGCGAGGTTCCCGGACTGTCTCGTACGTCCCTTTTATGGCACGATCCCACCACCTACTTCCTACTGCAGTCCATTGGAGAAGAGCATCCACAAATCTTTCACTCCTCTGGGTTGCGTCTGTGATAACGGTTGCTCACCTGTCCTGTGCTCACTGCACGTACACACTCGTACATACTTACCGGGGTCCTTATCTCCAAAGGTCCACCCCGTCCATACTTGTCGACCCCCAAAACGGGAAATGAAAAAGCCTCACAACCAGCCGTACAAGGCTTTCACAAAGGCGCTTTAGTATAATGGAACCACCACTTAAAAAACTTTCAAATATTATCCCCGGAAGAGGGCTTGTATATATTACGTGGTGTGACATTCTTGAACTCCGGACGAGTGTTACTGGTAATAAAAGCTATTATATCTGTCGCGTTCGGCGATTCTGGGTCAACAACTTGAGAAAAATTGTGATGGGACCAGTGAGGAATGGAACTGGATCATTCTCAGTTTAGAACCAGAAATATTTTTCTCCAACTGCCGGGTTTTATTGCAATTGCAATTAAATGAATCATACCGTAATGATTCAAATAACTGAAACTTCTAAATTTTATATGTACTCAGTTTCGGCGAGAGATTACTTCAGAGGTGAGGTATTGTTATCTTTGACTTACCTCTTCAAGCATTGAATTATTCGTCGTTTGGAGGACAAACAATAAATATATTTTTGACTTAGGGAGTCGTTTATATTTTTTAATTCGATTCGGTTGAATATTAGTTTGACTGGGTTGTCTAACAGTACTTTGGAGATATAAATTACTGAACATTGTTTGTTTTATTCTTCTACAACTTGCACTTCGTTCTCTATTATACCGTTTCCCAATCTGAACCGTACGCATATTTTAACTCAACTAAAACTAAATCTGCAGCCAATTGTATTTAATTTTAGATACACTCTTTCCCGAGTTTGATTCATCTGTTGGAGCAATATGCCTGCAGTTATACACATATGACTTTTACATAAGTAACAAGTTAAGTCCGCTGCAACAGAAAAGACCTTTAGCTACGCTTCCAGGAAGTGTCAGATTCTATTAGATGGCATGAATAATGCGATTTCAACGACGACGTTGTCTTCTTTGGTTAGTGAGAAAGTCGCAGAATCACTTTCTTCCGACGACGGACGACGACGACCACAGCTTTCCTTCTCCCGCAGAAGACGAGACATTTGCGTGGGCGTAAACAGCTGTCAGAAAGTCAGGTTCGTCTTCTTGTCAAATCAGTTAACACTCAAACCACTCACACTCTCCCCGACCTGCGGTGACCAACGGAATGACGTCTTTGGTGGGGAAAGTTCCATCTCTCTCTCCTCGAAACTCCAACTGTTTGTGAAGTATATAAAGCGTAATTTAGACTGAAAACTCTGTAAAACACTTGGAACAGATGGTAGTATCACAATTGTTTGCTCATCAATGTTCACGGAGTGCCACAATCAACATAACAGGTTTTCTTGTTCGATGTCGCAAGCAATACAATTTTAGTTGAACGAAGACCAAAACTGAAACATGTGATTTCTTCAACAATGTAAAAATTCTATTAATATCCCAATACTTTTTGAGAAGTTTAAATAGGTTAGAAGATCCAATACCTCCAGTTTATTAAAATAGTTTAAAATATTAATATATTTAATTGTACATCTGTTTTTAATTAAATAAAGTAAAATATAGTTAATGCCAATAACAGACAATTTATTATCAAATATTAATATAAGATAGTAATAGAATTTTTAGGGGTTATTTGTTAAAATCGCCCCTTCACATCATCCCTCATTTATTGTATAGGATCATAAAAATAAAGTCTGATATTTTTGACACTGATTTTTAATATCAAGGAAATATCTTACATTCATATACGTTATTACTAAAAATATTTTGGTGGGGGAATGGGGTTCCGATTGCCTATTAGTTAACTGATGTATTTTTTTGTTTTGGGTAACAGGCTACATGAGGGTAATCCACGATGTTGCAACTCCCCTTTAATGCATTGGAAGGGATTTGAAAGCGGGGATGCGAAAGGGTAGTGGAAGGTATGAAGGTAACATACATCTCTCAACACTTGGCAAGGATATTGTAAATAAAGCCAGCATAAATCTAAGTTTCGTAACGAGCAGTTATTGGAAAATTTGCTTGAATGCCACGCATTTAATATTTAGGTCTTCGTCCTTTGTTGCGTTAATTTTCTCTATAAAATCTCTTTTATTTTACAGGCAATAGTTAATTAAATAAAAATCGGTATAATTTATTTTCATGGAATTTTTAACCAACTTGAATGTAAGAATTTGATTCTAAGTAGCATAATGTGTGCGTGTGTTTTGAAGGAAGGCATTACACAGCGGCCACCGGATTACGCACGTCTGTCAAGACAAGAGAAGGTATGGCTTGGTGTAGAACCCCCCGGGGATCTGATGCATGTCTCGTTTTGCACGCCTGTAACCAGCGAGCCAGTCAGTCAGTCACTCTCGGAGAGGATCGGCATGAGCCAGGGAAGGCATGCTAATGAAGCGGTTTCGCAGATTGATACGTCGAGACAAAGAGCCTGCCTGAGCACGGATTACGCCATCCATCAATAGCTACCTAGGCCGCTGGCTGCTTCTCTCCGCCATTCACAACTATGCGTACGAGCGCGTCAACCAACAACCGTCATTGATTTGACAAATTTATTACACACAAGTAATACATAAGTTTCTATTTGTTTTATTCATAATTATTCTGACTTTTCACTGGAGAAAGACATCCGTGAATATATTTCCACACACAATATCTATGGTTGAAAATAAATATCTATGGATAAAAATAATTTTGACACCATAATTTTCTAACAGTCCAAATAATTAATGTTGAATTTTGACGTGCCAAATTATTCTTTTAGTCTCACAACTATTTAAATATAGTCAAAATTGACCATTTAGATCAGCACAATGTAATTTATAAAATTAATTGTATTTATTGTATGGCCACATATATAAGTCAAACCAAGTGCTCATTAAAAACTAGGTTAAAAGAACACAAAAATAATATAAATAGTAATATTCAAAATTATTCTGTTCTGTCAGAATATATTTACTTAAATAATCATAAAATATATTGGTGCAATATATCAAATTTGGATGTAGAAACGGACTACTCGAGATTCATGAGTGAAATGTTGTATATCAGATGATATAAAACAAATATAAATATAAAAAATGTTACTAACAACTTGAACAAAATTTATGACACTTTGGTTTTGTAATATATAATTTATGTATTGTTATAATTTTAAAATCTAAAATATTTCCACTGTAAACCGCACTCAACAATGTAACTTAGTTTTTACTGGTGGTTCCAATTTTAAATTGTGTATTTCGACCACGGTTGTCAATGACCTGATTATCAAAATTTGTGAGTCCACCTAAATTTATATTGTTTGTTTTCTGCCAATTTTTTTAATCATTCTAATTGTTTTATTTGGTTTTGTAGTGTTAAACTTCAACCTGAAGAGATCGAAGTTAGCGATGAATCGTAGTTTGATTGTACATAAATAAATATATTTTTCTGACTTCAAATTGTCTATTATTTATTTATAAATTGACTCACTTGTCCGAATATATATATATATATATATATATATATATATATATATATTACGGTATACTTATTTATTTAACTCACCATTCACCTTCGTTATCAGATATTTTATGAAAAATAGAGCGGATATTATTTATTTAATAACATATATATAAATAAAAATATTATTTAATTCTACTGAATACACGACATAGAATTGCAATCATGAGAAATTTAAAAAGTAACATGAGGATACCACTAGTTAAAAAATATTTTTGAATCGGTCGAAATGTTTTATTTTAATAAAGCTACTATATTTAATAACAGCGTTGTCGGCCATCAATTTCCAGACAATCTATGGTGGGTATATTGTTCACTGAATTGAAATTGAGGAGACTATATCATTATTATAAAAAAGTTGTAAAAATGGCACACTTTCAGACGTCGTGTTAACAGATCCTGTCACTCACGTGATTTGTAATCCTGGTGAAGTGTTTTCTGGTGAGTCTGCGGTCGTTGACACTAAATTCTGAGCTTCAGAATACAATACTGGATGCATGATAAATGATGTGAAGAAATTAAGACGATTTCCTCCCTTGCCGTTATATTTCACATTCTAATTTTTTTAACCGTTTAAACTTTTGCAAATTTATTAGCATCCAAATTTAAAAAATCCTAGACAGCCTAGGATTAACTTCTATTTAATCACGAACCTTTATTATTCCAGAAGATATGCTAGAAATCAGGTTTCATTCTTATGCTTTCTTTTACCTGTTTTCTTACTTCATGAAGAATCATTTTCAGACTTTGTTATGTTTAGATTTTTTTCGTTTGTGACCCGTAATTGATTATTTTTCTCCTTTATATTTTAGTCGATTACAAATTAATAAAGGAAAAGTGAATATATTATTTCTAAAATCAACTATAAATGTTATTATGTGAGTGTAATAAGTAATAATGTGTTTCAGTGTAACTCTGTGTGGCAATTTAGTTTTATAATAGAAAGTTCGACGCGTGACTCGCCGAGAGCTTTAAAGTCTCGTGGTGGATTTTATAGGCTGTCAAATACATACACATACACACTTATTCAACTACCATGCAACGGCACACACCTTTTAATTTTAATCCTCCCTTTCTCTCACTCTGGTCTCGCTGTCTCTGTCTCCCTCTTATTACCTGTATAAAAGCACGCGTGTGTGTACGTCTCAGGTGACGTTTCTTAAATTATAAAGCAGTTTACTCCTCCTCTTTTTAGTCCCTTGGGGTATTTAAGACGTATCAGGAAATGAATAGTCCCGTAATGAAATCTGGCTTTCATGTAAAGTAATGAGGAGCAGCGTGGCCAACCGAGTCGGAGCGTCTCTGGACAGTAACGGATGTTTTATTACAATGTCAATCTGAATTATGGCTGGAGAAAATCAAGACTAACAAGCCTTACTTACCCCCTTCTCCTTTGTCACAACAGTCAGGGACAGATAGAGAAAGAGGTCGCCACGTATACCACCCAAGCTAAGGACAACGCAGCAGATAAGTCACAACTTTGAACTGTACTTCCGTAACGATACAAATTGATACACCCACACGGAAAGACAAGAGCCACACACGCGCACAGGGCACAAAGACACAGATAAATGTCTCCATCTGCATATAAAGTAATGAGATTTTCCGCGTGATCAGGTAACACCGTCACGACATGAAGTAGCCTACATCCGTTCGTTCAAAGTTCAATGACAATGGATTGCTTGCGTGACAGGCACATTACCTTGTGTCAATTCCTTGTGTTTAAGGCGGAAAATTATGTACAAAAGGATAAAACAGGAGCTAAGGAACAGAGGAGTCATGTAAGTAAATAGTAAAAAAGAGAAGAAGATTAAGCGAAGGAGTTAATGAAGTGGGGAAAATAGAGAATACCAACTCGCCGTTTCGAACTGTGTCTTACTTATTAAATGTGAGTGAATTTTAATGATTCTAAACGTAATTGTTTAAATATTTATCTATGTGCTAAGACACATTCCTAATATTAAGCCATTGACGTTCAACTAGCCGTGGCCGTGACTGCAGCTTCACAGAATTATCCTTTACAATTTTTTGTTGAGTTCAGCCTTCAATTTTGTAACCTCTCGGGACTGTCATCATTAACCAAAAACGATGTTCATTCTTAACATCCTCAAAAAAACACCAATTACTCCTCAAACGGAAACATTGAATAGTAAACCATCTCATGAGATAACATCGTCAATACAAATGCGTCAACTACAGAATTTTAAGCAATCAACTAACGAGGATTTTCTTATACAGATAATAATTCCTTAATCACAGTAAAGTTCTGTACAAAATATGACAAAGAGACGGAACAAACATTGAAAGGTCGTCAATATCACGAAAACCACAAAAACACAAGAAAATTTCATTAAATTCTTAAAAATTTCTAATCTGTAGTCTGAACTGCAAAACAAAAAATGTATGTCACTAATAACGCTGTTGTTTATGAGATTTTAATTAAATTATAGTTTAAAAATCAAATTGACACTGTAATGGAGCCAATTTTATTTTATTTTTTTGTTTTATTGTTCGTATAATACCTCATTATTATTGTCTGTAAAGGAAAAAATATTATGTTACGATGGAGAATCTGTGACGTGGCTGAGAGGAAGAGTATCTTTGGCGTTGATATTAAACAAGCACGTAATTTATTTCATAAACAAATACATATAATTCGTTGGGAAATTGTGCAAATAAATGTAAGTAAACTGCAGCTGATTTAATGTTAATTATCTTCATTTGTTGAATAATTACTCCAATACTCTGTAACAACCCTCCGGACACCGTGGGTTCCTTATACCAAAATACCCAGAAAGTTAAGCCTGAATAACGTATGAAAATTTGTTGGTGGAGGTGTTATTATGAAGAAAGTTACTTTTTCCAATAAAAAGTAACAGACGTAGCCATAATTGCTTCTAATAATCAAGAGAGCTCGCCAACTATCAGCTTCGAATCAGCTGCATTTACGTTTCTTGTTTGCTATATGTATTTACCATGTCACTATTGTCTCGTGTTGCGCTTTATTGTACCTCGAACACCACGGATAAACTTCATCATTCACCACACTTATTTAATAGTAGAAATCTTGTTATTCGATGTCACAATTACTTTTTCTATTTGTTTGGAACCACCATAAAACTGGAAAAGTTAATCGGTGAGTATGAATAATTTCTCTTATTATGTACCAAATTTTAGCTACTGATCTTTGTATCGCGTTCAAAAAATAGGTCTTTACTAACAAATATGAACGCCTGTTTTTGGACTACAGTGTTTGTGTAACAATTTTCCATGACATGTGCAGCGAATGTGTATGATTTCAATTACTGGATATTCCTACTTATTATTTCTCTAAACAATTGGGATTTGGTCGCTTATACTGCAAACACTTGTTTGCTCACATAACATGTATCCTATTGTATTGATACATGCCAGTGTCGAGTTCCGCAGGTGCACGCAAATAGTATCGCTATTTTAGTCGTTACCCGCAGACAGCACCAACCGAGAGGGACAATACGTCCGTCTGCTGTTAATTTAATTACCGGCGAGAGCAGCAGGAGCAAAGCCGTGTAATGATGTTCCCCAGGGATAGGAATGATGAATGGAGCCGCAAGGCAAAGGAGGAGATGTCAGGTCGGTGGCAGAGCGTGGCTAATCGCACCGAGATAGGCGGTCCTATCTACCCGTATAAATAACTCCGGCCTTCTCTTACAGTTTATTAATTAATTGTCGTGGTCGGGGTTGTGCATCATCCCCACTCTCTCTTCCTCTTGCTACGATGTAACGGGACACGGCTGAGAATTCAGTGTGACGGTACTGCCAAGGCTCGTCTACGTCGCCATTGGAATAACCGTCACTGTTCTATCGTTATTTTTTAGCAGTACATATTTATTATCTCATTTAGCCTTTATTTACGACCTATTTAACATCTTGGTTGGTGTCGGAGTCAACGTCGCAGAGGAAACTAGTGCACGGTGTTTTGTGGGTTGCCTAGCTGTCATTTAACGGTAGGCGTAATTGAGGTTTTGAACGAAAACCGAAATTTTTGTGAGGTATCTCGATAGTTATGATTGTATAAGTAAGAGTCTTAATATTCAATGAAAAATTCTAAAATGGAAATGGTACTTAAGTTCCAATTCCTAGGACAAGTTTATACGAAATTCGGAACCGGATTATTGGAAATTACAAACATTACACTGAGAACATTTTTAAAAAGTCGCGTTATGCAATGAATTTTGATGATTAAATGAACTGAAAATATGAGAAATGATATAGATTTAACCTGATGACGCCGCGGACAGGACTTTCTGTTACGTTAAATAAAATGGGACAGGTCTTCAGCATATTATAATCAAAATGTGTGATAGAACTTCAACTTTTAAATAAAAAAAAAATAAGTATGAACGAGATATTAAATTCCATCAAGAGGTTAAGAAAGTGTGTTTTAATAGTTTCCATAAAATCAAGACCCGTAGAGGTAAATAAAGGGGGCCAAATCTGCATATTTCTTTCAAATATTAATGTAAAATGTTTGATTTAGTTTTGTTTGTCCTCTATCAAGGCATTAGAAATAATTAAACTGACAAAATATAATACATATGAACCTTAAAAAATTGGAAAAAAATTAAAAAATAAAAAGTACAAGTACGAAGTGGACAATTTTTATACATAAGCGGCATTAAAATCAATTTGATTAAATAAAAATATGTGAAAAGCACAGATTTAATTATAGTAATAATATAATTTATGAATAAGAAAGATAGTCTATTGCTACGCAATTTCATTATTAATTATTTTCTCAGGAATTTGGTGGGTAGTGAGAAAAGCAAGAGTCTCCTCCAACCAAACTTTATTAATCTTGTGTTTTCACAAGATTAACAATGTTCTTACCGCACTCGTCCCCTCTCAAAGTTGACAAATAAAGAACTGAGCTGTCAGTGTATTTTAACAAAATGAAAATTAACACACTTACGTAGGATGGAATGTGCATATACATTCCTGTTTCACCCCACACGTAGTAAGGTTTCCAGAAACCAACACTAAATTGTCTGCGGAAGACAATAAAATCTATCAATTCATTATATAATAACCTTTATTAAACTTCATTAAATATCCACTGAATATTTCCTGATAAAATCATAAAGCCGAGATACTTCATAACTTATGGAATTATCTAGAAACGAGTTGTTCGAAATATTTTAAAAATGTATTACTTTTAAATGAATGAGAAGCGCATGAAAGATGAAAGACAGTTATTAAACACTGAATTTTTGTAATAGATATAGTTTTACTATAAATATTATTTTCATACCGATCAGGCACAAGAAAAAATTGATCCAGTTGTCACGCAGATCTTACAGTGGTTTAAGGACTCTATTTTTTTTATGTATCCAACTATTTTTTGTCTGTCAAAATCATAATACAGGACTCTAATGGCCAACCGATAAGAGTGTAATTGCGACACAATAAAAATGACAGATAATAGACATTATTTCATTAAGACATACTGAAATATTTCATTTGTGTCTAGAAAATAAATAATGTTGATTAACCCGTGTCAACGTGCTTAAAGTTCTGACGCTCTTATTGGCACGCTCCAATCCAACTTCTAATGGAGGGACGGTTTAATTGACAGAACAAACGCAGAAATTAAAATTGATTTAGAGGGGGCAGATGTCTGTCCCTCGATGGAGCAGGTGACCTACATTGAGCCGTTAGTTGGCACAATTACGGCTGCGTATCTATACCAGGAAATGCTGGTAGATGGTAGCAGGTAGCAGGTGTAAGCCAAGGTCGCAGATGCACTCCTCTTTCTTTTTACTCTTCCGCGTCGGCGAGAAACGGTTTTACGGTCCCGCGTTGTTCAGAATTCGGTCACTTAAATGTGGTGATACCATCAGAAATTATGTATTTCATAGATTTCTGCACTGCTGATGATACTGTGAGACTGTCGTTTGATGGACTATTAAACAACTCAATGTGTATCAATCTTTTATTTTATCGAAATGTTTCTGTCAAGTTGGCTAGTTTATTCATTTAGAATCCATTTTCTGTTGGCTACGAGCTTTTCTGTTATTAAGTTTGTTTTCATTGCGGAAATCACATTCCTTTCTTGACGAAACTGTAACCAAGTTAATTTTATTTATAAATATATACATGGCCTTTAGTCAGAAAAGTTCTAATGTTTATTACAAAAATATATGTAAGTACACATAACTTGCCTAATAAATTGTATTCTTGGATTATATTCAAAGTTATAAATATTGTCATACTTGATGAGGACCTAGAAGAGGACGAAACGTCGTGTATTTAATATATATTTTTTCCCTATGCCTTATAATTTTTTTTCTAAAGACCATTTATTTATAATATTATTTTTATAATTTATTTAAACCCTAAACTTATACAATCAGCAGGAGGTTAACTTAAGCCTCAAATCAATGATAGTGTGCTACTTATTTTTAAAAATATAATTTGTCATTTAATTATTAAAATTAAAATGATAAATAGTTAAATTTAACTGGAATTAGTTGAATTAAAAATTAAATAAAATGGTTAATATGTCAAAAATAATTTAAGAGTTCACAAAGTAATTAAATGATAAATTTAAAAAATCCACTAAGTATCGATCTCTTTTTTTGGAGCTTCACCAGGTGTATTGGCCATTTTGTTTATTTATTGAAACAGTAATAATTTTTACAAATAAATTGACATCTTAATCAACAATTAAATATTGTAAAATAAAAAAAATAAAGTGGTAATCGTTTTGTTTTCTAATTTCTCTTTGATTTCTAATGGTTTGTATCGGCAGCTTTTCACCGCAAAGAACGACCCAGAACCTTTCGTTCACGGGTCTTCGACCACGGTCACAAGCCTTCCAACTTAAAATACAAAGGCAATTAACCTCTGCATCACGATCTCATTCTGGCAGAGAGAGGAGAAGAGAATGGCGTGTGAAGTTTGACAAGTTATTTACGCTCGGTGCAAGAGCTTGCGTGGTCGATAGCGATCTCTTGTCGACGGCGCTGTCGTACACGCACAACCACGAGCCATATCTGATGAAAAGCCCAGACTCGAGCGAACTAACTCCCAAGGACAACTCATTGACCCTAGACACCAGGACATCCAATGGCTGAAAATTCATTAAGAATATCGATTGTTGCGAAAGACTGAAGTGAAATGGTAGATGAGCACAGGCAAATAGTGATTGGATAAAATATCTGACAAATGATATTTCTCATCCACTTCCATAATTTATTTTATCTTCCACTTCGACATCGTACAGCCAAAAATAAACCGTCAGAAGACTAAAAGACTCTCGGTTCGGATATATGAACAAAGTCTCTTATTTGGATTAGTAGAAACAATAAAATGATATGTTTTGAAGTAAATCCGAGAGAGTATCAAAATTCTCAACGATAAAACTGAATACTGTTAAAATGCGAAAGAGAAAAGTTTTAAAACGTACACGAGGCTAGAGATCCCTTGTAGTATGAGAACACAGCAAATAATCTAGGTAAATAAGGAACTGTCGAAAGAATGATATAAAGAAACAGATCCGAAATAATAGCTTAAGACTAACCACATTAAATCCTTATTTTAACTGACGTACAGAAACAAAATAAATAAATATTATGACTAAGGAAGAAGTTTAATAAGTAATTTTTTGATAATTTAGAGATTGAAGAAAACCCCGTACAGTCTCAATTCTTATATTACGGTTTAGAATTTATTATTACTTTTTTGCGATATATCAGGAAAATTTATTTGATTATTTTCTTCAATCAGTTGTGAAATTAATTGAGGAATTTATTTAATAGTTCCAAAAACACCAATTGTTTAGCATAATTTATAATGAAAACCAGATCGTCAATATATTTTACCGGAATTTTGAGTGTAATACTGCAATTAGATCAAATATTTTTTAAAATATAATTCGTAACTATACCAGCTATAATAACACTAAGACAACCACTCATGAGAAGACGGACAAAAATATGTAATACGTATGTCAGTTCTGTTCAAATATTGTTCCATATTTAAGGCGTAGAGGTGAATATGTAGTAGTAATGCAATTGAATATGGAATAGAGACTTACGTGGTTTACTTTAATCCCTAGTCATTTTCGGTTTTAGCCAGCGTTGAAGCCAGACCATGTATATTAAATTATATTAAAAATTATTTTATCGCTTCAAATATTTTAGGAACTTACTAATTGAAGATCTTTGTAATTTATATCATCAAATAAATACAAACCTTAAAATAATAGAATGAAATTTTATTACAAAAATTAGTAAAGACTCATCGTTTATACTTTATTATATTTAACTGAAGAAGTCCCAAATAATGAACGAAACGTAGGGTTTTTCTAATTTTATATTAATTTCAATGTTAGTGTAACTATTGAAGTCTATATTTGGTATTAAATATGTTCTGACTTACTGGAAATTAAAATTTCAATTTATTAGAATAAATAAATATAGGTTATTAAATGTATTCATTGAGGTTTTGTATTTTCGTACTATTTTAATTTCGTATATATCTCCGCTCAATGTCGCACAATTTTTATAATTTTATTTCTGTTTGTTGAGTGTTGCAGATCAAATAGGTGTTTTAATTGTTGTTTTTTCCCATAAAAATTTTGGGTCCACACTAATGAATTAGACACTTGTCTCTTCGTGTCCTTTCGTGTTCAGCCACGTTGTCGGGAAATGTTTCACCTCAAACGAAGGCCTCCTATGTCATCCTTGGAGTGATCATCTTCCTTCATGAAAAAGCGCGACCTCATACTGCTCAGAAGACCACTACGCTGTTCAAACAGTTTCACTGGGACATCATCGACCGCCCTCCCTACAGCCCGTACCTCACTCCAAGCGAATGTCTTTTTTCACTCCTATTGTGAATCATCAGATATAGTGATTTCTAAATATGAAGTTGGAGTTAGTTATCGAAACGTTGTGCGTTGGTTCAGCGACTATCTGGGTTGCAACCCAATAACTTTTTTTTGAGCTAGAACCACCATTGATTCTCCAAGACTAAAAAGTAGATTCTTTGTTACATCATTATGACACGAGGAAAGTCTTGTTCTCGAATGGTTACACTTATTTTACGAGGGCTACGGTTGGAGTCAAATAAACTGATGTGAGAGATTTGGAGCATAGGAAAGTGTCCAGAGCACAGATTACGTTATCATCGCAACAAACACTGATTGATCAAGACAGCTTTTTTTGCAAATCTCGGCAGAGACGAGGCACTTTAATGACAATGCGGATAAAACAATTGGAGGGCAACTCGTGCCCCGTAAATCAGTATGAATGGGGAGGGGGATAGTGGATAGAAGCACATAAAGTGGGGTCGGGACACACCCAACGTGGAGAGAGAACGACAAGGAAGACGAAGAGAAGAAGTGGAAGACAATAGCGCGGCGGCCGATCGGATGAAGATATGCAGATAGCCGTCGCTCTGGCACACGTCGATAAATCGTCCACCGACACCTCGTAAATACGCTGAAAAGTGACACTTAAGTGCACTTGTAAAAGGGCCGGCCGGGTATTGTTGAGTTCTCCTTATACGTAGCGACATATCGTTACGAAGGAAGACGGGGAGTATCTCTCACGCAGCGGTTATTTACTGTAGATAAACACGCACTTAAGCGTTTAGAGTCCTGCTCAGCAGATAGCTGAAATACAGAACCCAATTATTGCTTGTAACAAGCAAGTAACAATGCTCCATAAGCAGTGTGACGCGACGATGAAAATTATAGCTGGGACAAGGCTTGAGATAAGGCAAAGACACTCCTAATTAGGCAAAGGTGGGTGTTGGTTCTCGTTCTCTTTCTGTCCGCGTGACCAAGTTAATCCGCTGGAATAAAAGATCAGAACTACTGCTTCATAACTACACAGATACTGGAAATTACTTTTATCGTGATTGTCCGTTGTCACGACAATTACAGAAAATATTCTGGTGGTCCAGAATGCAGAAGTAGGTCGATTATGGAAACTCAATTGACGTGATGAATTTGCCGATGGTAGGAAAGAAATTCAATTGATATTTAGAAGAAGTGGCTCAGGGATGAGAGGACATAACCGTGATGGCCGATCCGTTCGAAAGCTGCTTATGGACTGAGCGCTCGGCGAATCAGGAAAAACTAATCTGAATACCCACTACTCAACTCTCCCATCCGACCTGAATCATTTGAGCGGTAGCTCATCAACTCTCTGACCCGTTCTTCGGATCGGTCACCATCTCTGACACCTTTCGAATACATTAATTAATTTGGTTGTAGTTTAACTTGAATATGTTTGATGGTAAAGAATCAGCGTGGCCGTGACGTCCGATGCGTCACGATAGTACATTTATCTATATGACACATGATAGTTATTATATACTCTAGCTTCTGGAACATTCCATGATAAATTTTCTTATACGAAATCGAAACCCAATAAACATTATTAATTATCCTATGATTTTAATTCGCTGAAAAGTAACTTACTTCTTTATGTTACACGTTTTTTAAAAAAATAAAATTTTGTGAACTTAAAATTTATTCGCTTTAAATAATTTCTGAGCTTTACTAGAATTTTTTCCAAATTGTTTTTGAATTAAAATATAAGAGCGAAATAAGTCTGATTAATTCTGAAACATAACACTTTATTCACATTGTGACATTCTAATCTAAAAAATAATGCATAATTAAATACTAATATAAGTTGTATTATTTTTTTATTTTTTAGGGCAACAGGCTACATGAGGGTGAACCACATTGGGCAACTCCCCTTTAATAGCCTAGGAAGGGATTTGAAAGGGGGAATGCGGAAGGGTAGAGGAAGGTAGCCAAGGGTTAACTATGGCCCCGGGCTATATTTTAAGGATCCTACCCGGCATTCGCCTAAAGAAATGCAGTTAGTTGTGTCTGTTATATTATTTCTAAAACTGATTCTAACTTTCATTGAATATGCACAAAATATGTTAAATATTTAGTTCTAACTGAGAATTATTTCAAATGCCCTAGCCATAAAATAGCAAAATAATATTTAACTATTGCAACTAAACCACAAATTAAGATAAAAACTATATTCGTTATATCGTAATTGTAAACGATTAATATCAGTGATAATATTAAAACATTAAATTATATATTATTTTAGATAATATCAGCATAATGTGCACAAAGAGTAATTTTTTTAGAAGAAATATATGTGACTGTTATTTGACTTTTATATTTTCATGAGTTATCTAAGACTTTTTAATTGTATTATATTATTCTTGTATTTTAAATCAAAAATTTTAATTTTCAAACTGTAATTGAAAGATTTAACAGGGTTAAAATAAGTAAAGAAACAATTTCTATTGTACAAGTTCAATGATTATGATGAGGAAGGCATAACCACTTCACTTCGTCGGTGTTTCGTATATGGATAATTTATTCTCAATTCAAAAACTCTTAATTAATACAATTAAGTATGTAATTTTGCATGGAAAATATAACTGTAAAAAAGAAGTTAATATGAGATTGAGTAAGATAGGATCCATTTCGGCGCATAAATGAACGAATTTACGGTCGCCTGCGGGACTTCGGTGTTCTCCGGTAGCCGCACAATAAAAGCCCCATAAAAACAAACTCGTCTTTGTTCCGTGAGCAGCCGGAGGCGTCAAAGTGTTATCAGGAGCTCCCACAGAAATGCGGTATTCAAAAATTCTTCGTCTCTCTCCAGCAGGTACTGGATTCTGGAAGATCATGGGGCGATTAATTCAACATCTCAATCGTTCCTTCGGTATAAATACTCATAAAATTCGCGTTCAAGAGCTTTGCGTAGCTGAAAGTTAAAATAAATGTTAGGTTTGTAATTCAATTTAAACTTTCAGTCACATACATATCAACATAAGTTTACACTGGTATTAAAATATTTTTAAAGGATAACAATAAAATAAAGTGAAAATAACGTAATTATGCAACATGTACAGTACTTTCAATCATTTATGAGGATTTATAAATTTCAATTTTTATAGATAAATTAAAGCATGCTGGATCGATTGATCGATCGTAAAAGCCCATAATAATAATCGCCCATCACCGAACCACGACGTTGTGCTTATCTGGTGATCAGGCATTTTCCATTAGCGTCGGTAATTATCTCAAGAAGAACAAACATCACTTATATTCAGTAAGTAACAAACATCAATCGTTCAGCACTTCCAACATCAATACGTGCATATATTGTAGTTACTTACTTCCTATTATCTGGCTTTTAATCTTTTACGCTCCAATTTAAAATGTAAAAGTCCATATGTGATCTGTGAGAATAGCTCAGGTAGCGGTTGCGAAAGGGATAGTGGAAAGAGGATTAGTAGAAACAAATTCTCCAAAACAGGGCGAAAAGTTTCATCACCTGAGATATGAGAAATACGATTGAAGAAAAACTATTTTTCGAAATTTAGATGAGAACCAAAGTAAGAAACCATCTCAAACCCTTCCAGAGCTGGTTGGATAACTCTGAATTTAAATGACTGGACCATCGGTGTGCGATACCAAATAAAAATAATATAAGTGGTAGCAGTGATGTTAAAACGTAGGTGAGAGAGAAGATCATTCGTAGATCCGTAAGCAGCAAGACAGGACATGGATGGAAGCTAATCATGAAATACGACACGTGAAGACGAGACTGGCGATCCATGACTTTCACCATACGGTGTGCTGCAACAAATTATGTCACGAACCAAATGACGAATGTGTGTGTGAGATGTACTTGGAAATCTGTGATAGATACCATATAAAATTCAGGAATAGACAGAAATCCGTCGAAGCTTATAGCCAAGAAAGTAATGTAATGTAATCATTTTTTCCCCTTCAGATCCCATCTATAACCCTGAAAGAAACTATGTTAAAAAAAATTATTTCTTAAATTAATTTAGCTGTATAAATTTAAAAAAAATTTCACTGTGCATAAATTTGAAATTATCTGATACAAAAACTATTTAGATTTTATCAAACCCCTGTAATTTTATTAGTAGAATATATATAATCCTTACGTTTGGCTATTAATTTTGTTATAAATGCCAGCAGGTAATCAACGTCGATCCTTGTTCCAACACTTTTTACTGTAGCATGAACGTACCCTTATCCAAGAAAATTCTGGTATTGCTTGATCCTATTACTAATTTTTATACTTCCACCCCCGTGCTCAACCCATCATGAGACTTCCCACTGTACACGCGTGCAACGCAGGTCCCGTCTCACTCAACAAACACGAAACATCGGGGCTTTCACTCGTTACTTCTATTCTCATTAAACTATCTAAAGAAAACTCTCGCTATTATAATCGATATCTGAATTATTTGTATTGGTTTCGTGCTCATGTGCGAATTTTCTGAAATTTGGATTTCCAAATTTTTCTGCTGTCTTCTTCGGTGGCGCTCAACGAAATTAGAAGTGTGAATACAAAAGTTTACCATCTCGTGTAATTACACTTCCCCGTGTGAAAATCAAGGGCAATACTTGCCTGAACATAAGATATTTTCAGGTTATTAAATTTTAAGATTTCAGCATCACACTAAGTCTCTCAATGTTAAAACGGTCACTGATTTATTGAGTAATATTTATAATATTTTAACCCAAAACATTTAATATTCTAATTATTCTATTTATATTTGTAATTAATTTTTGACTAATTACCTATATCATATCAATAAATTTTAATACGTTTATTGTAAACCTGTTGGGTGTCCATATTAGGATTGAAACATTGTTAATTAAATTATTATTTCAATATTATATTTTGGCCTTATTAATAATATTGACATAAAATATCCATATTATATGGATTAGATCTCAATATTGCATATTCATTTGAACTTGTGAAATAAAGTATAAATATTTTTAAACTTTTTATTTGTAAACAACTGATATTATTTTGCTGTGGTGTAATGAGCAGCGTCATCATATTGCATTACAGACATATGGTCAAGAAATTCGGGGTTACTAGTGAAAGAGAATCGAAACTCTGACCACGTGCTACTCCTAAATCTATCATGTAAAATTACAGTCGGGAAGTCGTCTCGATGTTTCAAGGCTCCAAAGAGGACTGTCGAGAGAGAGAGAGAGAGTTATTATGTCAATCAGAAAATAGTTAATTATGGAGTTTTAAATGAATTTTTAAGGTTAATTGTCAATTTCAGAAATGAGAAGGTTTTAGAAAATGTTTTCTCGGATGATTTTTATTTGGAGCATCCTGCAAATGCTTGACAATGAGTAGCAATGGAAGACCATGTTCAAATTTTTAAACGAATAGATAGGGTTGATATTAACACACGTAGTGTCAAACAATGCATAAGTCAATGTTGAACGCTTTACCATCTATGTTGAAGAAATGTATACGGGAGGAAATGATATGGAGCACAAATGAAATCAAATAATATGTAACTGTATTTCTCTCGACATACTTCAACAAAATAAAATGTCTGCTGGGCAGAGGAGATTATGAAATACGAGTATTAAATGTAACCAATGAAGAGTGTCATTGAGTAGACGGTACAAGCAGATTACGACAAAGGTCAGGGGATTATCTGATGTAAATGGCAATGGAGATAGTTTCATCGCTTTGTGGGATCCCGTCGGCGTCCAGAGCGTGGAGGATTGGCGCTTAGCACCTGCTGCTCCTTCTGCTGCTGTTCCCTTGGCGACCGTGACGACCTTCTGGAGCCCGCATGGCCATGCACCTGCCCACATTCCTCACACTGCACACAGCACACAGCACACAGACAGGTGCATGGCCGAGGAGAGCGCTACAATACACTACAACAGGTTGCTCTGACGAAATAGAACAACTTCGCACATCTGTTCTAGATTTCACACAGATAGCAGAGTACAAATTTAATCACTAGTTTAAATTTCTCCAAACGACTTTACTCATTTACGTCTTAAAAAATTACACCTTGCTTCCATTTATTAACATTTTCATAATTATAATTATCTGACATTTTAATGTTGTAAATGTAAGTCAGAAAAAAGAAAGAAATTGATAAATATATAAAAATGAATAAATATACGACCTTGATACAGAAACTTATATAAATTAATAAAAAATAAAAAAACCTATGTTTCGTCCTCTTTTAAAATCTCTTCAGGTTTAATAATTTTTATGGTAATCATGCAGGCAGAAAACCCTTCCTCTAATTTTTTGAATGATTTATATCATGCAGGCAGCAGAACATTGCCTCTACATTTTTTGTCGGATTTACATTCAAAATTGTTGACCTGAAGAGGTCATAAAAGAGGACGAAACGTAGTTTGTTTAATTGTTTGTTGGTAAACATAATTTTCTGGCACAAAGACATATATATATATATATTTATTATAATACAAAATAAATATTACAACGTTTCATCTTTAATTTAGGACTATCAACAATTTAAGACTTGTAAGCATAAATAATTTCCATACCTTTGAAATTTTACTCAAAATCTACATCAATTAATTAAATCTTGGCAATATATACACTTTATTTATAATACTTAAAGAGATTGTTACTCCAACTTACACCCGATAAGGTCATGCTTTGTTAATGTTTTTCTGGCATATACATTCTATTAAATATTTTAATACAATAATATTCATTTACCGACGCCACATGTGTAAATAATGATTTTCATTATTTTTGAGAAATTTTAAATAAAGCACTTGTGGTGAAAATTGTCTTGAAGCGAAAATTTCAAAAATTAAAAGGTAAGCTGTTAATTAAATATATAAAAAAATATATTTTTCTGGAAATATATTTGTATTATTTTCATTTAATTTATTAAAAATCCCAGATTTAGTTAGGACACAGAATGAGCATATATATATATATATATATATATATATATATATCTATATATATATATATATATATATATATATATATATATCTATATATATATATATATATATATGTGTATATATATATATATATATATATATATGTATATATATTGACGTCTAAATTAAAAATATCTGGACATGTATTTAATTTAATATTTTTTAACTATAGAAGTAAAGTTCTGTATTATGTGAATGTAAATTTCTGTGTAACTAGAAAAATAAATGAGTCGGAATATTAGAATGTGGTTTTATAAAATAATGTTGAAGATTAAAATGACACTTGAAGTTACGGTGAAAAAATTTAGAAACATCCCTGTGAAATAATAAATGTATCGGTAATGTGAAAGAAGAATCAGATGTAATTTCGGTCGAATGAAATACCTATAGCAAAAAAAGAAGAAAAATGAGTACCCCATCTAATTAAATAAAACTGAATGTTTCCCGTCATATTTTAGTTTAAATAGTAAAATAATATTTTAATTATTTACCTAAAACCCAAGATATGTTTGATTTTGTTTGCGAAACACTACCACCTGTTCCATAGATAGGAATTATAGATAAACCGTAAATGCATCACGATCGTACGTGTAAGTTAAACGGGATGTTGTAAATACAGAAATGCTAACAGCAGTAGCCGAGGTTTGTCATCATAAATGCAACATAAACACAGCTACAGGTCTAATAACAGTCAAGGAGGAGGAGGAGAAGGTGAGAAATGAAGCCACGCTAGCCTACATGGGAAGACATGCTCGAGCTTCAGATAAGCTTATGAGCAACTGCGTCTGCGTTGCTGCTTCCAGGATCATCGACCTCGATATTGAAACTGAAATACTGATCTTAGTTCAAATCGGTCATTTTTTTTTATGGAAATACGAACAGGAATATTTCTTAAGTTAACGATAATATTGTGCTCCATGACATGATTTGAAGCAAAGGTTGTCGAATGTTAACGTTTGATGAAAAATTCCCACCCAAATTGATTCCCTTTCTCGTGTTCATGACTAGACCCTGGTTGCGGAAATTTATCTGCCCTTTTTGAACATTTTCGCAATAATTTAAACTCCATTTCATTGGCACGATATATTGGTACCCAATAAGTCTCATGAGTTTTAGTTAATTATATTGTTGAAAAGAGGCTGTGGCATTATATTTGGATAAAATATGTGATTACAAACTTATGTAAAAAACACGTCCATAAAACTTTCAAAATTGGGATGGACTATAAAAATAATTTTTTCTATGCGGCCACGTGTTTAATAACTATTAGTCACATGTTCGTCGTACATTCTTTATGTTTGGCAATTTCCAAGTGTCTGATTCCATTTGGCTAAAAGTTTACACACTGCAATAGATCTGTAAACGACTAGATTAAAATAAATCTAGCATGTTTGCATAATTTTTCTATTCCAAGACTTTTCTGTCTTGCGTTTTATGTTTCAATTCAGTTAATTTAATTATAAATTGATTCTGAAGTTTTTGTCTTGTGATGGTTATTCGTTTTATTTAAAATTTCAACATTATCAAAACCGAAAGAGCTGTTAGTTTTGGCAATTTCATTGTAATGACTTCACCGTGTGTACTATATTTCTGTTCATTTGTAGAAATATGTTTTCTAATAGGTATTAAAATTATTTTCTTACTGATAATTTCCATTTCCCTTGTTGAGGACTTTTTTCGTTTTTTATTACACCTGATACCCAATTTTAGATTGTACTTAAAATTGGTTAGGCGAAATAATGGGCCTTGAACCTTGAGAAAATTACTTATTAAAGTGTTAAATATTATTATTACGAGCGAAATTTGTTTAATATTTATGTGCATATATCATCTGGAATTTTTATTTACGTAATCTATGTCTGGTCGCTTCGGCTATCACATAAAATTTTCTTCAACCCTTCAAATGTACTGAATCTGAAAATTATTTCAATTAAAAAATTTGAGCAATCGCACTCCGAGAACTTGGACGTTTCGTTACATTATAATAGAAATTGACAGTGAACGAAAATTGCTGAAAAACCTTTAACGGCGAGAGTGGTAGCGTTGGTCAGATAAGGATTATTGGTTTCTGGAGCAGTCGGCTACAGAGTTTCTCAAACATTTGTTTCTATACGTGCGTAAACTGAGAGACAATTTATTATATATATATATATATATATATATCGCACCCTATGCATGCGCAGAAAGTTTTCGGCTGTTCATATTGAGAAATGTATTAGCAGTTTTTTAATATTGGGAATGGCACGACTGCATGCTAACACAATAATTTCTCTTGCTGACTGTGATTCAGAAGGCAAAGAAACCAGTAACAATTTCACTGGAGGACATCGCCAGGCCGTTAGCCGACAACGGCGATTCAGCGAATGGTCTTCGCCCACATCCTCCACATCAATATTCAATGGATTCGTGAGCACAAACGTTGGAGTCCTGTTTTCAATTTATTTTAAATAATACACACAATTGCCTCTTTTCCTCAGTACCCACCGAAACCACGAAAAAAATAGATCAAAGTTGAGATAATAATTAAATATGTAATTACAATGATTTTATAAAATTATATTCAGGTTACAATGAATGTTAAGTTATTAAATAAGCTCTGGTAAAGTTACAATAAATACAATATGGAGTTCAATTTCAATAGAAAAATTACAGAGACTGGTCGCAGAAATAGTTACATAAAAAATAAAGTTAGAAGTCTAAACGTCCTATGAGTCCAAATACACCAATGTTCTCATATAAAATTACCGTAGCAACAAAGTTCCCACGAATTAAAACAATTTATTTGGTAATTGAATACAAAAACCAAATTGTTAAAGCTAAGCACGAAAATGAGTGTTAAACGTGAAACTCGTACAGAAAAATTCGTTATCAGATCAATATCACTAGTAATTTTCTATTGCTCCTTCGCCTTATCCTTCAAGAATATTTATTCCATATTTATTCATTGTCCTCAGCTTTCAGCAAAAATATTAACTTAAGACCAGAATCAAACACATCGTAATTGCATTAGTCGTGAATAATTTATGTACGAAAACGCAGAGGAACTGTTTCGAGCGCATAAGCCCGTTTTATAAATGAATAATTTATTGGTTGAAGGATGCGATGGAAGACACTTGCTACGAATGGCTGCTTGTAAACGCAGACCTGCCCACATTATCCACGGCACAGCGACTCTGAAACGAAAGAAACCTGGGCGTTATCCGACCTGCAAGTACATCACACACGGCCGCTCAACTTCAACCGGTGTAATCGACTGCCAATAAATACAACAGCCGCTTCTCTCTGTGAGGTACGGAATATATCAAAAGGAGAGATATCAGGACGTGGCTCAGAAGATCTCACGAACGGAGATTTATTATTTTACTTACCCATTGAATTAGTCTGCTAGAAAGTTAGAAAATAAATGAACGCAATTAAACGCCTATGATATCGAAAATGTCAAAAACTAAATAAATAAAAAATACTCAACCGCACTTGTTCAGAGTCCCATTAAATATGCGTATATGAGACACTGATCAAAAGGGTGAGTATTTTTTCACATTACGTTATTGACATATTGTCATGATTATTTATGACTTGGATGCATAAGAATCGCACTCAGCTATAAAATCCAAAGCTAGAGTAAATTACAATGAATTCAAATATATATTTGAATACATAGACAGTCTCTGACTGCTGTCGCGATACGAGCAATATTAAAACTAATAAATAATAACATAATAATTATGAATGTGACAATAACACTTTCACATAGGCGACTAATTTTATGCATTTTCGTGCACTAAGCAATCCACAACCAATGTTATTTAAATTTTTGTCACTCTGATTTTGTTTGATTTTCTCAAAATAGCGGAACCGACTTCAATGAACCTAAGAAGGTCTTCATCAAAATAAAACTGCCATCTGTCATATTGAGACTAAATGTCTAATATTTACTGATTTTAAATTAATGGGCAAGGCTTTCTTAAGCTTAAAAGAAGAATAATGTTCGAATGCTTTTTTTTCTATGACTCGGGAAAACAGGCTGTTTTAAATTGCCATCTGTCATTCTAAAATGGTTGAAACTTTAATGTCAGTCTTCCCATATTACGTTTACCTTATCGATGATTGTTATTAATAGGTCAAAAGTATTTCCCCAAAACGTGAGATTAACGTTAAGAATCGAGCAGAATGTTCTGACTCATTTTTTAAGAACTGGTAACCAGATAGTTTTAAATTTTTAAATATTAAATTAGTACTTGTAGGTAAATAAAGAAAAGAGTTCTTAAAGATAATCTCTTCCATCTCTCTGGTTTTTTTGAACTAAGGTTCCCACATGCCGAGGCACCTTGGTCTGTTTTGAGAGGTGTATGTTCCGGGGTCGCAGACCTTGGGCATACGGCAAGAGTTGTCCGCTATTCCTATTGGAATAGTCGGCCAGCTGCCTCCTAAACAGGCCAAGGCATGGCGAGGAGTAAGCTGCGTCTCCACAGCAAACTCCTCTCCCGTCATCGGAAGGGCGTGGGACAAGTACCAAATGCCCGACCTACCCGATGCAGGTTTTTCTAGGGTTTTCCCTGCCTTTCTTTAGGCGAATGCCGGGTAGGATCCTTAAAATATAGCCCGGGGGCCCTAGTTAACCCTTGGCTACCTTCCACTACCCTTCCGCATCCCCCCTTTCAAATCCCTTCCTATGCTATTAAAGGGGAGTTGCCCATAGTGGATTACCCTCATGTAGCCTGTTGCCCTAAAAAAAAAAAAAAAAAAAGCTATTAAAGGGGAGCAAAGGAAGCCTGCGAGAGGATTTCTCGCAGGTGAACCTTCCCAGAGAGCTCTGGCGGGGGCTACCTTTGGGGATGCTCTCACATCTCTCTGGTTTTTTTTTTTTTGAACTAAGGTTCCCACATGCCGAGGCACCTCGGTCTGTTTTAAGAGGTGTATGTTCCGGGGTCGCAGACCTTGGGCATACGGCAAGAGTTGTCCGCTATTCCTATTGGAATAGTCGGCCAGCTGCCTCCTAAACTGGTCGAGGCACGGAGAAGGGAATGCTGCGTCCCCACAGCAAACTCCTCTCCCGCTATCGGAAGGGCGTGGGACAAGTACCCAATGCCCGACCTACCCGATGCAGGTTTTTCTAGGGTTTTCCCTGCATTTCTTTAGGCGAATGCCGGGTAGGATCCTTAAACCATAGCCCGGGGGCCCTAGTTAACCCTTGGCTACCTTCCTCTACCCTTCCGCATCACCCCTTTCTAATCCCTTCCTATGCTATTAAAGGGGAGTTGCCCAATGTGGATCACCCTCATGTAGCCTGTTGCCTTAAAAAAAAAAAAGCTATTAAAGGGGAGTTGCCCAAAGTTGATCACCCTCATGTAGCCTGTTGCCCTAAAAAAAAAAAAAAAATCTAAGATAGAGTTGTCCGCTATTCCTATTAGAATAGTCGGCCAGCTGCCTCCTAAACTGGTCGAGGCACGGAAAAGGGAATGCTGCGTCCCCACAGAAAACTCCTCTCCCGTCATCGGAAAGGCGTGGGACAAGTACCAAATGCCCGACCTACCCGATGCAGGTTTTTCTAGGGTTTTCCCTGCATTTCTTTAGGCGAATGCCGGGTAGGATCCTTAAAATATAGCCCGGGGGCCCTAGTTAACCCTTGGCTACCTTCCTCTACCCTTCCACATCCCCCTTTCAAATCCCTTCCTATGCTATTAAAGGGGAGTTGCCCAATGTGGATCACCCTCATGTAGCCTGTTGCCCTAAAAAAAAATCTAAGATGATATTTGATATACTTAGAAAAGGGATGAAAGTTTGTAGACTTGCTGGGTCACGGCAATAAATGAATGAATGAATGCATGGAAAAGTTTTGAATGTTCACACTCCATTTTATAGCTTCTATCGCATAAATTACCTGTATCGTACGCACCAGTGACTGGAAATTACTTTGAAAATGAACCAGTAATTTACTCATGGTTTGCTTAAAAAATTATTGGAGAATTTCCGTTCTCCCGTCCAGAAAAAACTTTTGTAGATATTTTAGTTGTCATTATGAACTGTTTGACACGTGATTTAATGTTTCATTTGCTGGTTCAAGACCATACGTTAGAGGACAGACACCTGCTAAAGAGAAAACAAGTCCACCCGTCTCCGGAGACAACTAGGACGACAACGTTGTGGAGGGAGCTAGGGCAGAAGAGGCTAATTAATCCTCTTAACCTTGCGCCATTGTGTGGAGAAGACTGCACACGCCCCTGAAGCGCTGGGTGAGGACCCACGACCCATTGTCTCCACGTCCGCATTCCTCGGTGTCCTTACACGCTCCAGCGGTCCACACGCCGTCTCGCCCCTTTCGCATCTGCATCATTGGTGTTTCAGTGCTGCTGCTTCTGAAGAAGATGATGGTAATGCCACTACGCAGTTTTGGTCGGGTCCGCCTATCCGCTTCCGAAACTGAAGACAAGACAGGCGGATAGATAATATATGGAGTTATTCTGCGACGCTGACGAGTGGAGCGTGTAATTGGGAAAGAGGACAGTGGTAGGGCGGAGCATTTGAGAGTCTGCAGACATGTGAAGGGAACAGGGGCACAAAGGAATGGCGGTAACCTAGCCATGTTTTCCAGAGGCTGACATTTGCAGCGGTCCTCATGTGGAGCAATGGATATAATGCAACGGCTGTGATAGGGACTGGTTCCATTCGCCTCAAGTGTCAACAACTTGCTCTCACCGGCCATTCTTCCAGAATCTTGCCTATCTCGACCGAAAATATATATACCTCAAAGAAAGAAATCTTCAAAAACTCTATGAACATAATCCCGAAATATAACCTGAAAATCAACCACGTAATTCCAACGAAACACTTTCCTATCATCTTCAACTGGAAAAATAAGAAGACGAGCACAATAATACTTATAAAAAATACCAAAAGAAAACTATTTTTTTAAAAACAGTTCATATATTTCCATTTACCAAACTTTAATATAAACCATGACCTGAGAAACTGCCGTTTAATGTTCCTCTTCTATCTATACCAAATAAAAACCCTAAAACATGTTCCTTAAACAAGTTTACCACCATTTACAACTCCTTAAGAAAGGAGAGGACAACGGCAGTGACTGGACTTCGTCCCAATAACGAATTTAAATATGTCTTTAATTAATAATAATGGATAAAAGTAATCGAAAGAAGGATTGTAGTTTTGCCCTACCGATTAACAAAAGAAGGATGAATTAACCTGGTCACTGAAAGAATTTTCAGAATCCGGAAAAAGGTAAACCTTAAATACGGTATAGTTGCAACCACTATAGGAACGATGGGCCAATAATAAAATAATTCCAATAAATTTGAATTATGGAACTAATGATGAAAATAAAGTGTTACTGATTAATATGAGCTAAAATAATAGAAAATTAATATATTTTATTGTTGTCGACGCATATAAAATTTTCCCGGAGATAATTTGAATTATTTACAAATTTGGCACGATACATTTGTTTACGGTTTACAAAACACTCCACTTGTCTGTTTGGTGCTAGGTCCATTTATTCTGCAGATTTACGTGTGTTTCCCCGGTTGCCCTTATTACAGTCATAATTCAATCAAGGATGATTCAATTCCTCGAGCTTTTCGTTCAAAACTTAAATCGAAATCATAGTTTCTTCTTGATCTTTCCCAAATTTCTTACCTCCTGTTTTGGTATTTCAAACAATTTCCTAATGTACAATTTGTGAATCTCAATGGGTTTTATATCAAAATAAGTTAATGTGATACGCTATTTAGTGAGAAAGTATGCCAGTAAATAGAATCATACATAAAGATAGGACAGCATGAACTGAAAATGTAATCTTTAGAGCAACCATTTAGTTTTCAATAAATTTTAAAAAGCTGTTGGTAAACCTGAAGAAAAAAAAGAAGATTAATAGAAACGATCCTGATAAAAATTGGGTGGTTAAACGGACTTACAAAGTAAGGAGTGAGAAGTTTTAGGAAATATTGGAACTTTCTTCAACGAATACGAGAAATGTTCAGCACTTTGGAAGGTAGTTTGTAGAAAATAGAGAATAGTGAATGAATAGAAAACATTGGAGGAAATTGGATGTAGGTTGTCCTGTGATGTAAACGAGAGGCGGAGGAGAGAACAAGCCGGAGAATGAGCGAAGCTGTGTGTGGCGGTGTCGTGTGGTCCACTTCCTTGCATCGTGGTGACGGTGTGACCCTGGAGGTCATGTCTATCCGACCTGAATAGTGGTGGGAGGAGCAAAACGGACCGATGGAGTTCCGAGATAATATTGTCTGCCATTGTGCCGAGGCGCGCCGTGAAATCGCCGCTGCAGAAAACACTGTGCACCTTGTCACCCTCGGAGTGATTCCCAGGCACTCGACACCTTTTAAGAACGCAGCAACTCCGACACGAGGCCATTCCACTCTCATGCACACTCTTATTACCCAAGATTCGCCCGCATATATTTTTTTTTTGTAAGGTGAAAATCCGCATTTCACACTCTCGTACTTCTCCTAATGTGGCAATAGTTTCTCTGACTTTCAAGAAACTGGTTTCGAAATTTCTTTCAAAACACTAGGTTACATGTTGCTCTTACAATCGTTGTGATGATTAACATTAGGTATGAGATTTGAAGTCCCACTCAACATATAATAATGTGAGTAATTATGGAACTTACATAACATCTTATGATTATGATTTTAGGACAACTGAAAAAAATGTATAGCCACTTATATTTTTGTAGTACAGGAAATTAATTTTACATATAAAACATTTAAAATTTATATTGTGAAAAATGAATAAAGCTGATAGTGTATCCATTTCATTGGTAAATTTTTATAAATTAAATATTTAAAGCAGCGGCCAGCAAACTAATCGTGCGTGTATTATCTTTGAAATTTCTTAACAGGTGATTCAACTCTCGAGATCAGTAGTGAATTTGAATTAAGACTTGATACACGTAAGACAAGACCAGTTTCCGAGAGTAAATGGCCTTGGCTCGATTTACTAGTCCCATATTTTGTCAACGGGATGTCGCAAAATTTCCTGGCTGCGACTATAATATCTAATGTTCGTTTTTTCTTTAATATATACCGTTAGACTTTAATTATTCTAAGTAAATATGGAAAGTCATATAAAACCGGGATATCGTGCAGAATAAATTGAAACGGAATTTTTTCTGAAAAGAAACATACCAATAATTTCAATAAAATTGGTAACAGTAGCTAGTATCTAAATGTCTTTGTAAAACTGTTATCAAAAAAGGTCCACGTCTTAAATACAGTTAATACTCCGCATGAATTGTGTTAATTATTCAATAGGAACCCGAACAATGTTATCTTGTAAGTCAAATATTGCCAAATATTTGTGCCTCGACAAAACAGACAGTGACAACAGTACGTTAGTCACAATAAATTCACAAATGCCCACTGAACAAGTCACCACAACGCTAACCAGAAGGAAAATAACATCTTAACTGAGAAAAACTTCTTCACAAAACTTACATTGCTTCGTATGGACTCTCTGTCTCTCATTTTATATTTACCGACAAAATAGTACGCCTGGCACTCCAATTTGCTAGTTGAATTTTATATTTGACCCAATACCTGTATGAGGTATGCTTTCGTCGTAGTTGTTATTCTAAAAAGTATTTAAAATTCACTTTCGCTCTTCTATTTTTTTCTTTTCAAACATTTAAAACTGGAAAATCTGAGATTACTAACTCTCTCTCACCATTTATAACAAATTTCATATCAAGAAATAATGGGAAGGTATTGGAAAGATCAAAGTTATTGTGCACTTACAGTACAAACTTATGTGGATTTCAACTTATCACTTCCATTTTTGTTGCAAACTTTCACTTCTTCTCACACTTAATGTTTATTGAGGAATCTCCAGTCTCGCTAAGAAATATTCAACAAATTCCTCCACGGACTCTCCGATCCTGTCTCTGTACACGTGATCATCTTGGAAAACTCTGTTCACAACTTCACAACGATCGACGTTAAGAAACCTGTCGACCATGTCGGCGGTGGGTAAGAGACGTCGCAATGTTCCACCAGGAATTAGCACCTGTGGATGGTAATTCACGGCAACCAGTATGGCCGCCTCCGTGTGATCGTCACAGCTCTGGAAAAATTCCTCCTTCGATAGTCCACAAACGGTAGAATTTAAACCATAAATGGACAACTCTTCCTCGAAAGACTGATGGTATGCAGAGAGGATATCTTCAAGATTTCTTTTGCGGAAATCTCTGGTTGTGGTAAGGTGGAGGAAGGACATGACGTCGTAGGCCGGCGGGGAGTAGCGTATCAGCTGGAAGTCGACGAATTTGGTGGACAAGGGACGTTTGTCCAAAGTAGAGTACCGAAACAGGATGTTGTTGGCCCACAAGTCACCGTGACAGATAACGTTCCGGTACTTGTTCGACGGTTTTCTAAGCCTCAAAAATCGGCGACACAACTCAGTCCTGTTTTTCCTTATTAAATCTAGGACCTTTTGAACCTCAGTTTTTACCAGCAATTGAACAACAGTTTCGACGGCTTTGACTCCAGCCAACATCCAACCGTCAATTAAGTCATCGATGCATGTTTCATCGAAATCCTGGTTAACCTCGTCCTTCCACAGTGATCCACAACTTGAACCAACCTTCTCCTCGAAGACAACTGCCAGTGCGTGAAACCGCGCCAGACTTCTTACAACCAACAGACAGTGGTCCATGTCCATCAACGTCCTAGCTTCCAGAGGCCTGTAGCCAAACAGTGACAGATCTTCGAATACCAACAACCGTTCTTGGGACAGATAGCATTCTGGAAGGCAACCTGTCCAAGTGCCTGTCACTTTCTCACGAAAACTGGGGAGGATCGTTGAGTAAAAGTTAACTTCCCTCTTCTGGACGTTGACACTGTACGTCTCGTTGGAACTGCTTTCTGGCATAACCTTGGCGAAGAACTGCACCCGTTTTATCTGCTCTGTTTCTTTATCGTCATTTGTAGAAACTGCGGTCAATGCTACCTTCCAGTGGTCACCGTTAAATCCTATGACTTCGTCACTTGCTGGAAAAATTTTGTATTCCAAAAGACGCGAGTTCGGATCACCGAGGCAAGACCGTGCTGACTGCTGTATGATGCCTGAAGTCAGTGCTGAAGATCGTTCCATCCTGCGTCTGAGACTTCTAGTTGGCAACACCAGTTACTTCCCCCTAAATGTGTGTTCAGTGATGAGATAATAGGCAGTTGTAGATAACGACCTCCTTAAGTCTACTAGATTGTTCTCCCTTCTAGTCTTACGCAACCGTGACTATATAATGCCGCTGGTGGTAACATACCATAAAATATGCAAATACGTGTAACCGGACGAATAAAAAGAAACATCTTTATCGCTTCTTATGCTTGCAAGAAAGTTTGCAGTCACTTTTACGAGTGTACAATAATTTGTTGGATCCCTAAATTAAATGCCTCGTGTGATGTATATATCATCTTTCTCTATTGCACACTAACCTACATACATACTGTATGCGTTATATTTAATTAATTATCTGATTTATATACCATAATATTTTAATTTTATTCAGAATCTTTAACCTTGATTCTTTCAGTATAGGCGCCTATAATTTATCTCGTTTTGTTTTCACGACTCTTCTTCGATATTTTATTATAACTCTATAATTCATTTTGGGTAATCAAATTAAAAATGTAACGTTTCTCGATAGGAAATTCACGTTCACGTTGAAAGGATACCAGTCTTCTCTTTGTTAACCTTCGTGATCGGCAATAAAAAATTATCTTGAGAATTATTTTTTTTGGAGAGGAAATGGATTCTTGTAATAGTTCCACCTTCTCTATATGTCTATCACTGTATGTCTCACCCGTCGAGACAGACTGGACGTCTTACAACGATCTGACACACATTTCTTCTTTATCTGCTCGACCTCTAAGTATCTATGGGGTCGTGCTTAACTTACACCAGATAAAATATTTTACAGTTCGCCAAGTTCAACTCAATGTCTCTATATTTTACTTTTACATACAATTAACCATATTTACAGTCTTTGTTCCTGAAATACAAAAAAAAACTATTTTCCTTTATAATTAAATTCAGTAATACTCTTTCTTGGGTATAAAAGTGATAAAAAGACAGTGAAGAAATGTCCTGAACCTCTCCTACAGTATTTAACTACTTTTAACCAAAATTCTTTGATTCTATATATGCGAATAAATGATAATATTGTTAAGAAACACTAATAATTTATATAACTATAGTTAATATAATTTTATAAACTGTAAAGAATCCTTAAAGGAAATGATGCAATATTTACTCAATTTTGTGGACCTATGAAATAATTGTAAAGGTTATATAACCTGGAAAGTAAAGAATGAGTCGTAATGGAATCTAAGGAGAAGACGCAGATCTCTGTACATAAATCAGATAATTTGTAATTACGCCTGTTATAATTACGTAGAGAATCAAATACAAATAATTACTTGGAAAAATCTATTTGTGTTTTTTTATTTTAAATCAATTTTCTTTGCTTATGTTAAAAGCAGTAAGTTAAGAAATACTCAACGAGATACAACATGCAAATTTATTCGTATTTTTTTAAAAAGTAAAATTTTGTAACATGATGATGCCACCATATTATCGAGCATACTGTGGAAGTTAACATACATTGGTAATATTTAGGAATTCACAAATATACATTCTCATTCGCTTTTTGCGTTTCCATAAAATTGGCCTACTAGAAAGTTCATAAAACTGTTGTCAATAATGCAAACATATTAAACCTTAAATAAAAAAGTATCATAAACAATTTTCGGAGAACTCTTCCATCGTATTAATTAATCGATTCCTGTACTTTTGGTCCATATGGAATGCTTCGGTGATAATATGCGTACGGTCAACATTGAAGAATTTTTCAAAGTCATCAGGTGTTTTAAGCTTTTCCTTGAGGAATTTACCACTGAGCAAAATTTGTGGATGGATGAACATGGCAGTCAGAATCGCGTTGTACTCCTGGTCCTTACAGCTTCTGAGGAACTTGTCCCAGGACATTCCGCAGTCGTCGGCATTCAGACTGCACCTATTAAGCTCCTTCGTGAGCGCTCTGTAATATACGAACAAAAGTTTCTCCATGGAAGTTCGACGGAATTCCCTGGTGGTTGACAGGTAGATGAAGCTCAGTACATCGTAGGTGGGTGGCGTGTATTGGATCAGCTGGAAGTCGACGAACCTGACAGCCGTCGGTTCTCCGCCGTCTTCCGAGTACCGGAAGAGTATGTTGTTAGCCCACATGTCAGCTTGGCAGATAACGTTTCGGTGCTCCTCGGACGGTTTTCTCATCATCAGGTAACGGATGCAGAGCTTCCTCTTCTGTGCGCGAATAGCTTCGGCTACTTCCGGCTTGATCATTTCTGCCACCTTTTCTACGACATTGGCGCTGGCCATCATCCACGTGCCTATCATCTGGTCCACTTCGGATACTGCAAAATCTTGATTGATCTCTGTTTTCCACAGATCACCGATTTTACAAGGCTTACCTTTAGCCGACGTCTCTTTCTCTTCGAAGACTATGGAAGAGGCGTGAAATCTGGCCAAACTCTCAAGGACGACCGTGCAGTGTTTCTCGTCCATCGTGTCCCGCACGTCTCTGATCTTGAAGGAATTTAGCAACAGATCTTCAAGCAGGAGCAATCCACTTTGAGATAGATAGCAATTGCAGATAACACGACTACTTTCACCATTTAAATCATCAAATTGGTTCATCAAGGCAGGGAATATTTTACCGTAAAAGTTAACCTCCCTGTTGAAGGACGCTTCACACCATTCCTGTTCGTGACTAGAACTGCAGACCGGCATAAGTTTGGCGAAAAAGTTCACTGGAATTGGTTGATTATTCTCATGTTCATCGTTCAAACTCACAGTCAATGTCACCTTTGAATGGACACCGGCGAATCCTAAAAGCTCGGCACTGGCCGGTGAGACACAACAGCTGACGATGGTTGGAGCTGACGAAGAATTCAAATAGCTCTGGGCCGCTTTGCTGAGGACACTGTCGGTCAATGCAGATGGTCTATCCATGGATGCCATGAAGTACTTCTTGTGCTCACGAGACAGAATCTGTCTTGCATACTGTGGTGAAATGTGAGCACGATACGACCTTCGTAGTTACGTCAGAACGCGAGATATGACAGTCCCTAAGATTAGCTTTATCTTAAAGTGGACCGACTAAGCAGTAATAATCAAGTCATTACCCGACCTTTCAATTGAAAAACAAGTTGTTCGTTTTAGTAACTCATACTATATAAATCACCTATAATTATGTAATTTCATTAAATTTGAACAACAACGTGCTGAACAGTCCCGTCTCAGTTTTACGACCTTTAATTACAGAACCCTAACAATTAATTTATCTAGGCTTCTTTTCATATGATTAAAACCGCCATCATTAATTTTGTAAGACTCTCTTCTTCATTATTTCGTCTGACCATTTAATTCTCGCCTCTTTCATCAAAGTAATTCTGAAAATATTCAATTCTCTTCTATTGGGGTTTCCAGTAACCAATTCCTAAACATTTGTAACCCATATATAGAGGTTAAGCTGCTGTTCCACAATAAAAACTCAAATACAGAAACTTAAAGAATGTTACTTTAATCCAAACTTCAGGGTTCTATATTGAATCCTAGATGAACGACAGTGACGACACTTTTACTACATTAAACAAGTTGCGTTTATGGTTCAAAAATGAAAGAAAACAATGTAAATTTAGGGAATATTATATCTAAAATTCCCCTTAATATATTTACTAATACACTTTGTTAACAATTTTCCGTCTCTCGTTCTTCCAATATGGAAAGCCGTAAATGATGTTAGTCATGCATTTTTCGTATTATTATTCATAATTTTTTGTATGCGGTTTCTGGATTTTTTTAATCTTTTTAAAGTTTCATAATGGTAAAACCATATTTGTGGTTAAGAAACAAAGGCCACTGCACCAATGATTTTAGAATTTAATTAATACTGTATTTCCTTCTTTTTGTTTTACATTGTTCCCTTTATTTTTTTTCGTTTTACCTATACTGTAGAACCACTTTACTCTGTTTATATTCACTTTATTTGTATTTTACGTCCTTAATAATTTCCACCGGTATATTAATTTAGTTTCTTCATTCCATTCTTGCAATACTGTATACATCCTTCTCAATATTCATTATTAACTTTCTTCCGTTTCTCGTAATTTTCCCTTCAAATTTATATTTTTATATGCTCTGTCCTTTATTATTTTGTCTTGTAATTAAGCAATAATTCCATTTCTACATTTTTTTCTGTTGTTCTATTATCGATACTTTTCTTCCCTTTTTTTTCTTCTTAGTTTGTTATGTATAGATATTAATCTCCTCACATTAAATAATATTTTTCTTCTTCTTCAGGAATTTCCATTTTTGTTGAGCCATTGCTTTTTAAATTCGTCTTTATATGGTTTCCATATCCTTTCATTTTTTCAGTACATAGCCAAAACATTATAGAAACCTCGTACAATCGTTGTCGTAAATTTTTAAAGGCGTCATAATTCGACTTCATTGAAAACATTAGAGTCATGTTACATTTCCGCCTGAAGGTTGGGTGCGGCAAGAGAGAGACGTAACCTTTTCGCCACCTACCCACGAATGTCAACTTAAAGGGAACGAACGGTCCTCTTCTCCTCCTCCTCCACTTTGCAGGTGAATTGAAGTCAGCCCGCCCAGTTTTATGAGTGTTTATTACACGGTGTCACAGCGGAGATACCATCCGTGATACAAGGAGGTCCGTCAACTTCTCTGTCTCTCTCTCTCCCTCACCGTCTCCCTTTCTCTCTCTTTCTATCTGTCTACCCTGCAAATGTCACCCACCTGTATCACGACTTCCAAGGTCCATGTGGGAAGAGAGATACCGACGTACTCGTATTTAATCAAGGTTGATTACTTTTTCAGCGTCGTGAAGTTGATACAGAAAGCAGAAGTTTTATATTATTTTTTTTTCGTTAATCTAATGATTTAGGTAACACATCATTTTTCTGAAGACCTCTTCTGTAAAAATGCCTTAGGAAGAATTTATAAAAATTAATGCTTTGTATGAAGTGAGATTTTTCTACGAAATATAGTGCAGTGACCAGTTTTTAATACAAACACTTTATATTATTTTAACTGTTGATTCGTTCTGGCACAGAATGCTAAGATACTCATTTTCCTGGGTAAGTGCGAAACTGTGTAAGTAGGAAATATTGCAGAATGGCTCAGAAAATCCAAACGCTTCTCTTACAAACAGATCTTCAATCCTGGTGGTCAACTGTCCATTCAGGAAAAATTATCCTTCCCTAATTTGATTTTTCTATATTAAATTTAGAGACATTCGTTTTTTGAGTTAATAGGTTAATAGATATCATTTATCTATTTCTAACTGATATCTAATATAATTTTTATTAATGTCTGGTTTCTATATTACCAAACTTAATATAAGTAGAGGCTTCTAAAAAACGTTTTATTGCATCATTAATAACTTGGGTTTCGTGGATGACGAATGGTAACGATCATTCTATTTATTGTAAAATTAAATCTCTATTTATGTAATGTATTTCATCTATAAGTTTACACAAAACCCGTGATATTACAATAAATAAATAAAATGTTTTTAAAAAATCTACTGAACGTAAGCACAGTATTTCAATTATAAAATGTATATAAAATAATATTAATCGAAGATTATTTTTAAAAAGAGACATAATACATAAATATAATAATAATAATAATGTTTTGATCTGAAAAAGAAAACAGAATAATTATAATTATAAATAGAGAAAATTATATTAACGCTTCACTTTGATTGTTTATTTCTTTTAATCTGATTGATTTGACGAAGCACCATCACTTCACTTCACTACAATACGCTAACCTATATTCGCTAGAGTTAACCTATATTCACTGCAGTAATCTTAAATATATATTCCATTGATTCCTTAACAGAACACAAAGCTAACTAATGGTGTAGTAAATATGTTAGACATTGTTTGTGTTATGTTGAATCAAAATTGAAAAATATCTGACTTCAAAGACATAAATGCTATGGGGCAAATAAGTGAGAGTATAAAGTTTTATAAAGATGTTACAAATAGTTCATAGAATTACACAACGTTTCGTCCTTACACGAGGATTCCTTCAAGTATTTATTAATTAAGAGACCTCTGGAGTATTTGGCAACGAATTTTATTATGTAATCTCTTCGATTAAATATGAGAAATTATTATAAACTACTAAGACAAATATAATTCAAGACGTGGATGTCAGAAAATCCATTAGTATCTATTTGCCAGCTCTGCCCTCACTTTGCTACAACGGACCACTGTGTTTATGCAACGAAGTCTAAGAGGGACAGAGAGCGAGAGACAAGATTTGTTTCGACTTGGCACCTTTCGTTTCCTAGATGGTGACCTATGTCAGGTCGCGACCTCAATATCGGTTGGCATCTGCATAATGATTGTCCCGGCTGTGGGAGATGGATGGGACAAGTCTCGGGCTCGAGGGCCAGCAGGTGAATCCTTGAGGAACACTCAGGACACTGGGTGACAATCCATCATAGCCCTTTCACATTTGCGACACTCCAACTAGGAAACAGAAAAAAAACTGCCCTCTCGTTCCAAATTCTACGTTATTCTTACAAATTAATATGTATGTAAGTTAATGTTTACCTTTTCCAGGTGCCTTCTGTCCAGTTCTGATTCTTTTCGCACATCTCCATCAAGTTCCTTTTACTATACACTTGTAGATGCATTTTAGGACTCACTGCTGTACTTTGTTGGTCCATGAACGTCCGACTCAGTCTCTTCTCAATGTCAACATTCACTCGTGTTTATTCACAAGTTTTTTCACCCCATTTATTCAAAGAGTAAAATCACCACAGGAATCATGGAACGAGAATGAAAGGCAAGCCACTAAAGAAATGTGAGGATTATAAATTGAGAAAACATTTAATTTACTACATAAGGTAGGATGAGAAATGCCAAAAATGAAGTTAAGAATATTTCCTGACACCGTAGTCATTTAGAAAAAAAATTTCAATCATATGAAAAAATTATTTGGATTTCAACAATCGTTGTTATCCTAATTTTTCCAAAATATTGATTGGTGTAGAAAATTGTAAGGATAAGGATCATGGACAGCGTTAAAGTTGAAAAATATAAGATTGTTACCCTTTGGAAAATATTTGTAGGAATGAATATTACAATTTTAAAGAACTGTCCAAATAAAAGTTGTATAAAATATATCTTTAGAATAAAACGAGACATCAATGGTACATATAAATGGTAGACCTATCAAATAAGACATGAATAGTTGGTGAAATCAACGTTATCCGTGTAGAAATTACATAACTAAGGATTCAGGATTAAGTATTTTAACGCAAAAATGTTGGCACTTGATAGAACGAGACGTATAACGGTATAAAACCAGTCTTAGGTCACTCAAAAACCAATTTCTGTAAATATTGCGTCAGAAAGTATTTAATTATCGTTTATTTTATTTACGACGGATGAAAGAAAATTACGAGTGTTTATATTTTGAGCTTGACGTCCAGTTTTGGTATGATAACATTTACGACGGTAACATATTCTCGAACACGACAAATTGTGATTCATAACGCACATACACAAACGTGTAACCCTGGGTCACAAGTCAGACTGGTTTATTCCTCGATTTCCTCGCGATAAATACATCTGTGTAAATGGTTTCCGAACTGGCTAGAGCCCACCTATCCTGAATCTGCAAACCTTTGTAACCTTTTCCACTTTAACCGGAGTTATATTTGCCGACTGCCGGTATCATAAAGAAGACGAAGTTGAAGGGCCTTTACAACGCAGCAGCCTAGCTCATAATATTGCGAAGAACTATTATCAAAGAGAAAAAATATTCCTTCATCTACAACAACCATACAAGAAAGTTAGTTGGTAATAATTCCACTCTGCTTAACGGCTTTATGAATTATGTATTATATACACATGCACAAATTGTGTGTTGATTCTCTAAATAGTTTCATAACAAATTGTTTAATATTTGAGGGCAAAGGTGCAAAAAATTAGGATTATACATAACAGGTTTTACCTACCTGATGCAGGTTTTCAAGGGTTTGTCCAGCATCACTTTTAGAAGAATGCCGGGTAGGATCCTTAAACTATAGTCCGGGGCCCTGGTTACCCTGGCTACCTTCCTCTACCGTTCCTCATGCCACTTTTCAAATCCCTTCCTATGTTATTAAAGGGAAGTTGCCAACATGTGGATTACCCTCATGTATCCTCTTACTCTAAAAACAAACATTTTTGACACTAGTGTAACTTACAACATTTTTGATACTAGTGTAACTTACCGGAAGGTCCAGACTTGTTTCGACCATGTGCAGGGTAGTTCCCTTTGTTTCCGCCAATGGAGTGCAATTGCTGGTTTTAAATTTTTTCATCTTGTGAAGCGAAGCTGCATTAATAAAGTATTAAATATTAACAGATTTCCAACCGGGGAAGAGTGGATTAAAGCCGCAACGTTTAGGTTATGATCTGCGTTAACATTTTCACATGAATCTGGTCAGAAAATTTCTCACAGAAACGTTAGAATCGTTTCAAAATAATGGTTTGATTTACTAATCAAAGGCTGTGCCGACCCGGCGTAAGAAGCAGTACTTAAGGTTAGAGATTTCCTGGTAAACGGGTCAAAACCACTTTACCGTCTAGACCATGTGGTAAAAGAGGACGACGTTTCCCGCGGGTGGGAAAACAATATATAAAAACCTCGACCCGGCGTAAGAAGCAGTACTTAGGGTTAGAGATTTCCTGGTAAACGGGTCAAAACCACTTTACCGTCTAGATCATGTGTTAAAAGGGGACGACGTTTCTCGCGGGTGGGAAAACAATATATAAAAACCTCTGATCAGGTTTATTCTTGAACATGTTGACAGATTAGAATTGCCGAGATTATGTAAGTAAACTCCGCCATTTTAATTTCATTACATTTCTTATAAAATTGAATTAAATGTCATTTAATTGTTGATTAAAACCGCATTGAGATAGAAGTAATAATAATAATAATAATTTTAAAACGGTTTCCGTTCTTTTTATAAATAAATAATAATTTTGAATTAAAAGCCTTTTTAATATTCAAATAATATAATTTGCAAATAAATAAATTAATGTTATATAATTTAAAAATTATTTTAAGAGTAAAACCATAGTGCCATTTGACGTCATCGAACACCTTAATTTATCCGTATATCCCATATAAAGATCCCAACAGTATTCTTACTGCCATTATTTACTTGTATCTCCACGGCCTTACAGTTGCTGACAGCTAGCGTCTTTCTCTCCGAACCGTAAAACCGAGACATCTTCACTATACAAAAGGCAATGCATTCGGTGTGTATCTGTGTAACTCTTTCAAAAGGCTAACCTCTTCGTCGCTTACTAACCCGTTGTTTCAAAGTTAATTGCTCTGTGCAGCTGTCATTTTACCTTCTCGTAATTTTTTCCCATAACAAACATTTATACTTACACTGAAATACAAATTCCCGAAGAAATCATCACTTTTCCAACGTGTCTCTTTGTTTGCGCGCTAATTTCGTATTGAAAGGTTATTATCAGTATTTCTGTACCAATATGAGCTCACAATGGGCACCTCTTTCAGCCAATGAGATATTTGGACTGAAACCCAGACGTATTAATTTCGTCCATAGAGTAATAGTGCGATTAAAATGCTGGTTTCCGTGTGGGGTGAGGCGCTTATGCCACGTATCCGTTTTCACAGAAGAAATTCGTATGAAGCTCACTGAAAACACTTTCTGCGATTGTTCGGCAACGCTGTTTGTCCCACCTTTTATTTTAAGCGTTCTGATCGGATCCAAGGGATCTCGCGGGGAACAAAAGACAGCAGCCTTCTAATTTGGGTCGGACTACAATAAATGCGCCGTCTAGTGTCTTTAAATATTTGGTTAAAAATCTTAAAATTACTGCTTTTTAATCATATCTATTTTGCTCCCAATATTTATTCAGGTCTCTTTCACACTCATTTGATTGTATTCGAGCCATTATTATCTATTTTAATGTGCAAAAGGCATTGGTTATGATCGAATCGTCGATATTTATTCATTATCTTTGGCCTTCGTAGTACTCTTCATATTATATCATTTCAAAGCAAATTAATTAAATTTTGTATAGTCGCACTTTTATTTGGCACTCAATATTTATAAACTATATAGTGTTTACACATACAAAGTCAAAAATATTAACTCTGCGCTTTAATGAAATTTCAATGTTTCTAAAACTGAACAAAAATCTGTTTCAAACTAATGTCGAATTTTACGAAGATGCTATTAGAAGTCACTCATCTCTTTGTACTCTCTTAGTAATGTTATGTGAGTTTTCTTCTTTCCATTCAATTGTATTTTTCTTATTACATTTAAATAGTTTTACTATATTATTATAGTAATTCTAAAAAATTAAAAAAACGTACCAGAATATCTAGAATCGGTTAAAACGAATCGACGTGATTTAATCACTTGCTCAAGAGTCACAAACTATTCTCTAACTCTACCCTCTGGTGGAGGGTTGAAAAATTAAGTAAAATGTTTTTCGGATGTATCTGTATCAAAATATTGAAAGTATCACGTATATTTAGTCGGAAAAAATCGGGAGCAGACATGATACTTTCCGTAACGCCAACTTTTCCAGATCTGAGTAGGACGTTGTCAAGTAAAAATCTATTAAAATATTTAAGGAATCATTGTTATTTAAATTTCTGCTTCTTACTAGTTAAATTATTTTCAGTTTAACTCAACTTTTTAAAATTAATTATTGGTCTTTTACTAATGATCGCCCGGAATCACAGAGACTCTGGATACGAATTCCGACACGAACATGGATGTTTGTGCTCATAGTCATGAAAACTGGTGACTGAAGGACAATCGTTACAGTAACCACGTTTCGCTCCAAGGAAATCTAAAATGTATTCTAGAAGACAAAAGTCCGGCAGTCGTTCCGATAGGAAAGTAACAAAAAATATTTTACAGGTGGCAACTAATAAATATTACGCGCAGTGAATATTTTGTCCATAATCGTGTAGTCGCAATGCATTCAAAATTCTTCATATTGGAGCTCCAAGAACCTCCGTTGAGGAATGGAGTGTTCAGAGATTATGAGTGAGAGAGAGAGAGAGGTGAGCGTTGTTACGTGTGCGGACAGATCTGGATCACGAGAGGCGGTGCAGAAGACTTCTTGCAAGTCACTCGCTGCTCGGTTCTCGAACAATGCTCTAGGAAGGATTGCAAATAGGAGAAAGATGTTGCCTCCCACTAAGAAGGAGCAAATTGCAACCCTGCTGCTGCTGCAACCCACGGACGTAATCGACGGTGACCTAGCAAGTTCGTCAACCCCAACACGTCAGGGGATAATTTGGAGCGAGATGCTCTTCCCATCAAGTCAGACATCACGCAAATCTCCGCACAGCATCCAAAATCTGGCATTCTTGACCACAATATGACGAATAATATCGATTGGATACGATTGCCGTATTACGTTGCCTTATGAATTCAGTAACTGATAAATTCGCATTGTTGAAGGTTGTCTTTTTTCGAGATGGTTTAGTAATTAACAATAACAGATCCTACGACTTCACATGCAAGTAATTATACACGTTGCGCAAGAGACCGAACACGAACATTAATCTAAATCGGTTCCATGAAAAGTATATCTTCAACCATAAAGATTTGATAATGGTAAACTATAGAATATAATTAAAACTGGAGGCAACATTAAACGTAGTATACTAGTTACAATAAAAACTTAATTCGGTGCAATGGAATATCATGTATGTTATAAAGGACCTTGAGAGGTAAATATAAATTCATATTACTATTAAAAATTTCGAAATATTGTTATGGACGTTAATTTGCGACATGTTACTTCGATTAAAATTGTAATCAGTTAACTGGTTCACATTTCGTAATTACATGAGTAATTGGCAATAAAATTACATCATAGCAATTAGGGAATTAACAATTTACTCTCGTATAAATGCAGTTGTGACATGGCTTTCTCCTAGCAATATAATATAAGATTCATATAATTTAATTATTATTTATTTTTAATTATTGTAATACCATTTCCCTTTTGTACTAATTCAAGCCAAAATATTTCTATATTATGTTATATCAAATTTAAGTAGTTGAGAACAGTTTTTTATAATGTTGATCCTTATAATAAATAAATTAAATAACATAGGGTTGGAACATAAAAATTAATTAGTCATTTTTAAAATCATAAATTTAATTTAATAAATTAATAAAATTATTACTATGTCTACTTCAGTCCTCACTTCTCTTCGTCAGAGTTGTGGTGGCTCCAGTAGAACAAATGATAATAATTATAATATTTAACCATATTTGAACGAAGTGACAAATACAAATGGCAAATCGTGAAGTAAGTATAAACATTTCTGTTCACTTATCCATGAAATGTTACTGTCCTGTGGTGAATATTGATGAAGGTTTAACGTTGATTCGGAGTTATTGGCTGATATCCTGAAGATGTTCTTTAGTAGAATTGTTACTAGTTGATTGAATGTCTCTCTGTTAACAGAGTAGCAACCTCATACATCACTCTAGTTTCATATTCTAAAAACTAAGCACAGTTGTTTGAGGTGCAATATATATATATATATATATATATATATATATATATATATATACAGTATTCCCTTATGAGCCGCAATCTGGGCACAGTATCTCTTCAGTACGCACATGTGAAAACAATCACCTTAACAACTTGAGCAGCCTGCGCTCAGAAACCGTGAAATCGCCATTAGCTGACAAGACAAACACTATCCCCATCACCGAAAGTATTTTAATATTCTCTATAATATAGCTATGTCATTAAACACTATTAAATATAATAGTTTTTATAAAATTAATAAAAAATAGAGTTGTCAAAAAATGAAAATTAATAAAATAACATGTACTCCCTTTACAAATGTAATGAGTATTATTAAAAAATTAAATAGCATAAATTAAAATTGTACAAATTAAATATTTGAGCTCATATTCATTATTTATAACTTTTCTCATTATCGCAACACAAATCCGTGAAAACATTTAAATCTTCCAGTAATACTAATTCACCAGATTATGTTATAATTCTTAATAACAGGCTGAAATGTCTATATCCATGTTTTTATGGGTTTCAGATTGAGGCACTCATTTAATCAATATATACTTACAGAAAATTTCTCATTTCCATACGTATTTATCTTTCGTTATCTCCTCTTGCCCTTCTGTCAATTCTTCCCCTAATTTATAGCTTCCATAATTTCTCTGTTATTTTTCATCGTACTCTGCATAATTATATAATTGCTCTTTTGTTTAAAACAGACAGTTGATTTACTAAAAATAATTGCAGCTTTACTTCCACATAATTTACAATTAAGATTCAAAGAAGAGAAGTAAGTCTGTGGCTATTCGTGCGTGTGAGACTGAGGAAAAAGGCAAATGAGGCTAACGTAAAATTTCCTTTAAGAAAATAACATCCATTAGCAATTTTTTACTTTTCTGTAGGTGAAAGCAGGTTTATTTCGTAGTTAGTCTCTCACTGAATATGGACAGACCTTTTTATCGACTAGCTGCTGCTTGCTCTACAGTCGCTCATTAACAATTTTCCGCTATGATTTAATTTGCGAGATAGTTCGTGATACACATATCAACTTTGAGTGCGTGTGTCTGTCATAATCACAAGCATTTACCACGAGATGTAGGAGAGGTAAAGTGAAGGCCGAGGTCGACAACCCCTGCTACTACGCGAAGTTGCAGAACTGACCTGCGGAAGATTTAGACGGAGGCTCCTCGTATTATCCTTGTGACAAAGCGGGTCCTGGTAGCTGGTACCAATTATAGCGGTGGCTGCAATTAGAACCACGCCTCGTGAAATACCGGTTTGGCTCTTGGTATTGTGGAGGAGGCGAGCGATCACGCACTCTGGCTCACTCACTCAGTCTGACCACAAGGTTCATTGACATCGTCCTCGACCATGCAGATTCCGCTGGCTAACAACACTTGTCATTTAGAGAATTTATCACTTCTCTTATTAATACAACCCAAATAAGATGAACGTGTTTATCTAAATAAACAATTCACAAAATTATAACGCTAATAAGTTCAAAATATTTTTTATTACGTAGAATTCACTCTAAAAACCACATAATGGCAAACTAAATATAGTATCATAGATAAAATTTAAATGGCTGGCAGTCAATAATTGAAACTAATTCTTATGGTAATAAAACTGATTTCAAATTTTGCAAAATAGAAACTTATGTTGAAATTGATTATATTTAAAAGCGTCATGGACACAGACAAATCCAAAACTATAATTGTAATAAATTAAACTAAAGACTTTGTTAATGTAAAATAAATTGATATGACTTTTTTTACAAATACATATTTCAAAGGAGATTTCTAATGCTATCTTGACGTTCGGAAACTAAATTTTGATGTTTAGCCGAAATCTCATTAATTAGATAACATACTGTTTAATTTTCTACTAGGGTGAAATATTTGTAATAAATTAAATAAACAAAAATTATCAGTCCTTAATGATTAATTCAATAAATTAAATTATTTTTGCTTCTGTCTTTTGTTGACGGACCTCAGCTACTTGCAGTAGTGCGTCTTGCTCCATATTTTTGTTGATCAGCAAAATACATTACGTGCGTACCATAATTAAAACCTGAGTTATAAAAAATCGACCTTCATCCAAATTTGCTTCCCATTTTAACACATATTTTTCAAACACACCTGATTTATGACAAGAGTACCTGGAAATGCTCACATCGGTATACACTATTCTCTTATTTAAATTAGTGTTGCGAATTTGATTTTAATTATTTTACTGATTCCTCGAGTTATATGTTGTAAAGCATGATAGTTTCTTTTCCGACCACAACATATTTTTTATTATGTCACATCCATCTAATTTATGAGAGAAATGGAAGAATTGTTTCAAAATGAGTAGTGGTGCTCCACGTTGGGCTCCATTTTTCTATATTTGTTCTTTTACCACTTCAAGATTATGAACCGATTTTTTTCGTGTTAATAATATTTATATTTTAATTGAATTTAATAAGAACAACGACACAATTGTAATAAAATTTTTAAATAATTCATATACTTTTTTTACGTAAGGACGGTTAAATTGAAATGTTTCGATTCTCCGTAGAAGGTAGCTAGGAATGGTCGGAATGATTTGTAACCCATCAAATCATCCAATCGTCCATCGTCGGTGAGTGGCACATTATTACTAACAAGAATCCCGATAACCTGTCTTGTCGGTTTAATCTAAATGGAATCAGTGTTTCCTTGTTGACAATTGCTCAACTCTTTGACCGCTGGAGTCAAGAGTTCAGCGAAGCTCGGAGCTTTACGAGATGAGAAGGCAAAAGCATGTCTCCAAGTTACAACCACCTCTTCAATATGCTTTTCCGAGAATCGCATCGTGAAATACGAAACCCTATCTTTATCTGTACATGCTATGTATTTGTGTGTAAGTAATATTGTTGCTGTCACGTCACTACAAGAAGGTAACATGTGTAGACAATTTCCTCAGCTATAATCGTTATAAGTCAGCGATTTTCTTTCTAGAAATTTTTTTCACATTCGCATTTTGGATATTCAAAATTAGAAATCTGTTGAGAATCGACAGGAAAATGAGTAAAACCCAGAATAGCCATCCTATTCTGGAAAATTCTCTTAAGAACATGGCACAAAAAGTGAAATTTTAGAAATTCTCGTGTGCATTTCAAATTGACCATTTTTTGCAATATTATATCAGTGAATTCGTATTGCAAAATTAACGTCAATTGTTTCACATATATAGTGATACTTCATGAGTGCCATAATTCAAAGATCAGCGTTATCAGGAATTTTTTTTTAATATTCGCTGTCAGAGTCCATCCTACTCCGGAGAGTTTGATTATTCTTAGGGTATCGATTTTTTATTCCTCAATTATTGTTTTCATAACATCACAAATGCGTTTAATATATTTTAATACAAAGATAGGACTATGCTATTCATAGTCGAAATAGAAGTTTCAAGTCAGGTCTCATTCACCCTATTCTCCTGGCCTCACTCCTACCATTAATGAAGAATTCACTGCGTGGTCGCTCTTCCAGAAACCGTTCTCCAGTTACGAATTAATACTCCAGAGTTCATGTTTCTCGTAAAAAAAATGCGTGTGTGATCATTTATTTCTTCTAGTGAAATTTTTCGAGAAAAAGCTTGAACGCACCTCGTCTATAAATTCCTGGAACAGCTTATAGTATATCAGGGTCCTTAATAGTAGTAGTCAATGGAAAAATTACTCACATTTTGAACTCATTGAGTGGTATTAAAGAGCTTAGAAACACCATGAGCCAGCATTTATAGGTAGAATGGAACTGCATACCTTTAACAGCATTTACTAAGTAATTGCAGACTGCGTTTATTATCCGTAATCTTCGGGTGCTTTTAATGTGCGACCCTTCTAACTGGCTCAGCCCATTAACAAGGTTGCCAATATACCGGCAATTACGTTTGTCCAGGGTATGTATGTATGTACGCGTGTGTGAGAGGAATTATCATCGCCTGGAAAGAAAAAGATAGAAAAAAAACCACAATAAATCGGGATGTTAATAACTGGCCAGAGATAATTGGCATGCGTTCCAGTAACATGAACTCATATCTTCTCCGCTAGAGTTATGTCTGACCCAAGCTACGGTAGTTCCTGTGTGCGTTGTGGTCACTTTCGGTACCTCAGAGATTGCGTATGTTCAATTCTTTCTTGATGGATCAATTTTTTGCTAGCTGAAAATCTTAATCATTGTCTTGATACTTGATAGTGACACAAGCAACAGGAATGTTTTAGTTTACATTCAGTAGATTTGAAGTGTTTCATGGCATTTATGATTACGCTCCTCTTTAGTCTCAAATATATACTAAAAAAACAAGTTTTAGTGTATACAAAAATTTATAGATTAATTTGAAAATCAACAATAAAAATTGGAAAATCTCTTACTTTGTAATATAAAAACTCAAGATCTTAGAAAGGTCTAACCTTAATCGTAAGTGTTATAACCACCAAGACAGAAAAATGGAAAAAGGTTGAATATTTCCTCAAGGAATTTCTTGAATCAATAAATACTCTTTCGTAATATTATTACTTTATTTGGAATGAGGGGGTGCTGGTCAGCCAGGATTAATGGCGTATGCTATGCAGTTGACCAACAAAATGTTTGTACGCGTGCGTACAGAGCTGAGAATGTGGCAAAGTTTTGCTCGTCTTAACGAGTACTTTGTACCCTGATCTGTATTCATTTTGTTAATCTGGAGAGATGTACGTTTCGTTTGAATAATACAAGCACGATAACAGTTATATTCACTGTTTGTATTTTTTGACAGGTATGAATGCTCTTCTTTGAGCAAATCACAAAAATCAGGTTTTATGGGTTTGATTCAGTAAACCATCAACCTAGGAACACTGGAAGACATTACAGGACATCAGTCGGTAACGTGAATTCAGACTGATCGATATTCACCGAAGTTCGCTGTCAGAAAGCTACGTTTCATACATACTTGAGCTAGAACGTTGCAAATCCATGGCATAGTTTTGCCACTTTTATTGTTGTTACTGATCCTTAGTCCTGAGAAAAGGACCTCAAATCTGAATACATACTGTGATAATGTTTAAGAAATCATAGTTTTATTGTTATTAAATGTATAATTATTTAATACCTCCAACCCTTGCAATTAATTTCTAAGTATTAAAAATCGTTACATTTTCTCATTAAATTTATTCGTCTCAACAAGTGATAGATAAATTATACAAGAACCATTAAAATAAATATTTTATATTTTAATGTATCTTAACCCTAATATCACTTATTAATTTTCATACACACTGCTTCAATTCCACGTGACACATTATTGTGGATAATTACAGAAGTTTATGCATTTGTTTATTAATTTATTCTGTGGGGCAACCAGAATAAAGAAGAAAACTTATCGTTTTGCATACACAATTATTTTTCTCGTGACGAGCCATAATTTTATTCTAACTGAAGATAAATTCCGTTAAGCGGGATAAATTTTGTTATTATTATAATACAAATGCTAATTTTGTGTTTGTAGTAAAGAACGATAAATATCATTAGATTGTCCTTAATAACATTATATTGATTTTTCTCTACAGGCTACTTTTAAAGCTTCATGTTTTCAAAGTAGCGGTAGTAGTAAATAAACTTAGTGGATTAAACCTGAAGTTTCATAAAGATAGAAAATTATATTATTCATGTTGTAGTTACATCTTTTTTACTTTTTGCGTCGGAAAGGAAGGATAATTTAATGGACTCGTCAAAAAAGTAATTTGCGTAAAGTCACACTACACCCTTTTAGTGTTTGGCGCAGGCACGACGCACGACAGATATTCCTCTTCGACGTATCCACCCAACTGGCTCAATTCCAAATCATTCAGGTCGAAGAATGGGGAAACTTAACATAAAAGCACAGCAGTTTACACAAATATTTACGGTACAGTGAATAATTAACGTAAATTTTTGATAAAAAAATTGCAAAAGTCAATATGCCGTTTCTTAATACTAACATTAATATAACCGCTAAAAATCCTATTCAATTAGTAACACCTCTTACTAACATTCCATATAGTGAAACGGTTTCCTACCTATTTTTCTGTTCTCCCTGACCAATTACCCCGCGGCTGTCAGCTTACGATGGTGAGCGTCACGAAGTAGGGCGGATGACAAAGATTGAGGGAGTCGACGTAGTCCGACGTCGCCACGATGAATAAGCACACCACAACTATCTAACATGGTCAAGCTCTAGGCGATTACTGTATGCATTTGGTCGCTCCTAATTGAACTATAGAACCAATAAAAATACATAACTCCGAAGTATAGGACTGAATTGAATAACTTATTTTAATATAAGTAAATAAGTAATAAGTAAAACTAAATATATTAATATTGTAAAATTTTTCCCCTGAAATGTATATATTTTGGTTGTTCTGTATTGATCAGTGTCATATCCTGCCCTCACAAAAGTCCCGGGATCGACTTCCGGCACAGGAACTGATGTATTTGCATGGTCAAGCGAAACTGAATTATTTTTCCATTTATTATATAGATTTTTATTCAGAAACTATATAAATGGATGTAAAACAAGTGGCTGCTATATAACTGAGTGATAGTGTTATTGATTTTTCAATTTTTTTATTTTTTAAATTACATTTTAGTCATCTAATTGAATAAAATTATTTTCTAATGACTTCCTAAAATAATATAATGGTTTTAAGAATTTTCTGTCATTTTCACTTCTCTTATCTTCTCAGTTCAGGTCATAATAGTATTTTATAAAGAAATAGAAGTTCGTTTTAAAGGTAAAGTCAATTTATTTTCATTCTTTCACACCTTAGTTTCGATTTTAAAGGTTCTCCGACACCATGTGTTGGTCTTTTCAAGCTGAATCGAAAGTTTCCGTACTGAAACGCGCTATGTGTTATAATATACGCAATTCTAGCGAAAAGATCAACCGGAAGTGGAATGTTTCTTGGGTGACTTGGTGGAATGTCCGAACAGCAGCGACCGCCGTTGTTTTATGTTGTGGTTGGTCCCCCTGGTAGATTTACGGAAACGAGGCGAGAAAGCCAGCCAGCTCTGCTTGAAATATGGCCTCCACCACGAGCCGGCGTATTTTACCATCGAGACAGGCTCTCCTGAGATATGACCCACCACCAGCACCTTCTTCTAATCCTCCGCGTCCTCCTACTCCTCCTTCAGAAGGCAAATGTGTTCTTCAGGGCGAGTAATTACAACTTCGTCTTCACCACGCGATGTACTTGGTACCTAGCCTCGAAGGAATAGGCAAAGTAACTAAGATAATTTCAAAGAAAGGAAAGAATAGTAAAGTAATTGGACTATGAGTTAATCGTGAAGAAACTATTGCATTATTTAGTTGATTAGTCTAATATCTTAATATCATATAACTGGCTATATATTTTAAAATATCCGTTAATAATTCCTCTAAATGAACACTGTGAGGGATCAGTTGGACCACTAACTTTTTCTCCACTCAATCACTTGAAACATTTTAATTTCTCATGTTGTCAGCTTCTAAATACATCTGTAATAAATAAACAACACACCTAACTTGTCACAAAAGCATATTATTTAATTAAATCAAAAGACCAACGTCCACAATGTTGGGACTTCTTCAGGTAATATAACTAAATAAGCTAAATTTATACGGTGAATAATAAAACATTTCTGATGTATTGGCAAAGTTGTTAATTTATTTATTAAATGATAAATGTCAGCTTATATTAAATTCTACTGTAATTTCATATTTCTAAATCTCCTAGTCTTCTCTGAGCAGCATTTTACTAGGCATTCTGTTGTCTCCTGCTATAAATTCTATCTAAACATGAAGTAATCTACTTTTCAAATCAATGTCAGTTAAAATAGAAATATTTAATTCCTTCTGCACAATGAATTGCAAATTTAATTGAAGATTTTTCGTGTATCTGTCATAATCACTTATTTTTTGTCTTTAACTTACTGAACAGAATAATTGTACTCTTTCTTGCAAACATATAATAAATTACTAAAGAATAAGTGGAAACTATTGAAATAATAATAAATTAAATGTGTTTGTCATAATTGATTCGAATAATTGCTTTTGAACGTATTAAAACTTTCATTTACAATAAAATAAATAGAAATATTTACGAAATTTAATTACTTTAAAATATAAGTAAATTGATAGACTGACAAAATGAAAAAATTTGTACTTTTTTATGCGACCCTATGCTGTTTATAACTCACGTAAACCTTCAGATGTCGCGACTCACGATTGCTGCGTCACATCGCGATGTTACGATGTCTCTGTTGTTCGGTCACGCCCTTGCTGGCTCGTGGTACATCTATCTATCTGCTGATTTCTGTTTTTCTCTAAATGTATTATACTTATTATCAGAGATCAATCTACATGCGACCATCCTTCTGAGGTGTACCTTATAACTGCTTTATAATTGACTTGAATATGATCTGCGCTCGTCCATTTATTCATTTATTTAATTTTTATTAACTAATTATATTTGCCGTTTCTGAATTTAAGGGCTGTTAAATTAGAATATACATAATTTAAAGTAGTAAATTTACGAGAAATAATAAAACAAATATTTTTAAGGAATCGACGATGGAATGGAATGTGGGAAAGTCTACTTAAAATTGTTTGAAAAGACCTTTCAGAATAATTAAGAGTTTTGTAAAAAGTCAGGAGTTACTATTAACAGAAGTCATAGAAAACATCAATTGTTTGCATAGAGTTAATTTAAAAATGCAGCGACAAATAAAAAATATTATGGTGACAGTCCGCGGAGTGATTGCCCTAGATAGAGCAAAGAGATATTTCGAAATCGCAAGTAACGAAGAACTGCATTGGTTACAAGGAAACTGGGAAGTAGCACAAATCAGATCGTGATTGAAAGGTTGTCTATCATTACCTCCTGCCTCCTTCTTGGTAACTTACGTCCATCGAAGGTTTCGTACAACAGGAAAACGATTAATATTTCAAGGTAAGAGGCGCAGTGTTCTTCACCTTTACTTGAACGCTGCGCAAGTAGCAATATTTTACGTGCTTGCCGATCCAGTACAAACATTAATTACGGAGAGCATACAGTTGCGATCCTTACCCCAGTTTCCTTATGTCCTTCCTTCCATCATGTATTGTTCGTTAGAAACTTCCTCATTTCCAATCATAAATATGTCCTTCCATATATTTATCCTCCAGTAACTTTTCTTTTCTAAAGTCATTGCTCGTTGCGATCCTCCATTTTTCTAATATTTTTAATTATTATGATAATAAACTATGTCAAGGTTAATTTCATATTGTTCTCTTTTATTTAACAAAAACTACTTAAAATATAATTTAATTTTTTGCTTAGTCATTTTTTATGTTTGTTTTTTATATCCAAATAATTTCCAATTCTACTTACGCTTCAATTAACCAGAAGTTTAATTTTCTCAAATCTGTCCATAAACGTGATTGTCAATTGTGCGATTTTGTATTGTTATATTTTGAAATTAACGTAGGTTTATTGCTTCATACATTTTATTTTTATATAATGATATACCAAACTTTTGTAGCTAATTTAAATTATGGAATTTGCGTTTACAAGCTTGAAATTTTTTAATTCTCTCTATTCCCTCCAAAATATGAGTGGCTCTAATCAGAAAATGATGATACATTCTTAACCATTATTTTCAAAAAATATAATTGTGGGATATTTTCCTATATACGGCTGTAGAATATTGGAAAAATGAAAACAATAACCTTTTGAGTACATTTATATATAATTATTGGCAAACAAATCAAAAAATTGAAAATTATTTGTAACATATTATAGATATTATCAGAATATATTTTTCTAAGAATATTGTATAAGGGGATTTTGCCTGCCGAAAAAGTTATACAGATCGCCGCCTAAGTATTTTTCATATGAGCCAAAATTGTCTCTTACTTTAATTTTAATTAGAGCACCACACACCCTTTAACTTAATAAATATATTAGAAATATAATCAAGTAGCCTAAGACGTTTATTTTTAATTCTACTTTACAACCGTGGAACTATTGCGGTTCAGATACTTTTTAGTTCACCTTTGCTGATACAGATCTGGTAGAAAATTGACCTTTAGCCTACGGACACCCTTGTATATTATCTGATAGATTTAAATACGCTTGTCATGCTATCGATATTTAGGAAAGAAGAACATGGTTATTCAATTCTGTCAGTTCTAGTGTCTACATATGTATTTTATTTGACGTCGCCATATTGAGGTTTTGTCATCCCTATATTGCCGATTTATTAACACTAATTTGTAATATAAGCTCTACTATATTTAATCGATTTTTCTGAAATATGAAATAAAGAGGGAGAGAGAGGGGGGGAGGGGGGGAGGGGGGGAGGGGGGAGGGGGAGAGAAAGACAGAGAGAGAATTTATATATGGCAGTTCTATATTCCCCTACTTTTTCTATAAAAAATTAACTTAAGTCGATACAAAATTAGCAGACTCCAGAAGTAATCTTGCGTTATTTCAGTGAAATATATTCTGAAATTTTGCCAGAAACGTAAAAGTATAAAAATTCCTTGGATGGCAAATGCGACACTTTGACTTTATAACATTAAACATTAACTGTTGTGATTACAACATTTAATTCCGCCCACACATTTATAAACTCTCGGTGCTGTTAACATTAACCGAAAGAAAATTATGCAAAGCTTCGTTCTAAGCATGTCACAAGAGTAAAGAAGGAAAATAAAAAATGAGGAAAGTTTGTCAAAATAAATATTTTAATAAATAATTACAAACTATTATTGAAACAAGTACTATATTTATTTACAAATCTGTTATCATAATTAATTAAAGTTATGTAACCGGAAATAATTAAAAATCTGTAATCTCAAATAATTGTTAACTGTAACACAAGTAACCGCAATTTAACTGTTAATTATTATTATTAAGTATTTGGAAACCCGAAAATATTTTACTCATTAAAACTGTTTCGAGAAATTAAAGAAATTTATCTCAAACAAATTAGTTTGACTTAATAGATATATAATCTCTTAATTCGAACATGTACCAGTAATTTTTACGACTAATTTTTAACCTTCACTAATGGATTAATTATAAATTAATCTTTCTCCTGATTTATATTTTTTTCTATATATACACGCCATTCACTTCTCCCTTACCTACCAGAAAAAGGAATTAACAATTTATTTTTAATGACAAAGAGTTCAATTTAATTTTATAGACAAGCTCATGTTAGAAGGGATATTTCCATAGTAGTAAAAATTTTCAGTATTGGAGTCTTTTAATTTAATTATATACCAGTAATGTATACGACTAAAATCTAAGAGTGACCAATTGATTAATTAATTAAATATTGAACCATTTTGTATAAGAAAGAAGAAAGTTTCCTGTCTACGTTGCGATAATTAAGACACGTTTGTCAATAGGGAAAAGGAGGAGGAGAGAAGAGAAAGTGTTTTTCGTAACAATATTTATGGAAAGCACGAGACGCAGAAACCTGCTCAGTGCAATTGATGAAGAAAACGAATGAGAGGATGATGATGAGGTCTTCCCACACAGTCAGTGCGTGTTAATTGTGGTGACACATCGGCGAGCTTTGTGAAACTTAATTATGCGTCGTTGTTGGTGTGTTCGGTTTTCACGTGAACCTTGTCGTGGAAAGGGTCACAAAGGTTTCAGGTGATAGCTGGAAAAGGAGTGGGGATATATTGTGTGTCTTTCTTCCTGTTTGACTCCCACTGCTAATAAATATTTTCCACTCATGCCTGACTCTGTAAGCTGCCTTTTGTGCCCCGTCTAATCCTTGTCACTTTGCATGACGCGGAAAGTCAACATTGTCTCATAAACCATCGCGCCCGGTCATCTGTAATTAACGCAAGTGAAATCTTGTCATCGCATTAATTTCTAAAATTATAATAGATTGAGTTAACTTTCTCCAGGAGAGACGTGAGTTTGCACCACTGTAAGATAAACAGAGGAAGCTGTTAGAAATACCTAACGTAATTTCATGTGAACTGCTCTTTACCATTACTTCTAAATATTAATAATTAATTCACTGAAAAGGTTATGTCAGAACTATTATTTTGGAAGTTACTGCGAAACATATAGAATATTAAAATTTTAAAAGGACCAAAGATAGCTATAGAATTTAATTCTACTCTAGCGGAATATGAAAAGGTGGTTAACAAAAAAATAATCTTATCAATGTCGACGGTTATAACTACGAATAAAAAATTCTATGAATACGGAAGGAGTACTGGTTCCGACTCCATGCCTCGACCAGTTTTGGAGGCAGACGGCCGACTGTTCCAATGTAATATTCTTACTATATGCACAACGTCTGTGACACCGGATCATTAAACTCACAAAACTGCAGTTTCCTGGCTTATAGGAAGCTTAGTTTAGAACTAGGGAGCGAATAAAGACATACTCGATGGTAGATTTTCTCCTCTATTTTCCATTTCAGTGGCAAGTTCTCGTTAATATTTCAGAATAATTTTTAGCTGTGCATACAAAATGACTACCCGACGTTAGTTTGGGCTATTTTCAAATCCACCCTACAACATTTAATGGGCTGTCCTTGTGTCTTTATGATCGTTATCGATTACGCCAGTCTAACTGGAAATTGTAATCTTCTCAAATTAAAAGGGAAGATCCATAGTAGGTTAAAAATTGTTTCACCTTCTCCCTCTTCTTTAAAATATTTGCTTCACTTACTTAGCTCTGCAGTGTTATTTTTAAATAATCTTATAGCAGCCTCTACATATTTCTGTTTGAACGAGCGCTTGAATGTCAATATTCTATGTTCCAAGAATAATTAGGATAATATACAATACACATATAAACTCATCAGGGTGTATGGAGAGTATGTATTAGATTAAATATCATTTTGGGAAAAATTATTGGGAGGGATAAAATTGTATTCCAAGAATTTTACAAAAATTGTCTTCAAAAATTAATTTAATAACGAAATTCCCAAAAGTTTCTTCAATAAAATAAGTTATTCGTTAAATTAAAACTTATTTTATTTCCTGCGACTGATATAAAATGTGGGGAAATTCAATTAATAATAACATTATAAAGATAACTATTAATAAATTGACAGTTGTTGAAATTAGTAATTGAATAATCATTTAACTCAATTTTGTTGACATATATGGTTAGGATGGCTTGTGCAACACCGAGTTGGTTCATCAGTCTCCTCCAAAGGTCTTAAATGTTACCAGCCCAAGTTGCCTTCTGCGAAATAATTTGCTCTCCTATAACTCTATATTTATTGCACATACGAGTTCTGCACCTGTTAAACCCTACGTTACTTTAATTCTCTCTCCCACTCTCTCTCTCTTTCGTCCTTTTCATAATAACACTGGCTTCTTTAATGACGGCCACTGCCTGATGCAAAGTAGTTGTGCTGACTTAACGACCTGAGAGTCACTCTCTGAACCCGCGGTGAGTTATTTTCTGCGTACAGTAGTCGAGGCGTACCACCATACTCGGCTGCTTTATATATTCGTACAAGGAAAGAAGGTTATTACTCCAATTACCTTGTTACGTCTGTAATCTATTATTAAGTCGCCGTAGATTACCTTTTCTGTCTCCCTGTGTATGACTGGTGCTTCTCCTCTTCTCTCTTCGGAAAGCAGCACGTGTTGCCTAATATATTTATTTTTCTTTCTCGGTACGTAAGCCTTAAGTGAATATTATGCCCGTCAAGGTCGCCTTCTTACTTCTCTCTCTGCCTCTATCCATCAATCTAGTATGCTGTACCTCCATATTAATTTTTTTTTTCGTTTTTAAATTTCATTTTCAGCGCGTCCGTTCCGCAACATCACCGCAGTGTGTTTATAATAAAAAATAATTTCATACTTTTTAAATTTTATTTCAAATATATAATGTAATATTCTTTTCTAGACATAGTAATTCCATTAAATCGGATCCCATTCTCCGTTATTGACAATTACTTTCATTATCTGCATATTTATTTCTGATATGAAAATTATGCACAGCTCAATTGTTATTTAACAGAACGAGTACTAATTATTATAAGCACTTACACATAAGATGGCCGCTTTATGGTATTTTTATGACATAAGTCTAACAACGCGGATTTGATTCTGTATTAGATTTGTTTTTCAGTTTTTGTTAATAAGTCACTATTTAGATAAAAACCGGTGTTTATTTATGGCGGTACAAATACAAAACTTTTAGCTTCTTTTCGTCTTTCCTGACTATTACAGTATTTTTCTGAAATTCTCAGATAACTTCATGCTGTTCGTTTTTATGACCTCGTGTCCTTGTATGGTTCTGTGTTGACAAGGAGTGTTGACGGATTTTTTATTAATATAACTAAAAAATTGGCAACAGCAAATTGTTCGCCACACTATATATAAAAGTTTTCAGACATTTTTCTTTAATCATAGTAGTGAGGATTTTTTAAAATGAACGTAAAAAATAGTATTGTGTTTAAAAAATTGCAATTGTTCTGTATTATAAGTACCGTAAAAAATTCATTACATTTGAACATGGAAATTTATGTATCCAACGAAATTGGGAACAACGCCCCATATAATAAAATTAATTCCGAGATTTTATAAGTATTAAAGTAGCTGATCATTAAGTTCAGACTTGGTTGAGTTATTTTTTCCCGGCGGTTCCCGGAACAGTGACTTCCGAAACGTCAAGCGAAATTAGTTTCGAACACGTTTGCAAATGAAGTATGTCTGCACATAATTCTAGCTAAACAATTTTTCCGGCTGCTTGAGAGGGACATCTGATTATAGCCGTCTTGTCGTGTCTGATGGATACTCCTGCAGAACATTAGCTTGAAAATCTCTGCCGTGTAGCTTGAAATTACCGTTATCATCGTACCCCCTATTACTATTGGTTGCAGGGAGCGGAGGGGGGTGTTGTGGTTCCTTGTCTACCTCTGTTGATGCTGCTGCTTAATGTATGTATGGAATTAAGTCGTACTGTTTCTGTATTACGACATAGGGGAGGGTTAGTGGGAGGATGGTTAAAACAAAAATTTAGGTACTTGTTGGAATAATGATGGAGTGTTTCCTGTTGATTGCTGCTTCCTCACTGTTCCACTGATTCGTCCACATTAAGGCGCAGTCTCCTTTCACAGACGTTGTCTCTGAAGACGGATCTTCGAATGCACTCCACGAGCATTTGCTATTGTTACTCGTTAACCTAAATTATTGATAAGTAATACCATTATGTTAAAAAATAACTCATTATTTTTTTCAATGGCCCTGATATATATATATATATATATATATATATATAGTATATATTCTATTTTTACTGTACCAGCTGGTTGTGGCGTTTGAATTTTTATAAAATGATCCCTTACTGGTGAAATATGGAGTTTTATGAAAAATATTAACTTTATAATTTTAGCATTAATTCTTCCATTTTGTGAAACTGTTATGTATATAGTTGTGCAATGAATAGATGACTGTTATTTATCATCCATAAAGAGAACGAGTAAACATCCTTACATGTTTTTCTTAAAAAATCACTGTCCAGGTTAAGTTTATTGTGATTAACTCCCATGCCACTCGCATTACATTTGTACTATTCGTACCTACCACACTAATATAAATAAATTAACTGTGTAATATCCGTCGTACAACAAACTACATACATTAGATACTTAAAGAGATGTCAAAGGAAACTTGTAATGAGGTTATATGTAAATGTGTATTTGCATGTAACAAATGGTAAATTTTTCTCTTGAATCAGAAAAAAATAACTTGGTAAATTGTTCAGGCTTTGAAACTTGGTTTAGCTCACATGTACTTAAGAGATTCTCGTCCTATGTGTTGCGTGTCGGTAGTTAAATATGAAGGATTGCTGTTTGAAACTTGCAATAAGTACGAGTGAATATGTGCTCGCTTCCATGAATTGAAAGAAGCATCTAAAAAGACAGTATATTTCTTGTCTCCTAGCAACTAATTTCCACTTTAAGTATTTACACCGCGGAATAGAATTTTCTGAGTAATTATGATTTACGATAGCGTAAATTTTATGCTGCCATAAATAAAATGACAGTTTTTACTATACCAATTGAGAAAGCGGAAGGTTTACTTTGAATTCCAAATTCTGTCTCTCTGTTAAGGAATATTTTTAATGTTGCTTGGCCATTTTGACACGTATCCGCACTTTCCCTCACACATCAAATTATCTAAGAATATCATTTTAAATTTAATAAACGATATAATTTTCTATATTGTAATGAATATTACAATTAATATAAAATATTATCGTTACATTTAATTTGTGATTCAAATATTAAAGAGAATGTTCAGATGTTTCACATCCCTGGCGTGCATCAATCAGATACGCGCCGCACACAATCAGGTGACTTTACGTGAAATGTGTGATCACAAATTCAAGATTTTTGCAATCGCAAACATTTACAAATTCAAATTGAATATGTATGAGTCATCTTTATAAATTGGTGCACACGTGGTTCTGGAGTAGCTCCTCTGGCTGCCGCGTATATTGCTGAATTTTTGCTGCCCCTTATGAACAGAGAAGTTGAACAGATCGTGCTTTGGATGTAATAGTTCGCCCCGTGCAAACTTTTTGTAGTATCACTGAACAAGATTAGAATTTCCAACATTTTTTTTGCTTACATATTTATGTTTCGTACTCCTTTACATAACCTTGTGAGCATCTCAATCTCAGGGTCGTCTGTGATTCGCTCGCTCCGGCGCAACTAACCTACCCCAACCTCTGCTTACTCCGCGAACCGTTGCCAGAACCATACATACAATGATCTGACTGTGACGAGTCACCGTGGAAGGCTGCCTATAGTGGACCTGTTAAATCACAGCTATACAGACTTGTTCAGCGTAACTACCGAATCATTACTCGATAAGGTTTATAAAGTCTTCATGGTTCTCGATTATTCAAGCATCTAGGCAACAACCCCTAGACGCTTCATTACGATAGTGTCGACAACAGAGGATTCGATAGACGGCCGAAGTCGTGCGAATAACTGGTGTTCCGAAATGGATAAGACGAACCATAAAATTTAGTCTAATTAGTGAATCTGTGGACTTGAGAGAAACGCTATGTAATATTTTTTTAAAAACTCGTCCATGCCAAAGTAGAGGAATTCCCATTCAGTTCCTTCAGTTAGCAAAGTGAGTAATGTCCAAAGATTTATAAATTTGTAAAAAAAATTTTTGAGGTATATTATAAGTATTTTCTGATCATTTCAGCTAGCTTCAAATATACAGCAAGATTATCAAATTAAATGATACGTTCTGTATTTGGGTTAGCTGGGGACCAATGTGCCAATTACCTTCCGGTAAATTTTGGAAAATGGGACAGTGTATTAGCTGGAATGATTTTGGAAAGGCAGAGAAGCTCCAAATTTGGATTCAGCCTGAGTCCTTCAAATCGTGTATAATAAAAATAAGCCAATCCAATTACGAAAAATTGGCATGAACAGATAATTGACAACACTGTGCATCTATCGCACTTCCTTAATAGATATAATGACTGATGAATAACACTTTCGCACGTCGCAAAGTGTTAGTAGCCACAACAGAGATCGTTTGTTTCCTAACAATGTCTAACTCAACAATCGGTATTGTAGTCGCTGATGACACTTGAGCAGGCAAAGGGCGACGGGAAGAGTTTTCACCAGAGGAAAGACGACGACGAAGAGGACATGTCCATGTAGTTGCAATGCTGGCGAGGTCAGCGACACTCGCTATAAATCACCCACACTCGACTTCCGGCGGCGCCAAAGGTCCCGGGAGAACATTACGTGGAAAATTTTAATTATGATGTGACACTCATTACCGACACCATGTTATACACAATAGTGATCACGTAACCGAGCCACCAAGTATTTGAAACCATGATTGTGGAGTGACATTGCTGTTGCGACGTTCTTATGGTGAGAACTGAGTTAATTCTCTTAACTATTTCGGTCATTTAGTGAATAACAGAACTGTAATTTTTGAAACGCATCATCATTAAAATTATTTCGTTTTGCCGCAAATCACTGCATGTTTGTTTAATTTTGAGCTAATTTCTCATCATGTTCATGATATTCTAAAACCTATACAAAGCCTGACTTCAATTATATTTAATTAATCAAAACTGCATAATTATCATATATTATTATAAGATAATTAAAAGTAACAGTAATATTATCTCCATAAATAAAATAACACTTTTGTCTTCAAATTAAAAAATATATGATAACACCATAAAATCCAATATTACTTAACGACTTTCAAGAACGAGATTAATATTTAAAAAGGCATGTATAAATTACATTAGGGCACATGAAACAACTATATAATAATAATAATTGAATAAAATAAGATATAAGTATAGTATTAAAATTTTTGGACACATAATAGAAGCGCATCTTCCGTGGAATAGAACTTAATAATAAATAAATAAACATCAACCAATTTTAAGTGAAAAAATAATAATTTATTAATGTAAAATTAAACAACGTTTCACAGTTTATTTGACGACCTCATCAGATTCAATTTTAATGTTTCCTCAAATTTAATTATAACTATTATAATTGTTTTGTTCTTTTAGTAGTTTTAAATTAAACTTGATAAGGATGCAAAATAAGCGATGAAACGTAGTTTAATTTTACATTAATAAACTATTTTTTCTGACTTAGCTGATGTTTATTTATTTATTAGTTTTCTCAATAGTCAGAATATATATTTATATAGAACTTAATAATAACAACAACGTTATTATGAACCATTTACAGTTAGTTTCAGCTCGAAGACTGTCTATTGACAGACAAAATAGACCAACAAATAATAATAATCGGTCTTGTGGAGTAAAGAATAAATACTTCAGAAGGTACGAGGAGAAACAAAGTAAACTTAAATATATATAATTTATTATCAGTTTAGGAGTTACTTATTTTATTTAACTCTCTAGCCTCAAATAGTCAAAATGGAAAACGTTTCTATTATTAAAAGATTAATTGTCAAGTAAAGCGAGTTAGAACAAACGCATTCTTTACTACTTGAAATAAACTTTACACAAAACTGTTCTGTCACGCAGACTTAACCTGATTTTGGGAACAAGTATTTGTTTGGAACTGTAAAAATAGATAACTCGAATGTAGAGCAGTGTGTGTAATTTATCGTCTCAGATACAGTTACAATTATTTGTTTCTCTTTTACTGCCGTCAGTTCTTCAACGTCGTCTTTGAACATATTACTCCAATCCCAACAAAAAAGTGTATCAGACTCCAGTATTAAGGTGTGAGCATATTTGTCATACTTTTTCCAAGCGTAACGTAGAGGAGGAATGAGAATTGTCTAGACATCTGACTGAGTAACGGACTCGGAGTAGCATGTGTCGTATGTCCTAGTTGCCTTCTCTTTCTTCTTCTTTCTATCTCAGGGCAAGTAAGTTTAAATGCCGTCCCTCATAAATCTATCCTTGAGCTGAGCTGAGCTACGGAAGGATGCGGATGTTATATGTCATCGTTAAGACCGCTGCAACACTGTTTTTATTTTTGTGTCCCATAGGTCGGCTACCGGCCTTACACGCCCACTTTATTATCTCTGGAGTGTCAAAGACAACAATCACCTCGAGCTACAAGCATTAAACTTGACGGTGTCAAAGGTTCGGAGAAACAACACAACAAACGAAAGCGGACTACGAAAAAAATATGTAAAAAATACGAATAAATCAGCTCATAAAGTCAGAATAATTTGAATTTAATACAAAAATATTAAAGAACTACATCTCATAAAGAATTTTATCTGGACAGAAATATCTAGTCGTATCGCTGGCCAGGGAGAAAGCTGGAACTCACTTAAGAATATTATTTTTAAAAGTAACTTGGTAATTTAGAAAATATACTGAAAATATTTACGCAAAAAAATATATATATTGTGTTCATTTCAGGACATATTTTACGTCCAAAACCTTAACTGTAAAAGTAAAAGTTAAGAGATGACAGGGTCTGATAGAGAGACTTTTCTGCTCTTCTCCTACTGCGCATATCGTACGACTTGCTATACCTCACGACATATACAACGTTTTGACCCAACTTTGGTACCTTATCAGGAAATAAATTCATAAAAAGGAGACCTAAATTAAATGTATGGAATTTTTTGTAGGTGTAGGTGTAGACAAACTATGTGTAGGGTAATCCACATAGTGGGAACTCCCCTCTTATAGTATAGGAAAGGAAGTGAAATTTGGGATGCAGAAAGGTAAAAGGAGACATAAATTAAAATTAAATCTATGGAATAAAACTTGAAAACCTTCATGATTTTGTTGAAGAATTTTGACAAAGAGATATAAAAAATTATCATTTGGTTCCAAACTTATTAATAAATTGTAAAATGCATGGACAAAAACATTCCCAGCCTTTTGGTCATATGTTCACCAACTTTCGCCGAAATTGCTCGATGCAACTAAGAATGTGTCTGGAACAAACACACACATAAACATATTTTTTTATCTTCCTTAATTGTTTCTAAGTACAATACTGCTTCGTTTCCACATCGGCCCTATGATTAATGTTTGAATTTTTGATACAGTATAAATAATAAACGTTTCCTGTTTCTGAAAAATTTTGAATCTTTCCAAACGATATATGTTCAAAGGGAAACAAAATTACATCGTATTTGACTTTTAATGTAGTTGTAATTCAACTCAGAAACAAATTGGTGTCTATGTGTTTTGTGTGTGGTCGGGGATTCAGGAAAGAATCTTCCTGATTCTTTTTTTCTTTCTCTTTATTCCCCGTTGGAATCTTAACGGAAGCCGAACGATTTGTCTCCCCTTGGCTCGGTGATTTGTCGAACCACTGGTCAGGACACTGAATTAAATCGGAAAGTCTTGTGTATAAATAGAAATGAGAGAGGTTGAGAGCCGTGTCCCTTGTCTTCTTCTGACAGGGGGATTCTTTTGGAATGGAACGACAAAAAGTTTGGAAAAGGTTGTACTAGGACTGAGAGGGAAGAAAGAAAGAGACAATGGGTGCTTGGTGGCTAGCTTAAACACCGTGGCGGTGTCGTTACAAATTCTGGTAACGGCCGAGGAACACTTCCGCGTGCCTCGCGGAGAAGGGAGAGATTATCATCGGACCAAACCTCGCCCGGAGAGACGACTCTGAATAAATCACCACGTGAGCTCCCACGGATAAGTCAACCTACTTACAAGGGAGCAGCAACAGAGGAGAAGGGGTCAAAGAACAATCGAGATCCGATCTGGGAGAGAGGAATGGGGGCGGTGGATCAAACATTTGTCGGCATGAAACAATATACTGTGAAGAAAAGGACGAAACAGTAGCAAATTACGCTTCATTAGAACATAATAAAATTAATTTACATTTATATTTCTTAGAGAAAATAAAATGAATCAGAATTTAGGTTAAAAAATTCACATCGACTGTGATTTCATAACGTCAATAATAAAATATCATAACGATATAACATTCTCAGCTCGGTTTCTTATTCATGGTTAATATATTTATCAGGGGATTATTCTCCTTTCCATGGTCGTTATCTCAAACTAAGTTTATCACATTACTGAGTGGAAAATTAATCAGAGTTTATCCTGATTCTTAGACTTTTACAGAATTTATGTTGATTTCTCTCAAACCTTAGTAACTCTTTCTAACATCACTTCTAACTTCAATATTCCTTAATTTTTTTGCTTACTCTTCAACGCTAACTTAAACTCTTGTTAATATATTCTTCCTTTAATTCCTCTCGCCTCACTACTAATATATATAAACTATATATAAAAAATATTCAAACAGTTACTCCAACTAACTTCTTAATGTTAAAATAAACTCATTCCAAACTATATTCTAAATACCATCTATAATCGTTAACTACCTCTAGAACTATCTTAATCTTTAAAATTTCTCTCCTCCCAAACTAACTTGTTTTTACCCACTTCGAGGTGTTTAAAAACTTATTTCTCCTCTTTAAAGTCTAATTTTATTTAAGTGGAAACTCAAAACAAAACAGTAATATCAGTAATAATTGCTCAGTACGGATGTCATTGTAATACTAATAATGATTCAGGAAGTTCATGAACGACATATTGTTGGGATAAATATTGAAGGAAACTCCAACATGAGTCACCATCTACTTTACATAATAAAACCAATTCTCATACTTCTTAAAACAAAACTTTGTACGCTTGCTGTAATATTTTTACATCATTGAAAAAAACGAACGAGTTGAAAATAATCTTTACTGTTGAATTACAATAAATTGATCACTCAATTAATATTCTAACGTAATTGTTAAATATTATTATTATACAGTTACACGTTGTTACTAAAGAGGCATTAAATGCCTCTTCTTTAATTTAATTTTATGTATTAGTATTTTTATTACATTTTAATTTATGTAGAATTTCTGATTCGTTCCGCAACCTTTTCCTATTATATCCATAGAAAACGTAATATTATTGCTCAAAAGAAAAACAAACAAAAGGATAATAATATTCACCACGTTACGTTTTTTTTTATCTATGGGAAAAAATCTTCAGAACAGGTGCGTAGGAACTGCTGTACAGGAGCAGTTCCGCGCACGTGAAGGTTACAGAGTTCACAAAAGATCTTCTTGAAGAGAAACCGACTTATAATGTCTGAGTGGAAAGAAACCGTGCTGTGAACACTTAAACTGCACCAAGTAAGTCTCTTTCGCCGACAATTTGAGATTCCTACTTCACTATTAGATTCAAAAGCGGAAGACTCTTTATCAAAATTATTTGTGGGGCAAAATATTGTCACTTGATTTTTCTATTTATTCAGTACACACGAGAAGAATTATTAAACTAATTACACGGGTTTATGGCGTTTTAATCGTCAGAATATTAATTACGGAATTATTATAATTAGCCCTATAGTAGAAATCAGTCATGTATGGTGCAAAAAACTATTGTGACAGTTAATATTATCCAAGGTCGATATTATTTTCGTTTTATCGGTGTAGTTTCTGGTAACATATTTGTACGTTTTCCGTTTAATTACAGTCATTTTTGTTTATAATCAATAAATTATATATATATTGCTCCAATTCATATCCACCTCTAATCCTAATAGAAAAGTGTTAAATTGATTTATATCTAGAATCAAATAAGTTATGTAAACATTTATAACTATTTTAATTTTCTAAATAATTTTATTAAATTTGTTTCAAACCACTTGCTGTTTATTATTACAACAAATATCTGAATCTGTAACTCTTTGGAAACTTAATTTATAAAAATGAATTAGAGATATTGGCTGATGAAAATTGTAGTGAGAAAAGACAGAAATTGCAGTTAAGAAACCAATTCGCTAATGGATTGAATATAATAAGTACTGTGACGCGAAGAGATTAGCTCAGGAAATTGGAATAAGTGTAGTAGCAACAAAGAAGTTCATGTTTCCTCTGAGAAAGAGCGAGATACAGTGGGACGTAGGTAAAAAACAGATCAGCCTCTGTATTTTAGGAGAACGTACAGGAGAGATAGCTACCTCGGTGGTCAAGTTTACTGGCTTCCATGTGTTGTAAATACAGGACCAAGAAAAGGAAGGGAAGGAGGAGGGAATAGTCGAGACACTGTAACTGCGTACATTTATTTATTTTGATCCCAAAGTTGCGATACATGATACACCTACTCGCCCAGTCCAAGTAACTAGACTAGCTCACGCGAGGAAAAGCATCTGTCTCACGAAACAGAGTAACAAAAAGCTTAAGGTCACTGAGAAAATTAAGTCTGAGGCCAATTCCACTTGTTGATCACTGGTAAGAATTCTTGGGAGCAATGAATTTATGGTCAGCAGATCGTGAAAGATTCTACGAAACGAATGACAATGTTGTGAATAATATATTTCCTTTTTCATAGAGTTAAATTAGAGTAAAAAGACATATCTCATATATGTAATTATCTAAAATTAACCAAATATTTAATTCATAACAAAAACATCTCAGAGAAACATGCATTTCGTTTATAACTGAGTATCGTGTTGTGGTAATACTAAACTTCTGAAATATTTTATAAATGTATAATGTCCAAATTTTATATTCTTTTCAGTATTCCTTTCTTAAAAGTAATTTTTACATTAGAACATTTTTATTATAACGCGTACGTTGCCTGAAGTCACTGGTAACGCAGAGGTACTTCAGGAGATACCGTCCTCTTCATTAACCGTCTGCGGAATAAAAGTTTCAAACTATTCTTTCACAACACCCTGACAAAACGAAAGGAACTGTTTTCATTACGATGTCGACACGGTCTAATTAAAAGTCAGTGAGACACAGAGAGCAAAATATTTTTTTGGAAAGTAGCGTTCAGATAGAAAGTGCAAAAAAAAAAGGTTTTTTTGATTGTAAGCCGCGTGAATTGTGATGGGGATTATTGTGGCTCAATCCCTCAACCGGTCTGATGATCTTTGACTTTCCAAATCATTTAGGAAAATTTCCCGTAAATTGAACCGCGAATGTGACTGAAGGGAAGCAGTACTATGGACACGTACACCCATATATGAATATTTCTAGTTTCTTATTGCTGCAACTGAGCAACACTCAGTGACAGTCGTAAGGCATAAACATATGAATTTAAGCGATGATTTAAGACCTTGGGCATACGGCAAGAGTTGTTCTGTTCCCATTGGAACAGTCGGCCAGCAGCCTCCTAAACTGGTCGAGGTACGGAGAAGGGAATGCTGCGTCCCCACAGCAACCTCTTCTCCTGCTATCGGAAGGGCGTGGGACAAATACCCAATGCCCGACCTACCTGATGCAGGTTTTTCTAGAGTTTTCCCTGCATTACTTTTGGCAAATGCTGGGTAGGATCCTTAAACTATAGCCCGGGGGCCCTAGTTATCCCTTGGCTACCTTTATCTACCCTTCCGAATCCCCCCATTCAAATCCCTTCCTATGCTATTAAAGGGGATTTGCCACCATGCGGATTACCCTCATGTAGCCTGTTCCCCTAAATATATATTGAACAAATAATAAATAACAAACTAGTGCTCAAAATTATAATTATAATTTTTTTTTATTGAAGACGAGTTAAATGAACAAGATTACGTTTTGAACACCTAATAACTACGAAGTCATTTGGCAGTCTTGTTGATAGCAAATGTTCCAATGAGGAGTTCATAGAGCTTCAAAAACGTTTAAGAACGAGTTATCATTTTTAAAATTTTGTGTTTAAGTAGCTGTATTCAGAGTGAAATACATATCGTTTATTCCTATATAACATTAGTCATAGTTGGGGAAGTTTTATACTACTGGTAATTTCAAAAAGGCAGTGGATAATTTTAAAAATGGAGCGATAAAGTTATACAAAGAATTTTAAACGTCAAAGAGAGATAGTAAAAGAATAAAACGAAAATGATGATGAATTTTCATAAATGAGGCAGAGAATAGCTTTGATTCTATATGCTTCTAAATTAATGGCTTAGAAATGAGGACGAGGGGTGTAATTGTGTCTTTAGAGTTGACGAGGAAGGATAGGAGGTCCGCAGCGAATTCTTTCACGCAAGTGTACGGTGACACGAGATAAATGGCAGGGCATTTCAAATTAAAGCCCCGTGTAAGAGAAATATTCCAGGCCCATGGTTCGTGAATGGTGGACAGTAATGGGCAATCAGAACACAAAGGGTGAACGGTTAAACGCCCATAAACGAGGTCTCTAAAGCCCTAAAAGTCCCATAAGTCGTGACGGAGATTGACAAAAGGAACTCTGTCAGGAAATACATAGGTTAATTTTATATGTATTTTTCAGCAGATAGAGAAATTATTCGATTCATTATTCCGTACATAATTTTATTTTGTAATTTTCTGAGTCACCGTTAATAAGATATTTGTTAATCGGGCTACGGTTCGTACGGATTCTATTAGAATGCGTAACTTTACTGATGTTTCAGTTGCCTTTATTAACGATCGCTACACAAACTCACTCTTCAATTCAATAGACCTAAATATACTTTAATTAAATAACCTTTTCCGTTTTATTTTAATTATATATTGGTGACAATAATTTAAAATTATTTATACTTTATTTTTCCGAACTAATTTTCAATTTCCACATCACAAATTTTATATAATATAACGTTTACAATTACAACTTAAATGAATTAAAGATTTTAAAATTTATTCTTTAGAAAATATTGTAAATGTAATTTGATATTTAGACTCAATATTATCAGCTATCTAAGGATAATGGTGGACTTCAAGGAAAGCAAATAAAACGATAAAACCATTATCGCAAAGAAAAGTATTACTTACATAAATTTGGAGTCGAAACTCTCAATGATAGTGATGTTAAACAACATAAATAGGAAGTAATTGTTGCAAAGGAAACTGACTTTTATAATAATTTTAATTAAATTTCTGAAATAAAAATTTAAATATTAAAATTTATGAATTTCCGTCTAACTCTTCAGAAGGCGTCCCGCTCTTTAAACATATTTTTTTATGTTCCTGGTGATATCATTACGGGGAACAGTAGTTTTCTTTCATTGATTTTATGAACCGGGTCAAATATTTGTTAAAACACTACGCTTTCGTGTTTATCATGGCCAACTTCTACATCTAATATAGGTTACCTGACGACGGTGATCATAATAATCGCGATGACGTGGAGTTTTGGCTCAGTTTACAAAACCGAGAATCATTTATTAAACCGATACACCGGGAAACCCAACGTTCATTAGTAACTATATATACATAACTTCAATATTTAGCATAAAAAAAACGCGAGATTTCAAAAGAAAATTAATCGCTCATTTTATACGTCTAATACCTTAATAATATGTCAACAAGTTATTTGTACTGTAAATTCATCAGTAAAATAAAATGTGATCCTCTTTTAATACCCAAAACTTTATTGATATATATTATTAGTAGAAAATAGCTAAAGGTCAGAATATTTATTTAGAAACAAATACTATATATTTTAAAATTCAACGTAACGTTTCTTCCCTTTGTTTTGGTACCTCAACATGCGTTATATTATCAAAGAAACAATTTATATATTTTTTAAAACATTAATTTTGAATAAACAATTTAAGTGAAAAAATTTAGAACTCCTCCATCAACTTTAATGGACGAAATTAAATAATATAACGTCAGCAGAAAAAGTTCCGATGAACTTTAAATTATGTAATATGTGTAACTGTAAATGTTTTTAAATAAATATTCTGATTTCCATTTTCTAATAATTTAAATTTAGGTCAGATATTTAATTATTGATTAATATATATTATTGTCAGGAATATTGAAAATAGCCATCAATGGTATACTACATATTCACTTAACGATCGGCTCGTAAAAGTGAGCATGTAGCAGACTGCAGTTGTCTTATAGAAGACATAATTGGTATTTTAGTGGCGTATCTAATTCTACCTGTTTCTCCGCATTGTGTACACTTTTTTTTTCTTTGAACTTGATATTTGCGATTCCTCATAACTGTTCTTTGACGGTCAAAGCTATTCCAGAGACGTGATGCACATCGCATTAAAGTATCGACGCAGACAAAGACTTTTATCGTGCGAGGATAATAATTATTACTTCTTTCTTTATTTACTCTGAGAACAGTAGCTCACATGCGATCGACAACATAACGGGGGTTCCATCCTCGTTTTCTTCTTTCGTTCTGTGGTTGTTGCTTTACAAGTCCCGTTCGTCATGGCCGAGAAGAAGAAGACACGGAGATGCGTTTGTACGATAGTTTGAATTACTTAGCAATGACAAATGGATCGTGTTACTTGAGACATACATCAGCCACTGGTTGTAGCATTCAAGTCACATAACATCCGAGGGAAGGGTTGGGCGCCTCCACCACCGTAAGGTAGATTAAGAAAAAATCAACCACACAAAGACATTGTGTGTGAGAGACTCTGCCCTGGCATGTCTTCCTTGTCACCGTAAAACATATCAATCCGCCCTTTTTTGACTGATTGACCATCCATGTGTTACACCCTTACCCTTTCAGGATCCGTGCTTACGTCAAAACGAAATACTCGACGGACTATGACAATTCATTTCTAATTAAGGACTGTATAGAAACTATCCACGACAGATATAATGTGGTAAAAATAATTAAGGTAGCCAAATACAGAAAATAAGTGACAATATAAGTACCACACAACGTTTATGGGATTCTTGTCCCTTACTTCAGGTGCTAAGAAGAGCTTAGAGCGACACAACTGCACTAGTCAGTTGACAAAACTCGAAATCTTTATCCCAGGAATTTTTTTAAAATAAGTATAAGTAAGCGTGATATAGTGGGAAGATAATTCAGAATATTAGAGTGATCTGACACCATTGCTTCATTGCCGACTTTGAAAACGAATGGTCGATACGACAATAACCACCGTAACGCCCATTACCCTAAATCATATTACCAGGAACACAAATACGGTTAACGTGCGGGAGGCGTCGTGAAAAGTTAGTCTAAACTTACGGAATTTTAATATTCAACTTCTATTGCTTCCTCGTTTTTCTTGATTGTCTCCAAATTTTTCCGATTCAGTAATCAATAAACTTTTCCTCTCTGACTGTATACGTTACGTGCTTTTAATACAATATTCTTGAATTGGTTCTGACGCCAATAATGAAAATACAATTGTTAATAACAATTAATTTCAACATCATAAATATAAAATAATTCAATTAGTTCTTATTAAAGCACTAATAAATCGTTAGTAATTTCAGCAATCAGGGCATCAGATACATATAAAAGAATTTGACTTTGTAAGTGAATTTTTCTGAAGAGGCACGAGAACATAAAGATAGTATAAGATACAGATAATTTTATTAGCTGAATTTTTAAATGAAACAAATGTAAAAGTGTTGCGGAAATAACCTGCTAAGAGGAATATTGTGAACTGAAAATTAACAGCTACTGCTACTGCAACGATTTCCAGTTACAAATTCATTTTCAGTGGAAATAAATAGAATCATTATAGGCGAATTGAAGACAGTTAACTACAATTCAAGATTAATAATTAAAACTTTATGTAGAGTGAAGCAACGTAAAGCAACGAGAAACATTGTATATGGTTTGCCAGACCAAGCGTCTATATCAAAAAACGTCATGTAGATATACCACCACATAACATTAAATCAAAAACGAATTGAGGCCCAATATTTTTAATTATTATGAATTTTATTGCCACTCAAATGGTACATAGAATTAGACTTTAACGTTTAATGCCGGTATGGTTGGTGGACTATAGCTGAAGGATGAACTTCACTGTACAGTACAAGAAAGGCGTCATATTCGAAAATAACGTAAGATACCATGAGAAATAAGACAGATGTTACTAACGAAATTAAATTAATTAGAAAAGCTCAGGAGAGTTACAGATATGAAACAAAATCAGACATTCTATTCGAGAAAAAATAACATTATGCAAATTGTCCAGAATTAAAAACATACGCAAAAAAAGACCGAGAGAAATAAGTTAGAAGCATAGATATCGTACATATAAAATCAAATATAGAATCAAATCATTGATAACAATGGAGATAAGAAATGATTTCAGTATGAAAAAAATCGAATAAAATATATTACACATTCTTTTCTTTATAGTTGAATTTAAATTCTTTCTTTAAATAATTGTATGTAGCAAGTCTACCTTTGCAAGTTCGAAAGACTCTTAGTTTCATAATTTTTTGACTACCAGATGATGCCGGATTAAACTTGACATATTTGACATTCAAATATTCTATTAACCTATAATCACTTAGTCGGATCATACTTAAAAATATTATGTATAATAATTTACATTTTATTTTATATTCCGCTCAGATTTATACTCTCAGAGAAGGAGAATTTATTATAGTAACAGATAAAAAAAATGCGAGAGCCTAGCCGCACCTATGTCGTAAATTGCGAACACTGAAGAGGATTTTGCAGTAGTTAACTAGTGCCAAGGCGAAACTCAGCATAAAATACGAATTCTTGGACTCAATCCAGATAATACACAGACATCTCTATGAAGAATGTGAGGGTAACGTTAACAATAAAAATGGAGGAACTGGTGGTCACTGGAACTCACAGGGAGATATAGTGTGGAAAGGGAAAGAGAGGAAATAGATAAAAGGAGTGTGTGCAAATTCTAACGGTAGTCAATGCCAAGATTGTGATTTATGGGTAGCGAGAAAATGCAAAACACCGTCGTATGACTTAGGACAAACTGTTATCCATGTCCGGGAGCTGCCGTAGAAAATTGTACATCGACAATAAATTCATAACCTGTTCATGATCAAAACACTATATCATAAAACAATTTCTAGCTGCACGCCAAAGTAATAACTGAGGAAAGAAGAATTCTTCCGATGTTGACTAACTTTTAAAACGCAATTATTGAAATGGCCAAAAGCGCACTCTATCCGATTTGGGACCCGGATCTAAAATTACAAATTTATTAATTTCAGTTTTTAATGAAAGAATTTTCAGCCCTTATCTCTATGAATCATTTCTTCTTCTCAAATTGCTACATCCAAATTCTTAGGTAAATGAATAATAAACTGTAATAGCTGTCTTCCATTTTCATCAAATTAAAATTCTTATTTTTTTCTGAATTTTTTTTAAAATACGTTCTCTTCTAATTTTACTGCAATATCATCCATTATAAAAAGAACTGTAAAAATTTTTCATGTTACATAAACTTTCCAGGTATTATATTCAAATCATCATATGTTTTACAGATATTTATTTATAAATTATTCCAAAATTCTGAATCTCTACCCTTCCGCATCCTCCCTTTCAAATCCCTTCCTATGCTATTAAAGGGGAGTTGCCCAACGTGGATTACCCTCATGTAGCCTGTTGACCTAAAAAAAAGAATATATACTTATAAGTCGTAGGTTACTTTTATTTGAAAATGAGAAGTTTGATTGATAATGAGTAAATAGATTTAAGTTTTCCAAATTTAAATAAAAATATGATATCCTTTTTTTAAAATTTCTTTTCACGTGCCTACAAGTAAACAGGTAGATGTAAATGTAAAAAATACTGAAAATCTTAAAGGGATAAGAGGAACTATTTAATCCAATTAATCAGACGAGATAATAATACCAAGAAAAGAAACTACCTTATTGCCTCTATTTTATGAATGAGTAAACCCTAACAATTGTTTCACCTGCGGAATTTGCTTTTCTAGTGGTAGTTAGTTTAAACCAATTGTCTGCAGTTCTTGGTGGTAGAAATGCAGTTGAAATAATTGGACAACCAGTGTGACGGAATGCGATGCCAAACAAGAAAACGAAAAAATAATTCTGAAGCGGAAGAAGGCGAAATTATTAAACGACAAAGCAGATGCCCATAGAGTAGAGACGGATCGAAACGTAGTCATTAGAGGGTGACAGTCGGAAAAATTTTCAGATACACTCAAATCATTCTGACAGATGGATTTGGAAAAATTAATTAGTACAAAATATTTAATCATTAAAGATGTTTATTTTGTTTTAATTTTATCCTAAACAAAGAGATGAATAAGATAAAGAAATTGCAGAAAGGTTCAGAAATCAAACCGAAATTTTTGTCAAATATTTTTTTATCTAACGGGACTCAGATCAGCGACGATCTGAACCTGACCACTTCTACTGAAACAACCTACATATTACAGCCTAATAAAAAGTTCTTCCTTATCATTCTGTCTCAGAAAAATGAAACAGACAATATTAATTGGTCTGGATTACGATAATTTTCTAACGTTCTATTTGTTAATTATTTTTAGAAGCAGAACATGCAATTTATAATATTCGCCCGTGAATGAAACAATATTTCAAACTCAGACTTCTATTGAATTGAAGTGACCTTTCCCCATTTTTCAAAGACGCTAACATTTAGTACAATAATTATTGCACCACTCTCAGTGTTTTTCTGTGTGTTAATTACAATTAGTTCTCCCGGAAGTCTAGAAAAACCACACGTAGAATATTTGTGTGTCAGTGTGTGTGTGATATGCACAAGGACCTCAATTAACCCCGACCCTGGGCCGCTCGTGGGCGTAGTCCTCGATGGAAACGTTGGCCAAATGTTCTCCGTTCGTTAATTACGTGACCAGTCAAAAGTCATAACAAAAATTCCGACATACACTACAATTAAGAGTACAGCCTCAGTTAAAAGTCATTAGGTTATCCGTCGCTCTAGTGCTAAATAAATATTAAAATTAATTTCAGGGCGCTATTAATATCACCTTGTATCACGCGACCTAGTACTATTGAAGGTTTTGCTTTCTTTGAGATGTAGCGGGGCGGAGTGTCAGAATTAATTGGAAATATGTAGACAATATCTCTCTCTATAACAATTACAACCATAATGACTGGCTAAACAATGTTTCCTAAAGATGTGTCTTTCTCACACGGTATTTGGGGAACCAAAATACTTAGAATAACCGTTGAATTTTTTTAAAAAAAAACCAGTTATAATCAATTTGTGGTTACCCTGAATTTAATAGTGTTTTTTTTTAAAAAAAACTGAACACATTCAGCTAAAAATGCCACACTGGTGTCGCCCATGGAGATCCGCTCAGTCGTCCTGCGATCTCCGTTTTCGTTTAGCTGAATCTTATGATGATATATTATTAGTTTCAACTTATATTTATAAGTAAAATATTACTTTTTTAATGAGACTACTCTGAAATGGAAATTATTATTTTAACTGTTATTAATTTATAAAATTTCAATCTCAACATTAATTAATCATTTAATTTCATGTATTAGAAGGCAAGGCAAACATTTTGCTGACTCATTATTATTAAACTAAGTTTAAAAATTTACGAACATTTACGAATTAAAATATGAAATAGCCTTTTCCTTCGTAATTTTTTTTTCATCCTGATACTTTACATTAATTAATTTAAATGCTATTAGAACATCTCTATCGCCTTTATGGGAGTATAAAATTTGTTCCTAATTCTTCTCTTTTTTCATAATCCTTCTATTTGTCATTTAACTGCCTTATCGGTGCGCTTTAGAATTCCCTCTGATTCAGTCCGACTAGTTCCGACTCTTGAAATCTGATCCTACCTTTGTTTAGATTGATTCACATGTCTTTTCCTGTACAACGTAATACGAATACAAATCGAATTCATAAATTTTCGAAGTACGTCTTCCAATAGGATTCCGGTTACGATTGTAAGGTAACCCGACCACTGTAGCCACGAACAAGCGAATAAAATGTCCGGTCGTGTACGGTTGTCTGATCGAAGACACAGGGCTTACAGCCACCCTGTGGAGACTATTTTACTGTCTAGTCTTCATCTTTAATGATTTGTTATTATTGAAAAATGCCAACCAAGTTAGAGTTCTTATTTATCCTCCATTTATTCAAATATAGTTACTGCGTTCAGAATAGTAAATTTAATTAAAGTTGGTATTAAGTATGGTCCTAATCGATATACATTAAATACCACACTTTTATTTGTTCAAAAATTAAATGTTGTTTTTATTTGAGACTAAGCAGATTTTTTTATGTATTTACTGAATTACGTTAAGTGTTACTTCCGCAAAGAATTGAAATTTAAGAATAAAATTACGGACTTATTTAAAATTTATTTATTCAGAAGTAAGATACCACAAAAAAAACTTTTTAGCACTAAATCTGGATTATTTACGAGACTTACCAGTAAAGTACAGGATAATGTGGTTCTGAAACCTAATCGGTTTGAAAGTTGAACCGTTAGTATTTTGATGCTTGAAAAAATTTCAGTTTAATTTAAATTAGAGGAAGTTTCAAATATTGTTTGAAGTAATTATTAGAAATTGTAATTATTGAGCTTGTATAATGGTATTAGGAGTAATAAATTCTGTATATATCCACTCCTGGCATGAGACATGATATTGAGAAAAGCATAATTGGGTCTTCAGGTTGAGCTCCAAAAAGGAAGGAGCCTTAGATAACTAGTTCTGCTGATCACCGATGACGCAACGGCTCGAGTTCACCCAACGGGAGAGAACCAGCACCTGTCCAGTAACTGTGCTCCACATCGCCATCATGTCACACGTCAGAAGTGAGTAACTACACATTTATTACTCCTAAGGTCAACTATAAGGTTACGTCGTATAACAGTATCGGTCACCAACGAGGGCCATAACCAGACTGCTGTTCCACGAAATCCTAGTTATAACGCGATTAATGAAATGTTAATTATGATGAATTGTTAAAATATTTTTTCCTTTGTATTTTAAGTACAGTGTTTTCGTAAATATTCAGATAGCCGTATAGCGATTTTCAAAATTTTGTTATAGTTAAATGTAATTATTTTAATAAAATATCTAAAAATACCAGTTGTCAAAATATAAAAATAAAATTACTCGCGGACATTTATTAATTTAATGTGTCCTCATAATGAAGTTACGTAAGAATCTCTATAGGAGCGTTGAGATGGATGTAGGAAAACACTTTGATGACCCCTCCATCGGATTGCGACCCCAATATGGATAAAAGCTGCTCCATCATTGTGACGTGGATGTAGGTGCGCCACGTCAATCGTGGCACACAGGTGCCAGTAATGTGGTCACGACCCTGCCAATCAAGGAAGAGGAGTGAACCAGGGAAAGACACCTGAGTCATTCCAAGCTCCAGAAGGAGGAGGAGAAAGGGGAAAAAAAATTAGCGAACCCTCTCCTCAGCATGGGAGACCACTGATGACAGGTGCATATGACCTACACAGAACAACGGGGCTGTTTCATTCCTCCTCAACGAACGCTTCTGTATCGGGAAACAGGGTCCGTAATGAAGCTGAAGAGCGGTAGTGTTGCTACTAATAAGTTCTCTTTGCTGTGAATAGAAGCCAGCCGTTAATCCGTTAATTGAAGAGCTCAAAGATCATCTTTTAAAAGTCTAGTCATTAGCAACAGTCTTCCACTCTCTTCGCAACCATTGTGGAGTGGTGCCAGGTTCTTTTTTAATTTCAGACAGTTGCGAGTGTCTGTCGCCAAAGAGAGTTATTGTACTGTAATGCCAAACAGCAGAATTTATAAAATTTTGTGTATTTTACATTACCCGTTTTCCACCAACATAGCTTTAAAATGCGTAGTACTTTAATTTATGCAAAGATATTCTGTGACGAACGAACATAAACTCTGGTTGACATTGCTAACAATTTTAATATTTGTTAACCCAACTTCCAGTCATCGGAACGACGTGAGACAAATACAGAGGGCCCGATTTATTTGATATTAGGTTCTGAGATTTCCTTACATCATGTATATATATATATATATATATATATATATATATATGTGTGTGTGTGTGTGTGTGTGAGTTTTTTTTAGAAATTCGACAAGTGTTTACACATACCAGTCAGTCTTTAAGTATGATAATTATTACGGAAACTTAAGTATAACAAAAGTGCGATTATATAAATTGAAGAAATTACCAGCGCAGTAATTATGTAGGTATTTTTCATTCATACAGTGGGCAGGATTCTACACTTTGTAATATATTAAATTAAATCGATTTCATTAATGAGTACTTACTCTATCAGAACAGTTCTGAAATAATTAAATTGACAAAGTAGAACTACAATAAAAATGACAACATTTCAGACTAGTTTCCATAGCGTGTCCTAGCGAGATTATTTCTTGAAAAAGCTTTTGCTGTCGTTGGTATCGTCTCTAGTAAACATTGTTGTCAATAAATCTTGGCAATCTCAGCTTCTATACTGTTAGATGATTTTTCACAATATTTTATTTTATTTCTCATATATACTTGATAAATAAATTGAAATACTGACTGTAGCCCAAAAATCACTATAAACTTTGACTCTTTTGAAATAATTATGAGAATCCTGAAAGAGTATGCTATTCTAAGATTCGAGCTTCGCGTCTTAATTTATCGTCTCCTTTATATGCCATTAATTGCCGAATTTGAACAAAACACAGCTGTTTTGGTTCAAACGAAAAATGTAGCGCAGTCCTCAGACCTCAGATGCTTTGAATCACCTACAATCACAAAACCCCAACTTATTTCTTCATTAATAAAAAATCTGACTAATTTTCTTCTTGAGTTACGCCTTCCACGAATAAACGACGTGTCTTAACGTCCTCCCCTGGTTCCTAATTTCTTTTAAGCAGTATCTTATTCATATTCACGCCCTACCTCTTCCTCATTACATATAATAATTCTTGTTGGTAGGTTAGTTATACCACGTGTGAAACGGTCCTCACTTTTAGTCTTGATCGACGTGAGTTTATTACTACAATATCTCTTGTTAGCCTGGAGAAGATCCTCCTAAATTAGAATGTGTATTCCTTTTTTTTTCCTCGGCCGGAGATTCAACATTCTCTCATAGGCTTTCTCACGTCCACCTTTACATCAAAAACTGATAATTGACTGTAATTTACAACAACTTACAGGTCAGACCTATTGTAAGTACCATATTCAATGTGAATAGAATCATTGCCTTGCCCACTGCCATTTCAGATTTCTCATTTGTTCCTCTGAGTCTGGACCTGCCGACATACTTCTCACGAAGCTATTCCTTCTAGCCGTCTCTAGATGGATTATTCCATTTGAAAGCTTATGTTTATTTTGAGGATATTTTTGTCAAATTCTAGGACTGTTATTCAATTTAATTTTTCAAAATTAATCAAACGTTTTTTCAAATATATTACAATTATTGAATGAATTATTGCACAAGTTTATTTTTCGGGGAATAATAGGCATAAAGTGACGAATTCCTGTGTTAATTTTTTATTAATTTATTATTAATAATATCGGATTCTAAATCACGTCGATTAAAACATTTATTGCTAATAACTGAAAGCGAACTAGTCATCTACAAAAAAATTGAACAACGAATTCTTCTCTCTGTCGCAATTATTTTAGTAAGTTAAACTTATAATGTTGATTAAAACTCGTTATTCCTGATAATATTATAACTTCGGTAAAAATTTCCTCATCATAATAATCTTACGCCGATAAAAAGTTTACCCTTCTTCATAATTGAAATCGAGCGAGTGAACCACTATAAATTAGACCGCGACTAATTCCGACAATGAAAACCGCGGCAGAGTTGCTAAGCCTAACAATCCAGACCGCAGCCGACAGACATTTCGATATTTTGTGTCGCAAACACAAAAACAATAACCCTTCTCTGCACGTCAAAGGCCAATAAATATTTTTAAAAAAATTTGTACACCGTCTTCACCTTCATCTAACTCCTAATTGTACAAATGTATAAAATCACAATCTCTTCCTCACTTCAAATTGTCTAATTAAACATTATATTTACACAGCGAGCATAGTGTGAGCAAGAAATTTATCCCAAATTTGACCATTTTAAATTCTTTTTTTAATTTATGTATCGTGGAACTACTTCTAAATTATCTCCATATTCGACATTACTGATCCTCTAAGACCAATTATGTGTCTTTGGACATTCTTGATCTGATTTCTGATTGCACTACACATAGACGAAACATGATCAATATTTCACTCCAATTATTTCTTGTGAAATTTCAATCCCGAATATATTAATAATATTACAAAGCCGGAGAATTACATTCGTGCTAATTCTATTTTCCAAACAATTTTTATTTTATCTCAACAAATGTTGTTGTGAACAATTTAAGTGGCATGGATTATACACGTTGAATTCCAGAGTCTCGTCTCGTACTGCCTTTTCTACTGCCATTGGTTCTGCTTTTCTTCAGTCTGTAAACGTGGAATATTTTCTAAAAATCTAAGACTGAAATACGAAATTTCCATGATGAATTGCATGCAAATTAATTAATAAACGTCTACGTTTTGTGGCTAGAAAGTTTTGTCTTTAAAGAGATGAAAAATATTTGTCTTAACGAGTCTTTCTTTTACGGGTATTTACTGTCGGGAATTGATTATCTTGAGGTGACAAGTCGTACTGCGCTGTCTCTTGGAGACATCTATCGCCTTATGTTTGAGTACGTTGGTTTTCTTCTTTTTCTTTGGTTGCCTTCATCGCATTCTATGTCGTTACCAACACGGACGCTAACTGAGCACTGACAGAGCATACATCATCTGACGTCAAATCTTTCGCGACAGTCGCCTGATTACGTTTTCTAACCTCCACACATACACTCTTGTATATTTTTCCTCTCCCTCCTTTTAATCCAAGCCTTCATTATGAGGTCGATCGTAAAGTTGGTTCGTGCTATAGTTCTTTTCCTTTCCCGACCGCTTGCCGCTGAGTGTGTTGATACTCTTTCTATCCTGCTCTCTCCCCCCCCCCCCCCTACTTCTCTCTCAGGGCTCTTTACGACCTCGTAGAAATTATTTCCCAACATAAAGATAAATCCCCGCATTAGCGGCGGCGTGTTGGCAGGCCTGGAAGTCTATAAAGCGCTGACCGCTGCGGTGGGTCCAACGGCGGGTTAACGATGACAAATATCTCTCTTCTTCTCTCTCATACATTCTGTCTCCCCTTATTTCTCCTGGCCTCTGAAAAATCGCACACTATGCTTGGAAAATATGCACTACATTCTTATATCTTCATACTGATTTTCATCATTTTTTATAAATTTGCTGCATCCCATGACGATCATTATCGAACCTATGATTGTACGCGTATGTAAGTCATTCACGGATTGTATTACCATTTATTTAATCTGTCTGTCTATTAGTTGGCACAATTCAATTACATAAACAAGCTCATAAACCATTAACTTATCCCGATGGTCCAAATTCGTACATTACTGCTTTGATTCCATTAGTACAGTTTTGAAACGTACTCACAGAAAAACATTGGAAAGTGACTTTTCTTTATTTATATTTTTCATTAAAGACTCTAATGTACATGGCGACTTCCAGAGTGTCATTTTACATAACAAATTCTGGATTTATTGGAGTGGCAAAGTTCCTTCAGTCTTAAACCCATGATTATTTAGTTTGTACTAGTCTACATTCCAAATCGGTTATCTGTACATTTCAACACAGTTTAACTTCTTATCACAAAGACCAAATATTTTCTTAACCAGTATCAAACTAACCTATCCTAACGATCAAATTTTTTTATCAGTGATTTGTTAGCTTTACGAATCCGAGAACTGTTCCTTGACTCTCCTACTGAATGAGATGAATAGTGCCGTTACTATTCCAATTCAATTTCTAGAAACGGTATCTGTTTGGAGAAAGCTGAATCATCAATGGACGAGTCACCTGGCGTCCTTACTTGGGAAAGACACCTGGATTTTGAACCCACCACACAACCTTTTTTTCCTCAAGGTCCCCACCACTTTCAACAGGTCGTCTTTTCTTTCTGTTTCTAGCACCTTAGCCCTGATTTAAATACGTCCCAGACGGTCGGGACGGAAAACCGTATAAAAGCCGGTCAACGTTTCAAGTCTGTGCTGCGCTTTCGTTCGTAAAAGGGGAGCTCCATTCATATTTTGGCTTCCATTCAGATACAACACCTGGTTTGGTCCAGCCCACCTGCATCTCTCTTGTGGTTCTTCTTCTCCGAACACTTGCTGTAGGCACATGTGGCTAATGTGTGTCAATCTGAAAATATCTAAGCGGAAGCTACATACTAAGTCACGCGCTCAAATACATGCATTATCTCCGAAGATAACTGAAAGGATCCTAAAGCACCAGCCTGGTAGCAACGATTTCCAATTCCCAGTTATTGAAAGGCTGATAGTTGAAGACTAATAAATAAATTCAATATTTAATTGTTAAGTCAGATGAGTTGTAAATCTATGATGTAGCTCAGTGGTTCTGATTATTTCAGTGGACCCGGGTTAGATTCCTAGTTCCGTCGAATATTTTCATCTTAGTCTGAATAGAATTTTTTACTTATTTGGTCACGGTTTATTTGCGCTACAAGACGTGACGACATAACTAAAAACTCGTTTCACGATATTCATATTATTAATATGGCCACGGAAACCATATATATATTTTCTACTTCCTTCATAATTTAAAATCATCATCAAGCTTCTTTTCTGAGCATTACTATAAAAGCTTCTAATAATTATATTTATATTTATCTTAATATTTGATTGAACAACCCGGATGACTGCTACAACTGAAATTAAAAATAAATGTTTCATTATTTATGCAATTCACGCAGTTAATTTAATTTATACTTCATATAGGTTGTATTTATTGCTGGGATTGAAATGAGTCTAGCTGGAAATTTAGTATTTTTTTTACTGGAATCAAATGTGAGGAATAAGACAAAAGTTTAAACTTAAAAAGGATCGATTAACTCTATTTATTTATTCAGAATTCATTTTAATCATACCGTGAGCAGCTGCCTGTGGAGAGCTTTTATGGTTCTGTTTGTTACCTACCTACATGAACTGGGGCCAAATAATCGGCTAACTCTATATCCACTGATTGGGTCCTACTTAGTAAACTCTTATTTTTATTACATTCTACGTTGTTAGTTTCCGTGGGCTGTGATTTCAATTTTGGCAGGATGGACGACTACCTTATCGAAAATATTTTCTGAAGTTCTTATATTCTAACCATATCAATTTTTAAATAAAACTTCCCAGAGAGAATAAAGCAAAAATTTGGTAATCAAATTTAGGTTGGCATTCCCATTCAGGTTTTATTTTGTAGTTTCTAACAGTTGTTTCCACAAAGTTGTCGAAAACAATTCTGTCATGCCAGACGTTAACTGGCAGCCGTGAAAGGTCAAAAGAGAAAGGACAATAATATTGAGCCGTAAATAATTGGTTTATTAAATTTCCTTAATAGCCACAGTCTTGTGACTCCGGGGTTCCTACACGGGTAATTTAAATCTTTTAATATGCAGACAGGGCATCCTTCCCTTGGAAGATTGACACTGCAGGTAGAGGATTCGTGTTCCGTTAGCATTCCTCTCTCCGGTTTCGTCTTTATACAAGTGTTTCGGACACTTGAAGTGTAATTACCGTCGGTAATGTGTTTCAGTTGGATGGGTGTTCTCCTCGCACATGGGAAAACCTCCACAGACAGACGCTGTAATTCATTACACGTTTTTTCTTCCGAAAAAACAAGCGTGGTATATACCAGTGTCTGTTACAAGGAGAAGACCCACATATATTTAGCTTTAATAATTACACTATAGTGTTATAATCATGTAAAAATATTCCTTCCTTGACCTAGAAAGACGTGAATCGTCATACTATTCTACGATACTTTTAAAAACTCAACTTCATGGAAACATAGAATCATTTATATACCAACAATTGCCTGTTCCTCTTACATGCCTAAGTTCAGTAATATAAATATAAGGGAGCAATTTTACTTTTCTCTTCTAATAACGTATGCTAAAATCGTGTGGCGTAATTATTTAGTGAAAGAAATAGTTCTCATCCATAATAAAATGGTAGGTGTTACGCATAAGCAAGGAATAATTTATAACGGGTTCTCCAATACGAAAAAACGTACATTCGAATATTGAAATTGTTTAATAAGAACATTGATCTGACAATAACAATGCAATAAATAAATATAATAGTCAAACAGTCAGAAAATATTTATTGATTAATGCAATTAGGACTATATCTCATTACGTTTTGCCCTAATATGGGGCTTAATCAGGTGATCAATAAAAATAAGATGACACCTATTAATATTATAATTTAAAATTTCTTTAAAGATCTTGAATATTCTGATTTTATGGCGCACACTTCTAAGATGACCGATGATTAGTTTTGAATAATTATTTAATAGTACAAAAAGTTTTATTAAATTTTGAAAAGCAGTGTCATTTTTAAATACTTGTTGTAAACACTAATATTATTCGAGTTAAATAACAGCCATATAATTTGTCCAAACCGTAAATATAATACAGGAATTGGCTGATAAACACAATAAGTGCATTATAGCTCTAGTACTGCTACTTTAACCTGAAATATTACATAAAGCAATTTTTAAAAAATTAAAAAAATAGAAACTTTAGGTAATAACTTGCCGTTGACCGGGTATTTTTATCCCAATCGAATTATATTATTATATATCACGATATATTAGACTGAAAAAGGAATTTATATGTCGCTAATCTCTTAACCCCTTCTCACACCGCCGCATACAGAGTGGGACAGAAAATGAGACTTCATCGGCATCAGGAATGACGCTGAATGCCATAGTGCAAATCAGTGACCTCCAGAATTATGGATTCGACACCAATCTTGGTATATTTTAATACACACACATTTGTTTATTCTTTCTATGAAGATCTTCGTAAATTTAATAATCATAAAAATTGACATTTCTAATTTTTTTTATATATTTAGGATAACATGACGATAAAGATCGAAAATTTCGAACAAATAAATTCAAATTTAAATACATTCATGATGTTTATCGTTAAAATACATTAATTTTGTGTTTAATATATTTTATAACAAATCGCCATTATTTATATTAATGTATTATTAATTTTATTATAGTTCTACATGTGAAATCCTTTAACACTATAACAATTAGATCATTAAATACTCATACCAGGACAATTAAAATACAGATATTTAAGGAACTTCAGGACGTGTTATTACTAATTCATCAAAATGTAACGGTCAAGTTAGAACTGTCTATTTAAAATTATTTGTTTAAATTAATTCTGTTTCCATTTCCCCCCGCAACATATGAGCATAATCTACTAAACCGTTATCAACATCGACTTTGCTGCGGCGGCTTGTTTTAGTCCCTTAACTACATGCCATTAGTCTGAAGTCACATATTTAGAAGACGCCTCACTCCTCGACGGACGCAGTCCGTAGGAATGGGGCGAAACGTTTCTTCTGTTGACTATGGTCAGACAGTAACAAAGTAAGGTCGTTAGTCTCTCCGTGGTGGTGGAAGGATTCATTCAAGACAGGGAGCCTTTCCCCTTATCACGGATCCCGTTACCATTGTGCCTCTATGATCGTCCTCCATGAATCACGACTCTCTTACCATCGGACAAATTGCTCCGAATAAACAGCGGAAATAAATCCCTGTCGACGGTAGCTGCGGCGAAGGGATGTAAATGTAGTTATCCCATTGGAAGAAGCTTCAAAGTCTTTTTTTTTACGCTACAAGGATAATAAACATTTGATCAATGTTAGGTCTTTGCTTCCCTCCAGCGAGGTAAAGTAAGAAAAAGAAGCACCAGTCACGTCTTCGAAAAGAAATAATCAAAAGTTTTGACACAAACATTTACGCAACAATATCATATTTAATATTACTTTTCTATTGTGGCTGACACAATAGTTACATATTTATGGACGTCTCGTATTGCCTCTTTAAAACGCACTTTTTGACTCTGTCATATTAAAAATTTAGCATGTATGTATATTAATAACTGAAAGTTTCTATAATTTATGTTTAATGGAGTTTAACTCAAATCTATAAATATTTATTAGTTATTTAATTATGTTTTGGACAATTTACATTTATGACTAAATAGCATATAAATGACATAAATTTTACTATTAGGTATTTTAGCTAATTAACTGAAGTAGTCCTAAAATTGTGAACGAAACGAAATGATGTTTTGGTTTAATGAATTAATTAATCAACAATATAGATAAAATTCCAGAAAAATTTAACGATGACTGTCAGATTATATTGAATATTAAACAATTTATTAATGTTTTTGAGGGGTGTTACTTCGTGTGGTGGTAAAGCAGCTTGATATATATATATATATATATATATATATATATATACGTCTTGTTAAGCAACTGTATCATTTTAATTTAGGATGAGCTAGATCTACGTTCAGTATTTGTTAATCAAGTGAAAGACATATGTGTAAGAAAAATTTAGTTAATTATGAAGGATAGACGCAATTTTCTTAGTGCCTACTACAGTCAGGCTTTCTGGTTATAATGTAAAAAACTATTAGTCAAACAACATTTTCAAGGATGAGGACATAAAAGGACGTGAGACGGTAACGCCTTGATCAACGTTCACCGAAGTTCACTGCCAGAGGTCATCAATTTTTCATGAGTACGTGAGTAAAAAAATGTATTTTATAACAATTTTACCAATTTTTGTTCATTTTCTTATTATTTTGTTCTCATTTATGTCACATATTCGTCATAACCCACCACAACCCTGAGAAAAAGAATTAAAACTACAATTAATAATAATAATAATAAAATATTATAAATATATAATCAAATAATTTTTTGTAGTTAAATAGAAACTTCTTTAATATGCCCTAAACTTTGGAATTAATTTTTATTTGAAATAATAATAATATTACAGTATTATAAATTATATTATTAAAAACTGTACTAAACAATTGAAAATTCAACCTACTATCCACGGAAGTAAACAAAACATCAAATATTGCATCCGTTCAGCACGATGGAGCAAGTGACTCTTAGAGAAAGGTTTACAAGCTGTTGACTCTAATGCACTGCATGTCTGACTGCTCAACAGCTTTCTATTTCAGGACCTAACATGACAGTTCGCAAGGTTCTGCTAGGATCAGGAATGCAAAATATTTTTTTACTTTGTTTTTGAACAATCCATATTTTTCTTCCACAATTTGAAAATTTTATAAGGAGTGAAATTCATTTTATTTCGACTTACATGACTGTGGTCATTAAAACTATTTCGAAAATATTAAAACTGATTCAGACGCATCATCCAGTCAATGAAACTTTCTCTTTAAAGCGTAATTGATATAGATAATGACAATCGATAAGTAACAGACTGCGATAATTGTTCCAGGAAAGCATAATTTTTATGAGTACCACGATATTTGGAGCACGGATCCGTTAACTTGGAGTATGTATGGATATGTATCGCGTTCCATCCAAGGGACGGTCACTAACTTTAACGAGCCCTTTCTCCCGGGACAGGAAACTAATGACGGGCGTGCCGTCCCTTCCTTAAAGGTCGTAGGGATTAGCGTTGGCCTTACGTCTACATCAAATCTACATAGCTACCGTACAACGCACTCACACAAGCACCGAAAAGAAATTTATAGTATTCTCTCTCTCTCGCTCTCTTATTCCCCCCTCTCCCTTCTCAATCTGTATCCCTCCTTCCTTGAACTCCTTAAAATATGCAGCAACTAGTACATTAATCACTCTCCAGCTAATTATAATACATCTAATGCTAATGGTGCACGAAGTTTTAATGGAAATTTTGAATTAAAGGTACGTTAAATGATAAAAATTAAATTATTTTTGAGAAAAGTATTCTTTGTTGAAATACAAGACAATTATATTTTTAAAAGAATTAACATCAGCATGTATTTAAGCGTTACTGAATAGGAAAATTTTTTGAGATTGTTAATTTAACAAACTAGAAATAATAGATAAATATAAAAATGGCAAACTTTCAAGTCTCAAGTTGCTACATCAAGAAATTTACGTCAACACGATTCGCGATCCTGACTATCCATTGTTTTCCAATAAGTATCATTAAATATTATTAGTTATATAGAATAAAATGTAGTTTATGACTAATAAGTCACAGTTTATTACAGTAAAATAACGAATCGGTAAATATTTGTATCTTATGTACGTTGTGATTCGATTGAACCTGAAGAAAGTACAAATAGGTACATAAGCGTTATTTTATATTGATTTTTTAATGATCTATTATTGGTAATATTTTATTCTATATAATTAAAAATAACCTTAAAATCAACAATATGAATTTAAATGTAATTAGAAAAACTGCAAACATTATAGACAAGTCTAGGTTACGTTTGTATTGTTATTATTCGTGTCATAAAATTATCAATCTTGATTACTGGGTAAGGACCTAATTCTTGGAAAATGAAATGAAAATCAAATCGAATGAAATTTTTATCTTTAATGTTTTCTTGGTTTCGCTGACTTTATCCAGACGTAGCGTACAGTTAGGACCAAAATTGCGTTCAGATGATGAAAAATAAGTAAGACTAGTATTCGAGTATTAGCAAGAGTAGAAAGAAATAGATTCATATGTAGACAAGAATTAGTAATACCAGTAGACGAAGAAGAAGAACTTCGAGAAGAAAGGATAAAGCCCACGCGCTTAACGCAGTGAAGTGTAAAGTGTGGGTGGTAGCAGCTGGATTTGGCAACAACACAACAGTCTCTCGAGACAAGAACAAGCGTCAGGTGCAGCGAGCGGCAAGCCGATTTCGGTGAGGCTATTTACATATCACGCTGAGTGAAATTACACGGCCCGATCAACGAAAATGGTTCGTGAAATTGCCGGTGAAAACGACGCAAGGCCAAGTAGGCAAGAATGGAGAAGATAAAGGATCGGCTCTAAATATTAATAAGTTCCTCAGTCACTGACACACACATACCGGAATACGAAGGTCAGCAGAAAGATAAAAAATAAATATTCGTGCGTATCTCTATAACATGACTCCGAGTTCAAGACTTGAAGGCTGATCCCAAGAGTTTGAAGACTGCATCGCTTCTAATTCGTGTATTGTGTTTTACAATTTCAATTCGTTTTTCGCCGATTTTTCCGTACATAAGTATTCATTCACCTGGGTCGTCACTCATACACACGCAAATATATATGCATATATTATTGCGTTAAAAAATCTTATGTGTTACACAGAGACGTCTGCTCTCCGCTGTATAATAATTCTAGTTAACTCAGTCTAACAATCCAGCCCGCAGACGACAGTTAACATTTTGGGTCACAAACTGTCAATGGCGCATTGTATCTGAAAGCAATACTTTTATTAATTTTGCCTTTACTTTGGTTTTGATCGTCTTGAGAAATATTCTATCAGCTAACGCGTTTAAAAATAACGCGTCAATGGAATTTTTTGGACTGTAGATGAAAAATTATTTCCAATTAATGTATTGGCAATGATTGATAATGTAATGTAGGCGAAACTAAAAGCGCTATCATAAATGTATCTGAAACTTCGAATTTAAATACTTAATAACTATTTGCTAGTAATTTCAAATCTCATCTAACAAGAGCAAGTGGTCTTCGAGCGAAAGAAATAGGGGTGGAAAGACTAACTGAAAATTAATTGCGATATAAGATAATAATGATTATGAAAAATTAGTTTTTATTGAGTCGCGATTAATTAAAATTCTAAAAGTTAGCGTTTGAGCTATGCATTTTATTTTATATAATTTTATGTAGCATTGTCTTTTAATTATATTTTCTTCTTATTTATAAACGTTACTAATACTTTATGGCGCACTTCAGATTTATCTGATTTGATATAGAATCACATATTTTAAATTATATTAATTAAAACATTCATTACGTATTAATTCTTTCTCATTTATGTAAATATTCGTTTATGTATCACTCACACATTATATTTTTGAAATTAATTTTTCATTCATATTACGTATTTATAATCTAATATTCCTGTTTATTGTCCCATATATATTTTATTACTTGTGTACTTATTTACGTATTCATTTTGTATTTTACGTATGCTATTACCCCAATAGAGAACTTATTTAATCAACAAATCTTTTCATGTCCTTAAATTTTACACACGGAATTTAATTTATATAATTAATCTTATAATTAAATACATAAATAAGTAACCAAATGGCAGACAAAATTAAGTGATAAAGTAAGTGCCACACAACGTTTCTGCAATCCTTTGTTGATTTCGTCAGCTGATGTGCCATGGTATGGTTTTTATTTATCACTTAATTTTGTCTTTTGGATACTTATTTTTCTAATTAATATACTTTTAAAACAGACGTTTTCTAATCCATAATTTTAAATTTATAATTAACAGCCACTGTGAAAGAATATGTAAATGTCATCTGCGCATCATAAATGAGGAAAACTCATCCCATTATTTTCTTCTTCGGTTCATTTTGTTATATATATGCAACTCTTATCGACTCAGTGGAACAGAATGTTATTTAGGAATATCCTCCTGTATCTTTATATATATGTCATAAAGAGTGTCTGACTAAGGTTTACACTTGACTTCACTTACGAATTTAATGTGGTCGCTTGTCTTGCATCATTTTTGTTTCCTTGTCTGATTCAATTCCCCAATTGTAATTATTCTTGCGAATACTTTATGTATTAATATTGCACCGTCCCTGTAAATCTGTAATACATCTCTAATACATTATCATATTTAGAATTACATATTTATTGCTATAGATACTAACTGGTATAGTGTCGTAATATCACTTGTTCCAGGTAATAAATGGGGCATTGATATCATTTTTGGATGTGTTTTGTTTACGTATCTTACATCATATCATAATGATCACATAAAATAAGCGGAGCGGATTCCAGAACCAATAACAGGTTTCAGATACTACTTCTCGGTACCAGAAAGAAAGCACCGTCATCTGATACTGGAGAACAACGAAACTTAATATCGTTATCTCTCCGCAGACTCGTGCACCATTAACGTCTTAGGCCAGAAAAATAATCGACAAATAAATGTGTGTTTGTTTCGCAAGAGTGTGAATACCTGACTTAATTTAGTACGTTAACATAATAAAAGAAAAATTAAATGGACCGGTCGTTGGAGGGTGTTGGCTGCTGAGAAGTTACACAATGGCCGCTGATTCGTAGATCGTGTAATTATCGCGGTTCGTTGGGCTAACAGCTTTATTGCTATTCTCAGCTATCGCAATCGGCAACGATTTAGTAATTACACACAAAACAGAGAGATGAAGATACACGTTAGCGATCGTAAATTGACGGTCCCGTATTTGAAGATATTACGAGTAAGAAGGGAGATTATTGCAGTCGCGCGTGCGTGACCATCGTCGGTAAGGAGAAACCTAACCCTGCTGGTAGGAAAAGAAAGGAGTAAAGGAATAAGAATTCCTTGATGAGTTAATCTAGATTTCGCACCGAGGCAGGCAGCTGTATGGGTGGCCGGAGCACGCGCCGCCATGGACTCTGGAATGAGAATCCTTCAGGAGCGGCTGCAACAGGTGGACGTTATGTAGCTAAAATAATTTACTGCAATGCAGCGTGAGAACTCGGGTAAGTACGTAATTATGGGAGTTTGTTTCTCTTCGAGGATGTATCTATATAATTATAAACTATTATCCTGAGTCCAAAACGCTTCCGGACTTATTCTTTTCCGGAACCAAAGACAGTAATGACTTTCCACACTTCAGAATGTCACGGCTTTAATGTAAATATCTGTAAAGGTCGGCTCAGAAGTAATAAATTTTACGTAAAACACCTCTTCGTTTTCTTCACGTGACGAACGTAAACCTGATTAGTTTGTCAGAACATTTTATACATAATAGTGTTAATCCTGGTTCTCTTTCAATTCGACAGTTGGAACTACCACCATGAAAATCAATTCATCGCAACAAAGATTCGGATTTGGTTCAATCAATCCAGAAAAAATGTCGGACTAAATCCTCTTAATATCTGCAATCCAGATAAATCCAATTATCTGCCTTGGAGGACCAGGAAGTGTCGAGTTCCATGGGGAAACACGGTGAAAGTGTTGGTTCGAGGAGGACCTCCGAGCTGGCGTTATTGTATAAATATAAATATTTGACAATAAACTTGCAGCCACGATTGTGGGAGACCGATCATCCTCAACCGTCATCCCTTGTCCAACTTTTCGCAGAGCTATCCCCGATAGATGACTTTTCTCAGTATTTAGTCTCGATCACTTCAAGACTCCTGAGGTCTAATAACAGTCTTTGGTCCTTTTTACCCTAAGCACTGGTTGGAACCGCTGCACTCAATGCAGAAGTGCAGAAGTGTACAAGTTGATTAATTGACGAAGCATACGATTGCTTATTCAACACTTGATTAAACTCTTTCTAAGTACGTTATGGAAGTTTGTTTTCCAATTTTAGTTTTTATGTTGCTACAGGCTTACTAATCAGGATTTCATTGTTGCACATTTCAGCACGTATTATTGGTGTACAATCAGTTGCTGAGTTGTTGAAAATTGGTTACAGTGACACTGTATCATTTTGTATCCTTCAGGGTGGCAATTTTTTCCTTTTAATTTCTTGCTCTTAAATTTTCATTGATGCTGAAGCTGCTAACATATTTCCCTGAAAAGTACAATCCGTACAACTGTAATGGTACTTTGTCTTATTTTGAATGCTATCATCATGGAACTCGTACGAGCTGAGCTAAATCACGTCATACTTCATGAATTATCTGTTCCAAAGCGAAGCCACATTCTTTCAGACCTGCAGTAATGGTCGCAGATGCAGTACCGTTCCTCTGGATGGCAGAGTAGGGGGGGGGGGGAGATTAAATTATGTTCGCTTCTTCAGACGAGTATGTGTGTGGTGAAAGCATTTATACGAACTGGAACCAAACCAGATGGGAGCCAGGAATATCAGCAGATTGTCAACCCGTTTCCATTCCTTGATTGGCTAGATCATCGACCACCCATGCCGACCATCAGATAGCGGCTCACATCACGTCTTCGACCGGTTCTCATTCTCTCCTTAATGTGTTCGATACCTGTGCAAACACCAATCTCGCGGATCGCCTTATTTCGCCTAAGTCACAACAGGTAGACAACAGAAAATAATTGCAATGGACTCTTCACAATAACCAAATATACGTCACGATTACGAATATTAACGAAATCGTACGAGTGATTTACTTATGACATGAGGAGGAAAGGAAAAAAATTACGAAAGCTGTCAAAGGTACAATGAAAGCGAATTTTACTTTTGGTAGAGTAAAAGCTTTGGGATATCTGATTCAATTAGGAAACAATATTATCTATAAGTACCACTAAAATGAAAATAAAACAAAAATATTAAATTATTATTTGAAGTGAATGTGTTAATACTGGGCTAACAAATTAAAATGAGTTCTGATGAGATGGAAAATGTGAATATATCTTCCTTAATTAAGGAAAAATAGTACAGAAAGTTACTCAAGAAAATATATATTAATCTTGCGATAGTCTAAGTGAAAATAATATAAGATTTATTTTATTTTCAATGTATTTTAATTATAAATTATATTTGACAAAGGCAGACATTTAACTAGCATTCATATTTTTTAGCTGCGAATTGTGAGACCATTCCATCTTTTTCTTTTCACGTTCTAACCGTTGCAGACATTCCCACAGGAACCGCAGCATGATTTGCAGAAAGCTAAAACAGAAAAGAAAGCAAATATCTGGTTACTAGTTTTCTCTGGTCAGATTTTATTAACTTTTCCCCCCGTACATTTATAAGAAATATTCCAAGCTAGTTTTTCGCTCTAATACCTACGCGACGAATAGCGGTATTCAAAATTACTGATTGGGGTTCAAACTCCCATTCTATTAATCTTGATTGGAGTTTTATTCTAATGATATATTATTATAATACAATATTCTGTAAAAAAAAGGGGGGACAATAAAACCCAGAATAAAAATGAAGAGTATTAATATACGTGTTTCTTCAAATCCACACAGTATCAGTTAGTTTACAACAGAAAAAAAGAAAAATTCTCGAATTAATTGGAACAAACCGCGAGAATTTTTTCGTGTTCAGGTATTTAAAGGTTCGCGGTCGGGTAAGCTCCGGTTAGTACAGAAGGTCTTGAAAATCTTTATACAATAAATAGTTGGTTTAGGCTCAAATTCAGGCCTGTGTAATGACTGTGTAATTAACAGGTGCAGAGTTAAGAAACCACGAGACAGAGGCTCAAGCACGTTTTGTATCTGAGAACGGTAATGAAGTACTAAACTCCAGAATTTAATTAACACCAATTAGGGACTAGACCAGCCTTAGTTTTACTGCGTTTTAAGGCAAAACCATCATTTACTGTCAGTAAACTAATCATCTTGATAATACATCACGCCCATAGGAATATTTAGTAAACTAATGAGAAAAATGGCCCAATACAGACAAACCACTCGACGTTTCTGGAAAACTTGTTACTTTCTGCTAATCAAACTGAAAACACAAGAGCCGAGACTGACACAACCGCACAATACAGTTGACAAACTCAAAATCTTGAAACACGTAAAATACATATCACATTTAAATCGTCCTGCAAAACATTTCATTAACCTAAAAATTTGGAATAATTTAGACTACAAAGTGTACTAACAGTGTAATATTATCACACTGAATTTACAATTATTTCTATAAGAAAACTCACCTTTTCCCATTTTCATCGGATTCACCGCATACGTAAAAATATTTTTGTTTGAAATCAAGAGTAAAGTAGCAATGATAATAAGCACGGAGCACAAACGTTTCCACATTCTGGTGAGGTCTTTTACTATTTTCCAGTATCCGTCACCATGCCTGTATATATATAGCATGCATCCTCTGAAGTAAGTTGTTAAAGTGTACGCCGCAAAATAAGTGTCACGTTAAAGTTGTGATGTATAATGTCTTACGAAGATTGAAGATCCTGACGTAAGCGTCTTTGTCATTCGTGTTAATGATTACGTAACTAAAACACTTTCAAAAACTCATATTTCAGCGATAAATACAAGGTTCTTCTCGCGTAAAAGATTCAGTGCTTTTTCACGAATTGTGATATTTCATTGGGTAAATGGGACATCTACTAGTAATTTAATATTATATGGCATAGATTAATTAAAAGAAACAACATTATGATATATAATAAATTAACTACGATTTATAATTTATTTTTAAATATAAATATCTAAAAGAAACGGAGGAGCTAAATGAAAACTTCTTGACATGAATTTTCTTATCTTATTTAATTGGGTGATTAAAAACTGCATATAATTGAAAATAGGGACTATAATACAAATTATACGTCGTTGTGAAATAAATTTAATTTTCATTAAAGACCGAATAAAAATACAAACGCAAATGTTTTGTAAATAAAATTAAATGTATGAAATCAACCACTCAATGTCAAAAAGCGGTAAACCGTGATTGTATTTTTCGGAACAATAAAGAAATGTATTTTATATATTAAAATAAAAAATTAGGGTAGGCCTCCTAATGGAGGTTTGTTGCTGACTCCGAAAAGTTTGGAGACATTCCATTTTACAAATAATAAATACGATATAAATATAAAAATTGAATACTTTTTGTTACCATAAAACGTTCAATTTGCAATTCTGGCGAAATGGTCAATATAGAGTTCTCGCAACTGGCGAGATGCTTCTGCACGTCTGCGGTCGTCGGCGTCGGTGACAATCTGGAGATTTGCTCCTTCACACTTCATGGAAATTTTTATATTTCATGATGATTGAATTGAAGTATTTCTTAAACTTGAAGGTTTGAATAACAACAACTGATCTGTGTCACCCAAAATTTACCGTAAAAGCAGGTGTATCTTTTGATGGGAAATTTTCAAATAGCACAACAAAAGATTTTACAACAGTTTTAATCTTTCCTTGTCGGATTAACGAGGATGCAGTTTTTTCTTGTAATTTCCCGGATACCTTCCTGCTTACAATGGACCTTGTATAGCCTCTTGTCCGTTACATTTTTACATTAATAAATTTTAGTCATACTATGTCTAGAAGTCTTTATATATCTTTTGCCGTAATAAAGTTTATAATTCTTTTCCTCATAATTTAAATTGTCGTAATTTTAATTCTATTCTAGGTCCATTTAATTTCGTTTTATAGTCCTCTTTAATGTCAATTTTTTCAATAATATATTTTTCCACATTTCACATATGATCTCAAAATAATTAATTTAATAAAATGTTACATTTATATTATTATTTAACTTAGTATTTAAAATATGTATTAGATTTTCTCGTTTATTTAATAACGTTTTTCAATTTTTTAATTTCTTACTTTCATTTTTCTGACTTAAAAATTGTGTATTCTATTTATTTTATTACTTATATTTGTATATTTTGCCTTTTGTAATACCGTATATAAATTTGTGGTAGTGTGAACCGTTCTTATATTTTTCTCATTCTTAATTCAGTGTTTTAGTTATGTGTAATAGTTGTTTCCCTTTTTCTAAGTTTAATATGTAATACTAAAATCTGAGTTTTTGAATTTTCAGGTGGTTTAATTTGACAATGATGATTTAGCTGCGACTTTGATTTGTTAAATTTAATGGACCGTTTTTAATTAGGATGTTCAAGACCTTGTTTATACCATTCTTTCAAAAAATTCAAATAACGTATTATTTAAAGTGATTGAACATTAAAAGTGATAATTTATTTTCATGGTATTATAACCGAACTTTCAATTCATATTGGATACTTGTACATTCCAGAGATGCCACTTTGCGATTTTCCTCAATCACTTGCTAAAAAAATCCTGGGGGTTAACACGTTCATCCGCTCGTTTGTCTTTTATGAAGCAACATTTTCACTTGGAAGGTACTTGCCTACCTGGTCGTTACCACATTCGCGCCGCCTAATTCTCCCTCCCACTTCCCGACCACGTCTTCGTTATAAGGTTCTGTTTTGCACAATTTCGGCACCTACTCCTCACACCTTACAACACACACGCACTAACACCGACACCGAGAATAATTCGGTGTAAATAAATAAGCAGGTACAAAGTGCAAACGTTCACTTCTCGCCTCACGATTCGCCCATAAAAATCAGTGCCTGTTACCATAGTAAAAGTGGTGAGTGTCCCGTTTATCTTCTAGGCCTCGAGCTTCACCATCATGAAATCTTCAGTCTGGTGGAGTGTATAAAGTGTGTGTATACGTCGGCAGAGTGAGCCTTTATTGAAAGAGGCGGCACCACGGAAAACTTCCCTCGCGGTGATTTCACGGACCATATACACAATGCTCCGTGTAATCGCACTTATTACAATATGTAAATAGCAGCTGCACCTGCCACGCAACGCCAGAATAGGCATAGAAGGCGAGGGAGAAAAAGATAAACACAAGGGAAAGGAGGTCGCACGAAGTGAAACCTCCCCCACCGCCTAGTATTTTACGCCTGCACCTCTTCGATAACAATTCATTAATTAACTTTCTCTTTTCATGGCCTTTGCTGATTCTTCTTTTGCCCGTAATAAACTTCTAAGGCAACACATTTCCTACATTATACATACATTTATAAGATAGCAGGCATGATGGCTTGGAAGATGCAGTCAACTAGATTCCATCTTCAGATTATTGTGAGAACTATTTTCATTCACTTACGAAAAAAAAACTGTAGCAGGAAATTGTGTAACTAAAAGATAATCGATAAACAAACGGAAAAAATAAATAAAAGGTTAGGGCTTCATATCAAAAATAAATTTAACTGCATACAGTATTAGAAACTATCGTTTGCAGTGATCAATAAAATCAGTTTACTTCGGTAATTAGGCATACTTTTAAATGCCTGGGTTGATATAAAATTACTTATTAACGTCAAGACGGAATTAATGACAGCGACTTTGCCATCCACCATGGACGTGTAAGGGAGCAACAATATTGAGGTCTGCGTCATAAAATTCTAACTGTCGTCTGCGACCAAAGTGGACTAACTTTAATTATAATACGGCAGCGTTTTTGGAGTTAGATGGAGTGAATATTTCAAATGGAGGTTACAAATGCAGATTCGATAACGTAATCAACAATTGACGGTTGTCATCTAAATAAAAAATTATCCTATCAATAGTACACTATAAAAATATTTTCTGCTATAGCTAAATCTAACGCTAAGAACTTAATGTATTCATCCCCTATTCATCAATGGAACGTGAAAGTAAGAAATATCAGAATAACACAATAGAGAGTTTGGTGAGGAAGCAACCTGACAGAAATTGAACTTAGCTGATTCATCAAATAAAGCCGAAGGACGCGGCTGACGCAGAAAATGAGGTCAAATGAAGAGGATCATAACTCCAAAAAATAATAATAATGACCCTATTCCTAATATATTCAACTACCACGCCTCTCCGATGGCAATTCAGTAACTTTCTCTTTCCATTGTCTCCTCTCATTCTTCTTCGTCTCCTAATAAGCCTTAATACAGATTTCCACCTGCAGTTACGTCATCATTCTACACGCATTACGTAAACAATAGGAGTGGATTTCTATTGTTAAGTATTAGCTGACGTGGCTTCGGTTCCCGAGTTTAGAGTATAAAAAGGGGATAAAAAATGAATGGAAAAAAAATCGAAGTGATTGAGGCTAAGCAGGTGTTTACTACCACAATAGAATATTCAATAATACTGCAGTTGTTTTACTTTTCATTTCACCGCAGCATTAAAAGTTCACCACAAAACATTTTATCATGTGAATATAATAATTTTGGAGATTTCCTACATGCGACACTTAGGTAGCGTTTTCTTCTTGGAAGATAAACTTTGGTTCAATGGTTTTACATTATACAGGCAGTACCTAAGATATATTCATAAACTACTACAAAAATCTCGAAATTTTTGTAATCACATTTTTCATGTCTGAAGATTAATTATTGAAATTTAACTGCTACGGTTAGAAGAAATAAATAAATACTAATTTAATTATAATATGAATATTTTTGTTAATTTAATTATATTTTCCTCAGGGTTTTAGTGAATCGTAGGACCTAGTAAACAAATTATATGTTAGACAAAAAATGAAAAAGATTTTATATGGATATGCAATGCATTTGTTTCCTCACATATCCTCGGAATATCTCCTGTGATTAACAGATTGAAGATGAAGCACGCAGCCTGTTTTTATATATATCTGCTTAACCCCACACGAAGAAATGTCTCCCAAAATCTTAACTAACTGCGCATCTCGTGTTAACGGTCATTCTTTCGCGGAACCACTAATGGGTAGTAAACATTCATTACACAATGCAGACGTATATTGTAAGGTTGTACATAAAATGTGACGTATACTTTTGGAGTAGTCGACCAGCTGCCTCCTAAACTGGTCGAGGCACGGAGAAAGGAATGCTGCGTCCCCACAGAAAACTCCTCTCCCGCTATCGGAAGGACGTGGGAGAAGTACCCAATGCCCGACCTACCCGATGAAGGTTTTTCTAGGGTTTTCTCTGCATTTCATTAGGCGAATGCCGGGTAGGATCCTTAAAATATAGCCCGGGGGCCCTAGTAACCCTTGGCTACCTTCCTCTACCCTTCCGCATCCCCCCTTTCAAATCCGTTCCTATGCTATTAAAGGGTAGTTGCCACCCTCATGTAGCCTGTTACCCTAAAAAAAAATTGTAAAAGCAGAATTACTCATGAAACAATAAAGTATATTACTAAATATGGAATATTGTAAAGGTATTTGAAATAATAATAATAGTCATGAGTAATTACAATTTGTTTTCAATTTGAATGACAAACAGTTACATTTTATTAATTAGTGTGATCGTGTCTATTAAAGTGCATGTTCTGTTAATTTCTTGCTAGGAATGATCTGAGAGGATGTCCTTGAAGCGTGCCATATCCATATCCGGGTCGCAGTGTCACCTCCTAGGCAGTTCCAGTTGCCACCTGCTTGGCGCCGCTGGAGCATTCCTCCAGCAGGTTTCCAACTCCGCCAAGGCGAAACTCAGCGCGCTCACTTGCCAATGGACCACAGTCGTTTTTCTGCATTCCGCACGTCAACGCCAACGAAAATGGGAACCGATAAAAGCGATAGTGGACATATAGATAATTTTTTTAACTTTATTAATTTTATAAATAAAAGCTTGCCTTAAATATGAAGGCGAAATAGTAAAAAATATTAGCAATAGTTGATTAAGCTAGGAATTTGGTATTCTTGCATTTATAAGCAATATATATTGATCCGTATTACGTATAGAAGCTTTTCTGAAGTCTTCGTTCACAGTCCGGGATTGATTCACTTCATTTCAGAAAGAGCTGGCTCAAACAATAATGACCATATTAATATAAATAACAAGAGCAGTTCTTAGGCATAAACTTCTACTCGCTATTCTGCCATTTTGAAATCTGCTTTCATAGAACCCAAATTAATCCATTAAAAAAACCTTCAATATGTAGCAATGCCAAGAAATACCAAAAGTTGTCTTTTAAATAGTGAATATTTGTTTTAATCCATAAAACAAATCATACTGATAATATTATTAAACTAACAAACACATTGATAATTAATTTAACAAGGTGTTCAATAGTAATCTAAATATTTCAATACAAACTTTTTATCTGTGAAAAGAGAGAGACTTGTATGAACCCATGAATCTATTGCAGAATCATTATTAATGAAATTAACATAGGTTAACTTAGACTTTCAGTGGCACTATCATGACTTAGAAAAACGTAAAAAAAAACATTATCAGGGGCGGGATGACCTTCACTTGCTTTACCGATCCCATATTTGGCGTGTGTACATTTTCTCATCCGCCGTATTTTCTGGCTGCGACAACAAAAATATAAAATCTCGACTCAAGAAACGAAATACAAAAATAGGAAATAATATTCAATATTAATTTATATTGAACTGAGTAAAACTGCAGGTAGAACTTACCGTTGTGGGCCTGACTATTCAAACTGACCGAAAATTGTATTTCAAATATTTCAGATATTATTGAGTTGATATTATATCTTATTGGAAATGGCAGGTGGCTGATAATCTTGAACACCGAATAATTTACTAAATTTAGTAGACTAATATATTTTTTTATAAAATGAAAACATATCATACATTTAAGTCACGAATTTATTATGCATAAAAATTGAAAATATTAAAACAGAGTCAATAAGCAATAAAAACTATTTGAAATTTAACGTCAAACATAATTCAGATATGTCCAAACATATTTATAATTCTCTTAAAAAAAACAATTTTCGGTAGCTTAACGTACAAATTTTAAATGATGAATGGAAACGTTATTCCAGATTGAAGAGCGAATTTTTGCATATTAGATACAATGGTTCGACCATTAGTGTAAAAAATGATACTAATAATTTAAATAAAATTTATTATTCCTTGTTATTGCACTCCATTTATTGTATTATAATTTTTTTGTCCATTGTGATTTTAAATGCAACAATACTATCAACAGCAACGTAAATGTGATGAATAAAAGTAATTTTTATAAAATTGTATTATAAATTACCGTGTTTGTAAATATTTTTCCTTGGATTTAATATAATTTATTACAGTTTACCACACTTGAAAAGGTTTCAAAAAGTTAGAGATTAAACGTCGTGGTTTTTTCAATGTTTTTCTATTATAATGATTTAATTTTTTATTACTAACGAACTTCTGATTTTATGTAGTTAAAGAAGTCAGTTAAATATAACAGTAAATTTTAATGACCTAAATTTCTCTAGGTTTAATTTTTGATTTTCAAGATTTTTCAATTATAACGGAAATAATTAATTGTAAGTTGCAACTTTTCTAATATAAAATTCAGTCAAAGATCAAATAAATATTTTTAGTTATAAATTGCCGTTCATTTTAACATATTTTCAATTTACGAAGAAATTCATACAATTATTAACCTAGAGGCTAATGAAAAGGAAATTAAAGAATGAAATAGTTTTTTATTACAAATTCAAAGTAGTGGAAGAGAATGAATAGTCTTTAAAAGAATTTGAGCGTCAATCTTAATTACAGCATGGTAATGCAATGTTTCGTTGCTGTAATATTTAATTTTTATTAATGTTGTTGGAAAATAAATTTGACTTGTGTGAAAGTACATAATTGGAATGAGCTAAACGTATTTCAACTAGACGGGAAAAGTAATAAATTTTTGGAAGTGTATATATCAAAGTGTGTTTAACTATGAATAATCTCAATGTTAATTTTGGCCTGAAGGAGTGTTGGATTTAAAGCCTCTTCTTACTAAAATATATTTAAAACAATAAAAAATAAATAATTTCTACATGGTAAAACCACAATTATGTGTCCAATGTAACTTCAACACTTTAGCTCGTAAGACATGCAATTAAAGAACCGTAACACAGTCTAATTATAAAATATTTTATATTCCAAATTAAATTATTGACGATGACAGTAACAAGTATTTTAATATTCATTAGTATCATTCACAAACAAGTTAGATGTGGGAAAGATACGTTCACTTCTGTGAAATTTCAAGCAGTCAATTTAATTTAATTTGTGGAGGCTGTAATCGCTTCATTACAGAGTAATGGCGTGGATCATTTATCACTTGTAACAGGCACCTGCAACTTTATTTATTTTAATGTGCAACGTTTCTTCTTATTCTTATTCTTCGTCTAATCGAATGAATGAGTGAGTAATCCTTTAACCTCGGAGTTAAAAGAGAACAAGGCTACTCCATCTGGTGGGTCTTTCAAGAACTCTGCGGTCACTGGACCCAAAAGGAAGAGATCTAAATGCCGCTTTCGGTAACTTCCTATAGTATTATTTTCTGGAGTAGTCAACGAATGTAGCACTATTAATAAAAATATAAAATGGCAATAGAAAAATTAAAGAACATCATTGGTAAGTGATTATGAATATATGGACAAATAAATAATAAGTTCTGAAATATTTTAAGAACTACTAATATTAGATAATATAAATATAAAGAGTTTTAGGAATTATTTTGTGTAACATAGTAGAATAGTTATGTAAATTGACATAAATGTTAAATACTAGGCACTGAATTGATCTATGAGAAAAAATAGTTATTTACTAGTCACACGAAATAATAAACATCAATATTAGAAAATAATATAAATTTTATAGAATTCCTTCAGACACAATAAATTACTGTGCGATATAAGTTGTAGCTTATGGAAAAATTACCAACGAAAGTGACAGCCTGACTGAAAAAGTATCGCAAATGATGTGAAGTAATAATAACAGAAAAATGAACGAATTCTTAATGTCTAGAATAATAAACAAATTCGTTAAATTCTAAGTCAGAAAGGAATAGTATTTAAAAGAAAGAAGATAAGTATCAGAAAGAAAATAATAAGGGACGGTATGATTTTTAAAACACGTCGGAAGTTAACCTGCGGGCAATTTCCTAGAATTTCGTTAACTAGCGCCGGCAAGGATCACCCGGTACAAAACAGCATTGCTGTTTGTTTTTAAAAACTTCTAATAAAGCCCACTAATATTTCTTATTTACTTCAAACACCAACTTTTATCACCATAAACGTTGACTGTTTAATCATCCAACGAGTCATCCATTTCCCTTTCACGGTTCCTATTTCGCTTCCTAGCATCAAAACACCACCATTGCGACTCTTCTCGACTGTTCTTTAATTACATTACGATTTTTTTCCATCTACTAAAGTGTTTTTATCGATAATATTCCTGATCTCTGATTAAATATATGTCCAAACGTTCGCTGGTAGATGTACGTATCTTTTCGAAATTTCTTTTTTTCGCAGCTCCATAGAAACATTACCGTATATCATGGAGTAAACATTTTCCCATTCGTAGAATCCATCCGAAAAATTCGTAATAGATTGTGCTTCAATTAGGTCACCATAACTTCAGCTACTTCTAATCGTACTTCTTGTATAATATCGTAACAAAGCAACTTTTCTACTTAATATTACAGAATATAAAGTAAGGGGCGAAATTCAACGCTATTAATAACCTCATTAATGTAAAATCACCTTCACATTTGTCCAAATATATGCGGTAGATGCTCCTCCATGTAATAGCTTGCGTCATCGTGAATGGATATGACCACTTCATTAGACTTTGTAAAAGCATGCTAATCTCGTACAGTGTTCTGAATCTTAATACCTGCGAACTCGCCCACCTTAAGTAATTTATTTTTAAGAGCCACTGCTTCCATTGTGGATCTTTGAAAACCCAACCTATCGCAGTAATTCTCACCTTAATAATTATGTTCTCCCTCTGACTATATCTCTTCTAAACGACCCTTAATGATGGTCATACTTTGCATTGGTGTAAAACAAAAGTATCACTTGCTCTTAACCACATACTTTCGCGCTTTACCTTTCATTCAATCAAATAAGGTAACTTTATTAAAAGGAGGTGACTATATGTGTAGTTAGCGAAAGTTTTTACTAAGATATGTATTCATAAAATTACAGAAAACTCCAGAACGGAAATCAGAGTAAAAGTAAATCGAATGTTGGTGCTATGCAGATTCATTGTCGGGCAAAAAACGGAAAGTCCAAAGACCATTAGCGAGACCAAGTTCATCAATCAGTATAAGAATTGATTGGCCTATAAATCGACAAAAGATGCTCCCTTTTTGAGAGAATTTTAGACACAAGTAAAAACCGCAACCACAATAAACCCCGTTCATCCAGAGTGAGTTTACACAGGGAGTAGGAATAACGTAAACAGTAGGTCTCTGTGGCCGGAATGCGATACCAAAAAAGAAAGACAAGAAGATAGTTCTGGCGTATGAGACCAAAATGTTATAAAAGGACAATCAGAGAGTATTTGATTCAGTTCCATGTGCAACGAAGACAGAGAGTTCAGATACAGAGTAGATATAGTGAGAGGAAAGTTACCATATACATATCATAGAGAGAAGAGGCACTCAATAGAGAAATAGGTGTAACTAATCTTCAACAAACACCAAAATCCGGTTTCAACCTTAAGGAGGAAATAGATTTTTTGGCGGAAATCACAATAAATCTTTTACATATTTTACATATTTAGTATTATATTTCTAAACATTAAAAATATTTTTAAAAATTCTTACGTTAATTGTACCTATTAATATTTACAATGGGTTAAAATTACCGGAGACGTTTCCAAAACACTACAGAGAACTACTTTTTATTAAATACATTAGTGACTTTAATATTTTGGCATGTTGAGCTACTTAATAATGAATTAGCAATTGTCAAAAAAAAACGTGAAAGTTTATGCAAATATTAGCGATGTATTGACTTGTAAGGAAAACTAATACAACAGCGGAGAAAAAATTATAGCACTCACAGAACGTAAACCAAATAATAAAAGATGAGTTTTATGGTACGCTATTTGTTATGAATAAGGTACAAGATGGAGAAAAACAGCAAACACGGTGTAGAAGTTTAAGTAAATATATTTACTTTCCCTTGCTTTACGAGAAGGGAGAATCAATTGCGAATTCCTCGAATAGAGTTTTACGAAAGTACACCTGCCTCCTCGACATTTTGCTAGGGAAAGCAAGAAGACCAATGTATGTGTGTGTGACAGTATACAGACTTGTGCATGCATAGAAATGTCCTTATTAATACAGTAATATTTCTACATATTTGTGGTGTCCAGTCTGTTAAATCGTTTTCGTCGTAGATAAGTGCTTGAGGAAAAAATTAATATTAAATAGCTAGCTATTATATAGTACCCAAGCTAATAGCCTATAATTATACGGCAGCACTCCATCATTTATGTAACTTGAAGTGTGTGTATTTATTTATTATTAGTAATATTTTACATATGCTAGATTATTTGAATTACAGATTACAACAGTATATTTCGCTGTCCCTCCTCTACCGTTTTATTTTCCTCGTCTATCTTGCTTGTGTAAATATTTGCAGGATGTACACGTATTATAAATGTAAATTAAATTTATTACTCGGTTGTGACAAACTACCCTCCTTTTGCTTTGGTATTTCGTTGCAACGTTATTCAAGTCACCGCACCTCGACACTATTCAAAAGTTAAGTTGCAATTTACATGCAATATATATTGCCGAAGAAACTAGTTTATTCCCCCGTTTTTTTTTCCATGTGCAAATTTGTCGAGTAAGGCGGTGGAAGTTGTAACTGGATTCCAATAGCGCGTGCGTGAGTGTGTAGGTGATTTCTGTAGTGAATCTTGCGGGCGTGCGACAGTGCTTCCATTTACGCTATCTTACCTTCTCTGTTTATTGATGAACCCTTTCTCTGTCGGGTATTGTGCTTCTATTTTTCACCTGTTACTGTCCACAGTACCGCCTCTTTGTGTGCCCGTTGATCAAGGAACTTGTCTTCTTTGTGGCTTGTCTCCACTTATACGCATCAATTTTTTATCACGCTTCATTTATTCCTGAAACACACTACTTATTTCTGATGATAAAATTGCTGACCACGAATAAATAATAGCAGTTAAAATGGAATCGTATAATAATACTATAATTTTGTAAATAAAAAGCACTGTCGAATGTTAATATCTGAACACGTCGACACAAATCATATCTAATTCCGTTAATTATGTTCATTTTTATACTCCAACGTGTAAATAGCGGAGCTATTCTCCGCATAAGAAAAGTTCAAGAAGCTAGCTTGAAATTATTGTAGATTAACAATATGTTTATTTTCATCTGTTTTGTTAACTTTATAAATTAAATAAATTAACGACCCTTCCCGACATTTTAAAATATATAATTTTTCAGTAATATGAACCAATCATTTAGCATTAAATTTCAAGAATATTGAAAATTTCTGATTTGAATTTAAATATTATATTGTAGAAAAATTGGAAGAAATATACACTGTAAATTGATTTAAAATATTGTATGACACAAAATTGTTACCGTAGTAACATGACTTTATTAAAACCTACGGGAAGTACAAAAACGTACTGAAATTCCGTTAAAGTGTAAAATAAAATATTTTAAAATATCCAAAACGGTTGTTAATTTCAGTTATTGTATATTGTTAATTATTCTTCTGCCTTTTCCTTTTGCGTATATTTTACAATTCTTCAAATTAAAAATGACAATTTACTTGTTATTGATATGGAACACCTTGAAAACAGTATATTTATAAATCGATCATTACCTTTCCAGAATAATCGTATCTAACAGAGTCTCAAAAAATTTTAAAATAAGTTAATAATTTGTAACATGAATTACAGATTACATTAAGAAGGTCTGAGTTCAATACATTAGAGAATGAATCCATTTGTTTTCTTTTCTTATTTTACAACTATGCTGTCATCGATAAATAATACTTTCATAAAAATAAATTATTATCTAGCTAGCCTTATTGTTACGATACATAGTAATGCATTATAGTGAGACATTAGTAAAGATTCCTGAAATTACTACTACTTAAGTTCTTTTTTTCTGTTTGATCTCGTCTGAGATTTTAAATGTATGAACAAAGCTAAATTTTTCAGATGAAATTAACAAAATACATTCAATTCACTAAACATTTCGTCCTCAATTGAAGACTCCGTGAGAAGGACAGTGGCGTAATTCCTAAATTCAAATAAAAATTATATTTTCAACTAATGTTGACTAACAAAATAAAATTTCCACATTATTCCGTAAAATTTTGTTTCATATTTATTCGAATTTTGATTCAAAATTTAATTTAATTTTCTTCCATATATTTTGGCTTCAATTTATTTTATTATATTTTATTTGTATTTTGGAATTGTATCAACATATTTGAATTTTACATTTTAAACTCGTTTCTCCGTAGAGGATGAGTGACACGATTAGTTAAAATATTCCCTTAGTGATAGAGTATTTTGAACTTGTAATATATTTATTTTTATTTATATTGAATATAAAAATAGTCCCAAAATACTTCAGAACTATTTTTAATTAAGCATATATACCATTAAAAATGTCAATAATCCTAAATAATACTTTGAATGTATATTTTTGGTTTCCGTTAATTTCTGTCCAACCCCATACGTTAGTATTCAAACAGATGTCAAATTCTGCTCCTCTTCCATACGTCAGTTCTTCCAATCCGTTTCAAAAGCAGCTTTCTTCTATAATATGAGGCGAATTGAATAGTCAGTAATTCCCTTAATTTTTCTTCTTGATCTTTTTGTTGTCCATGTCTTCCGCATGGCATTTTTATGATAATTCGCAAAACCGTTCTTCTGAATATAAGCTAATTTTTTTGTTTGTGAGGAGGGGAAAAGTATGAAATAAATTCACTTCTAGACTAATTATTAACCAAATACAGGTATTTATGTCCTAGGACGAAACAGGAAACTCCCCTCGCAATCCACTCCACGGGTGGTGATCGTGGATTAAATTAAAATTAAGCCCATTTACCAAACGGAAATGATTCGTGTGGGTCACGTTGGCCTTTATCCTTTCGTGACCGAAATTAAGTATATTCCAGCACCTCTAGACACGCAAAAATAAAAGTTGGATGTGAAATATATTTTTTCGACACGATAGCAGTAATTGATTCGAAATCAGGCGTTACCTAATGAGGTACGACCGAGGTCGAAGTAGTCAGATCGATAGTTGCAATTAAGAGAGTCGAGTGTGAGCACGCGTTCGACTGATTGAAGTCGTTTGTATGACTAATAGCGGGACTCGTGAGCCTGTATGAGAGCACGTGTGCCCATATCCGAATTAACTGTCCGGAAAGTGCGTTCCATTTCGGTGATAGCGATACATTATAGATATTTTCTAAAAAAAACCATTATAGCTGAATTTCAGAAAATAACTTACTAATACTGTCAATTCTTTTCCCATTAAAACTACGTTAAATAAGTCCTACAACTAAATGAAAACCTGTTTACAAATTATTTATGAACTTAACTAACAGTATAGATTTGCGAGTATCATACACTTCTGAAATGAAATAAAAATTTAATGTTTAACCAATTACGTTTCATAAAGTATTAATCTATAAGGGAGTAGTTCCGTTTCTCTCAATCGATACAAAAATTTAACGTTTTAATTAAATCTAGTGAATTAAAGAATGTTTCTCCCGCCATCTTAAGGGCGTGGGACAAGTACCCAATGCCACACCTACCTGATGCAGATTTTCTAGGGTTTGTCCTGCATCACTTTGAGGTGAATGCCGGGTAGGATCCTTAAACTATAGCCCGAGGTCCTAGTTAACCCTTGCCTACCTTCCTTTACCCTTCTGCATCCCCACTTTCAAATTCGTAGACCTGGAACTGAATTAAAAGAAACCGTATAAGAACGTCAACGAAAACACTGAGGGGTATATAAAACTTAATCAAACAATAAAGTAAGAAAAAGTTGATAAATAATTTTGGACCTTTCAGAGACATAGTATGATCCTAATTATTCTACTAAAAAATAATTGTTATAGTTTTAATATAGTGGGGGAAAGTTAAATAATTTGCTTCACTTGATCAGATAAAGCTAAAACAGTGGGGATTAATTACGTTCAGTTTTTACTTTGTTAATAATCTGGTTTATTAGTTTCATTATTCTAATCTTTAATTTGATTTATTGCGTGAGACTTACATTGATGACATGTTTTATTCCCTTTAAAATTGTAAGTTTTACATGACTCCTCGATATCCAGTAAAATTTTATATTGATCGTTTTTAAATATGCCTGTAACTGTATTTATGTGATGTGAACAGTCTGTAAGCAGTTAAATAGAGTTATTCGTGTTTTTCAGTTGGGTAGAAATTATAAAGGATTTTAATATTCTCCTTTACGTTGTAAAATTTCTAAGTCCCGTTTCATACTAGCGTCAACTATGTAGACATCCTTAATTTCATTTAATGGGAAAACAGGGTGATCTTAGATTGGACGGACAGCATGCTGTCACGATTTTTGTCTGTTAAGAGAATAATTTGAATTATTTAGTGTGAAAGAGAGACGTACCGTTCTGTAATGGGAAAGTTGAGGAACGTGAGCCAGATTTGAGTGAGCGCGTGTGTGGGAAGAGAACAATGCGAAGTAGATTAGTCGACGAGACATCAACAAATCGTTACCCCGGATAATTAATGTCGTCCCGCGTGTGGTGCTCGGTGTTTGATTAATCGTCGCTCTCTTTTAGTCCAGGACCGCCTAATAAGGTGGATGGAAGGATAGATAGACGCCTTAGCCACACGCGAATTTATCTCGATGAGATCGGACAAAAGGTGTGATTAATCGGACGTTGGTACGTGCGCCAATTACTAAGTCATTAATAACACTTGGTCTACAGGACCACCTCCAGAATCACCAGGGTACTGTTACGAAAAAAATCATATAAAATAATTATAGAAAACTGGAGTTCCAGGAAAATCACGTTAACAATTTACGACAATGATATTGCTCAATTAAAAGCATACATCATTCGTTGTTGTACGATTATTCTCAATATTAAACTATTAATGCTTGTGAACACGCACAGAAAAAGATTTATGTCCCATAATTCCGCTCCAATAGTTATGACAACAGTCCTGAACCATCCTCTCCTATATTACTACAAATTGTTGGCATACTTGAGGAAGTTGGATGGAAGACATTCTCTGATATGAAGCCTCTGGATCACACGAAGACCAACACAGTGGAGAGTGAGAAAATAGACAGAATTCAGTGATCACAGTTAAGAATAAAGCATATATTATAAATACTGTGATCTAAACATACCATTTCTTAAATTTATGACAGTCCAAGAAACTCAGTAGAGATAAAGAATGGAAATTACATGAAACCAGATTAATGCAGGTTTATTCAAGAAATAATAAAGCTCTATTTCGTGTCCACCAATCACAGACCTTGTATCCAACCCAATTATAAATCACAGTAGAAAGCGCGACATTATACACCTGTCACCCTCGAATGTAGCTCACACCTAACACGGTAAAGCAAAGGAAAGGAAACCAAAGCACCTGCGCGATCAACATACGAATATAAGGCGTGGGTGTAGCTAGTGACCTACACGAACGTACAACCTCTCGTGCCTTTCTACACAAAAGTGCTGGGAAATCCTCTTTGTTGTCACAAAAGTAGGACACTCCTCTATCAACATAAACTTTGCAAAACACAAGCTTATTTTGTCAAACTTAGTCGTATATATTAAACTAACCCCAAGTCGAAATCACATTAATTTATATACAAAACACCGAAATTATTCAATCTTCTATAAAAATTTATTGTAGAAGTATAAGCGCAATGATATTAAAAAGATATTTCCTTTTCCGAGTTAGAATTTTTTTCACAAATAAAACATTATATAATTTAAAATGAATAAACAATGAGTATAAAATTAATTTACAAAATTAGTGATTCTGAATTTAACAAAATTAAAAATTAATTGTAAATATTTAAAAACAAGTGTAGGTTTTAAGTATAAATAATTTAACATGTACCGCAAAACAATCAATTGAGCAGTGAAAATAATTAATAAGTTCATTTTTAATCATTTATCCAATCTAATCTCATTAGGATTAAAAATAAATGCAATGGTGAAAAATTATTAAGATTTTGTAAATTATCTGTAAACGATCTTGAAGATCTCCTAAAAAATTAATGATAAGTTTGTTACATACATGACACGTTTGGCCTTTATATGTTGTGGTGAGATTATGCCTATTTTATGTAGTCTAATTATCACACATTAAATTGAGAGTTGATTCAGATTTTAATTGGAACTTAGGAATCGAAAGTGATAAATATTTAAAAAGTGAAAAATAAGAGATAGCATTATTGTAAAAATAGCTTGAATAAAATAACCAACCAGGTATAAATTATCAGCGAAAATTATAATAATAATAATTGATGATTTATTTTTCTTAAAAATGTTCCCGATTTAAAACTCCATATAAGTACCCTGAAAGGTCCATTACAAAGATTATGTTTATGTTATATTTTCTAAAAACATTATGTAAAACACTGATTTCAATCAAATATAATTATTAAAATATCATTTTTATAATTTTAAAAAAATGGTACGTTTTCTTACGGAATAGAAGTTTTAAATATAATAATTATGAATGAATGAAAACAGAGAAATTTGTCAGAAATAATTTAATAACATACAGATTATAATTTAATTCAATATTTTATTGTCAATTTTAAATATTAAGGGAATTGTGTTTACATCATAAATTATCGTTTAGTTTCAATAAGTTAATTTTTTTGCAGATAGAGCATGCCTTAAAATTCTAAAAAAGTTAATTTATAAGACGTCAATATTTGGCTGATATTAACAGAAAAATTTTACAATGTATGGAAATCTAATTTATATAATTTTATGAAATAAACTTTATTCACTTGTTTAAATATAATTTATAGGAAAATTTATAATAATCCAAATCCATAGTTCAACTTAGTAAGTCCTAGAATGAGGACGAAAAGTGGTGTTAAAATCTTTTTTCTACGTCATTAAATTATTCCTTACAAAGTGGGCTATTTTATTTAATTTATAATTATATTGAAGTTAGATAAATAGAAGAATTAATAATTACGTGAATGGTATATTACTTCCTCCTCTTTCCCACTTTTTACTAAGTGATGTTCGTAAGTTAATGTAAAACCCAGGATATAATTCACGTTACGTGATTTTCTGATACGAGGGTTTACAGAGCGGCAAAGAGGTTACAAAGTAAAGGCAAATAGGAAGAAAAAAATAGATGAAAAAATCGAACCTTGTTGGACCGCATTGTGCACAACCTTTTGCGGGGGAGGAGCGTGAGAACGCGGGCAAGTGTATTCACGACGAGTTTCCCCATCAGCTGATGCGTTTTTAAACACCCATGGCCTCTGCTCCCACCTGTGCACACACAGACACACACATTCGCCAAGGGAAATCACAGCACGAGCGCTATATGCAAACATGGCGAAAGGGAGTACGGAAAAGGACCAAAGAGAAGCAAGCGATGTGGGAATTCCTAACGTAAATGCCGACTGTGATCAAAAATGAAATCTTCACTGAGACTTATTCTGACTGTTGACAAATTTCATTTAATTTAAATTTAATATAAGTCAGATATAGTTTTAATTTTAATAACTAATAACTACTTTTATAATTATTTTAATAATTTTTCCGGCTAACAACAATAAGTGCCAAATAGGAAGGACTTAATTATTAAGATAAGCAACTTTTGATACAAAATCTGTAATATTTGGCCTTCAATCGTCTAAGAATTCCTCATTTAACATATTTCTCTGTTTGTTTCAAAATGGAATTAATTCCTTAAGTATTTTTAATTTTTGTGTTTTTATATTATTCCAATAATAAACTACAATTTATACTTTGAAAAAGCGTATTGACTTCAAATTCATTAGAAAATTTAGAAAGTAATATATTTAATTATAATTGTTATCAATAACCTCCCTAGCCCAAATCGACTCCATACAATGCCGAATGGTGACCCTATGTATTTATTAATAAATCCTGAAAAAGTATTTAATTCTAATTAAACTCAGCGACATCCATATCCCCCGATTCGACTCATATCTCGGTAGTTTATGCTTATTTTTCATAAGGCCCTTTTATCTCCATAGTATGTGATCATTATAGAAGTATGAAATTTAAAACTTCAAATTGTCGCTCTCGGCCGCAGTAGCCGTCCTCAACAATAATTCTGCCAGGAAAATAAATCGAGTTACTTTTGATCAAGCGTTCCAGAAAATTAACGTTTAAATTTCTAATTCATTAATTTATCTCTAAACGTTTCAGATTCAGTAGTCCACTTGAATACCCTGAGGTATGTTTCAATAACATAATATTTTAATTTGCTATATTAATATGTACGTGTATAATTATAAGAATTGTTATTTGCTCTCGTTAAGTGAGGAACAGCTGTTGGAAACGAGTGTCAATATTTGCACTTTTGGCCATTAAAGTGTGCCGGATTCTCGTGGGAACGAGTGTATCTAGGTATCGTACTGTAGCACCGTCGCCATCTATCTCCCTTTAATTGGGCAGGAGGACCCCGAGGGCGTAGGCGGACCGAGATGACGCTTAATGGAGCGGAAATATCGTGCAACTCTTGCGAGGGCGACACTTGTAGGTCAGACGGACGCTGCACCTGCACAAGGAATATCCCCGGCGATGAGGTGCGATGAGAAAAGGTCACGTACGAGTATGTGCGTGGAACTCTTGGCAACGGTTCATTCAACACCAGCTGGAAAGCAATACCGTACTCAACCGACCTTGACACAAGTGCTCTCATCAGTATATTACTGAAAGTTATCAACCCTCATAATTTTTTCTGTTATTAATACAATTATCAGGATACGTTAACTGGATTATTTTCTAATCTTCACATTTGCAACGACACAGATTCAAAACTTAATATAAATTATTTTTCTTGTAAACAAAGGTATATTAATGGTAAGATCAAAAATTATTTTAAAAATTCAATTTTACTTTTGAAACTGTAAATCAGGCAAAGAATATAATACTAAGCTTAAAAATATAATTAATATATGAAATGTTAGTAATGTTGTAAATAAAATAAAATTCAAAACTTTATATTGGATATACACCACTTGAAGAAAAATATTGTACGATCATAAAATCAGTTTAAATTTAAATCAAAATAATACCGTTCTGAGGACTCACAAGAGATACTTCAATCGTGAATTCAATTTTGAATGTACTATTATCCTCCATAAAGACTTAGAATTTCAGAGGCAATGACATTAATTTAAATAGAGAATCATTTGTAAATAACGAATGATGTAGCCGAAATCACAGTATGCTGATATTATTATTAGATTACAAAAACAATGTATAGCTGATGTCGGTCAATAAGTTTATTTTAGGGTTACAGGTTACATGACGGTAATCCACGTGGTGGCAACCCCTTTAATAGCATAGGAAGGGATTTGAAAGGGGGGATGAGGAAGGGTAGAGGAAGGTAGCCAAGGGTTAACTAGGGCTATATTTTAAGGATCCTTCCCGGCATTCGCCTAAAAGTAATGCTTTTTTTTAGGGCAACAGGCTATGAGGGTAATCCACTTTGGGCAACTCCCCTTTAATAGCATAGGAAGGGATTTGAAAGGGGGGATGTGGAAAGGTGGAGGAAGGTAGCCAAGGGTTAACAAGAGCCCCCGGGCTATATTTTAAGGATCCTACCTGGCATTCGACTAAAGAAATGCAGGGAAAACCCTAGAAAAACCTGCATCAGGTAGGTCGGGCATTGGGTACTTGTCCCACGCCCTTCCGATAGTGAGAGAGCAGTTTGCTGTGGGGAAGCAGCATTTCCTTCTCCGTGCCTCGACCAGTTTAGGAGGCAGCTGGCCGACTATTCCAATGGAAATAGCGAACAACTCTTACCGTATGCCCAAGGTCTGCGACCCCGGAACATACACCTCTCAAAACAGGCCGAGGTGCCTCGGCTTGTGGGAACCTTAGTTCAAAAACGGAGAGGAAAAGGCATACCCAAAGGTAGCCCCTTTGTATCTCTCCTAAAAGGTTCTGCCTGCGAGGGAAAATCCCTCGCAGGTTACCTGCGAGAGAATCCTCTCGCAGGCTTTTCGGCCTAAAATTAATGTTTTTTTTGTTTTTTTTTTAGGGCAACAGGCTACATGAGGGTGATCCACATTGGGCAACTCCCCTTTAATAGCATAGGAAGGGATTAGAAAGGGGGGATGCGGAAGGGTAGAGGAAGGTAGCCAAGGGTTAACTAGGGCCCCCGGGCTATGGTTTAAGGATCCTACCCGGCATTCGCCTAAAGAAATGCAGGGAAAACCCTAGAAAAGCCTGCATCGGGTAGGTCGGGCATTTGGAACCCTACTTTACCAATTCAGTTTTTAGGTGTAACCGAGAGAACTCATTGAGTTATTAGTTAGTAGGAAATTGCACAAGAATTTAGAGCCAAGGAGAACTTAGTAGAGGAACTAAATATTAGTTAGAGAAGATAGTTAAATAGTGAAAATAAATAAACACCCAGTAAGTAGTGTCCATAATAAATTACTACCATATGCAATGCTACTAATTACACATTTCATTTATTCGTGAAAAACTCTTCCGATAAATTTATTATACTTGTAAAATAAATTGTGAATTATATCAAAAATGAATTTTAATTGTAAATTATATCAATTATGAATTTTAATTGTAAATTATATCAATTATGAATTTTAATTGTAAATTATATCAATGTTTAAATAATTTCATTATAAAATGAATCACTAAATAAATAAATCGACCAACATGTGAGACGAAATTTAATAAAATAATAAATGACGTCGTTTTAACGTTTTAGAAATTTCTCTCAAAATTTTATTTATTTATTGAAATTTCAAGGGAAAAAATGTAAGTAATTATTTAATATTTTTATACGTTTATATGAAAAATTGATTTCATTAAATTTTTATGCACTTATAATTTTAGAATGCATCTATAGAAAATTGTATATTTTGTGCACCTGAGGATAATCCAAGTAAAGGAACCAAACATTGTGTCATTTTTTAATTTTACTTTATTAAATTTTTTCTGAGTTGTCATCCGGCTTATTTATTAATTAAAAATTCTTCATTCAACGAATTTATTTTCAATCTTCTCTAAAGTATGCTACTTTCATTCAGGTCGTACCTTTATGTTTTTGTCTCCCCTACACAATTTCTACGCAAGGGGAATACTCTTTCTGACTTCTTACATTTTGGCCATCTCTATTCAAAATAATTCCCGTTTGATTTCTGAGAAAGTGAAGTGACTATACGAATATATTAATTATATTTTAATGCTACTTGGGGAAGGAGACACATGAACATGGAAGTTGTTAACTCGTTAAGATAGTGTTCGTTAGTTCGCTGAGAACGAAATACAACAAGAGTTCAAAGCGTGATAAATCAATCGCTGCCCTTGCGATCGGCATCATCAGATTACGGTGCCAAGTTAACCTGCTGTCCGTCCACGCACTCGCACACGATGCAGACCTTGGACGAGGAGTTGCGTGGGCGCGGAAACAAGACCTTAAGTGAAGTGACGTAGAGAGAAGAGACGAGGCCTCCGTGGCAACTGGAGCGTATCAACCCGTGGGACTGAACCCAGGAAAAGGTGCGACCGACGGTATCAAGCAAAATTCCGTACTTGTATAAAAAAAAGAGACAAAGAGGAGGGAAATCGAACAACGGCACTTCCAAGCAACGTCAGTTACGTTTGCATCCTGGAGCTCCGTTACTATAGCACGCCACGTGCGGAATCGAGATGCAATTTCGTGACATGATTTAGCTTTTACCTGCAAGTAAAGAATCTGCAATCCAGCACAATACCTCACCTGACGCGACAGTCAGTTTTAATAATTAGTTTTACTTCCGTTCAATTTTTTGTATCATTTATTATAAATGACACTACCATTTTTAACATTCTCTATAAAAATATTCTATTTTAATATTAAATTAATTTAAAATTTCAGGAACTTTCGGTTTGTTTAACCATATTCATCAGTAAATTATGAACATTGATTGCCATCGTGCATAAAAATATTATCTGTTAATTAGTAGCCGTACTATTTTTATGTGTTCTTTTAATGGATTAATTTACTGTTTACAATTGCAGCCAGGCACTGACTGGTCTGTTTACATCTTGTATACAACTCTCCAGCATGATGTCTTGAGTATATTATTTATTGGAGACCATAATTGAAAAAATTCTGTAACTCGAATTTGATATAATATCAATAATTTTTTATAATGTTTTTGGTGTTCATACTAAACTTATTATATATATATATATATATATATATATCGTTATATATATATTTAGTTAAAATCTATTCAATAATATCAGTACACTTTATTTACCTAACAGCCAACGGAACTACAAGAAAATTATATGAATTACTGTACTGGTAAACAAAAAAATTATTACCCCATCAAAGTCACCATCAACCATTTAAATTGTAATACTGATAATATTTTAATTAAACCCGCTATTCCCTTAAATAATTAAAATCATTAAACCTTATTAACATTAATGAGTGTAAATGTATAATTTTCATAGTGTTGTTTTGTTATTAATTTAAATTTTGAAATATATGAAAATATATGTCACCAACTCATCAATATATAAAATTTTGTCTTAGAGCTCACGAACAGTTAAACTTAGATTAGATTAAGATTTAATAGCAATTCCAAAGAAGGTTTTTTTCGGCCGCATTTCTGCTTCTGCATATTTTCCTGTATTTTTTCTGTATTCTGTGTTTTTGGAAGTACACTCTTTGTTATTAATTAGGGTATTGAGAGGCTTATTTATTATGTAAAATTTGAGTGGATAATATACATTTTATAACCTGCGTCTTCAGTCAGGTTTCGTCCATTTCTCTCTCTCCCTATTCACGCAGTCCACCTGAAAAGTTTCGAGGATTGCAATTGGAACTGTGAACCACAGAGAGCAAAGTTTGCGAACTCTATCAAGATCACTGGCAAGACAATAGAGTTCCGCAAGGCTAAACGTTTGCCCTCTTCCGAGGTCAGGTTTCGTACACAAACAAACACAGATGCAAACTCAAACACGCACACACAAACACATAAATCTGCAATGCGGCCGGGAGAGGCTTTCTATTACTACTTCTCCATGACGAGAAAAAGAAATAATAATTATGTCTACACCCACGAGTAATTCCAGCTCCATTATTTAGACGTGACGCGTGGAGTAATAAGTATTGTGAAGAGCATTAATAACTTCCGTCGAGAACAGTTCCTCATTCCACAGTCGGTACTCCACCCACACCAATTCTTTGGTCTGACCATCAGTCGAGTAACGCTTAGTTATAAGGTGAATAAGATACTTGGGACCTCCCATTGCTCTCTATCTTGAAATAATCGATGAAATTATACTTTCCGCGGTGTTTACGATTAAAAACCATTGTAAATTCGTAAAATGGAAAATAAAACTGCGGACGGGGAAAAGTAGGTGAGTTGCTTATATCTGATAATTGTAATATAAGATACAGGGAAAAAATGTAATTTTTGTTGAATACTCCATGGTGTTTTGACAATGAAATTGAGAGGACTGTATTAATTAATCAGTTATATCAGTAATGTATTTCAAAATCCATGCATAGCTGATATTAAAATTCGTAAACTTATGTGATAATTCCTAAAATCGCCAATTAATAGAACGGCAAAAAATTTGCAGTATATCAATGCACTTTGTAAATATTTGGTAAGTTTATATTCCACCTGTTGGATTATATATCCATTTAAAAGCGTCACAACCAATATTGACTTTTCGAAACAAGAATAATTTGGAAGATAAATCAATTTTCAAATAGGCGATTATTGGAAATTTTTAAATAATTTCACAAGTTACCATTGCCGCCTCTGAAATAATTGAGTTTGCCTACTTCGTATTCGGTTGAAGCAGGAAAAACTAAAAATTGTTTAAATATTACATAAATCGGTTATTTATGATTATTGGTAACTAATTATACATCTAGTATAAAATTGTTAAAAAATAATCAACCACAACAATCTTAGAATTTTGCCAAGAGAATGAAGGTTTCGAATTGATATGTTTGGTGACTACAGATTGTCAGTGTTCTTTGATACGCGTATATGTTGGTCTTTTAGTTCGCCCAATGTAGCATGAAGTAAAATCAGAACAAGAGACTTTTTATACAATATAATATAAGCTATAGATGTTAAGTATTTACTTGTGTTTTTACCAAGAAGGAAAGAGTATTAGTAGATCCGTAAATAATAGATATTTGACATTTTTTAAAAAAATGGGGACGAGCTTCTGATAAGGGAGTACGAGAGAAACTTTGTATTGAGGTGATTGGGGCGAGTAGCAGTAGGGCATTGGATTTTTTAAATAGAATATTTATGCGTAAATTATTATATTATAATAACACGTGTAAATTGAAAAATTGATTGATTAAATATATATACATATGGATATTTTTTATGTTAGTTACTGGATTTTTTTAAAATTATAACTTTATGCATGGCACTATTTATGTATAAAAATAAAAAATTATTGGGGGAAACCTTGTCACGGGAGTTAAGTAGAACGAAGATTGGGAATCCCCGCTATAAAAAATAATGTACATTGAGTGCAACGTCAAAATAAATAATGGGAAATTTTAGTATTTCTAGCGAAATATCTATTCGCTAGTAGATTTCAGACGCAATAATTTCAAATCATAATGTAAAGTTTAATAATCGTAAATAGATATTATTAGGTTAACTAAAATAATGATAAAAATATTGAATTTACATGGCAAAACCATTAATGGCTCAACATGCACAGACGGCTGAGTTTAGGCAGGCGATGAGGCTCAATGGAATTTTCTACAGCCGTAGTATCGTAATTAATTTCGTGGTCTAAGTGGCGTGGACAGTAATGTATTCCATAAAGGACGAACCTTAATTGCCTTGTAGGGTGAAGACCGACGCCCTGCACTTTGCCGGCGCATTGAGACATTACCCCGCCCTACCTCGCCAGAGATGATGTTTGATTACCTCCATCTCCACGGAGCGTAGACAACCCACCTCCGCTCCTCCTGCCTTCTTTCTCTCTGTCTCTTTTCCTTTCACGGATCAGGTGAGCTGGCGTGCAGACCGCAGGATAAGACGTAGTTCCCTTCAGAGCTGTAACTGAAGATATCAAAGCACTTCCAGACAGGGAAACTGAACAATAATTATTGAGGAAGAAAATCACAGCGTGAATTTTGTTTTACTTGGTGCAAAAAGAGAATTCTCCATCTCACATACTATTTGGTGGATAATTAAGGGCCACTACAAGGCCTCAAATTCTGAAGTAATGTTTATTGCCATCTGATAGGTGTCAACGCGTGATAAGAAACACAGTAGTTTCGAGGAATCTTGGAAAGCTTTTGGCGGTCAAAGGAAATCTTTTACAAAATTCATTAAGAGAGTACTTGAAGAAGGTTTTAGAAAGAACTTCCGTCAGCTTCCAAGTGACGTCCAAAGTTATAATGTATAACTTACTGAGTGTCCGCGAAAATCAGTTGTGCAGACGTCTGGCTAAGGAAATGGATTTTATTCAGCGGGAGATGTAGGAGATTTGCACTTCCCACCTTGGATAAGGCAAACCAATGGAATTTGAGCAGAAATAGCACTGTTTGGCTAAATTTGGAATGCAGGAGATAATTTCGAAAATTAAAGAGTTAAAATCTTTGGAGGATATAGGAAAATAAAGCATTCGGCTCCACGTTGTTCTACAACCTTATTCCTAGTCGCTACCCAGAGAATCTCAGAGAACAACGTCTGCCAGTGATGAACAATGCAGCCGTCTTACAACGACGCCAGAGCCGATCACCCTGATTTATCACCACGCCAGACACAAAGAAATGAAATTCACGGGACACGGTGTCCTAATAAATATTTTTAACAAGTAACGCAATTTCCAGGAGCATAATTTGTTGGAAATGATAAAATAAATTTTTAGCCACATTTTGGTTCACCCCAAAATTTTGATTTTAAAGACCCTGAGGTAGAGAGTAAAACATTATCATTTTATTAATGGAGGATTAAAGGCAAAATTTAAAATCAAATTAAATATAAGAAGTTTATTTATTTTTGTATCAATTAAACGCCATAAATAAAATCCCCAGTGAGTAAACAGCTATAATAAATTTTGCAATAGTTTATGTTTGGACCGGTTAATCTAAGATTTTGTAAAGGGTTAACCAGTCCTTATAAAAAAAAACTTTTTATGGACCCATTTGAATAATACGTAATCGTGGAATTGAGTTTCCATTTCATTACCGTACAAATCCAGGCCAGTGTGACAAGTTTAAATACGCAGTTGAGGAGATTTACTTCGTAACTTTAACATTTTCTGTAAGTACTATCTTAAGTAAGGATATCACAAGTTGGCAAATGTCCCACGATATGTAGTTGCTATCAACTGCCTGACAATTGCGAGGAAACAGTACTAATCTTAACGTTTTCTCTGCCTCTTAAAATGTTTCTCTCACCCAACGACGCGTTTCTTTGAGTCCGTTTATGGCACGATTACAGAAATGTGTCTGCGAAGTTTCTTTTCAACGTGACGATAAAAGTCTCGTTACAACCTGGTACTATCATGTAATGAAAATGGAGGAGACTTTGTGTAACGTCAAAATAAATCACTTGTACCGAAAATTTAGGTGATAATTTTTAGGAGGTCTGAGAGAAACTTTTTGTACAGTAAAAGTTTACAATTTGGGAGTAATGGCAGCCGAATTAGCGATTTGGAACTTTTTACGGGACTATGAAACCAATTGTGGTCGTATCAGGGAAGCATGACACACAAAAAAGTGTTTTTCTTTTCTGTGGACAGACCGATGTCGAATTTAGTTTGAAAATGACGTTAAACCTTCCAACTAGTTAATTATGACATTCTCATTAGATTATTCTAAAGCAAAATTCAAGATGGTTTGAAGCAGTGGATGGAATTTTAAAACTGTTTTGAAATAAACACTTGAATATCAAAAGATCAGTCGACTGCTAAGAAGATGAAAGAGTTTGGTTTACAAACTAGGAAGAGTTAATAATTAATAACAGAAGAAAAAGAAAACGAAAGTAGGCGAAAAAAATAGACAGTTTAAGGGATATGAAGTTAGTAAGTAGATAACACAGTTACTAAGCACAGAAGTTTTAGTAAGATGAAAGGGATTAGTGTTGGGAAAAATTGACACAACTGGGAAAATAATCAGAAAGCCTGACTGAATTAACGGTAAACTACTTCTGCAGTATGAAGACCATTTCGATCATATAAAGTAAATTAAATAAAAAGACAGATAATTTTTACAACAATGTATAATGAATTTCAGTGTAAAATCTGTGGAGAACCAGACTTCTTCATAAATTTAATTTCAGAGTCTTATAAATAATTTTTTAAGTTTAAAAGTATTATATTATTGTTATTTAATACTAGTATTAAGTTAAATTATCAAAATTCCATTTTGTTCTTTTAAATATAAAACGCCAAGTCTAAATAATACTAAATCATAATATAATATAAATTCAATAAATGTCATAATTGTTCCATATTTTAAGACCGATTCTTATAGGCTCCTCAGCGGGTAAAAAACTTTATTTTTATTAGCTGGTATCGGAAATAACTTCTCAAACATCTACAAATTTCTGTTCCTTGAATATTTGATTTTAGAGAACTAAAATTGTCATTAACTCCAGGTGAGTATTATAAATATATCATTCAGTACTTTTTCGTGAACTTTAATATACAATAATAAATTATAATCATAAATATTTATTTATCATAATTGTATCCTGACTACTTAAATTTCTGATATATTAACCGAGTTAGGTTGTTTTCACCCCGTTAGTCATTTAAAATATTTAACTAAAATCTCTATTCTTGTAGGCACTTTCGATATATTTTTTGGTTCAACAAACTTATTTTCTTCTCGAGCACCCAGTTGAGAGTTTTCGTTTGCTCCAATCAGTCAAAAACATTAGTTCTACTTCCTATAAATTTATCTTTATTTATATTACATTTTATGCTCTACATACTAGTTTGTTGGCCTTAAATGAAAGTGAGGAATTTATTGTAATTTGCTAGTATTTCCCTATGTGTTACTTTTAATACATGAATATTACATATTTTTTATGGGAACCATGTACGTTGATGAACGACCTGAAAGAAACATCGGCAGCGTGCGAAAAACAGTATAAATTAATATATACCATACACATAATAAATATACAAAAAACGTATTGTATGGAATGATAAGTATTTTCAATCATTAATATCGATGACCTATTGCTAATTAAACAAATAGAAGAACATGACCAGGGAGAGCCACGGCGTGAAAAGTGTTCATCGCATCATCAGCCGGAAGTGATAAATAATTACCCCGGTGCAATGCATCTTGTCTCGTTAACTCTTACCATTACAATAAGCTAGACATTAAGGAGTGAGAAGACGTTATTCGTTGGCGAAATAATTAACGATTCTAACTTCTTCTCTCGAGTAAACGTTCACCTCTGTTCAAGAAGAAGTAGTAATAGTAATAACGCAATTATACCGACACATCCGCCGGACTAGCAATAAACAATGTTAATTACTGGATAAATTTTCGCCTCCTATATAAGGAGATGGTGTTGGTCGTCGCCTGCGGCTGGACTATTTACTTTTGCCTTTGGATGCGTAACACCTCATTGTTTTCATTAATTAACCTAGTGAGAAAATATTAATATCCCCTTGGTGTTCCGATGTAAGGTACTACCCATCGTTTTTCCAAGACCACCAGTATTTTTACTTACAGACATGCCTTAGCATATGCGACCTTGGCAAAATTTTATAATCCAAGATATACAGTTTTCAAAATTAAATGTTATACAACCGTATTCTGCACTTTAGGTCATCATTCTTTGAGAATAATTTTCATTCCTTACTATCAAACTTTTATTATTAACTTTAAGACTTGGCTAGATTTTTGTTTATTTATTTAACTGCTGCATCTTTATTACTAAAATTAAAAGAAGCAAAGAAAAAGACTTTAAAGGAAATTGAAAACAATATTTCTCCAACATCAACTGTAAATGTAACACAATGAATTTTACAGAACTGTATTGACGTATAATTTTAAATAACTGGGTGGTTATAAAATGACGCCGTAGGAACCAAACCAATGTAAAGAACTAATTATCAACTATTACTTCCCCATCCACAAGTGATATTATTTGCTTTTAGACGCGCACGTAAGGAGCTCTGTCAGGGTCTGTGACGCAAAATGTTACGTGTCACCTGCGGGCTTGATTATTAGTGATCTAAGTTAAATTATTATAGAATTAGCCTTATTGATGAAGATGGGAGGATGAAAAAAGCGCACTCTTGAGTCTTCCTACTACCAATTCTCACGACGTTATGAGATTATTAACATGAGAAAACTTTCTTGAAGTTTAAGATTAAAAGATGCATAATATGGAAGCAAGATAAAAACGTGTAGTCGGGACTAATGGGCTACTTTGGAGATGCAGACTTGGAGACGGGCCAACAGACGCAAAGGTCGATTACTACACAACAAATCAGATTTTGAACGTAAATAAAATTTTCAGATATTTGTAAACATGCACCATTAAGTATGTCCCCACGAAGTCATCCTGGGAGAATGAGATCTTGTTAAAAATTGTAACTTTTAAATTTAATGAAATTTAATTGTTGAAATGTTACAATTACAAAAAAAATCTTACAATTGTACATAAATCTACTAAATTTGCGAGACAGTGTTATAAAACAATTTTTTTATAAATGAAAATTGACAGTAATGCAAAAAAATCTGATTAAACGTCTTAAATCGTCTGAAAAATGTTTGCATATTTAAGAATATCGTTACTCCATCATTCTCTTGTATTTTCCTTCGTAGTACGAGGTATAGAATAATTTTTAATAATTTCAAGTTTATTTTTCAATTTTTATAATTTACCCCAATGTATTAAATTTACAAATTTATATATATATATATATATATATATATGAGTGTGTGTGTTATAATATATATTGTCAAAATGCAAAATGGTATTCGAAATTTTTTTTTATTTGTACAGAAGAATATGGCTAACCTCCGAAGGTTCCTACAAAATTCTAAATTGAAGTTTTAAAGATGAATTATTAATTTTCTCATTTAAAACATTGACGTGAATTATAAAAATTTAACATTTCATCCACTATCAGTTTTTATTATAAATTGAATATTTTTCATTCGAGTGTATTCTTTCTAAGATTAAACGAAATTTTGGTACAGAACTTATCCACTGGCTGAGAAAAAAATTCATATACTACCCCAATTTTTAATTTATTACTGTGCTGAAATTTTGTGTAGGCAAAGACCTCTGACAACTTTCATGATAAATTCTGAATTTTGTGTGTATTTATCGCTCTCGATTTTCATGGTCTTTTAGGAGAAATTGTAAAGGAGGACGCCCATAGCCTTGTGTTAGGAGTTACACTCGGCAAACTGTTATCAGAAAACGTACGCTATCTTTAATCAGTATAATCCTAAAATAAATTTATAAACCTTTATCGCCTCTATCGGTACAAACAAGACGTAGATTAACATCTCGGGTAAAGTATACGTGTCATTTGTGAACATTAGTAGACACTCTGACGATTTACGTGATATTATCTCTATTACTTTCATTCCCCTTGCATGAGATTGGTTATCATACACGGAAACTCATTTACGAATCCTTGAATTAGTTTTCTTACGTTAATATGTTACTCCCCTCTATCTATTGTAAGAATATTTTACTTTGCACGTTGTAAATTCACGTAGTATCCCATTTATGTCTACTACTATTCTACACTTTATTTACTGGATTTCGCTCCTCAATTGTTCTCGTTTCCAACTATCTTTTCTCATTACAACTTATCTGATTGAAGTAAATCCCTGTATTACCTCGTATTTTCTGTTGATCAACCGCGTGCACGACCCTGATATATCATAAAACAGAGCGTAGTATAGTAGTAACGGTTACACTAATGACGTCATTTCTTGAAGCTCACTTAGATTTAGTTTAGGAGCTTTCAAATTAAGGTTTATTTTAAATGTACAAATAATGAAAAAATATTAATACAATTTATACACCACGTGCTTAAATATGAGACGAATAATGTTATGAAAAATGAAGTTAGTGATTGTAGGAAAACGGATTAAAAAAACTGTTAGTTGGCAAGTTGGATCTTAATTTTAACTCACAACAACGCAGTAAAAATAAAATACGGTCATAATAAGTGGGAGAGTGAAATTTAAGAACTAAGTGAATTCATTAAAAAGTATACAAACAGTACAAGACAAATAAAAAACATAAATGAAAGTAAACGATGCCAAACCCTGAAAAATAAAATTCAAATAACTACTGTTAATGGTGGCAATATAAACATTATTGAACGAATTGAAGACCAATTTTGGGAATGTATAGACTGCCGTCTAGGCGTATTATTTAACATCATTTTGTATATATAAGAAGAGTAATAGGGTATATGCAAGACGAATTATGGGAAAACGTAGAAGATTCCTCTATTCGCTCATACTTATGTGAGGATGAATTTATTAGTGACCTGACTGTAAACCAATCTGACGCCGGTACGTCATATCACTCAAAACTGCCTGAACAAGAAAAACACTGAAACAAATAGGGTTACTGATTGAGACAAGATTATATATCACGAAAATAAATTTGATTAAATCGCAGAAGGGCCAAAATGAACAAATCTGTTATTTTATTTTTATTTATTTCTTTTATTTGCCATCGAAAACGGAGATATCTTGAAAATTTAAAATAGGTATAAAAAACAAAAATTATAGCTTAGAAGATTGAAATAGCGTCTTCGGAGCTACAGAAACCTTATCGTACAAGAAAGAAGAACGTTAATCAGCCTTTTCCAGTGCCGTCTGCTGCGACCAAAAATAAAGTGCAATCTATGCATGTTCTTTATTAATTTTCGGTAAACTCCTGGACACAACTATTATTTTCTAAATTACCATCCTATACTAAAACGTGTGATCCTGGGGCACGAATTATGTTAAATTTTAGAATTAAATTCTATGTAAGTAAAAAATGAACGTATTGAATTCTAAAATTAATTTTATTTCTTTCAACCCGGGCAGTGGTTACTGGCAATTTTTTCTTGTCTTATAGATTTTTCACGCTTTCCTAATGCCGTTCACAAACAGTCCAATACCGAATCATTAACGTCACGCTATAAAGAGTAGTTTATCGAAGACAGGCATCAGATAAATTCTATGAGATGCAAGACTTATTAACGTAATGTTACTGCAGTTCAGCTCTTGTTGGTACGTTCGTGTTTTTCGCCTAGAGAGAAGGTGCATAAGGTCACTTTTGAGAGACGTGAGAAACGAGCCCAGCAGTGCTAACCTCGTGAGTGTGACATATGGAAATGCAGGGACAAACAGCACCCTGGGCGATGCGACGACGAGATTGCTGCTTTAGGTGGGTTTATTTTCGCTGACAGCTCGGGAAGATTTCGCGTTCCTTTTTAAATATTCCGCCGACGAGCGCCGGGTGCTTTGAAGTCCGTGCAAGATGACCTTCCAGCAGTGACGAGGCCCAACCCTGGGTCAAGGGCCAACCCTCGAGGGAACACCTGCGCGTGACGTGAGGACTGAGCCCGATGGTTATCTCAGCGTTGGCGGCGAGTTGGGTGTTTCGGTAGCCTCATAATTTGGGCCCGGGAGGGAAGAGGGGGACACAAGTTCTTTTAATAAGACAAATGCTACCAGATCTTGCGCCGTACATTATGGTTACTCCGCAGGTGGACAGAGTGAAGGAGAAAAAAAATAGAACATTCCGACTTGAGGTCGGACTTGCTTGGCAGAAACACTTGTTGGTTAAAACAAGAGTAAGACAGGTGTCTAGCTACAGGACGAAAGGCATTACTACAACTTGACCCTCATTATAATTTATATGTGTATGGGATAGATAATCTTTGAATGTTTTATGTTAAATTAAACATTAAATAATTCATAGCAGTATCGCTGCTTGAAATTTGTCATTTAGTTATAATAAAATATTTTGAGTTCACCGGTGGTTTCTTAAATTTACTCATTCTTGCATTAAGTGTTCTCATTTATGTATAACCTACCTTTTTTTCTCCTTAAAATATAAAATTTGTTTATTTCAGTATTAACTTAAATTTAGTTTTTTCATTTGCTCATTTTTATATTAGATTTTTCTGAAATATTTAAGAAATTACATAATATTGTCTGCTGACTTGACCTATCATGCTTCTTAAAAATACTCAATAGAGGACCAATGGAATAAATAAATCTAAATTATTTATTGGTTTTATCTGTCAAGTTAACAAGAAAATTATTTTGTGGAAGACGGAATAGTACTTTGAACACTCAGCTGACCTTGTTGACACAAGTGTCCGAGTGTCCGACTGTAAAGGTTATTTTTGTGTGCATTAGCACCCAATCGAAGACGGCACAGTTGCCTTGTTGACGCCGCTAGGACAAATGAGAGTGATCGAAAATTAAACAGACTGTTTTTTACTGTTGTACTGTGTGTTGTTTGCGTTGAGAACCGCGTTGTGGGGAATCGCTGTACAGCGCGGTATACCGTGGGACGACAACATTTGATTTTTATACTTGCTATTTAATTAGTAATTAAAAGGCGTTGAATGGTACAAGTAGAAAAATTATTGGGGACAGTATAATGTAAAATCTCGGTGCGAATTGAAGACTTCAAAGAGGACCTGTATCACTTTAAGTATGAGTGCGTGTACGTCTATTCCTCTCGTTTTCTCACACTCAGACGTCACGGACACTAACATGAAGGTGTATTTGGAAACATAATTGCCCCACAATTGATATGCTGTTCCTGAGAGATTGAATCTTTAAACGGAAAAGTGGTCGCACGCGAATCTTGTTAGCGGTATTTGGCACGATTCCTTCCACAGAAAAAGTTCTCATGTGTGTATACTAGTCAGACTTGGATTACCAATAGTTGAATATTATATTATCAACATAACGTGTTAAACTAAAATTCCACCTTTGAGCGTGTTCAACCTTACACTGCCCATAATATTTATAAGACCACATATTCAGTTACGATACAACATAAGATTAATTGCGATGATTTTCTTGTCAATCCACCTCCTTTTAGTGCATCTTTATTCTATAATAGATATACGTAAATCATTAAATGATACAATATTTACGCTTTCATTTTCGGGTTCGATTCCCGGAACATTTCATTACTTCAGTATTGGTGTTTTCACGATCAACCCAAATCAATATTAATAATCTAAATCACTCTTACACATTACGGAAAGACGTCGGGTACTAGTTATAAATAAATTTTATTGTAACAAATGCTCACAGCTTGTTTCATCGATTAAAGCTTAATGCTCAACTGCATTGAAAAAAAGAACACACACCTCTTACAAGTTTTGAAATTGTAATACCATTACGATGCAAAAAAAAATTGAGGCCAGAGAAAGTTTTGAAAATGTTTTCTTCAAATCCTTTGTTAAACAAGATTGACGTACAACAGGTAAAAGTGGTAGATCTGTTTAGATTGAAAAAAGGATAGCTACAAAACAAGCGAGCAATCATATGTATGAATATTTGATGAGAAGTTATTGCTTTTTTTACTTGCAGTTCGTGATGAAATGAATCAAACCTTAGTCGTGACCATATTCAGAACAGCCTAATTGAAGACAGCTTTGCCGTAAGTATTGGAGGATCGGAAGGTTAATAACGTGGAGATAATATATATCTAATGAAAAACAAGTCATAATAATGCGACGCGATCTTGCACTGACAACGTTAAATATTTTAGAATGGTAAAACAGGAACAAGTGTAAGTAAACTGCGGCTGCATTTAACAAATTAGTGAATCACAAAACATATTATTTATTGAAAACAGCGGACGGTAATGTAATTTAATTATTATTGGTCATTTATAAAAATAAAGTTTAATGAAAAATTACAATTTTTGCATATAAAAATTTATTATACAGGCTACGATATTCGTCCTAAAATTAGGATCTCTTCATATAATGACAATGTATAGTTAGGAGAACTTTAAAACTAAATGATAAATTATTTATATTTTGATGTGATGGCGTAGAACTTTCAAATAAAAAATTATTTAAATTTCACTATTAAAACCAATAAAATTTCAATTTGAGAGATACACAGCATATATTTCATATTCAACGTGAGTCACGTACTCACCTTATAGAAATTTCGTGTAAAGATAATTTGGTTATTTACTCTGGATTTCTGGAATACTGTACTCACCTTAAAATTATCTTTAATCTAGTCTCTGAAGGCGCTAAATCGATTCTAAGAATTAGCACAACGTTACCTCATGCAGACCCAGTAACTTCTTCAGCCTCAATCACGTGGTTTCTCAACTTCGAAATTGTCATTCTAGTCCCATTACGGAGGCCTGCATTTGATTGTACAAAGTAAGCTTTTATTTTTTTTTAAAAAAAAAGAAAATAATAATGACTGACGTATTCGTATCACACTGAACCGAGTTTACCCGATCTGTAGCCTACGTTAGACTGCCCCGAATTAACATATGTATATCACTGTGTTCCTAAATGTCCATCACCTAGGTTTCCATGAACAGTACGTGTGTTCCCTCCTACTAATTATAATTGCATTTAACAAAATACGATGTGCAGTCGTCCAGTGGCCTGGGGTTGTGGAGGAGATAGGCCGGAGCTCACTTTAACATTAACTTTTATTATGTCAACCTGTAATGAAAAATTATTCTGAGAACATTGATGCCAGGACATATTTTTTCTTCAGTTCAGATTATGTTGTACATCAAAAAACCTCATCCGTAAGGAATTAATGGATGATAAATACAGGGTGTGGTAAGAAGACGTTGTCAGTGTCTATATATCCCGTTCGTAAGAAAATAATTAATTCTGTTAAGAATGATAGTACACTTCCGGCTGCTTGTCTCCAATGGAGACTGTACCCCCCTCCAACTTCTCCTTTCTTCTTCTGAGAATATTATACGACTTGCTATATTTCAGTGCACGTCTTCTTCACTGTATGATTCTCCATGAACTCGTCCCCCCATCTGTATTTTCTGGAATTCACGCTTGCTTATTTCGTTTCTCCATTTATTAATTTTGCCCGGAAGAATCAATTTCGTAACTTTTTGTCGTCTTTTTTACGACTTACCAACTCCCTTAGGTTGTATTTCAATATTATATTAAGTTCCACACGTTCATTTAACCTTCCAGAGTTATTATTCAGTCTTGTGAACTATGAATGTCTCCATTAATTGCTTCTTCTGCCATTTACAATTCCGTTTTCAATCCTATCAGCAATTTTATATTAATTTTATATTAACACCACTACGTAATGTTAGGCATCCTTTCACATTTCTACTAATGCACCTTTGCATTCGTAAATTGTAGGTTTTTTTTCACGATTTTTGCCGACCCAGTCTCATCTCCAGAGGGGTTGTCCTCCCGCAAATTTTCGCGAACACAAGACACAGACGTCAAGGCGAAGCAGACCTGTATAAAGCTGACGTAAGTATGACTCACGAGTGTGTGTGCGTGGAAAACGTGTTCATTAAGTCTTCCCGGACCTATTTGGTTAAGTGGCAGACGGAGGTTGTGGAGGGTCAAGCCAAGCAGGCCAAGACGACAAGTGCAATAAAGACGACAACGTGGAGGGGAAAAACGCTGCGAGTTGTTGGCACCTTGTCAGGAGGACGCTCACAAATAAGAGGAGACAGAAACACGATAGCTCGACAGTTAGTCTTCCTCTGGGTGGCCCTATCACCACTCTCTAAACTACACACGTTGCGTATTCTCGCGGATACTCAGTAAATTCAGCCACACCTATACCTATTTCAGTATTACTGAAGAGAAAAGAAAATAATGCTTCCTGAACTCAAACTTAAGCTTACGTCAATTAATTATACGTCGACGTAATTCACGTAAGTATTATGTTTCTTAACAATTATTTAAGTGCGCAACATGAATAATTATTGTCTTTTTTTTTCCTTTTCAATTTTTCAGAAATTTCCCAGGATATGCATCAGTATGCTATCTCATTCTAAACTCAAACAGTACAATATTATCAATATTGTTTAATAATTATTGAAAAAACTATATTTTGTCCAAAAATTTCATTACCATTCAATGCCATCAATTTATTTATTCTCCTTTAGTCAATTTAATTAGTTTACACTACTGTAGGCTAGTCTCTAAAACTATTAATATTCTAACAATATCGATTAAAATTACAAAGATCGTTCACATAAATCGGTAATAATGCATTTACAAGGTTCAATGTTTAGCTAACATTGTAGTTGTTATAATTTAAAGGCCTGTTTCGGCATTAAAACCCAATATTGTTTCTAAAAAGCAAATTAAAATTCTGGTCGTAATTTCAAACTCATAGATATTGAATATAATTATCAGTCAGATTAATCGAAGACATGTTACATATACTAAAATTTCTTTAGGAGTAAAAACTGACCCATTTCTGAATGAGCAATACCTTATTAAAATCATATTTTTTCTAAATACCATCTATTGTTTATAATAATTTACACATTTCAATTAAATATTTATAAATAAAAATTGTTCACTGATATGTATGTAGTGTGTTCAAAACAACAGTCAAAATACTAGCAATATCATTGATTGTTCTTCATTCTATGTTAAATAATCCACGTTAAAATTTGTTTTATAAATAAAAAATCTGCAGGTGACGGTAATCACCATGAATTTTAATTATTATTAGCGTATTTTATTTAGGTTTCAATAATTAATCATTAAATGTTTTTAGGTTATAACATAATTAATTAAAAACAATTAAACTTGAAATTACTGCTTTAATATCATAACAAGATAATAAAAAAAATTCATTTAAAAATTAAATTAATATTGGATTCTTCTGTATTGTAAAATCAGTAAAATGGACCAACATATCCCTATGATGCATAATAATTGGAACAGAAAATATTTAACCAAATATTAGTTGAAAAAATTAAAAGTCCTGTCGCCCAAAGTAACAGTGATGAAATTTAATTATTCTGATGTGAATAATAAGTATATAATAAGAATAGTAAAATTCAAGTTGTAACTTGATTTTAATTTTTAACAATTATGTAACGATTTTTTCCCTTCTCGTTTAGTTATGGTTTTATCTATTTACAATAGTTTTCTGATTTCCATTTTCATTTCCGTCTTAATGATTTTTTTTTTCTTTTATATATGTTTGTGTTTTGTTCTTACTTTTGTGTGTGCCCTTGTCTTTGGTTTGAGAAATTTAATGTTACGTACTTCATTGGTGTCTTCGTTATGTATGTATAGGTCGTGAGATATAGAAAGTCGTCCAAAACGCGCAGTTAGAAGGGAGATTTCCGCTCCTGCCTACCGGTCATTGAACGATTATATATATAAAAAATGAAAAATAGGCTTTCGAGTGTTGTCAACTGACCAGTGCAGTTATGTCTCTCTAGGCTCTTCTTAGCACCTGGCGAAAGGTACAAGGATCCCAGAAACATTGTGTGGTATTTATATTACCTTTTTGTCTGTATTGGTTATCTTTCTTATTCATGATTGTATATATAATCATTCTTTGAGTTGTCCTATTTCCTCAGAAAGGAAGTAATGTAATCAATACATCAAATCTCTCTGAGTTTCCCTACTATTCTTTATCATCCCTGAACATTTAATTCCATAGCTTACTCATAATAAATTTATTTGCTTTGTCTTGTTTTCAGTCTGCTTCTTTTAGAAAACACAACTAACTGAGTACAATGTAAAACTAAATCCTGTGATACAATGAGGTTACTAAAAGACAAAACAAGAAGGAGATCCGTATGAAAGGAGCCACGTAACATAAAACAATGCACTGACATGCTCATTAAAATTCAATACGATGGAACGGCTCGAGCTGAGGCAGCGGAATTGTCACTCATTTGCTGTGATCGTGGAAAGGAGGAAATATTCGTTCTGTTGAGAAGCAATGAATCGCACCCTGAATACAGTCCGCTTGTTAGATATAACTAACGGCTTTTAACACTAAACCAAGAAGGCGTTTCTACTTGTTGGCACGAACACCGTTACGTCCACTAACAATAGCCCCATAAAGCTAATAACAACGACAATAACGAAAGGTTAATTCTTTCTTCAGATATGGCACATTTCTAGTGCAACCTTGTGCATCGATCCGACACTAATTGGGACCAGTTAGTGGTGACACAAGGAATAAATCAGCGGCTGGTTGCAGGAGGTTACACGAAAAATATATTAAATGACCACCAATGTGGCCGTTAATCCTGTAGATCGAGAACTGGATCAATTTTATACATGTAGTCTCTCTAACCTAAGTGCGCTACAGTAGATGGTACTAATAACAAATATCTTCTACTGGTCGGATTGTTGCTGCAATCTTTCTTAGTCCGTGATACGCTGTTCCCTCAAAATTCACGTCATGTACCCAGCAACCTAATCCATCATGATTTGCATTTCCTCTACCCTTCCGCATCCCCCCTTTCAAATCCCTTCCTATGCTATTAAAGGGGAGTTGCCCAAAGTGGATTACCCTCATGTAGCCTGTTGCCCAAAAAAAAAATTCCCTCAAAATTAACTAACTCTGAACGGTGCGCTAGAGATCAATATAATTATAAATTTTTAAATCTGTATAATCAATAAACATTAAGAATTCTGAACTGTAAGACTCTATTAAGTGATTATGAATGTTCTTAGAACCAATTTCAAACCCAACGTTTCCCAGTAAATTCCTGATAAAGCAGAAACCTCATTTAACATATTTTAGATTTTTTTTCAAAACAAAAGCAGAACGATATTGCTTCCGAGGGGTTAAATATAAAAAATATATGGTGTATAGTATATGTAATATTTAATTTTAAAAATGTGTTGTTCATTTAACAAATTAAAATTATAAGCCTTTACGTGTTGAATTAACTATAATGAATATAGTGTTGAATACAAGGAGTCTAAACAAGAAAAAGAAGATGTGAGATTTAAAAAAAGACATACGACTGTGCACTGCTTCCAGGAGACGTTGAGAGCAATTGGATATTTAACCTGGATGATTTCTGCTCTTCGAATACATCAGTTCAATTAATGAATAACGATATTAATTACAATGTGAATTTTTTTGCGATTCATGAACTGTATAGATTAAATTAGTTAAATGTATTGGAAGAAATTCGGAAGTTTATACAAACAATTTGTTTGGATCAAAAGTACAATTATATCCTGCAAACCCCCTCCAGGAAATTGTACAACATATAATGGCAATGAATCTCAAAACAATAACAATTTATTTGAAAGTGTATATGTACATCCAGTGGAGACGTTCACCGGCTTTCTGCGTGACGTTAGAAATTTTTAGAATCGCCTGACCAACTCCTGGCAAATATATCCGTTCCGCGATCATCACAATATATATTCTTCTTCTGTGTTTCATAGTTTCCCGTGTATTTAATCTTCGCATTTCGTGAGAATTCTGAGCCAAAAGTGTGTTATCAAATATTTTAACGACCTTAGTTGACGGTCACCACAAAAGAATCTAACAGTACCTTCGGTTTATAGCTTCATCCTTAAGTGGATGCTGGTCAGAGATGCTTTCCAGATTCTAGATTTACTAAATCACGTGAAATTCTTTTACTCACATTTAAGTTACTGCCCCACACTTCCAATAAAGAGTCATAAGGGAAAAACATTTCACAGGTCTTGAGAATGTTTTTGGTGGTCCACCTGTTGCGCGAAATTTAAAGTGTATCGCACCAAGGGCCTTCGCGGGTCAGCGGCCGTCCAAGACACGCAATTCTCTCGGGGTCAACAATTGTAAACGAGATTCCCGTCTCGATACAGCACACGCAAATCAAAGCTAACCGCCACTTAGCGGTCGGTATTTCACGGATGACCTGCCAGCCGCTCTGCTGTTTCCTCGTTGCCGCTTCCGGAGGTCGATGATACGGGTCACCACCACGAGAACAACCATACCATCTTCCAACTCCTTCCACAGTGTCACTCACGCCAACCTAACTCTCACTGTCCTCCTACACATCATAACACAAAATATTCGATACGAATTTTTTTAAAATGAACAGATATTATTTTAGGTCAGCCATGATTGTTGATAGTCATTTTCTACTTCCTTTTAGAAAATTTTATATCTTTCTGAAACGTTAAAGCAACTACAAGCTTTTTTCCGTCTCAACTGAACGAGTTAATGCACATCGCAACTCAGAGAAATACTTAAATACAATTCTAGTGGCAGTGCAATTAGAATAATCAGCGATATAAATAACACCAAGCTATAAATGTTTAAGTGAGTGGTACATTACTTAAATTTATGAAGGAGGTCGGGACTTAATGTCCATCAATTAACGCAGGGTTCTTTTTAGAAAAACATGTAAAACATTGAAGAGCCAATAACAAACCAGAAGGAATGGACTCATAAATCCTTATCGTCCTTAGGTCACTTGCGTGACTTAAAATAAACTATTATTAATGTATGACAGTTGCATTAGTGTGAAGACGACTTCGTAATTGAACTCAGAAATTAATAAGTCGTCAAAGTTATGTTTTTAAATGTCAATATTTTGACGATAGGTAATATTATTTTTAGATAAATTTTGACAATACGTTACAGGAATGTGTAATGATTTTTTTTTCATATGGCACATGAAGAAACATAAGTGTGTATCGTTAAAAATGTGTTATGAATGTGTAATTTAAAAAATACAGATAAAATTAGTTGGTGTCATAATGTTTAAACTGATTATATATAATCTTGTAAATTGATACAGATGAATATGGCTTAAAGAGCCGAAAGCTCCCGTGCTTCGATGTGAATTTTATAATAATTCCTGAGGACAGTTGCGCTTGGTTGTTTGTATATTAAATACAGTTTTCTCTATTACGATGTTTTATAACTCATGAGCACAGTATTATAAGCATCAGTAAAGGAGGTAAAGAATAAATTTATGCAATTTGGCATCACATAATTTTTTTTCTGCAATTTTAAGCTGAATCGCTAATTGTGTGAAGAGACAATGATGTGGCTTCAATGGTGTGTAAATAATTTTTGAAGACTGAACGAGAAGCCATTTACGAGAATACTATGGCATGAAGTAAATTATGGCAGATGCAGCGGTCCCTCACACCTGTAGATGAAGCCGTCGAGTTCTCTCTCACACACCGATTTAAGGAAACCCCAATACTCGATTGGTCTCAGTTATGTGGCTTGTTACAAGAAGCTGCACCACAATCCACGGAGAGAACATAAAACCACCGCGTAGCGAATCTTCGTATTTGCGAGTCATCACAATGGGGTTGAAGACCTGGAAATGTTAGACCAGGAAATGCGGTGACTAGTTTCCGAGAGGAACTCAGAATTCGGCGAAAAAAAGGAGGGAGTTCTTATTATTCTTTTCATTACTCGTCGTACATTATTTGAGAGCAACAAAATAAATTTCAACGAGATAGTTCAAATCATTTTGTTCTTATTGCTCTTGTGTTTTTTAATCACCTGACTAAACCAACGAGGATTACGGGAAACGTTGAGTGGTATTTAATTTAGCACCTAATTTTGTCTGTTATTTGGCTATTTATTTATCAACATAGTGTACAAAGAAGATTTATATTTTAAAATTTCAAAGAAAAAATCATCCGCCTTCAGATTCCACACAGAAATCGTGCGCTACAGCAGAGAGCAGGACAAACATGACCAGCTGGCTGCATTAGTGGAAGCGTGTGCTACGCAAGGCAGGCAGTTTAAATACCTCACTACCCAAGCACAAATTCGCACTTTTAAACACAATTATTATTAATTCTTCCATCATTAATTTGTGTTGTAGCACTTATGTGCTAGACGCATTCTAGTCATTATTCTTCGTTTCCATAGAAATAATTCGACAAATATGCAAGAATTCATGACGGACGAAATTCTAACGTACAAGGTGCGAATTGATTTATGCGTGTCAGAATCACCAGTTAAAAATGTATCAAACCTATTGGAAAATTGCTTAATTCCCAGTTTTCCGTTTATCAGACAGGTGGAAACGAGCACCTGCCTTCGACGTGTGTGTCCTTATTTTCCAAGGTTACGTTCTCCCACGTTGACAGACAGACATGTTGTTTTCCCCTGCCTGTGTCTGTCCAATTACCTTGGTTATGGGTAAGGTAAGTAGGTAGAGTCAACCTATGACCCTTCTCTTCTGTATATTAAAACTGTCGAAATGGTCATCTAGGTACAGACGTAGAGACACTCACCTTCATTGTAGTCAACTTGTCTTATTAACATATCGAGAAATAAAGTGAATTTTATTTGTCCCTCTTTTACATATGTCTTTTTGAAATCCGTACAATTAACCTACGCAGTCAATTGTACAACAATGAACTGCTATATTTCACGTCAAACTCAATTAAAATAATGAGACAAATTTATTATGTATTTTAACCGGGAGGAAAAATCATATGCACTAAACATAAATGAAATTAGTTTAAGAAAGGAAACGTGTTTTTCAGACAAGTTGGTGAGCAAAAATATACAGCCGTTTATTTCGGGTTAGAAAATAAAAAGAGTCTGACGAATACGGTGAATGTGGCAACAATTTAAACTTCGGTTTCACAATTCTCACCATTGTCTTGATGAAAGAGCAGGTTGGTTGCGTCATTGTCCGCAAATGTGGCACACAACTTACCGATATTTTTTTAGACTTAATTTTAAATCTACAATTAAAACCCTCAAAAGAAATAAAATAAGCAAATGAAAAGGCTAGGCGTCACTTTTTGAAATGAAAACAATTACTTCGGATTGAAGATTAATAAGAAATATAGCCAAATGCAGTCAAACTCAATCATCCAATTATAAACAATTTTAAACACTGAAGAAGGTATTCAATGGACACGTTTTGATTTCTCTAGACGTTTTGTCTTTCAAATAGAGATCACTATCAGAAAGTTTTTATTTTCATTGCTTGAGAATAACACAGATTATTTGTTTTGAATGATAGTAAAACGCGATGACGCTGAAAATTCGGCCGTGGTACTCCTCAATAATAAAAAATTATTCTCTTAGATATTTTACTTATTGACCTTCCCTATATCAATGACAGAAAGAGGTATTGAAGGCGCGTATTGGAAGGAATTCAGTGGCATACATTACGAATTTACCCTTAAAGTAAGTTAATTACGTTCTCTCCCGTAATTACAGATCTAGCATTACATTCCAAAAATTGTGCACAAAATACAAGTAAAAAAAAAGTAATGCGCTAAGGAAAACAAAGAGGACCGTATTGACTAGTTTGTGTGACAATTGACGAGAATAAAGTGTCAATAGGTCATCGGAGAAATATGAAAGTACAGTGGAAATACCACATTACAAAAGTCGATATACTAACCCAGATCTGAAAAGAAGCGCTTGTGACTAGAAGGGACCCAGAGGACGGACATATTATTATGTAAATCAGGGTGTGTAAAGCACAGAATGAGATGGAATGGCGTGTAAGGTTTGATAGGTCCTTAAATACGCATTGCAATAGGTTCTATCACTGATGACGATGATGGTACACTGCAATTTATTTCATTATTCTCATTGTCATATGCTCTAAAACCGAAGAGAAAATACCAAAACAATGTAAAATTTAGTATACATATTAATTTGCCCTTTTCTTTCGTCGTCTGTCATTTGGCTAATTTGATGACTTTTTCTATAGGTGTAATTGTTACACAGTTTCCAAACTCGTGCAAATCTTCTAAAATGTCCCTTACTTCTTTATATTGTGTACTTATTTAAACTAAAAAATATATTTATAAATCTACCTTTCAAAACGCTCCAGTCTTTTGTTTTTTTCGAACTGTCCAAAACCACTATATATTTTAATACACTTACCTAACAATAACTTCTTGAAAACTAATAAGTCGCACCCTTAAATCTTAATAAGTGTTGTTTTATTAATGGGTATTTTGAATTTATTTTTTAAAACATAAGATCCATGCTCGTAACTCATTTTTGTGCCTGGCTCAAAGAAACGTTTTTCAATGTCCGAATGCCGCACAGTAAAACTGTTTTAATGAGTGGAAACCAAAGACAACCTTGCGTGTTATATATTTACTCTTAAGGTCACTCGCTACCATGGCGAAGGTTTGAAATATCCCAAAAGTAAAGCACGCGTTCACTAAATTCAAATCTATTTCCTTGATTAAGATGTATTGTCAGTTTTCCACGTCTTAATTATTTGGTCAATTAAATTTCCCTGTGCGGTATTATTACGTGTGGCATTACGTGTTTGTGGTGGAAAGACGCAAGGTGTCGGTTGTTGTAGGACGAGCGTGGAGGTTGCTGAAGCCAGTGGAGCAGCTTGCCTACTCAGAGATCGCTGAACCTTGCTGTGATTCATCTCCTCTTCACGAGAAAGAGAAGGACACACACACCGAGAGAGAGAAGGCGTGAGCTCACAGTTCACGTCCGAGTGCGAAGGATACTCCGCAAAGAGAGGTGAAGCGAGCGGGGAGGGAAAATAAATAAAACGAAACAGAGCAAGGCGAGTACTTTACAGGTGAATTGTAGAACAGCTGACCTTTTGAAGCAAATTGTACGAGAACTGGACTTCAAGTCACGAACAACTGTTTCTTCCAAATTGCACACTGTTATTATTGAAAAAGTAAGTACATCGCATCGGTTATTTGTGTTCGCATAACGTCAACCTTGAGCAGTTGGTTGGACTGGTGTGTCGTGTCACCATTAAATTAATCAAAAAAACAATTGCTGAATTATATCAAACGCCCATTTGGATACTATGAATTTCATCTGACAAAATTTTTAAGGATTGAACGTAAAAATGTCTGCTTCCAGTGATTATAATTCATATGAATTGGTTATCATTAATAACGTGTTCTTCAGGTACCCTTCGAATTTTATATTTCAATTCTGTGCGACATTGCTTTATAACAAAGAAGATTGTGATTCTATAAAAATATATATTATTGACAATAATAATTAAAACGTCTCAGGATGATTCCAACACCTTGAAAAGAAAGTGAAAACGAGTAAGCGCATACTCGTATGAGGAGGAATTCTTAATGTGAAAAAGAGTACTGTTACTACCACGTGGTTCAACCACACAAATATAAATTCTAATAAGCAGGAAGAAAATGTGCAAGAAAAATCAGGCCTGCTCTAAAGAAAACGACTTACTAGGATATATATATATATATTCAAAAAATATTCATCAAATTTTATTATTATTATTATTTTATTATTATTAATAAAAATGCTAAAATTTCATTTTTGGAAAAAGATCCCAAATAAACCGTTAAAAATTATTATAATTTAGTCGGACGTACCAACAATTTAATAGGAGTTTAGATCTGGATGATTGAGAAGCAAAAAAAAATTAATAAGGAAGGTGTATAAATGTATTGATATATTACCGTGCGGTGTAATTTAAAAGTTTCAAAATTTGATATAAATAATTATATGTGTAAATGTTAAATCTCGATATTAGGTCATGAATTAAAAATTGTATTTTACCAGAAGTAAAAACAAAAGTTTGCAATAAATTTATAATTCTATTCATTGCGACTGATAAAAAAGTGTTGTTGATAAAATTAAAATTCCAAAAGGTTATAAAATTTTGACTTAATCCCGCAAAGGGAAAAATTTTACGAACACTCGATAATATTTTGGTAACTTGGTAAAGAGACACCGGTTCATTAAAATGCTTTGTTATAACAATTTTACTAATATTTAAAACGATATAAAACTATGTAGCTAAATTGAGAACTATAATATATCTATCTATCGATTTAAGACTTTATTCAATAAATTTCAATGTCTGGATCATCGAGACGAGTGAGGAATATATTAGGTTTATATTTTAATATTTAATATTTTCCTGATAATAATAACAGCCACATGTAGTTAACTTATTACGACACCGTTATTACATAAATTTATTCAGATGATAATGATTAGATTTTTATGTACAAAGGTACAAGTAGGGGACTTGCGTCATAAGTAGACGTAAGACGAAGGGAACTGTGAGATAGATCGTGTAAATATTCCTGTGTTCGTGCCGTTTCGGATTTTACTTCTTACTTCTGGTATTGTTGACCTGCGAGCCCGATGAGGTCAAGCACAGAAAGTAGGTTCATGGAGAGCAAAGAGAAACTGAGTTGTCATCCGTCTACACCCAACCAACCTACCCTTTTAGCTCTGACCGATGAGAGAGAGAGAGAGAGAGAGAGATTCATGTGGGCTGCCACAGGTCTCGCAGATAACAATCGGGAGATGCATTGCTTCATGGCCAAGTCTCTAATCAATGCACGTCCCGTAATGCATTTTCTCCGCGTGAACCGCTACGCGTTAAGGGCAGAATCAAGTAACCGCCAACTCATTCATTGGGCAATGAGTTAAACAACCAAGACAGCAACCTTCACACATAGATCGAATGCTGCATATTACCATTGTCGAACCAGACCCCAAACAACTATTTAAATATATTTAGAGACCTCAGAGTTTTGAATAATTTATTTTCTTCTCTTCCTCTCAAAATGTCTCTTCTCCGTCCCTCTGCTTTCTAATTTTCACTTCTCTATACACGAGAGAGTTACAGATAGCCAATAACGTGACTTTAAAGTTTCCTTCTACTCGTAACTTCCGGGATGAACTCTTAATTAAAAGTCTACCCAATATTATATTTATAATTCCACCTTCGTTTTTATAATTCATAATTTTTATATTATTTTAATTTGTGTATCTCTAATTTGCGCAACTGGTCCATAAATAAATTTTATGCTCGCCTTTACCTTCCACAGTTAGGTCCAGTTATATCATGGTAGCCGCCTTTGGTACACATTTCACAACGACTACTCTAACGACTGAAACGTTTTATTTTTTACGTGACAGATAACATTTTGAAATTTTTTTTTTTTTGTAATCTCCTCTATCCTATTCAGGTCTACCTCAACATTTATAGAGAAATTGACAACGTTATTTGTGAATTGTAAGCGGCGTATCGTAAAACAATTTTTGTACAGCTCGTAAGAAACAGAAAGTCGTATGAGACGCGCAGAAGGAAGAGGGAGAAGATGAAGGGGAGTATTGTCGTCGCTTCGAGGGAAGCTGGCGTAACGCTATTGTCATTCTTAAAATCACTAATTATATTCTTAGGAACGGATATACAGAGAGAGACAAGAACCTTTTGCCACTCACCATTTCTTAACTTTAACGAATGACTTTTTTGTCGTACAACATATCCTGAACTTATCACAATATATTGCCTTGCGTCAACGTTTTCAGAATAGATTTTACACTACCAAGTTATCCTCGGGTTAAACTGCGCTCCAGGCTACTGTCACTACAAATCCAGGTCAGTGGACGACTGCGCATATAATAATATTAAGGCAACTCGCTATTTATCTCAAGTCATAAATATCGGTCTTCTGCGTGAACTACAAAGAATATTTATATGAACAATTCTCCCATTTGTGATTTTAGTAGCCGTGTTTTTCCATTAAACTTGTTTATAAGTCTTTTTAAATTGGTTTCTAAGACTATCTTAGAGACATCTTAGAGAAATCATTCGTTACAATTACGAAACTTGCAGTAGTTTTATGCAGTTAATACATTTTTTACTCTTAGTTTTACAAAACCAGTTCAGGATGCCTTTTCCCTTTTCCTACTGGAAGTCTGCGAGGGATATTCTCTCGCAGTCAATACCTGCGAGGGATGTTCTCTCGCAGGCAGAACCTTTTAGGAGAGATACGAAGGGGCTACCTTTGGGTATGCCTTTTCCTCTTCGTTTTTGAACTAAGGTTCCCACAAGCCGAGGCACCTCGGCCTGTTTTGAGAGGTGTATGTTCTGGGGTCACAGACCTTGGGCATACGGTAAGAGTTGTCCGCTATTCCCATTGGAATAGTCGGCCAGCTGCCTCCTAAGCCGGTCAAGGCACGGATGGTGCGTCCCCACAGCAAACTCCTCTCCCGCTATCGGAAGGGCGTGGGACAAGTACCCAATGCCCGACCTACCCGATGCAGGTTTTTCTAGGGTTTTCCCTGCATTTCTTTAGGCGAATGCCGGGTAGGATCCTAATAATATAGCCCGGGGGCCCTAGCAACCCTTGGCTTCCTTCCTTTACCCTTCCGCATCCCCCCTTTCTAATCCCTTCCTATGCTATTAAAGGGGAGTTCCCCAACGTGGATTACCCTCATGTAGCCTGTTGCCCTAAAAAAAAATAAACGCGTTCATCTATATCATAAAAACGCTAACATGCCTGAAAGCCCGTTTGAGCCTGATTAAGTGCTGAAGCTGCTAGAGGGTTTCAATTTATTTTCGTATTTTTATTTCTTCTTTGTCAAGAAACAACATAGACTATATAGTTTACCGAACGTCAAGTCCATAATGGCTCGGAGGAAAGTCGAAACGCTTTTTATTCATTGGCTACGAATAACTGCATTGTCTTTGGATGAATAACACTTGGAGGCGTGTGATACGTATAAATTGTAAGTGAAGGAGGAGGATGTCAGTAAATTATGATTAACTACAGTGCCATTCATAAGAATAATTCTTGACATTTCATTGTACCGTAATATTTTTTTTACTTTAGCTTAATTTACGATACAACGTTGCGACAAAGGTTTAATATCAAGATTATGAAAAGAGCATATCATCCAAAAATAATTAAGAGACGGAGGACGATTTAAACATAGAACCGAACTAGAAGAAGATCCAACTTCATGAATAAGTACTTTAACTGTGTTAAGGCATTGGAGACAATGACCCCGTGTCAGGACCGATGACTCCGACACCTACACGCATCCTCACAAGTTCACATTGTTTCAGAGTTATCGTTATCGTGGAAAGCGGCACTGTTGTAGAAAGACTGGGGCTATTTACATAACAACGTGGAAAGAATAATCCGGGTCATCCATGTTTGAAAAATAACTATAAACATCAGCAGCTTCGACGGATAATCTCATTCTTGTTAGAATTATTTCATTACCATTTATTATTGTTATTAGCAATGTAAAATAACTATTAAATATTTTTTTTCGGAACTTATCATTGATCCCCGTATATGCATATACGTTATGTTATGTATGCAAAAATCGTTCCTGTTACTGTGGTAAAAATATTTTCGTAATGAAAATTTTAAAAGCATTGACTTCTGAGGATTATTACATAGTAGTTCTTCAATTTAAAGCATCGAAATAATAATTTTAAAATATATCGAAGAACTATTGAAACATCCAAATGGAAGAAATGGAGCAAATCAAAGTATAATTTTCTTCATTTCGAACATCGGGCTTTATTTTTTCCTCGATTTTCCACAGATACGTATTGAAAAAGTAAACCGAAATTATTAAGACTGAACGTAGTTTATCGCAATTTTTTTTATTAATAACTCAATAACGGTAATAAAATAAATAATATCCTGATAAATCAAGGATAGAGAATAGAGATGTTCAGATTTGCAGTTGGCATTTCTACTCAAGTGAAGAATTATCCGAAAGTTATTGAACTACCAGAAACATTACCATCGTAAATATAAATTTGTATTTAGAAGCATACATGAAATTTCTAACCGCATATAATTTCAATCGGTACCAAATAGTCAAAGAAAATTGTTGTTTTTGAATTCACATTGCTGAAGGCAGCAAGGGATAAAGTAAATTATTATTATTGTTATTATTTAGGGTAACAGGCTACATGTGGGTAATCCACTTGGTGGCACCCCCCCCCTTCAATAGCATAGGAAGGGATTTGAAACAGGGGATGCGGAAGGGTAGAGTAAGGTAGCCAAGGGTTAAATAGGGTCCCCGGGCTATGGTTTAAGGATCCTACCCGGTATTCGCCTAAAGAAATGCAGGGAAAACCCTAGAAAAACCTGAATCGAGTAGGTCGGGCATTGGGTACTTGTCCCACGCCCTTCCGATAACGGGAGAGGAGTTTGCTGTGGGGACGCAGCATTCCCTTCTCCATGCCTCGACCAGGCAGCTGGCCTAGTTTCCTGTCTTTCATCATGACTGAAGGAGAAATTTTTAAAAGATTTCTTTTGTTAATCACAAGATAATATAGAAATTAGACCTGACAGTCATAAATCTCGAATGAAGGTATTTTACAATCGTACGTGATAGCATAGATATTTGCAGTAAATTAAATTTGAATTAAAACAGGTAGCAAAAAAATGTTTGAATAAATTGAATGAGAGCAAGATAGCGGAGCTTAAAGATGCAATATTCAGATGACTGAAAGAAAATATTTGTGCTATCGTATTTTATATATGAGCATCATATTGGTAATTTTGCTTCCCATTTTTCTATTTTTATATCACACCCCAATCAATTTTAATATTAAATCAGCTTTTGGTCAGATAATTTATTTGGATCGGTATTTTTGAGAATACGGTCACCATTTGTTTGAAGAGATTTTTTTCCAAATCCCTTCTTCTTTGTAAGATTTATAATCCAGTTGATTATTTTTACGTGAATGAGCCGTTTATTCTGTCAACACGTCGGTAATTTTCAAGATATTTGACGTAGCATACACGTCGCTTCACCTAATTTAGCGTATCATTGAGGCGGCCTTGATGCTCAGGGAGAAGCCTCCTTCTCGGTCCTGGTGTTTCCCACCAGGTCAGCCGTGATCCATTGATCCGCGTAGCTACACTTTTCGTATGTTAATGGCGGCGAGGTCTTTAAAAAGGAAGTCGGGCACCCATTCACCAAGTAGCACAAACAAGGTGGAAAAGAAACCCCCTTCACAGAGTTGCGCGTCACAGACAGCTACCAGCAATGCGTCATCAGGCAAGGAGCCGCGGTGGGAGGATCACTTCTTCCTTGGTTCCCACGAAAATAGGCTGATGGGAATCGTCTCGCGTCGATTTCATCTTGGATCATCATCTTGTGTTCTGAAGACTTTGTATATTTGTTAATAAACCTTGCATATTGTAGTAGACTATCGTCGTGGTAACAAATCAAAGCTATGTTCTTAGTAATTCGGCTGCTGTAGCGTTGGAAAACATACTTTGAAGAGCAGTTATTCATGTTAGCAATTCAGTTACCTTCATCAAAGATTGAAGCCTTTCCTGGAGCAGTTGTTCAATATATTGTTCTCGGAGCTCAACCGGGTTTTGCATAATTGGTTGAGCTCCGAGAACAATATATTGATCAGTTACCTTCAACTTTTTTAGGTTAATCAAAACATAGCCTTATATAGAACAAAATCAAAAAATTAACATTAATAACAGTCATTCAAATGTTTTGTTTGATTCATCATAAATATTTTTACCGATTTTAATTTAGCTTCAATCTAAGATAAAAATTACATTTAACTACCGTTAACAGACATTTTTATAATTAAAAAAATATATTAATCATAAATTTTTAATTTAAGAGCACAACAATGCTTCTGTACATACATAAAGCTATTAGGAAAAATATTAAATATAAAAACTTTATGATAAATATTTTTTTAAAAAATACAGAAAATTTTTGTTTAAGGTCGTTATTCAAGACAGACGTAAAAAATACCATCAGGATAAAATTTAATATACTACATTTTTTCTCAAATTAATAATTTTAATTTACATACTCTAATCCCTATTTATGTATTTACACTAAATTTAATGTTTCTTGGATATTTTGTAGAGTTGATCATCCATCTTATGAGTCAGATGGTTAGTTTATATTTAGCTATTCTCTGAAAAAGCCCTCTCAAACACTGATAATATGCGAAAAGGAAATATTTCAAATGTAACTAATGAATATTTAGAAGCATTATAACTCTGTTATAAAAAAATCCGATATATACCTTCATAGATGACACATACTTCAGAATTTTTTCGGAAATTTGTTTTCAATAATTGCAATAAATATTTACGTCACTTTTTCGTCCTCAAGTGTCTCTTCACATGTTTCCCTTTAATAAATGTGTCATATTTGGATATCCTAATCTTATACTACCTTTAAAATATAATGCCATGTAATATTTGCGGGACTTTTAAATTTTGATCACAATTAAAATTCGATCACAAGTTTTCAAAATCTATTAAATTATGATTTTCTCAGATTTTCATGGAATATTAAATGTTTATTGGCATAGAGAAGATACAAATTTGTATCTTTATAGTATAGTTTATATTTTATAATTCTTAGCTTCAAAATTATGATGACTCTCGTCTGCTTTTGTTCTGTGATCTCTGAGCTTAGTTCTCTAGCTGCTGCGTCACGATTCCAGACTGAAAATACCTGTTGTTTTACACAATACTCCATTAATCTATCCTCGAAGACTCGATACTGTCTATTAAATCTATGTCTCTCGGCTAATCATCTCTCATCCAACTGCTCTCATATATCAACTAACGATAACTAACTTCCAACTCTAGCGACTTCTAACTTCTCTCAAACCTCTTCCAATTTTCAATGACTAATACTTATATATTATCAACAATCAACATATTATCTCAGCGATAAGTAACAACTAACTCTTGTCCACGGTAATTAATTACTTCCTTATTCTAAATCAGCTTTGAACTTATCAACTTAACAACTGAGTATTCTCAAATCTCGTACTCCAGCATTATACTTGTTTCCACGCATTACATGATCCATTATTCTCAAAACAGAAATTTATTTTAACTAGAGGAAACAAACGTAGCAGCCTTATTCCTTATCGATCTTGTCTAACAATACAAAAAGTCTTATTTTTATGTGTTGATCAATATAGTCAACATAACTGATAAGACAGACAGTTGTTAACATTCTGCGGTGACTCTCCCTTAACCTCCAAAGAATAATAAATCTCATTGATTGATTGTCAAGCAGCTTTCATCTGCCCCTACGACGTGCACCTCACTTCTAAAAATAATATTGAATTTTAATATTGCTTATTACATCATGCCTTTTAAAAATTACTGAAACTAATTTATCGAGCTATATTTTCATATTTCCCTGCGGACTATATCGTAAACAAGATTTCTATAAATATCTGTCGAGTGAGTTACTAATGTGGAAACATTATAAAGCTCTACTATTGATTACAAGACTTTACGGGAACAGAGACCTGGTCAGCTGGAATACTGGAAAATATAAGAGTCGAAGATTTTGAATGCCCGACGTAATATTAAGGTCTTATTAACTGCAGACTAAAAATAATACTAGAAAAAGTTTTGAAAGGGAAGTCAGATTTCTGTGATATGTAGACTTTTCCAAGTTATCAACCACATCAAAACTGATAATTTAGAAAGGATTGAGGGATATTCTGATGCACCCAGTGTTATTAAATATTATACAAGAGGAAATAAGTATTTAAAATAATATGGCAAAAATAAGTGTAAAAAAATAACACAACGTTTCTGTAACCCTTGTTGCTTTTCTCAGGTGTTTCAAAACAAACGCAAGAACTAGGTGTTAAGTTCGTGCCTTCGTACGACTCTTGCATATTTTTTTTTGTGAAACTCCTTACGAAAGCAACAAACGTTGTATGGTTTTCATTTTGGACTTTTATTTGGCTATTTATTTATTTAAGAGGGGATAGTGGAGTGCAATAATTGTAAATGAAGTCAGACTTCTAAGAAATGTAGGCGATGTTGCAGGAGAGAATAATACAGCAAACTGCATTAAACATCATTCATGGCACACATGTGAAAATTAAGTCAGAGGAGGCAGTTCATATTATTCCGTACATTGTAATGTTTGTGTATTGTTGTCACAGCAGCAGGTGTCATGTATCTGACACACGGAAGAAGACTCTCTTTTTACTATCGACCCAGAAACAACAAAGGCGAGGTGAGGCGACGTGTGTTTGACGTTTCCTGCAGGATTTGCTTTGCGTGGCTCGAGTTCTGGTGCGCTGACCCGAATCTTCTGCGAACTCAACAGGCAGGTAAAGGTAAGGTGGGACACACGAGGAGCGAAAATCTCTGGCCAAGAGATCCGTTAAGAGAGTGTTGTTCTTGAGCACGCAACCCGGTCGGTGCGTCCGTCAGGGCAAAGACGTATCTGTGTCGAAGGAGGAGGGAAACAGGGAAGGGAACTCAAGTGAAATCGGTCGGTCACTTCAACCTGCTGATCTCACACTGTGCCGACACCGAACTTCACGAAACTTGCAAACAAAGAACGGGAACTGCACGGCGACGCCCACGGCCCTGAGCCGACCTACAAATCAATCAGCTCACCGACATAAATATTCTGAAATTTAACGGTCTTGCAGAGTTTCTAAGAAATTGGTCTGAAACGATACAGCCAGCAAGAGCATAGATTTCTAACATATTCCTACATTAGGAATATATTGTCATTCCTCCCTAAATAAAGTGACTATGTGGACCACAATATATTATTATAAAAAATTAAAATAAAGGTTACTAAAATAAGAACATCAAAACCCAGAATAAATGGACGTAGATCGTTTGAATTATTAAGGGAAATATTGGAAGACATGTATTTTAAGTTAATGTGTAAATGAGTCCTTCATTAATTAAAAAGTGATCCGGTAAGAAGTGTTTAATTATAAAATATAATATAACTATTTGTATTTCAAAGCATAGTATGATTGTTAAGAACCAAATCGGCTTCAAAACCGATCGTCCTTATGAACCTTTTATTTACTAATTTAAGTTAGTATAGATTCAGTTATATATGTGTGTAGACGAATTTTCTAATAAGTTGATTACATCATTACAAAAGTGGATTCTTTAGGTTCTTACAGTTCACTTTATTTCTAGTGTTAAATAAGATTACATATTATTGAGTTTTTGGTCATTGTTGTTAATTAATTTCTCCTCGTAGGCCAATGGGTTAGTTTGGCAGGATTTGTCTGCAAAGTGGTCGGTAGCAGGTGATGTGTGGGCGAAGGAAGTGGGTTAATGTGAGTTATGGGGCGAACCCGAACCCGTTGCATCCCGAACAATGACCGGGCGAGGATCTCTATGGGTCAAGAACACCTCAGCACTGACCTTCATTCGTCTCTGCGGGCCACAATGATCTCTTTGTCCTCGGTGACACGATTCATACGCAAGATTTCACTCGGCGTGCCTCATACAATAAGAAAACTAAAACTCTAATAACTAATACGTTCAGCTAAAGAAACACCATTGACGTCATCTGTTAAATTCAAAGTAGCTCATTTTGTGTAATATATATGCCCTGATAATTTTGAATAAGTTTACAATTTCTTCGAAAATACTAAATTTTGAAAGAAACACTATTTTAAATTAATTAAAATTAATTCACAAATTAGAATTAAAATATCAACTGTGTGAAAGGAAAATAATCCTTTTCTTCACCGAGAACGTATAGCAAGTTTTAGCAACAACCAAATATATTTTTAAGAAAATGTATCAATATGCGAATCATACAAGTGTTCAAATAACTGATAAATACGTATACATTAATTTATTGAATCATTCGTTTCTTCTGAGTTTGTTGATCTATAACTAAAAGTGAAAGATTATACATGATTGTTACATTATGAGAACAAAAAAACTTTTAATGACATTAATTAGCGTTACACAACTTACGTTTGCAAGAAATCCTTAACTGCCAGAATCCAACAACACAGATACTGTCATAAAACATTGTCAGCGATATATATACATAAACATATAAAATATTTCTTACACGAAAGTAATGAATATGAATCAGTCTGCGGCAATATTAATATTTATGTCACTTACCGGGCGACTTATCGCAGTAGATTATATTCTAGCGTGTGTTCTATAATCGAGACCACCTGTGCTGTAGAGTCGATTTTAGAAACGAATAATTAAGGGAAGTTTACAAATACTGAAGCTAGAATGCAAATTTCGTTTTACATTTGAAACGAGAAATATAAATAAACATTTACATTGCGTAGCAGAACGGTTGAAGAAGTTTTATTTTTGCACATTGCTGCATTAATAAAGTAATCATAAAAAATACCGATGCTTAATTAGCGACCCACACTTCAACACAAAAGAAGTTACTGAGAATATTTTTGACTTTCAAGTTTATTTACTCAACATTTACTGACATGCGAAATTCCTGTAATGTTCTTAAATCATCAAATCTACCATGACACTAACAATATTTTCTCTTATACCTCAACCGAGATAAGTAACACCTGCACTAGTTTGTTAGCAGACACATAAAGAATAACGATTAACTGCCCACGTAGTAAATGAACGTAAAAGTAATTTAGTATGTTTATAATTAACTGCTGAATAAAACGGTAAATAAATTGCAGACCAGATATAATAACATTTATATTTAGCCAATACTTTTATTCGATAAATTAATTTATGAATTAAAATAATAATTTAGGTTCACTTATCTAATAAATCAGTAAATGTGAAGAAGCAATATTAATTAATTCAATATTTAATCGATTATTTTCGGACCCCACGATGGGCGCCAAATTACTGATGATAAAATAGTTACCAATCCTTGTTTACATAACGGTAATTTTGTTTTAATGTACTCACCTTTATTGTTTCCGTGCTTCAATCTCTTCAATATGGCAATCATATTTCTTCAACTAATACTGATTAAATTAAACCGTGACGTAGTCACTTTCTATAATATTTATTTATTTTTATCAAAAACCATACCAACCATACATTCACAAAAATTCAAGCCAAAAGTACCACTAACATTCACTCCTCACGCTATTAATTTCTCTCGGCCTAAAGAACATACAAACATAGAAATATACCAATTTGAACAATATATCATACATGGATAACTTTACAGGACCAAATAAACATCAGTGGTGCATTTCAGTTAAACTTAATAATAACCCTATTACTTTAAATTTATTTAATATAACTATAAAATTATATAATTAAAATTATCATAAAAATATAAACTTTATTTAATGTAATTACAAAATTATTCTCGCAATTAGAAAAATAATTCCTGTATAATTACAGACTCATTCCATATGTTGGATGGTCTGTGAATTAAAATTCATTATTAATACAGAAATAAAATAACTAACTTGTTATGGGGCTTGATTGTTCAATTATTTCTAGGATTAAGGATTCTAATATGTATTAACTAACCTATTTTACGTGTAAATTACACATGTTATGTTATACTTTAGATTATTATTCCACGAACAATCTGTCTGTATCCAGTTAATTTCCTATATCTGATAATCATATTCAATTACCATACATTTAAAAAATTGTAAAGAGCATGAAAATATCAAGCATGTGTACAAACAGCATCCTCGTGTACATCATTAATTCTTCCCTTTGTTATCGTAACTGGGATACAGTTGTATTTCTTCCATGGCGCTATAAAACGGCACGTAAATAATCTAGTCATGAAAATATTTTTCTGTCAAATAAAATTTCCGCAATAAATGTATTGGTGCTTCAAGTTCAGCTATGGAAATGTACATGTCTCACCCGACTATTCCATTAAGAAACAAGGTAGTATATAAGTTGGTTACTATCGTTTCCTTATTATATTTTCCATGGTTGCGTTTAAATTTTCCGAGTAAACCTACACACAACTCTCACCCAACAACTGGTTCATTGCGCTCTATGCTACTCGAATAACTTCCGCTGCTGTGCGTATTTTATTATTATTAATTATTATTATACATTTTCTATATACAGATTGACTTATAACTACTTGACAAGATTCAGATCTGAATTGAGGCGTCATAATGGAACAAATTAGGCCGTTTGTAAGCGAAGATAGGAAACCATAAAATTAAAAAACGTTTTCGACATCGATGCCCTGGCGTTAGTCAATCTTCCGGTCAAATTATTATTAATCCAAAAACGTTTTTGTAATCCCAGACGTGATTAGGTTTACATTTTCAGTAACAAATAATTAATCAATTCTATTATAAAAAAACTAAACTTTCATTCGTAGTTTGTTACGTAGTTTTAAAATGGCGCGGATATTAATATACTTAACAAAACGTCGTTAGTTACCATGTATATCGCGTCACATAGTGCAAATAAAATTAAGGAGATTTTTTTCAAATATATTTCTATTAATTTTCAACTACAATCACAATTATAGGTGACATAATAACCAATTATTATTATTATAAAAATACGTGTTCACAAAAATTATAATAATAGGTGGCATAATAAACAATTCATATTATAAAAAAGAAGTGTCGGCCATCTTGGTTTGTATCTTGTAAATGCCCGGCGAGAAATTCTGGGATTTCAGTTACGAGCAATCCGCAGTGTGTGTGTTTCTTTAATAGTAAAAGAAATAATTACATAACTGACCTAATATTACTATATATTGATCACTTATTTTTGTCATATTTGTATGTTTAATAATATCGATTATAAAAACATTCTATCCTAACAATGCTGTCTTTATAATTTAATCAAACAATTTTTATTTCGTATACGTGTTCTTGACGACCAGGAAACAAACACTGTCGGGGCGAGACGCGTCGACCACCCCCAGGAGGAGCAGGGGTGGACGGGGATGCAAATATTTATACATGCTAAAACAGTCGATATTTTAGCCGGATAAATAATTTAGGGATCAAGGAGATTGATAATGTTACCGGCCGATATAACACATTTAGGGATAGGGGTCGAGTTGCGTTACATTAAAATAACGAAAAAATCTGGGGTTATGGATAAATGACATATAGGGCAACGCTGGCACCCAGCTAGTGAGTAATAAATTGTAAGTTACGTATATTGTTCTCTAGCCAGGTGTTCAGGAAAAGTGATAAATTAACGTGATGCTGCGTTATGAAACAGGAATGTAATGAAATGTTAGTTCCCGATTGATATCTGTTATTAGAAGAGTTGTAAATATAGAAATTTGCTTTTATTGCACTTTTTAATTATTTAAAAGTATTATACTGTTACATATGATTTTCATACTATTTTTGAAAAGTGTTACTAATGTTACCGGGGTTAACTAAACTATTATCATAATTCTCAGAGATGTACTTCCAAATTTAATTGAGACTTATAGTCATGAAGACAAGCTTACAATATATTCCAAATGGTTTTTTTTTTTCGTATACATTTGGCATATGACTTATTCTATAATACTTCCCACCTTGTCTATATAGTGTGTTGACCTCCACGATAAATATATATAATAAGCAAACAGTCCAGGTGTGAACACTTATCAGCTTCTTTATTTCTATTGGAAATCTTTTTCCGGCATGGCTTAAACTGGTGGCACGATGTCAGGAGTACGAGAATATTTATCAATGAGTTGCACAGCGTACAGCAAAAATTGGCATTTTATAGTCTTAATGATCCCAGGAAGGCTCATTATTATGAAAAAGAATCTAGTTTATTTGTCTCTGGAGCAATAAAATTAACAGGGACCTCGTTAATGGATCTATAATTTTGCGCCTTCCCTTACCTCATTCCCTTATTCAACGACTTATGCATTCTAATGATACAGTTTCTGTGTGTCTAGTTAGGTGTCAGTTACCGGCATGTGTACAATATTATTCTTAAAAGGTTTTATAGAGTGCAGTAAGAGAGAGAGAGAGAGAGTTGTTACAGCCGGCCCCGTTAGCAGGTAACTTTTATATCATACAAGGGAAACCTTGATTTGAGTCCCATTACACTCACTTTTTCTTGTCCTTGTTATGAAGTTTTCTCTTTATAACTTGGTACGCCGATTTGAAAAATATTTTACGTAACATAAGTTTATTTAATTGATTATGTTAAAATTAAGAGTACGAATTCTGAATAGCTTGATAATTTTGGAAAATCAATAAAAGTGTCATCTTCTGGAAGAGTGTGAAAGTGCTAAATTGCCGCCCTAACTGTTCATCCACTTAGTGTCAGTTTTTAGATCGCTTTTATTAGTTTACTAGCTGAGTTGCCGGCGTTGCCCGAGATGTCATTTATCCATAAGACCCCCGATTTCTTTACTTATTTTTATGTAACGCAACTCGACCTCTACCCCTAAATGTGTTATCGGCCAGGTTGCATTGTTTGAAGATTCACTTAATTAATTAATAATGTGGTACTTAATTTATTAATTTTCGAAATTGAATAATTAATTTTTATTTAAATCAAAAACTATTTGTTTAATTTTATTTATTTTTCTGCAAATCAATTTTTTTTAAGCGGAATGATGTTGGCGTTCCCATATTCATCTTCTTCGTATTCCGTAATTATTATTTTAAAATCAATAATTACTATACTTACAATAATTACAAATATAAAATTATAGTCAATCATTTTTTTATTTGTTCCATAACTTTTCATATAAAGTCCCTTAAACACAATTAAATGGCTGTCTATAATATGAAGAAAAAAAGTAGGTGTCTAATGCAATTTTCGCCAAGTTCCCAATATTCACGTGCATTACTTGTTCTCATTTTAAATAAAATAACTAATAAATTTAACTTCCTAAATAACGCACAGACTCTCACAACGGAAATAATTTTAATAAGAAAGACAGCTTTCCCGGTGTAAATTATTATCTAATTTTTCACGGTAACGCACCAGGTTCTGGATGCTGATGTTTCTGCTGGTCGTTGTTCTCTAGCCCTGTCTGCAGCCTGTGTGGCGTTGCGTCACGTGTGCGAGGTATTTATAGTCGGACATGCTGCGATCTGATTGGCCGTTGAGTATCGCCTGACATTTACTACGCAACATGGAAAAACATGTGTCCTTGACGCTGTGGTCAGGCGATCCTCAGCGGCCAATCAGGTCGCAGCATTTCCGACTATATATACCCCGCACACGTGACGCAACGCCACAGTCTGAAGACAGAGGCACAAACGTCAACGTGCAGACATCTTCGCGTGGTGCGTAACCGTGCAACATTTATTAAACATATAAATTGTTACATTAGCAGACGATATCAGCAGTCACAATATACCACATATGTCACATAATGTATCAATATTAAAATTCGAGATTAATTACACTGTGACCAAGAAGATATATTCAACGATCAATCAACATGAAAATAAAATCAGACTTATCAAACGTTGAAAACATCAAAACAAACCTTTATTCCACTCACACAGTCTGAAGATTTTACAAATATGTACAGAAACGTTTTTGTGTTGTTAATTAAAGTTTTTTTATTGTTAATTATTTTAAATTACAAAAATCGTCTGTTAATGACCGTTAAGGATGTTCATTGTTAAAGACAGACGTGAAAATAAAATATATGACTAATATTACAGTATAAAGAGCTGACAATTTGCAGAAAAATTAAATAAATTATTCCATTTAAAATAAATTAAGAATATTTATACAGATCAAAACATCATAGTTACACAGATTTTTAAAAATATATATATGTCTGGTTCGACAGCTTAATTTTTTTAAATATAAAAATGTTAATCATAATTAGGTTATTGTTGCCTAAACCCTGTAACTTCTATTACAATTTTGCTTCTCAGCTAAGATGATGACTATGCACCAATCATCATCTGTATCTGTGACAGGTCTATTTGTAAACATATTTACTGATTTATATTCAAAATTTGATTTGATTTATAAGACTTGACAAATATTGATCTGAATCAGATGACTGTTGTGACACACAGTGCACATTAATTTAGATTCCATATTTGGGAATAGATAGTTAAAATTACATGTGCAATATTTTCCCATTTATCAACTACTATGTAATGTAGACAATTTTCAGCCGGAAAAAATATTCTGATTTAAATATCTTCAAATATAAGTTAAAAGTATTCCTAGTGAAGAACTGTTATTTTAATGTGAACTGTACTATTGATATGAATACAGTATTATTGTAATGAAAAATACTTTAATATTATCACTTACTTTATCTTATCATCACCTGTTCTTCTTCATGATCATGAACATAATTTATTTGTGACTCAATGTATCTAACTACATTTATAGATTTAGTTTATGTTACTTCTCCTATATCTAGGAACATACATGCATGTGCTGCAGAGTCATTCATGATTCATCATTACTGTTTACCAATTTTTTCTGTAACTGTCAAAAAAATAGGCTTGATTGTAAAAAAAAATCATCTGATTTAGATGTAAAATTTGAGAAGGTATTTTAAATAATTGTACAGTCAATTGTAACCACCAAACATCAACATTTGGTTCACAGTTAACATATATATTTATGTTATCACAATTATTCCCAATTATTTGGATATATATGATTTTTTTATGGAAATAAATACTGAAAGTAGATCAGAAATTCAAATACGTTCCCTTAACCTTTACCATTCAAATATGTGACATGATGTTGGTCAGTTTTTATGATTAATAGCTCAGAAATTAGATGATGTTTTATTACTCACTAATAACATGAAGAAACAAAGTCTCTTATCCTATTGAAAAGCCAACTTTGTTTAATTACACACACTAATTTGTTTACATTTATACAACCTTATAGAAATACATTGCATAAATTACAATTAATTGTACTTTTAATTCAATTTAAATGTTGCTATTTCTTTACATACCTTTGACTGACAGTGCATTAATTGAATAACGACAATAACAAATTCTTATTGGGGGTTCCGTAAGTCATTTACAATACTTTATATACACATAACTCATCAGCCGTACGTTACACAACTCTTATTACCTACTTAAATATTATACAAGATACAATAGTTACTATATGACCAGCAGTAGAGAATGAAATTTTATAAATCTCCATCGACATTCATTTGTAACGCAGAATGTAAACAAATGGACTCCATATTGGCGTTATTAAAGATGGCGACGATAATGATATTTTCCAACTAATTTTGCGCAAGGATGATAAAGTATTTCGTATTGTTCATTATTATCATTCGATGGAGTATTACTGTATAAAATGATACTTTTTATTCAATCCAAATATTTCTGTTTCCTTTCATTACGAAATACGGAACTATTTCCTGTGATGTGCACAGTACAGGTGCGTATTAAAGTCTCACTCTCCTGAGTCCGTGTGCTGTGAGGTCACCATAGCTGCGCGCGCAGTAATATTTAACTCGTTCGCAAATATTCGCATTTACTCGTAAATTATATCAACTACAATTCTTTCCACCTTTATGCTAGGGGGGTTTCTCACCCCCCCCCCCCCCCCCCACAGTACCGGTTCTCGATTTTGGCAGAATATGTATACCAATTTTTGTTGCATTCTGTCCACGCATAAAAATTTGTATAGAAATTAACGTAAATACATACATATATACAAATATACTTCCTTTTTTATTATATAGATTTCCAGAATTATTAATCTAATATTATGCATCTTTGTGAAATAGAATTACTACGACTTATCAAAGAATCGATTATGCAAAAAAAAGAAAAACTCAAAATATAATTGATTATACTAAGATTTACAGTCATTTTGGATTCTGGTAAAGAATAAAAATTTAGAATAGCTATTTTAATGGTACGAATAATTTTGTGAGTCTCCGTTAGGCAAATAACTTCACTTAATAACTTAGAGAAGTTAGGCGTAATATGGCTCTAATTACATAATATTTAGAGTATCAATTGAATATTTTCCGATACAATTTTCAAATATTAACGAAATTTATATATTCATGCATACTATATTTATATGACGTATACGTGAAAATAGAATATTATTTATTCAGCAGAAGACTTCGTTCTAAATTATGTTGCCGTTAGAACAGTCTATATTCCAATACCATATATATAAATTATTATATTCTTATGTTATTGAATATTAACAATTATAATAATCTGACTTATTTTAAAATAAATGTTAAAAACCCTAGTTTACTTGAAAAAAAAATAATTGAATTTAAAACATATTTGATAAACACATCGTTTCATCCCTGATTGGAACCTCATCAGGTGTACAACCAAAACTAAAATCAGTACTTGAATATTTTCCAGATTGTGGTCGTTTATAAACTCTCTTTCATATGGTGTTTCACTCATCCATTTGCTCGAGTGAAGTTTTAGATACAAATTTATTTACTTTCTTTTTTTCAGGGCAACATGTAGGTAGCATGAGGGTAATCCACGTTGGGCAACTCCCCTTTAATAGCATAGGAAGGGATTTGAAAGTGGGGATGCGGAAGGGTAGAGGAAGTTAGCCAAGGGTTAACTAGGGCCCCCGGGCTATATTTTAAGGATCCTACACGGCATTCGCCTAAAGAAATGCAGGGAAAACCCTAGAAAAACCTGCATCTTGTAGGTCGGGCATTGGGTACTTGTCCCACGCCCTTCCGATAGCGGGAGAGGAGTTTGCTGTGGGGACGCAGCATCCGTGCCTCGACCTGTTTAGGAGGCAGCTGGCCGACTATTCCAATGGGAATAGCACACAACTCTTACCGTATGTCCAAGGTCTGTGACCCCGGAACATACACCTCTCAGAACAGGTCGAGGTGCCTCGGCTTGTGGGAACCTTAGTTCAAAAACGGAGAGGAAAAGGCCCCTAAGTATCTCTCCTATAAGGTTCTGCCTAGTTCAGCTCAGGAGATTATTTAATTTTTTTAGTAATGTTACAACTGCAATGACACCTAGAAGAGGCAGCACCACTAGATAAAATAAATTACTGTTCTGTAAAATATTGCAAGAGGTAGAAAATATATACCGGACTCAAGAGGAAATTCGAATACCCATAATAGTTCGTTCGTTTCATTTGTAAGGCTGTAGGGAGAAGGATATATAGGTAGTTCTCAGATAGTTAAAAAGTAGATATGGGTTAACGAGACGCATTCAAACAATTTTATTTTTGAGACTAGAGAATTATTAGTTACCCCGTCGAATTATGATAACAAATTGAGGATAGGGAACGAATTTAGAGAACTTATTTAAAAGTTTAAAATTAAAACTGACTCAGTAGGCGTCAACTATAAGTATCGATTCATTCAGTCTGGTGGAAAACAGCTGATGGCAGCAGCTAAAGGAAAGGAGTCCAGAAATCACAGAATAAGGAAACGAGAATTTTAAATATAAACTTAACAGACGTTTGAACCACATTTCCTTTCTTCATGAAACCGTTACAGAAATATCCTGGTTTATAATTAAAACTGAATTTCAATCACCATTTATTTAAAAAATAATATTTTAATTGTGAAATAAATCAATTATTTTCGTCGTTATTTATTTAAACCAGTATAGAACTTATGTACAGGCTAATAAATTTACCCAAAATTATTAAATAAAACAGCTTTTTCATTTACCGAAAGAACCAGATCCAAAAAGGTAATAATAAAAGGGAAAAAACGTATGAGTTGCATAAATAACGGTTTACAGATTTTATCAAACAAGTAGGTAGGCAGGGTTTGCGCATAAATACGGAGCCAAAAGACAGCCATTTATTTCCCACTCTTAGAACAGTAAATCTTTCAGAAGTGTGTAATTAACTAGGTGTCACAAAACTCTCGTATGTACGTGGTTGGTCTACCTATCTTAATTGTGCAACTCGACAATGCAAATGCTGTCTGTAGAGGTCACTTCATTAGGAGGATAAATCAAGACACGACTAAGAAAAAGGCTACCGGGTTCCAGCAAAGAGGAAATAATTAATTACCCTTACTGCATTAAAACATAAAGTAACAAAATTCGGTGTAGTACCTAAACGCTGTTATATTTAATCAACAATTATTCGTCATTATTACTTATGAAATTAATATTTTGTATCCATCTCACAACTCAAATTCTGAGACTAAATTTTTTTCTTAATCGTGTTATTTCTCCGTAAGAGGATACAATAAATAAAGACTACCAGAGAATTAAAAATCCATGGGTTTCCGCCTCAACTTCTTGTCAGAATGTTCCAAAAGTTCCCTTCGTCACTGATTTATTTTTACAAATTTCCTCATTACATTTTTTTTGCTTTCGTTCATATAATCTTCAACGTTTTTTATAAAATCACATTTCAAAATATTTTAACCTCTTTTTATGATTATCAACTGTTTGTCTCGTATAATTCTCGGTCCTTTAGTCTTTAAGTGTAGATTTTAAAACTCATCCACAATATTAATTCAACGTAGAAGCAAAAAGGATCCTTATCCCGCACTGTGAAGTCTCTTATTCTAAGAAGCAACATCGTTGCCGTACCTTTTTTGGAGGTGATCTGTACCATACTCATATTTTGCAGATAATCACAAGTCCCAGTGAATCATCAACACCTACATTTAAGACTTTGTTTGACAGAGTTGCGTTTGTCTTAACAATGTTCTCAACTTTTTGACGCCACCGAACACACGCAGAAACTCTCCAAGCTTCCAACCCTTGCTAATAAAATTAAATTATAATAGAATACAACAGGATTCTTACGGAATTCTCAACCCATCGGGCTACATCTCCAACAGTTGGCAAATATTGACATTTTTATTTCTCTGTTTAGAATTTTCCTTTGTTTCATTTTCCTCAACTTCTTAAAACAGACGTTAATATTGGTTATACATTCTGTAATGAATACGTTGTTATCTTCATATTAATCATAATAAATACGGAACTAGGATTATTTCTAGTTGCCACACACTTGGGACAAGGCAACACTTAACCTTAACAGCGGTAGCAGCTCTATTTATAGTAATATATTCCATAATTTTTTTTCTTTAAGTCTATTTTCCCAATACTTTTTTTAGGTGTCAGTTTAGTTTTATTACCGCCATTAGCCACAAGTATGAAAGCAGCGGCTGCCACAGACTACACCTCTGAAAGGTTCATTTCTCTTCCCAGTTTCTCCCTCAGAGTAGGGAATGCAGTATGCTAATAAATAGCTTCGTTCCGCTAATGGGAGCGCAAACACTTACATACATTCAAACATAGAACTATTTTGTCACAAAGACGATGAATGCGAGATGAAAATTACGAGAACGATGTCACTGTGTTTACGTGTTTTTTTTTTGCGTACTACAAATTCTTTAATTTATATGTTGCTTAGCTAATTACTATTTGACGATTCTTAACGCATAATTAAAGTAAAATACCAATTGCAAATGATTAATTTATTAAATTTAACTGGTTAACAACTATTATGTGTTAAGTTTATACTTTTAATGTTGGAAGTGAATTAATAAGGACGTTAATTTTTTTGTTAAAATTCTGTGTCAAAATATGAAGTAAATATACCATAATTATCAATTATTTTACAAAATATTAAATCTACTGCTATCAGTCACTCTCCCACAGGTTTTTAAAATTCAATGAGAAATTATTCCAAATACTCTGATAAAACTCCTCAATTATTATTAAAGATTGGGAAACCAGAAACTTAATTAGAATCACTGATCATTGAGATGCAGGCGCCGTTTGGAAAAATATCATCATGGAGTATTATTAGAATGTTAGATTCACCATGAAATAAACTAAAAAGAACATTTGTAATATAAATAAAAGAATAGACACCTTTGAGTCAGAAACATTCCATTGTCAGCTATGAGTTTCATTTCGGTTGCAACAGGCAACGCACCAGAACATTTCCTCTAAATTGTCGCATGTAATACATATAACTTTAAAATTTCCAAAAAGAGGACGAAACGTCAAATATTTAATTTTTGTTCATAAACATAATTTTCTGACTCAATGCCGTATATTTATTTATTGAGAAAAAAATACGTATATTTGTTTAAGTTTAGGAAGAGGCCCTACGAGACGGGTAGATAAACGGACACCAGTGGGTAAACGTATAAAAATATATCTTGCAATTTTATTGATTAGGTGATATATTTGTAATAACATAAATACCAAAATTATTTCCCACACTACTTTTTGAAGAAAAAGCCTACTTGAGTTTAACCCACATTGTGACCACTTCCATGTAATAGAATAGAGAATTGTGGATGCGGGTGGGATAGCATAATTCTTTTTTGTTATTATTATTATTTAACAAACAGGTTACGTGAAGGTCTTCCGCGTTGTGGCCTATCACCTTAAACAGCATAGAAAGTAATAGAAAGTGGGGATGCGAGAAGGGTGAACAAGGTTACCGAGGGTTAACATTTCTTCATTCCCGGTTTCGAATTCTTTTTCATATCCTTTCTCGTCTGAAAATATACTGGCGGACAGGAGATGAAGACGCGTTTATAAAAAATTGACACATTCTTCAAAATTTCAACGTATAAGTTCCCGTATTCAATTTTTAAGTTTCGTAACAAGGATGGGAATTAGGTTAAAATATAGTTTTGTGCTTCAGAGTAATCTAACTTAAATCAATGTATATTCTAATTCTTTATTCTCGTTGACACATTTAATAAATGAGAATTTCTCATGATTGCCAGTGTAGTATTTCGTATTATGATTTAGTGGAAAATTTTACCCGCCTTCTGTCCATTTGAATGGGATGAATTTTTCATGTAACGGAATTCACTCCTTCCCCTACCAGCCAAATGAGGTAAACCGTTGACCACGTGTAACACTGGACGTTCCAGTACAAGAGGAAATAAGGATCCCTATTTCCAGATGTGGAACGTGTCCGTCGTTGCTGTCCACAGATAAGACTGAGAGCGAAGAATTCCTCATGTCCTGCATTCAACGCACGTCCACGACGAGGACGATGGAACGCAACGAGACTTGGTGTATCTACAAAGGTATGGAGAGAAAATAATTCACCCAACGCTGCTAACTAACTCGTGACACGGCTCTGGTTGTCTGGTAAAAATTAAGATCTGATCCTCGATTAGAGAAAGCTTGCTGCTCATAGACCCACTCCTGCAGATAATGTCTAATTGAGACTGTTATTAATCTCCTGGCGGTGTTTATAATGGATGTCAGACCGTGAATAATACAATAAAAATTAAACCTTCAACCTTTGCATTTTTACATTCTTAAAAGGTTAGCATCTTCTTCCTCTTGGACGCCCCCTCGTAAATAAAAAAACTTACAATAATTTATTTAATTACGAGGACATTATTTTCTATTTTTATAACATTGTTACTTAGAAAGAACGATTTGTATAATATTAGAATATTTAGAGTTGAATCAATATCCAATTTACTTCAAATTCGGGAACATCCATAAAAATAATAATAATTTTATTACATAGTACTTATTTTTGTGCAATATTAATGCTTTTTCGGAAGCTATTTTTATATCTTGAATTATATGTATGCATATATATCATCTCAAGTTTAATATGTGAAGTTAGTTAGTTATAATTTTTTTGAAATTGTATTAGGACGAAATTATGCCTCGACTTCCAGGTATTGCGATCTTCGTGTGCTTTCAACTAATTACAACAATTTCTCAGTTAAGTTCCAAGACAACAATCTCATTCGATTTATTTATCTTATTGCTACTTTGGATTTCCTTATTTATGTATCCGGTTGCACCTCGTAGGAGAGATCCCTATTTCGCGTGAGGTCAAGTACTAGAGATCTTTCTCTCTCTCTTTGTGTGATCGTGACTGCGAAAACATTACTGAAGATATATGGAGCTACAGTTTGGTGTAATACAACTAACGCACTCCAAGAAAAACAGACCAGGCTGATCGGAAAAACGATTAACTTATAAAGGTGTCTGAGATATTACTGAGAAAATGGAGTGATTTATGTCTTAAGGTAACGGATAAATAAAAAAATTACAACACGTATTATTCAATTAAATATGGAGGGAACCCAACGATATTGTATTGAATTTATTTATTTAGAAAAAAAATATTATTTTCATAAATTCAATTCATATGAAACGCAAAACATTAAAGTAATAATAATTTCAATGCGTATATGTTTTAACTACAGAGATATTTTTAATGCATTTAAATAATATTTCCTACATGGAAACATTCAACGCTGGTTAGGAGGACCAGCGAACTAACAAACGTATCAAGTGCAAATAATATACTTGTTGCCAATTTTCTTAGGACCGACAACACTAAAATCCTTAAGCTCAATACCCTTCTCCACTTTGCTACAACAAACTGTATTACCCAAAGTCACCAATGGAAGTGTGGATATAGGATTTTTAGGAAGAGCTATCTTAGATAGGATTCTTAGGATTTTAGTCTCACCACTTGTCGGATTCGCTACAGTAAATTTGAAGGTAAACACATCCCTACAGAAGCGTGCAAGTCGTTTCCTTGTTGAAGAACACAATTTCTCAACATCCTTCATACTGAAGCAAGCGACCAACAGACAACGACGTGAACGGTCTCTGTATAAAGACGGAGCAACATACAATATACGAAATATGGCTTAACTAAGTCAATACGATTCCTTCATATAATCAAAATATTTAGTTCAGTGATTTTTTTTCATTTCGTATTCAAATTTATTAATTATACCAAATTATGGAACTAAACATTTTGACTATTAGAAGGTGTATATTAATTTATTTAATGGTCATTATCAAAGTAAATTAAAAATGTAGTTAAATAATTAGAATGTAAATTGAAACAGTCACTAATTATATGTTCTGTAATAATTATAACTATTGCATGAAACTGAAACCTCCAACAAAATTTTAAATGATTAATTATTTTGTTGAAATATAAAAGTATTTTCCCTCAAAATAATAATAATGTAAAATATTTTATTTTAAATTTAAATTTCTTAATATTTACCCCACTCCCCAAAGAATCAGTTATATTATTCCAACCATGACGACCTTTATTCAAATTATTCATAAATTATGTTAAAACATATATTTATATACTAACGATTGAAAAATCTGCAAAACAATAAATAAAAAATCTTGAATTTTCAGCCTATTGAGAAACCGAAATGAGAAAAATTCATACTTTATTCGAAACTAATTAACTTCATTTTAGCAGAAAGAAATTTGTTGGGTAATATTTATTCCTTAAAATACAGTAACTCAAAATCCATAGAGATATTGGCAATTCTACAAGACAGGAAATAATCTCGGCGTAATTTTTTAAAGTAAGCATATATTTAAATGTACTTACTTTATAATATTATGGAGAAAGTAATTTTTCTTTATCTCCGTAAATAAAAAAGTTTTGTGTTTTTTACTCTCTAAATAGTGTTAATGATGTGCTTTTATTTAATTTAATTATTTTATTAAATCTAAAGAAATAAAATTTCAATAATTAAATATCTAGAAAATTAATTTCTTTTAATTTACAAATTCTAGCTGTTACAATTTTTCATATTCTCAATTTTTTTGCAAATATATTGACAATTTTACTTTGATTCTGAGCAAGGTATGAACCAAAGGATTGTAGCACGCAGGACACTTTGCTGAATTTTACACAAGTCACTGATATAACTCGTATGACTAACTCCAGTGCCATTAGAGTAGTGATTATTTTCCTAATTCTCCTTTTCTTGGTTTGTCAAGTTGATTAATCTATCTATTATTTGTAACTGAAACTCATCCAAACACTTTCTTTTTTATTTTCCTCAAATTAGTACAGATAACATCGGCTAGCGTTACAGAGTTTACAACGCTTGTTTTTTCCTTCCTTTTTATTTTACCTGGTGAGCTGAATGATTAATTTATCTCTGACGTGTGACACGTTCGCCTAAGTTATTTAACTTTTTTTTCCCCGTCTCTTGGTCGTACTCTAATTAGAAAGAGAGAGAGAGATAGTCACAGTTAAAGTTTTCTCTGCGATCAGCAGTGGGGGGCCTTCAGCTACTCTCACTTACTCGGCCCGGTTCAAAAGGCAAACCCGTTAAATATTCCAGTTAGCAATTAACATTGAGGGCTCATATCGCACGATTACTCTCACTCAAAGTCATAAGGAAGGCGTCTGCATTATTGTGAGACACAATGGCGAGTCTTATCGGAGAACACGAGTAATTACCACACTCTATTTGTCCTCGTTTTTTTGTGGTGGGTCTGAGCTTGTAATAAAAATTAATCGATTTTTATTTATGCCATTGAATTAGAAAAATAATTTATGAAATTACGATATAATAAATTAACGCAATGACAAGAAAATCTAAAGATAGTTGCATGGTTAACTGAATATTAACAGTTATGAGTGGTAATGAATGTTAAGTACAATAATGGCAGACTCAATTTACTAGAACGCATTATATTCGTGATTATAGTGAGATGATTCCTGGCGTCGTCTGCGGTCGTAGTCGTCCGGGTTGACGTGCCTTTAAACTTCATACTCAGATACCAGACGTCAATACTGATCAGTTTGTGTGTGTGTGTGTTTCTCTGATAATTACATCGAAACTATCTGCATGATCTCTGATAATCTTCATTGGCTCTTTATAATATATGTATGCTAACTGATCTCTAGTATTGTCTCCTCTTGTCATTTTTTCTCAACAAAATTTCTTAGATGAACAAACGCATTCTCCTAAAAAACTATTCAAAGCATTTTCTTCAAACTTTCCGTTTGGAATAACAAGCACTACTCTTGGTCTCACCACCTTTGAATTATTTCTCATGATCAAATACTTCAAGAATGTCTCTGCTCCTTTTGGCGAAGATTCTAACTCGTTTAAGCGGATTCGAGAAACATTATATTTTGAAATAGTCCAATACAGATCACCTATTAAGGTTACTATAATTTTTTAGTTAAAATGAAATTAAGAGAGTGGTTTTGTGGACTAATGAAAGCTGACCACACAAACTGTACAGATTATAGTAGGTCCTTGGATATTTCGGGTTATTCAAAATCATGTGAATTCGGAGACAAGTGTTACGTTAGTTACATTCGCCAATATACAGAAACACCCGTGTCTCAAGGGGAAATTGACGGAAAAGTCAGAGGAATCCTTGTAGCGATTATACCAAGTATTGCAGATGTAAATACTGGAAGCGAGTATCAACCGAACTGACAAGACTAAATTAATAAGCTATTAATACAAAGTTAATGTTTAACGAGTAACTGCTAGGACGTTAATGTCAAACTGGAAAATTTCAATATGACATAGTAATTATGGTCGCTTCTTAAACTCCGGGAATTATACTCAATTTGGCTCAACTACACTCTGAGTGCCTTGACCTCTTTCCCATTCTTCCTCTATCCCCTGCTTTCCTTCTCAACACTTACGTACTTTTGCGCATCCCCCAAACATCTCATTTTTGGTCCTCCGTCCTACCTTAGACCTTACCATCCAAAACTGGCTTAGTAAGTCCCACAATAATTGCAGTGAGTTATCATATAGCGCATGTGTAAATGAAATTTTATCGGTGGGACACAAATTCAGTGGCCAAATTGATGTAACTCAGCCAAATGTAAAGAATATTGGGGAAAAACCTCAGTACTTATTATATAAATCTGTCAAATATAGGCTATATCATGTATTTAAAGAGCATATTCTGATTATATTGATTTATTTAATATATTCGAAACCCCATTTCTTTGTAACCAAGGTTTCGAACACACACTCACTCACTCACACACAGACTTAAAATCTGTCTTACCAGAAGAGAAATGTCCCGAGGCGGCTTCTTGTTGTTCCCGGAAAAGTAACTTTTCCCACGACTTGTGGATTACGGCTCCAGGGACCTTAACCAATCAGTAATTGGCTGCTGCCGATTTACCTACAAGTGGTACACCTTATGTGTAAAGAAAAAACGAAAACCTCATCTTGATCCCGGCGCCACTTGAACTCGATCCTTAAGGCCAGAACGGAGAAACCAAATTGTCAGTTTCGCAGGCGCGATGATGAAATTCTATTACCTGTTCCCTAAGTGCTGGTAGCTTTTTCACCCGTTCCACTCTTTAAGTCCGGAGCAGGCTTCATAATTCTCATAAATGAGAACCCTGCCTCCATGCACGCACATGCAGTTCTGTCAAGGAAATTTATTAATAAGACTAATCAATAAAATATCATGTGTTGACTAATAATATATGAAGCCTTAATACCTGAATCTCATGATTTCGTTCTGATTCATGTACGGACATTCCAAGTGAATTCCATTCGGAACGCGAGATCAACTTTGAAAGAGAGAGGAGAGAATTTCTAATATCTTAAATAATTGTTTCTGTAATTTCGGTTTAATTAATTATTTACATTTCAACGAGATAATAAACTTTCTCTATACAGCCAAAACAATTCATAATTTTTTAACTATTCCAGTCCAAACATACGAATGAAGTTTATCATAGTTTCAGTTTTACATAATTATCTACAGCAGAATAAAATATTATAATGAGGTGCTTTTATGCAGTTAACCGCTCTTCAACCAATTGTCGTACCAATTATCTTATTTATTTCTATTTCAGATATTTTATGCATTATCACTTCATGACCTAATGCCTTATCATTATATATATATATATATATATATTATAAAGCAATCTCGTCGAAATTAATTCTATTTGAATGCCATTGAATTTTGTTCAAAAATAAAATAACCAAATTCACATTTACGTAAAATTCTCGGTTAAAGAAACGATTAGTCTCATTGCGTTAAATCTTCCAAAAAAAATTGTTGATGCATATTTTCCATTTTTGCGGGATTGTTTCATGGTGGAGCTTCTAAATACATCGAATGAACAGAAATCATAGAAATAAACCTATGCAACTCAAATATTATTCAGAAAAAATACGCCAATCTGACGTTTAATATTTCAAATGGCGTACGTATCAGCGTATATCCAAAACAAATATTGTAATCAGTGTTACATAACCCTAATTCCAGACAGAAATTCAGATAGCTTTGATTTTATATTCCCTGGATCATTAACAAATAATTTAAAATTAACAGGTTGTATGTATATCTCAATTGACCTCCACCAACCAAGCGTTATTTAAATAATAAGAGAATTGTCGATCTTTATTACAGATAATCAATATTTAAATAGCTGTAAAATATTTAATCACTCGTAGGGTTTCGAAATCTATATATGTCTTTCTCAAGTAATATAACTAGTACACTACAAAGATATAACAATCCCCAAAACCATAAACAGAAAAAAAAAGGTGATTCTATCTGGAGTAAGAACCCTCCACGCCGTTTATACTGATGCGTTCCTATTTTCCATATTTACCCAACCAACTTGTGAAGAATGCAGTCAACCTTTAACTATTCCCCATATACTATTCTATTGCAGCAGATATAACGACATCAGAGCAGCTACAATCGCAAAACACCACATCTCAGACCTCTGTACTTCAACGACAGCTGCCTTGGACATCATCAAATTTATCGAGGAAGCAAACATAAGTGAAGAGATATAGAAATCCAATTGCTAATAATGTTAAAGTTGTATGTAAATAATAACGCTAAGAAACTATTGTAAATAACATACGGGTCGCCAATGACCACGATGTTGACGCGATCGTTATAAACTTTAATTAAAAAAATGTAATAGAACTTTTAATATAAAGCATAAAGAACCAATTTGATTAATACAAAAAATGAACATGTCAAAGTTTGTATAAAAGTCCTGGATACTATTAATAGTATTACGATTGTTTTAATATTTAGTATTTCGGATATACATACATATAATTTAATTATTTTTTACTGTTGGACAACATCCCTTATTTTTTTACTTCGTCAGGTGATGTTGAAAACATTTTTTATATAATGTAGTCAATTTAGTAAAAATTCATCCCCAAATATGATCTAAGAAACAAATTATTGTTTTTTGTCCGAATTTTTACCGGATAATATAAATTAAGTCTTATGTTAATAATTTAATATATAAAATCATAAGGATAAAAATTAGCCAGGAAGATAATGACGACATATTTCAAATTGTTATATAGCTTTGTTTACTGTTATAAATCATATACATCTATTAACATTATTTAACTGCCTTCATCTTATTGCAAATAACGTTAATATGTAATATTTTGGTATATGTGGTATATGTGTGATATGTCAAACAACATTCGAGTAGTCAAAATTTCTTCCCTGCACATGCAGGCAGGCAGGATCGGGATCTATTTTTAGTTACATTACGACGATGACGTTGGGCCTTCCTCGAGTAGCATTTGAATTCATAGGAAACCATGACAAAGTAACAGGTAGTCTCTCCGCACACTATCTATTTCTTTCTTATTTCTAAATTAGATGCCGCGTGCACTTATCGTCCTGTTTTTTCCGCAGTTCCAGTTTATATTCATTGTCCAATTAAGTAAATGACTTTGGAAGAATTAGGGGCAGTCAGTCATCCATCAGTCCCGGTCTTATTCGTCCCCGCATCTTCTACTAGACAAATACCTACTTCTGAAATACAAGCTTTACGTTGTCGTAGATTTTTTTTGATTGGCCGCTTAGTAAAAATGAGAGGAGCTCTTTAATCTCGCCCCGATAAGCAAATATGTTCAAATATAATCAACATAAATACATATATCATCATATTATATTGATGATAATCAAAGTAATTTTAAATCGTCATGAGAAATGAATATTTCCAGATAATACATAACATTGAGACAATTCTATTTGAATGCCATGAAAATAATTAATTTTCACAAGAACGATAATAATATAGGACTGGAACTTTGTGAAATTGCGTCGCTCCAGGTTCTTGTGTTTTTTTTTAAGTTTCTTAGCAACTGAAGAAACGAACAAGATTTCCAAAAACGTTATGTGGTATTCATATCATCACTTCTTTGTCTGTATTGGGCTCTTGTTCTTAGCATTAATTTCAAAAACGACCGGAAACTTTCCATTTCAAAGTTAAATAATGTTTTCTACATAAAGCTCTTTTTTCGTTTCACAATATTTTATTGTACAGATTGTTATCGTTTAATACAGTTTTAGTATGTATATTAGTTGTACTTGTATTTATATGTTAATTTATTAAATTCAGCTCATTTGCTTTCAAATAAAACGAAGAAGTTATACACATGTAGAGAAATTTTTTGTTTCAATGTGTGACGTGTGTTGTATGATTATAACGAATAATTTTTCTTATTTATTTTATAAAGTGCAGCCTATAGGGAAATAAAATCGTAGCCTAAATTATAAATGAAAATTTTACGTCTGATGGAAAATAATAAATAAGAAAGATAGGGAATTCAGACAAAAACGTGATAATATGGCTTTTGAGTTTTGACAACTGACAAGTGCAACTTGTCGCACCTGGCGAAAGGTACAAGGATCCCAGAAACGTTGTGTGGTATTTTTATTATCACATTTTTGTCTGAATTGGCTATATTTTTTATTCAATAAATTATAAATGTTTGATGAAGAATTAAATAAATACAGTTACAGTCAAAGAGACCTACAAACTTAATCATATTGTATAAATTAAAGTATATTGAATAAATTACGTGAAAACAAATTTCGAATTATGTATATGTATCTAATTAATTCCGATATTAAACAGAAATTATTACAAATAAGTGGGTATTTCCCCTTTTAAGCTATATATATATATATATGTAAATATTTATATACATTCCCGGTCCAAATTGCTTGATAATTTTATTTTATTTAAAATTATTCTATTTACTTTTATTTTCGTGAAGCGAAAATGTTTTATGAGGAAACAGCCCTTAAACAATAGGAATAATTTATTTATATATATATATATATCAATAAACATTCACTTTTGTATTTAGTTCGACGACGACACACGCACGCAAACAAACGCATCCATCCTCCTCCCATTCATCATCGATCAAAAAACAAAGCCATGGAAATTCGAGGTAAAATCTTGGCGTAGCGTTAGGATAGCATAAGCACTGAGGTGGTAACGACTTTAGCTCGAGAAACTTGTCACCTGCTCACTTTCCTGCCACTCTATTACTCAACGCCTCTTGATTCTTCTACTACACCAATACCCGCTTCTGAAATCAGTCTTTACGTTGTCGTAATTTGATTGGCCGCTTGAGAAGCACCCCAATAAAAACAAACATGGAAGGTAGTAGTAGTAGGTATAATGTGTTTAAATATAAGCAACATAAATACATACATCATTGATGATAATCAAAGTAATTTTAAATCGTTATGAGAGATCAAAAAAATAATTCATGATAATACATAAAATTGAGATAGTTTTGATTCTAATAAAAAAACCACATGAAAATAGTTCATTTTCTAAACAACGTTATTTTATTTCTTGGTCTGCAATTTTTTTGGGAAATGGGGGGGGGGGCAACAGGAAATTTTCTAGCATGTTAAACGGTCGATATTTGCGTGAAATAAATTATTGTCAGTGTTAATTAGGTTGTTAATATTTCTACCGATGTCGTGTGTGTAAAATTTGAACCCCTTTCGCCTTGAGAGGGAATCACGCTTAGGTATTGGGGAGGACGGTTATGGAAATATTGAAACATACTGAAACAGCCGATATTTGAGTCGCATAAATACATTTAGGGATCAAAGAGATTTATACTGTTTCTGCCGATGTTATCTAAGTATAATTTCAACCCCTTACAGCATGGGAAACGAGCACCCTTAGAGGTGGACGGTCGTTACAAATAAATAACGCCAATAAAACCAAGATTACAGTCAAATTTGGGGTACTGGATGTTGCTGAGTTTAATTATGACATTCAATTGGCCATTAAACTCCCAGGGGTAGGGGTGGACGGTGGTTGAATTTTTCAAATATGTTAATCAGTCGATATAAGCGGGGAGTAAATAATTGTCAGGGTCTATGATGTTGATAATATATCTACTGATGTTTGTAAAATTTCAACCCATTTCGGCATGAGAGGATAACACACTTAGGTTTGGGAGTGGAAACATTAAATCATCCTAAAACAGACGATATTGTAGGTGGAAAAGTATTTTAGGGGTCAAAGAAGTTTAAAGTGTTTCTGCCGATGTTATCTGAGCATAAGTTGATCCCATTGTAGACGGGGAAAGTAGCACCCTTATGGGTGGGGGTGGAGGGGATTTACTAGAAAATAACGCTAAAACAACCGAGATTCGAGACGAATCGGAGTTATGATGTCGCTGAACTCATTTATGACAACCTGGGTAACGCGTAGAGGCGACGAGCGCGAGTGAGTGGGGATGGGCGGACGTGGAAAGAGTTAGAAATGTTCAAAAATGTTAACCTATCCATATTTGTGTCAAATAAATATTTAGCAGGGTTAATTACACTAATAATATTTTTTAATATATTCTGTGTATAATTACAACCTCTATCGACTTGAGAGGTGAGAAACCATGAAGGGTTGGGTGGAGTTGCATTACATAAAAATAACGCAAAAACCCGATATAGGAATCGAATCCGGGGTTATGGATGCCTCTGAGATTAATTATGACATTGAACTTGCAGTTTAACTCCAACGGAGAGGGGCTGAACAGAGATAGAAATTTTCAAACATGTTAATCGGCCCACATTTGCTTACAATAAATATTTTTTGGTGTCATTTAAATTCATAATATTTCGGTAGATATTCTCTGTGAATAATTTCAATCCCTATCGCCATGGAATGGGAGCACGTTTGGTGTTGCGTTACATGAAAATAACGCGAATAGACCATAATTCGAATCAATTCTGGGGTTATGGATGTTGATGAGTTTCATTGTGACAAACTGGATAACACGCGGTGGTGGGAGGGGGGGCTGAAAGGGAGTAGAAATTTTAAAACGATGAAACCGGCCGATTTTTGCGTGGATTTTTTTAACCCAGTGTAGCGGGGGTGGAAATTTTCAAACATGTTCAAACGGCGATGTATTCGTTGAATGAAACTATTTCAGGGTCAATGTGTTCAACCCCTTTCATAATGGGAGGTGAACACATATAGGGATAGTGGTCGAGTTGTGATACATAAAAATAATGCAAAAGCTACCTTGATTGAAGTAAAATCGGGGGTTATGGATAAACGACATCTCGGGCAACGCCAGGCACCCAGCTAGTATAAAATATTTCTAACTCCGTCCACATAGATTATAAATAATAGTGTCTAATTTTTAAATCGTAGTAAAAGTTGTAGACCTCTTTTCAAAGCTCTTGGAATTTTAACGTTACACAGTGCATACATTTTGGAAAGTATAAAATTCGTAAAACAGCGAATTCCATGAATATAATACCAGACATCGCGCGACATCACGGGCAGACAAACATCATCTCTGTCTTTTTGAAAGTACATTATTCATCAATAAAACTATTAACTTGTCTTCCTCTTAGAATCAAAAGCGTAAACAGTTACAACGTATTTATTAAGACTCTGCTCATTAACGACGCGTGTTACTCCGATAATGAATTTGTAAATCGGCCTGAGCCAACCTCATATTAGTTCCCTACAAAATACTGGTTAATTTATGGAGCACTAATATAACTCTTTATTGTCTGTATGTCCAACTGATTGTTTATTTCCTGTCGTCCACACGAGACTTCCAGCCACTGAGAAGAGCTGCCAGAGACGACAACACTTTGAATGCTCATCAATAATAATGGGACTTTCATTAGTGCACTGCAGTGTTATTTTGAGGGAAACTTTTAGAGCTATTTGTGAAGTGAAGTTCAGCTTATAATTATTTTTTTTATTACTTACTTTATATTTAAGATTTCTTACTTGTGTAATGATCTGTAATCCTAACATATTCTCTCTTATTTACATATGTTTTGTTCCTTATATTCTCCCTGATCCTATTTCATGGAATTTCAAATGTACAAACTTTAAATATCACTGTATAGTCTTAAACATCTAGGGTATTTATATATATATATATATATATATATATATATAATTCTGTAAGTAATATCATTTGTAAGTAATATCAATTTCACTGGTCCTATTTCCTCAGCCGAGGACTAATGGAACTAATAAATCTAATCTAATCTATATTATCTGTATTTGTCTATATTTCTCAATGCTTAATTTTTTTATTGGCCAGTGTACTTTGTCGTGGTTGCGAATGGAAGCTATAATAATTTCCACAAGCACAACGTGTTTAAAAAATAATATAACTGCTTAACTATTTCCAACAAACGACGAAAAATTTCCAGTTTAACGATGATTTTGAAACGTCTCTCCGATTCCAAATGGTTCACATTATTTGCATTTACCATTCCACGTTCTCAATCTCTACTCTTTCTTTTATATATTCATTTATTTACAGCCGCATCAACAGCTGTGGTTATTAGCGACTCAGTTGTTTCTTTGTCGGGTGATGCAGTTACGCTAACCCCTACACCACAGGAGATCGGCGGCGCTACTCTCACTGATGATTCCCACCAGAAATCAATTATATTGTAAGGCAGTTACGTGACAGTATGAAGGGTGGGAGGCAAGTAAGCCTGCGAGAGGATTTCTCGCAGGTGAACCTTCCCAGAGAGCTCTGGCGGGGGCTACCTTTGGGGATGCTCTCACATCTCTCTGGTTTTTTGAACTAAGGTTCCCACATGCCGAGGCACCTCGGTCTGTTTTGAGAGGTGTATGTTCCGGGGTCGCAGACCTTGGGCATACGGCAAGAGTTGTCCGCTACTCCTATTGGAATAGTCGGCCAGCTGCCTCCTAAACAGGCCAAGGCATGGCGAGGGGTAAGCTGCGTCCCCACAGCAAACTCCTCTCCCGTCATCGGAAGGGCGTGGGACAAGTACCAAATGCCCGACCTACCTGATGCAGGTTTTCCTAGGGTTTTCCCTGCATTTCTTTAGGCGAATGCCGGGTAGGATCCTTAAACCATAGCCCGGGGGCCCTAGTTAACCCTTGGCTACCTTCCTCCACCCTTCCGCATCCCCCCTTTCAAATCCCTTCCTATGCTATTAAAGGGGAGTTGCCCAAAGTGGATTACCCTCAAGTAGCCTGTTGCCCTAAAAAAAAAAAAAAAAAAAGTGACAGTATGAATCATAAAAAAAAATAATCATGACCATTCCATACGTTTTAAATATAAGTTTTTCTTAACGATAGTAAATAAGATTTTCCCTGGTTGTTACATCACTTCAGGCTGATATCTGAGCAGATTTGGTAAGGCACATGATTGTTTATCAAATTGTGATATTTTATAAGAACCAGACTGAGTGACGGTATTCCCATTTTACAGATATATCTCGAAAATGTTGAGATTAGTGCCCGATAAAGTACAAAGTATGGAGGAATGTTAAAAAAAATGTTAGATGACAGTTTAAATTATAATAGATAACCTCGGAAATCAGAAAATAAGTTCTGCTGGTCTGTAAACCGGCAATAAAGTACGGTTCACTAAAATAAATGCAATTTCAGGATAAAGTCAACACTCAATGTCAATTATTTTCGCGTTATGTAACAAACTACACGAAATATACGTCTCATAATTACTATTGCATTCTATTTGTAGTTGAACCCCCACGGTTGGGGCTGAACGGGGCTGCAATATTTCAAACATTTAGGGATAGGGATAGGGGTCTTGTTGCGTTACATAAAAATAACGAAAAAATCGGGGATTATGGATAAATTACATCTCGGGCAATGCCGAGCACTAAATTTAAATACCACATTATTAATTTAATTTAGTAAATATTTTATGTTATTGATTATTTGTATATTTAAAATCATTCCTTCATTCCTCTCACCTAGAGAGAAGTAGAGAGACGAGGCAAGCAACTGGAGGCACGGCACGGCCGATACAGGAATCCAAAAATGTAATAATAGAGGTGTATAAGACATTTCCTTCTCCTCAGTGAAAATAACTATATTCTTCACGTTACTGTACAGGCAAACGCAAGAAACAACAACAAAGAAGGGTATTAAATATGGTCAATATCTGAAAACGTATGGAACAAAAAAGAATTATTGACTATAATTTTAGATTTTTAATTATACTAATTATTGATTAAAAAATTAATTATGGAATACAAAGAAGGTGAATAAGGAAACGCAAAAATCATTCCATATAAAAAAAATTATTTGATGAAGTTAATAAAATTAAACAAATAAATTTTATTTGATTCAAAATAATATAATATTTAATTTCGAAAATTACGAAATTAAGTACCACATTATTAATTTAATTTGGTGTATATTTGATATGTTATCGATTATTTATATATTTAAAATCATTCCTTCATTCCTCTCAGCTAGAGAGAAACAGAGAATCAATGTAAGCAAGGTCAAGCAGGGTTGTGCCGACGAATCTAAAATGGAGCAGCTCCTGCTGTAGGGGCGGGCCTTAGACTCGTGGACTGAGACACCAGCTCGTGGACTCAGATACCTTCTTTACTTCTACTAGCAACCCGCAAGACAAAATCACGAAATCCCATACTAAATTAGAAACGCTTCAAAAAGGAGGCGGTCATGCCATCTGTTGGGACTTGGTTCGTACTAAGGATTTAACATGGGGTTTGATTTTCACGGAGCTCGATACATCAGGGGAGCATACGGCCTTAGTAGTTAGCGAACTTCTGTGCTACGTCACAACTGCCCCTTCTTCCTCCTAAGAGGCGTTGCCGAGAACTGAAGCAAAATGGCGTCGTTGTTCACTGAATTTCGAAGTGAATTTTTGAGGATTGCCTGATATTTACTACACGACATGGAAAAACATGTGTACTTGACGCTGTGGTCAGGCCATCCTCAGCGGCCAATCATATCGCAGCATGTCCGACACTATATATAGCTCGCACACGTCACGCAGCGGCACAGTCTTGAAGACAATGGCAGAACGGTAATATATCGAAAAGTATTAATATAGCAAAAAATTTAATGTTGAATCAGTGGAAGTATCAATGAAGTCCTCTGATTTATCATTGTTTAAGTACTAGAAAGTCCAATATCGGGAAATTTGGATATTTTATTCTTAACCTTTTCTTACCCCGTGCCATCTAGAATGTCACTATTCATCTCGGCGACTCAGTAAACTATAAAGGCCTGACAGGCATCGGGAGTGACACTTCTGTCACAGTAGCAATTGGCAACAGAATTAACATCTAAGTCATAAAGTCTATGGATTTTTTTTCATTTTGAAATTATTCAGCTGAAGTACCAGTTCTCCACCTCTGTATTTGAGTGGCTACCACGGATCGAATGCTCGGGGAACAATATTTCTCCTAGCCGGCTTTTCGAGGAATGCGCAACGTGAGGAGGGTGTGGCAAACTTAATTAGAAACTCAAATCGACCACCTAGTCGCAGCAAGCAAGTTAATTGAAAAACGTGGAAATATCTCGCAGTAGCCAACCAAGCTACCTTATATGGAAGGGCGAATCTCATTACCTGTTAATAGGGCGAGAAAAGGAGACCAACAAGGCGACACCCTTTAATCAGAAAAACTGGCCCAGACAGGTGCATATGGCAAGATGCACCTGTGTTGCAGGTAATTCATGGTGGCGATCGCGTGTATCTTTGTCTATCTGATCAGAACACTAACCAAATAATTACGACTCCGCAAATATGAGGTGGGCCACAGTGTGTGGTTATGAGCTTCATTGGTAGTGTTTGTAACTGACTGCATTTAATGGAGGATCTGGGGATTTACATTAAATTAAACTGGTGATGCTGGAATAGTTAGGTCGTTGCATTTGTGTTGAACCAACTATTCTATTATTCACCTTTAACTCGTGGTAAATACGACATGAAACACCAATTGTTTCCACTGTAAACAAGATTCTTGACTACGACCTATAACAGTCTTACATTTAGATTTAACAGTAGCCAAAGCCCTGAATATAAACTTTCTCTTATCCCCAACTCAGAAGATACATGATCGGCCAGTGTAAGTCTCGTGAATGCTTCAATCAGGCAAAGAAAGATGGTCAAACAAAACCACGGTAGTTTAATGGTTTCCCACGGAGGCACATCCTTTCTTTCTTGTGAAAGACCTGTGAACCTGTAACAAATACAGTTCCACTTCTTCGTGATCCTTCAAGCAGAATAGAAAGACGAAAATGTAGAAGAAAAGCCATGACATTGAAAAGGGGCTGGCTTTATGATGCTAAAGAAGAGGGATCTCGGTCGATTTTCATGGCACAACCAATGAGCGACTGTATATATCAGAGGCATGGAAAGAAATAAAAATCACTCTCCAAGTGTACATAAAATTACAAAAACGCAATAACCAACAATCACAACTACAACTCATTCCAAAGTTGTCAACAAACCACCAGGTTTGAGGTTAAATAGCACTTTTGCTGACTCCGAAAAATCTATCCTTTCCTGAATGATGGATTTAATGTGTGTTTATTTCTATGTTTTCTGCAATAACTATAAATGAAGTAAAACGAGAAACAGATCAGGCTTAAAAAATCGTCTCCTAAATAAAACATTTTTTAAGTGTCCGTGGTCATTTATTATTCTCCAATCTGATCTTTATAGTTCAATGAGTAGTAAATAATACTTGACTATAATATAATACATCAACTTATTTCATAATATTATTTATTGCTGGGACAAAACTAAAACGGAGCATCGACCGCAGTGTAAAATGAGTACCCAATGCTTCCGAAATATGTGACAAGGATTAATTTGTTTTTTGGACAATGAAAAATGGAAGTACTGTACTCGAGTGAAAGAATAAAAATAGAATCGTGGTCTGGAAATATATATATAATAACGTATCTGTGTTATTTCCATATGATGATGTATATGTAAGTTCATTGCCAGCATAACGATCGTCATGATTCCAGAGATCGCATAAATACATGTATTTCATAGATTGGCATTAACACATTGAACACAATCTGTTCAGTTTCAGTATACTCACTTGCATCCATGAGAATATAGAATGAAATTTAATATCTGTAAGCTTTAATTAATTTTTATATAATTTCAGTAAATAAATTTATTTTGAATATATAAATTGTTGAAATAATTGCTATAAAAATCTAAATAGTTTATCATTTTATAAATTCATTCGTAATTTTTTTGTTATAGCTTTAAACAGAATTTCTCTACTATTCCAGAAAGATGCCTTAACACTGCTTTGTTCTATGTTGTATTATATAAGATTATATTCTATTTATTAAATAAATAAATAACAGTAATTTACCGCAATTAATAATATAATTATTATTAATTTAAATATTTTTATATTTTTATGAAATTTTACAAGTAACTGTGCTTGTACTTATCAAAAGAAACCTGAAAGAGAGAGAGATCAGCTTCACTGAATGATATGTGAGGTACCAGTACAAGTACCAGTAAGTACAAGGAAAATATCGCACGATTGATCTTGTTGAAATATAAATAATGATCTTAATTTACACAGCGAAATATTCCCCATTAACTTTTACGATGGTCCTGAATCAGTCTAATCTTTACTTAAATGAAATAGGTCTTTTTCTCACGAGCCCTTTCAGGAAATGAAACTTTCCTCTTCTTCTTTTATTTGGTTGCTTTCTAACCCTGCACAGGCATTGGACGAGTGAGGTTTTCGTAAGGTTGAATGAAGAATGAATGGAGGAGTGAGAGACGGAAGGTCTTTCTCATTCAAAGCAGTCAGAGTCCTGCTACTCTTATTTGTAGGTTCGACAGTGTGTACACAACTTGTCTTCCATTGTAATAAATAAGGGAAGGGAGTCATATTTACATTTAACTAGTGTGAATTCAATAATAGGAATAATTAATTTTATTGTATCTTTAATAGCCTGACAATGGAAAATAAAATCTTCGTATCGTGTTGATGCTAACTACAAAGATGCGTGTTACGCCTTAACAAAACAATTTGTTTAAATAACAATTTATTCAGGGAATTTATATATATATATATATATATATATATATATATGCTGAGACTATCAAGAATCCTTTTTCACATATATTGAATAGGTAAGATCCTAGCACGGGTCTGCATTAGGAATAAGTTCCAGAATTTCTCTGCCTGAACAAGTTGTTGAAACTGTAATAACATTAAAAAAACATTAAAAATTATTAATATTAGCAAAACATTCAATAATAAATTTTTAAAATGACTCCCTTGCATTCACACAACTCACGTCTTATTCCAATTCCTGTAATATTGTGTTCAAATTGCAAATATGGCCGACTCGTATGTTTTTCTTCCTCTTGACAAATGTCCTATACCATAAATATTTTCTTTCCTATTAAAAATAAAATTTATTTTATATATGTCTTTGAACCTACTGAAGGTCCATTTACATTCATAACAAAAACGCAGAACTAAGTTTCAGGTCGACCTTTCGATGTAGTAGGTTTATTTTCAATAAAACTTTTTTCCTAGTTTTCTTTCTTCGCTAACATGCATGAGGGCAATGAGGAAGTAGATGTTATCCATCTCCGCTGAAGAAGTCCCTTTTAATTAGTTTCTTGGTGGCAGTAATTGCCGAGCTTAAAACTTCTTACGATCACACCTCGAATTTGTGAAAGGGGGCGGAACGTGTAGGTAGCTTCTGCCCTATAATTTCAAAACGAACAGCGTTTTCATTTTGCCAAATCTGCTAAATAGTCTCTTGACCTCGAATGCGAACCACACGTTTGCCGTTTCCAATTATACAGACTCATCACCACATTCTTTTTTTTTATCCAGCTAATTCTGTCCCGCGGTAACTTGTAATTCCCTTTTTATTGCGCTTTGGAGATCCGTATTAACTCATATCGTAGTTTAGCGGCAAACCTTCATTAGCCACGAAAATTGCTGTTATTAAAAGCAAACTAAGGGGAAGAAGGTGAGCTTAGGAATTTAGGATTTCAATTACCGTCTAACGAGTGAATTCTGAATCGAGTCGTCGAGGTGAAACTGTTTCAAGCAGCAGGTGAATATCCGGAACAAACCGAGCTTTAAATTATTCTAATATTCAGAAATTTATTAAGGAGTTTTAAATCTAAGGTGTTTAGTTCTTAACGAAATATAATTAAATTATTCGATCATCTGTGCTAGTATTTTGGTGCCAATGCACAAGTAAATTCGATGACAAAATGGTAATTCACGGAAATTTAGAACCTACATTGCAACATTGCATTCTATGATAATCATTTCGTTTCATGTCAAACATTTCATGATTAATGAAAGTTGTAGTAAATAAACCTTATAACCGTCAGTGGTATAATTAAATAGTTTATGTTACTAGTTAAATTAATTATTTAGAAATACAAGGACATTTATCCGTTCAGATCAACCTAATGCATTAATGAAAGTATAATTTCGTTATGAAGATTTTTAAGAAATTAATAAGGTTCTAAAATTAATTACGATAATTGTGCACCCAATGCCCCACCTACCTGATGCAGGTTTTTCTAGGGTTTTCCCTGCATTTCTTTAGGCGAATGCCAGATAGGATCCTTAAAATATAGCCCGGGGGCCCTAGTTAACCCTTGGCTACCTTCCTCTACCCTTTCGCATCCCCCCTTTCAAAACTCTTCCTATGCTATTAAAGGGGAGTTGCCCAAAGTGGATTACCCTCATGTAGCCTGATGCTCTAAAAAAATAGAAATAATTTGTGTCGCTAACTATATAAGTAAGAGATAATTTAGATATATTTTTTTAAAAGTAAACTCAAACGGTAACCGGTTATTCTTGCCGAAAATTATTTATTTCTCATTTGGAATTATATTTATTTTGGAAGGCTTTCCATCATTCTATTAAAACCTAGTCTGTCGCGCTCTCTCGTTTCATAAGTTAATTTAATAAAGTTGTTTAAATTATTTTGGTTCAGAAGCTATGTTTCAGTTTCAGAATGTTCATGATATAAATTAGTTATTATCTAAATTTTGCATAAACTTGTCAAGTATTATTTACAAGACGTAAATATCTCAAATTATTGTTTTACAAAATTTAACGTTGATTACAAAAAAATGACTATTATAGACGTTATTTGTCATTTCAAGAGGAGAACACCCTTTTTTCCATCCACTTCACCATGGACCTTCTCTTACCGTAGTTATCTAGTCACCGTATGTCCGACAACGTGGCAGCCGGATAATTCACGATGAATAAATACTCGAAATATATGGGTCCAATAACCAGGATGGCCAAGAAACACCAGAGCAATTAGATGCGAACCTCCATATATCACGACTGACCAGGCGAGAACTCCGTTCGCTTGCAAAACAGATTATGGATACGGTTCTGACCTGTGTCAGGGTCAAAACGTCATCTCACCAAGTGCACAACGTCCTGCGGCTTCCAACAAAACACTGCAAGCCTTTCATTAATTAAAAATACTGCAATATGATGTCATTTAAATGGACTACGCGAACTAATTTATTTGAAGAATAAATACGTTCCTTAGATTAATTGAAATTTATGCCTGGGAATTTTCGTTTATTTGCACAATATTACCTTAAGTCGACGTAACTAATTTTAGTCGACTTCCAATTTCATAATTTTAATGTGTAATATTTTCATTTTTTGTTGTGTAAATACAAACCGTAATAAGTATGATTTTATAAAATAATATTATAGCTTAAATTTTAAAATATAAAATTTTTCGAAGAATTTAAATAAATTCATAAGATTAATAGTAATCTATAATAACATTGACCAGGCACAGCCAAAATTGAATAAGTTGATCCTTTGGCAATTTAACTTCAATTTAAGTTAAATCTGAACTTGACGAGTTCTACAATTGTAATAGAAACTTCGTGCCCCTTATTTACGGAATTTTGTCTGTATTTGGTTAATATATTATTAAAAATTGCAATAAACTTGAATAATTAAATTCACACAATTTAAAAGTTGCAATTATATTACATTCTACATTATCAACGTTTCTGACGGGGTTGCTGAATAAATCGGAAACGTTGACATTAATAACGATAATCAAGTAAATACATCTATTCTTTATACAGAGATTAAATTTACATAACTATCTTAAAAAATAGTTTTTAACGTATAAACCACATGGCGATCGTTAAGCTGGCTTCATGGAATGTAGAATTAATACTTGTGAAAATATACTTAGATATATTAAAATTATGCAAATTTGATCCCGTGGTTTCACAATACAGCAGGCTAAGTCACGTAAACCTTTATGATGTAACATATGCATTTCATAGTGTGTTGAAAGCTACTGTTACTCAACAGTGAAAAGAAACTGTTTTATTTCAAAAAAGTGAATTATTAGAATAATAAATTTCAAAAACGACATGGAGACTGTAATATTTTTAATCTTCCAAAACAAGGAATTTTCTTCACTGTTCTTGCATATTCAAGTTAAATACTGAGGTTAGTTAGTAGTGACTTTACTTTGATGACTATCTGCACCAATTATAAATTACTCTTACCTCGTTCTGGAAGAAATTTAAACGTGATAAGAACTTCGTCAATACAGTAAGCTGCCAAGAATCTAATTTGTCGACTTGTCGGAATACTCAGTCGTGTGGCTAAGTGTTGGGTAAATTGCCAGCTGAGTACAGAACGTCAATTATATCGACCTGTAACAATTGACGTGTAATTGGAGCCTTGAGGTTGGTAGAAGGAATGAACTGTGGTGTTTAGCAGTAACGGTGACTACTCTGATTTATGGAGTACTGTTATGGGCTATTAACTAAACGAAATAGCAACCTCGTACGGGAACTCCGTTCTTCTTACATTGCGTTCTAGTACTCTTGAGAACGCAGGTAAAATAATACACATAAATCACAATAATTAACCAATTTAGCGTTCAGTTTGAAATGGAATACATTAATTGTTACTGAAATTGTTGTATTAGATAGATTACGTTTACCAATATCTTTGGTCGGGCAGATTTTTCTGGTCGCATATATTTTTGGAAATGAACAAAAATTATTTTTTTAAACATATATAATCTTGTAAATGTATCAATAATAATCTCTCTGTTTTCAAAATATTGATCACTCTTTATAAAGTTAATTTATAAGGTAATAAATATTTTGTTTTTTGCGATCCTGTAACTTTTTCCCAGGTTCAACCACAGGTGGTTGATCACAGGTTGTCGAAAGAACGTAAATATCTGTCGATACAGGCGGTAACCATGCAGTGGAGTAATTGGACCACCAGGCTAACGGGGTGCGATATCCAATAAGTAGAAAAGAAAATAATTCTGTAATAACAAACTATAATGTCATGAAGGAACAGAAAGGGCTATTTATATGTAGATATTACACAAGGTTGTTCACGTGTAGCTAGGGAGAGCTGAAAAATAGTGTAGGCCATTAGGTCAGGGTCCGAAATGATTTTGCTTTGGTAAAAAGGTTGTAGGTGCATTCTTTATTCCACCACATATGATATTAAATTGGTTAGTCCCAGCGAACATTAATTTTAGCTTTTACTTTTATTCTACAAAAGAAGATTTATCTGCATTCAGTTATTATATTATCAAAATCAACACCGACCCAGAAGATTAAAAAGAAGAAATCTAGCTGATCTTGTGTAAAGTGCAGCGTATAAAAGCAGAGCACAGTGGGTGAGTGAAGTGTACAAAGACAAGAAAAATTTAGAAGACAACATTGGATATACCCTAGTCGTTAAGTATTGAGTTTAAGAAGTAAAGAAGTAAATTAATTAAAAGACTATTTTTAATGGCAGGCACCGAAATGCTGATAAAAAAATTCCAAATCTTCAAATTATAAATAGGTTTGGAAATTACAAAAGTAAATAATCTGTATTCGTTGAAAGTCTGGAAGATTTGAAAAGCTACCGTAAGGAACGACGAACGGAGGGTCAATACAATCGAGGCTCTACAAGCACATCAACAATAAATGGGAAAAATGTATAAGCACTGGCAGTATAATCACTTTCACGGCGGGAGGTCCGTACAATTGAAACTAGAAGCACAGAGAGAAGCAATAAATAAATAAGATTACCAGAGCATTTTAACTCGCATACAGAAGCTGTTACCTAGAACCGATTACCCTCGAAAAAGAAAACGAGTTTATAATGACGCTGCTAATAGATCGTCAAACCTACAACTGCTCTGCATCAACTGTAAACTATTAGGAAAGTAATTGGCATCACATTCCTGGAAATAAAGGATTAAAGCAAGACTTGTTGCCACATAATTACTAACATATCCAAAGTTCATGAACTCAAATACTCCAACTGGCTTTTGAACTTTATGTATTCAACTATTTTTGGCGGTGTGGATAGACATATTTTTAGAGGAAAGTATCCATCAGTTATAAAGGTTGAAAAAAATATTGTGAGCGTAAAAATATCCTGAAGTCAAACTTTTAATTAGTTTTTTTAAAAAAATATGTAATAAGAATTTTTAAACATTTTTTTATCGGTCACAAATAATTACCATTTTTGATATCTTAAAATCATTTATGAAAGGAGCTTTCATCTACACAATATTTTTCATAAATTGGACATGCATTTTACATATAAATTACACCATTTTAAATACGTTTTCGAATTTATACGAGACTTTATTAAAATTATTTTTCTGTGGCGGAAAATTCATCAACAAGTCTTATTAAGCAAATATAATTTATTTCTTAGTGTTACTGGTTTATTCAAGATGTTTATAATGATCCCTTTTAATATAAACAAGTATTGAAGATATGACGATACAAAAGAAATTTCTCGTTCAATCGTCACTATCAATTTATATATTGGAGATTTACTTCGTTAATTATTATTTTTAGGTACATGCTACAATTCACGTCGCGGTCACGTCTCTTTAATAGCATAAGAATGGATAGAAATGGAAAGATAGACAAAGGTCATCTAGAGCCCCTGTGCTATAATTTAAGGATCCTTAGCCTCATTTGCCTAGAGAAACCGGCAGGTCGGGCTCTCGGTACTTGACCCACGTGCCTTCCAAAATTACTGCGACCTTGTTGCATACACCTCTCATACCTAACTTTACATGTGTCGACTTATGGAAACCTTAATTTAACCTGTATTATTTAGAACTAGAGTCAAAATGACATCATGTAATTAATTGTTGCTCTGAAAAGGAATGATTGGTTTCTGATACCTCGACTGCGCAGAGATTTTCAGCCTCTTAGTATTTTCCCGCATGTAAAAACAATTAAAAAAGTTATTGTTAGTGTCTTGAGTAATCAGAACTACAGAAATTCAAATAAAGCCTGATATGATTGCAGGCAAGAAGCTTAAATGCAGAAGAAAATTATTGGTGATAAGCTACGGGTTCTTTTTGCGTTGTAGTTAACTCAGTGGTAATTCCTGAACCGTATGAATCAATTATAGGAGAAAGGGACCACGCCGTCCAGAGGCAGTACTTCGATAAGGAACTGAGCAAATTGAAATGATTATTGATCACAAGGAGTTACCTCTCACATAATTGCGTCATCTGACGCAAGGGCTAACGAGATGTTACGCGAACGCGGTCTTCGGAATCCAGAGCCTGTAATAGCCTAGTTTCTTTGTAAACGACACGACGATAAACATTGCCGGTCAGCGGTAAATACAACCCGAGTGTCTAATGAGCTGGTAATGGAGACTGATGGTCTCGCAATCAAGCCTCAAGCTTCGCTGAGGTAATTCAATATCGCTCTCTCGTTGCCCGCAATTTGCAGTCGTCGTTTATCTCTGCCGTGTGATGGCGAACTTCCCTCATGGAACAGCATCGCTGACGGAGCGCGTACTTCTTTAGATACGCCATATTTATATAGTCTTCGCGTCGAATCCAAAGAAAAATAGTGACCGAGTTCGTATTGGATCCTGCAACGATCAGGTCCGTTCGGAGAACATTACTCCTAATAAAGAAAGCGGTGAACTCAACGAAACGTCCACCCATTCCTTTACTCAATTTACGACTTTCAGAAGTAGGTTATTGAACCGAATAACCTTCGAGAGAATTTATGGCAAGTGTCAGAAGTCTTAACACGCTATTACGGCATTACCTTTTTATGAATTCACTTTAGTGCTTTACAGGGCTGTGATGTTGCTCATGATTGCTCAGCGACACGCCGCCATTCTGCTGCTCATCAAGAAATGGAATATTTTACGAGAGAACTGCGTGAAAACTATTTTTTGCTTCAATTTATAATGAAACTAGTTTTAGGAATGCTTTTATCTGGTATTAATACAATTTATTGATTTTTGGTTCATTAAACAATAAATAAAAATAAAAATTTAATTTCAAAACAAGTATAATTTGTTTAAATAATTAATTTAAAACGTGGGTATAAAATTTGAACTCTTAGACAGTAAAATTTCATAAATTTATCACATTATATACAATTAACCCTTTTAATTAAAATAACAAAATTATCTTCGTTATACGAATCCTACGATCGACTCGCCCGCTAGTTCGTGTCGAACATCTGCACAAATATATCTGTTCTTGAACACGTACACTGCAACCCAGCTTCCTGAAACTGAAGACAATGTATTTTTTTTTTCGCTGTTACCTCTTGTGCCACTGAGAAAAAAATATTTTCTTCCTGTGCAAAATCAAGTGGAAAAAGGTCTGCGAGGGCTATTTTCTCGCAGGCAATACCTGCGAGGGATGTTCTCTCGCAGACAGAACCTTTTAGGAGAGATACGAAGGGGCTACCTTTGGGTATGCCTTTTCCTCTCCGTTTTTGAACTAAGGTTCCCACAAGCCGAGGCACCTCAGCCTGTTTTGAGAGGTGTATGTTCCGGGGTCACAGACCTTGGGCATACGGTAAGAGTTGTTCGCTATTCCCATTGGAATAGTCGGCCAGCTGCCTCCTAAACTGGTCGAGGCACGGAGAAGGGAATGCTGCGTCCCCACAGCAAACTCCTCTCCCGCTATCGGAAGGGCGTGGGACAAGTACCCAATGCCCGACCTACCCGATGCAGGTTTTTCTAAGGTTTTCCCTGCATTTCTTTAGGCGAATGCCGGGTAGGATCCTTAAAATATATCCCAGGGGCCCAGTTAACCCTTGGCTACCTTCCTCTACCCTTCCACATCCCCCCTTTCAAATCCCTTCCTATGCTATTAAAGGGGAGTTGCCCAATGTGGATCACCCTCATGTAGCCTGTTGCCCTAAAAAAAATAAAGTGGCTATTCATTTATTAGAATTGCCATAATATCTGTCTTTTTATTGTCGAATCAATGGAATTTTTGTATGATTTTTAAATTAAATTAATAAACCCGACAAAAGTCGCTATATATATTTTTTGTAAATAAAAATTTTTCTGACTCAAGGTCGTTTATTTATTTATAATCAAGTACCAAGTTGAGGCATATTTCTAACACGAAAGTATTTTTCCTTCGTACATATTTTAAATAAAGCTAATTTTATGAACACGTCACGCATGATGCTGTACCATGTGGTAGATTTCCACAAATCTTCGAAATGCCGCCCCTTAAATGTGTTTTTCTTTCAAATAACCTTTTACTGTGATTTTTTAAATACTACGCAAAATGTTTTATAACTACTTTTAATTTGACAATATAAACTACTTTAAAATAAGTGTTGTAATTACTGAATGCTTCAAAATTTATTTTATTTCACTTCTTACGCTGTCACCTCTCTGTATTATATAACGGCATGGACCGGGGTAGAAAGCGGTGAAACGGAATACTGAGCATGCGCATTTCTCATTCTGTGCTGCGGAAGGTTGAGCGAGTGCGCGCAAGGCGGGCAGTTTAATGTCTTCGAAATCGAAGCAGAAAATCACACGGTTATTATAAAGGTTCTTGAAATTTCGAAACAAGCAATTCTTCCTCAATATTTTCATTTGTTGTAGGTCATGAGCACATATGGACCAGCCGCCACTGGGTAGCCACTAAAGTTTAAGTGCGGTTACAGAGGCACGGAAACCAACAAAATAAAAACTCGTTTTCCAGTCTGTATTTGATGAACTTCTTTTGTTTCGCTGCTAGTGCAACCGGATCTTTATTGGTGTGAGGATTGCTTTACGACGTGGTGCATGTAACGGGGCGCCACTCGCCTCTGACTTCTTTACGATGGTTGCTGTTCTTGCTCGCGCCGATTGCCAAGGTCCTCGGACTTTGTGGGCGTTATGGTTGCCTGACCTGACCGACCATTTCGGTAACTTGTTTCTAGGTCCCGACAACGTAGAAGTATCCTTTATTAAAGCAGCAGGAAGTAACAAAACACACGAGTCCTGACGGGAGAACGGGATCAGCACTGAACGGGACTCCGATGGCTGATATACTGAACAGAACTGACTTAAATGAATTATTAAATGTCACCTATAGCCATGGTTTTTGCTGTAATGATTGGAAATATCTATCCAGAATCACTTGATCCAAATTCATTCTAATGTAACAAATAACGTCATTTTAATATTTTATCAACCCCCAACCCAAGATTATATAACAATTTCTTTAAGTATCATAAATTCAGGAAGGTTTTTACAAAGAAGAACACTAATTCAGAGTATGTGCATCTACTTGGACTTTCTGTTATGAATTAGTCTTCTGAAGAATGAAAAGAATCATACTTCCTACAAACTTTAAAATATCATGTAAGTATGAACTTGACTGCAGTTATAATTATTTCCTCTTAACTAGCTTTTTAAAAATCTAAGGTTTTATCCACCAAATAGAGCTTACGTCTACTCTTTTGTGCTTTCAATATCACTTTACCAAACTAACGTTTGAAACAGAAAAACAAGTCCCTCAGACTGCTTACCCAAAAATTACACTAAAAATTTGCCTTTTCTTGTAAGAATGAAGCTTTAATATGAGGCAATAATGAGATAATGCTAAAGATTATTGGACTTCTCTGTTCCCCATTTATTTTCATTTATTTTATTTTAGCCCAATTATTACATTTTCAATTCCGGTTAATCTTGAACCAATTTGTACGTGCCTACAAACAATGCACTCCTAAATTCTGTTTTAATGAAAACAGAGTCTCTATGTAACTTTATCCGTATTTTAAGCCATACTGTAAGTTAAATGATGGGGGTTGGTGGAACAAATCAATAACGTTAAGAGAAACGGTTAGTTACGATATAAATTGAAAGAATCTCAAGTCAATAATTGTATATTTATGAAATTATTTTAACCTTAAATGTAGGTTTGGAAGGGAAAATAAATTAGTAATATCAAAAAACATTATATTCCTCCGTTTTGTAATGATAATTACGAAAAATGGAGAGCGTCAAACCTAGAGAACTAACTTATGAATCGCTAGCTCTTCGCGCACTCACAAGTGTGCTTCAAGGTAGTGCGTTGAAAAAAAAAACATCCCAAGTTAGATAATTTTTTTTCTGAATAGATTCTCAATTCAGTTTCCGTTTTATTCAAATAGAACCAACCAACCGACCAGCAGTAACTAACAGGAGCCTATGCTTCAGAGAGTTGCCAAGATTTCGAACGACGTGCAAGGACGTTCTGATATCCCGATAAAGCGCCCGCAGCTTCTTCGAAGCATACAAACTCCTACTTCAGATCACAAAGATGAAGGCAGCACTCACAGTAGATGGTTTGTTTTACCACCTTCTAGCCGCTGCTGACCTCCTCGTACACCGAGGATAGTGCAACAAGAACCACTGATTTGGCTGGGCCCTTTTTTACGTGACTGCGATTATCTTTGACATAAATCGTGTAAAATCCCTCACAAGTCTAACTAATAATTACGTTCAAATGACAAGGAAAGTTAACTATAATTATGTAATTCTTTGGAAACGTTGTTTGTATAATTAATACAATAATTCTTATAAATCTGCATTGTGAAATCAACGATTATAACAACGGAAAAGGTGATATCTGCACGGCGCTGTAGTAACTACTCTGGTGGTACTTTTGAAGTGGATAATTTGTGGCTAAGGAATCTGCGAATTAACATTTGAATACGAGCATTTCTGTAAAATGAAGCCCACAAATTTTTACTTTTAGCAATATATTAAAAATTATGCTCTGATAGCTGACAAATGACTAATCCAGTCTACATTAGGAAATTGAAATAATACCAAAGATACCTCAAAGAAAATAAAAATAAAACGTCAAAACAATAACTAAATATCTCTTTATATGGCAGATTGTTAGAAAGAAATTTTTTAAAAAACTTCCAACCCAGACCTGCAAATATATTAAAAATCACTAAACAGGCTACAAGTAGTATTCCTAAACCTTCAATAATTTTTTAAAAAAATAAAAACAACAAAAACTAATTCTGTGAAAAGTAAAGATACAAAAACTCCTCTTACATTATTTTAGGGCTAGTAGTGGGACTGAGTAATCATGTTTTGATTAGTAACCTACATAACACACCATTTCAAAACAGGTTTTTAATTGTGTTTTTGCTCAATTAATTTAGTTAGGAGTGATGAAGTACACCTCCCCTTTAATAGCATAGGAAGGGATTTTAAAGGGGATGTCGAAGGGTAGAGAAGGTAGCCGAGGGTTAACTAGGGCCCTGGGCTATTGTTTAAGGATCCTACCTGACATTCACCTAAAAGTGATCCAGGAAAAGCCCTAGAAATCCTGCATCAGGTAGGCCAAGCATTTGGTATTTGTACCACGCCCTTAACACTGCGAGAACATAAGGACATTCTCAAATTGGATTACCACTTGTGCATGTGCCATGTAGATAAGGAAGCATACATTTTAACATCTTTTTAGGTATGAACCATAATTTCAGGTCTAATACTACACTATATATATATAGTTTTGAAACCAGATGAATCTTTTAGGCTAACCCTACACAGAGATACATTTCAACTGTCACTTCATTAAAATAACACAGCCATCTTGCAAGATTATTCAAAACAAATTGTTTCATCATTCAACAATCTAAATGTAATTAATGTTTCACAGTTTTAATCCTGATGTCTGCACATATTTCTATTATCCATATATATCTGAAACTAACAAATGGGGGATATTTCCAAAATAAATTATAGTATTAGAAACTTTAATAGTTGTAAGAACAACTTCTTATAGTTACAATAAATATATTTTTACACATAAGTTGAAGATTTTTAACATAAGACACTCAATCTTTTAAGTTACCTTGTCTATCATATTTCCAGCTTTTCAAAATCTACTAAATAATAATCAATTATATTTCAAATACAATCATCACTGTAGCTGAACATCAAAAGTGTTTGTAAATGCAGTTCAGTTACATACTGAAAGACTCAAGTGCAGCACTCCATATTACAAAACAGATATTACAGGGTTATACAATATGTACAAAAACAAACAAAAATCTTTAAGATGTACAAATTTACCTCCATAACTACACATTTATTGAATTCACTCATAAAATTACATTTTCTCCTTCTTGCAGGTTTAGAATAATAGAGTAATGTTATAAATAAACATGGAAGTTAAGATTTTACTAATAAAATTGCTTTATTTTGGTCCCATTCACTTTTATTTGAAAACATGGTTTAATTCATTTTGAATTATAATACTTCTTCACATTATAGAAATATATACAATATAACCATTTTTTGTATTCAACTAGGAATTATTCCTCACTCCAATTCGTTTGAGAAATGATTTTGCCCATGTCTTTGTGAGTTTTATAGATCCACCATTCTCTTCCAAGAGTCCAGGCTCGTACTGCAACAGAACTTGCTTCGCAGTTGCTATAGCTAAAAATGATGAAATCCTTTCACCAGACTTCACAAGTTCCTGAATACAGTGTTGGACTTCTTGATCATATGCGCCCAGTCTGATGGGACGACCTCGCTGAGCATATCCAAGAGATGTGACCTCTTTCTCGCTGTTTCCATCGCTGATAACAGAAAGCTCCCTCTTAAACAGGTATTTGTCCCTCAGTCCTCTGATGGTACTACCAGCAATGTCATGACCTAGTATCTCTTTGAAGTGCAAGCTGGCCTTGTGGCTACCATGTTCAGCAGCATACTTACCAATTTCTGCTCGGAGTTCTGGGCTGTAAGCTGCATAAGTACCACGTTTGTTACCCTTATTTCCTATCTGTGATGCCTTCCCCCCTCTCTTTCCTTTTGAATTTCCATTATTTGAACTTTTCTTCCCATTTTTAGTTGTTCTTTTTGTCTGAGAGCTGGTGCTTGGCAAATTGGATGCTTCAGCGGCTTTTGACTTAGCAGACAATCCTGAACTGTTCATCTTGAGGACATTTAAAACTCTTGGCAATTCTGTCTCATTTGAATAATTCTCTTGAGCTTCAACACTTTTGTGAGATACACTTTCACTAACTAATTCCGGATGAGCCTCGTCCAAAGAATCATTATCCTTCATCATTGTCACAACTTGAATGTTTTTAACAATAGGAGCACAGTTGTGTTTTAGTGATGGCAAACTGTTTTTATGTGGCACTAGTATGTTATTTTGGTCTAACAAGAGAGGTTCATTGGTATGTTCAAATGATAATGCAGTCATGTTATCACACAAAGCATGAGTATATACGTTGCCTGTAATATCAGGCATGTGTGCACTCTGATGCAATCCTGTTGCAGATGAACTGTTCAGTGAAGACGTAACACTATCCAACTCTGGCCCGGAAATCTGACTTTGCACATTAGAATGTGGTGTCATGAGCTGTTGGACAAGAGAGGCTTCTACGTGGTGGGAAGGAACCATAATTGAATTGTTCTGTATCAAACACTGATTTGGTTGCTGAGAAATTACAACTGGGTGGTTGGCTTCATGATTGAATGTTTGATTGTTGTGAGAAGATGATAATGCAACAGTAATTGTTGGGAAAGTTGTATTATTTGTTAATGATGGCACTAAATCAGAGTGGAGTGAATGTTGTGGAACATTCACTGTGTGATGTAAAGATGAAACATTGTTAGAATGTAAAGACTGCATTGAATTACTTTGAGTTGGCTCATGAAAAGAGGAGTACAGTTGATGATCTTGAAAGTTTTGGACATTGGTAATGTTGTCATTCATTATGATGGCTTCATTGTTAGAAACATGTTGCTGGGTATATAAATTGTGGTTTTGTGAAATTGTTATGTTGTTACACTGAGCTTGGAAGCTGACTGTGGATTCTTTGCCTTCATGATTTATTGTGATGTGGCTTGAAGATTGCAGATCTGTCTGATACACTTGGTCATATAACACATTTGTCGAAGCACCTAGTGGTGGATTATTTAAAATATGTAGTGAATTCTGTAACAAGCTAATGTTCTGCCCAAGAGAACCTTCTTGAATATCAGCAGTAGTTCCTTGCTGAAGTTGTTGTTCCAAGACAGAAGAATGCTGCTGCTGCTGTTGTTGTTGACGGAAACGGTTTTTATCGATGTACATTCTACGAAATTTACGGATAGTACTTTCTTTTAGTGTAAAGTTCAACTTTTCAGAATAATGCTGAATTGTGGAAGCAATATTATACTGGAATGCATAAGCACCAATTTCTTCCTTCAACTGATCAGAAAACACTGTTTTAGGTTTCCCTGCCATGGAGCCTTTGTTCATTTGACTTTTATCTTCCTGCTTACTTGAATTATTTGACATTCTGCTCAAGTAAAGTTTCTTAAATTTTTGAACAATTCCTTGTCTGATGTTTCTACCCAAGTGTTGGCTAAAATGATCAGTTGCTGCCTCAACACCATATATTGAGGCAAACCGTCCAATATCTTCCTTCACTTCTGGAGTGTATTGTTGGAACCACTTCACTATGTTTCGAATGGTGCTCTCACTGACTGATGAGCCCAGTTTGCTTGAAAAATGGCGGACTGCTTCTAAGTTACCATGTTCAATGGCATACTTAGCCATTTCTTCTTGCAAATCAGATGAATACTTTCTGTATTTACCACGACTCTTTCTCATCTCTTTTGTTGTTGCTAATAGTTTTCTAACAGCTGCAACTGTGCTAGCTCGTACTTCTGCTGGATGACGACGATTTCTGGACAGCAAATGAGACCCACTACGGATGTTATTCTGATTTATAATGGCTAACAACCTTTCCATACGAGCTGAGCAACCTGAAAAAGTTTATAAGAAATAATAAAATGAAGACAAGTTACATTGATAGTTGCCTCACATTTTACACTCACTTCTCATCACTTTTTGTTTCTTTCTTTCTGCTGCCCTTTTCGAAAGTATCTTTGCTTTGCCACCTCCACACTTTACATTGTCTTCTCCATCTAACGTTCCTCTCAAGCGAGCATCCTCAGTATGTTTTCTTTGATGAATACGGAATGATATTTTAGATGTAAAAATTTCTTCACAATGCCGACACTGAAAAACAAAGGTAAATTTTCCTCTTCTCTTAAATAGTCTAATAAGAGACACACAAATATGTAAATAATTTAAAATATATTAAATTCAAAACAACAATAATATAAATACTATAGCAAACTACAACAATATAAATACAAACCTGCAGAATACTGTTCTGCAGTCTTCTTCGTCCATAGCAAACAGGTGAACCAATTTTCAGGGTATTTTCTTTTTCATCCCCATCAAAATAACTTGGATGTCTGCCAAACATCTTAAAATATGGTGTTAATGAATCATTTCCAACAGTTGTGTGAAAATTAAACAAGAACCTTTGTAACCTTCTGTCCCATTCTCCAGAGTTCTCACCAATGAACTTTTCCAGCAATTTTGTTACCCATGCACATTCCTCTTTACTATTTAATGCCTGAATATGGAGTTTGTCAAACTTTTTAGATAGCTTGTTCCCCATTGCCATGACAAAATTGGTCAAATCAGTCAATTCTTCTTTAAATTGAGTCTGTACTGCTTGTAAATATTCAGTGCCGAAACCAACAGCTAAACATTCAGCAAAGCCAAACTGACAGAAAGATTTTGTTACAAATGATGCAACACCTTGAGAACATCTACTTGCACAGACAGGTTGAACACAAATCCATTTTGAGATGGGATCAACTATACTGATGAGGTATTCATTTCCAGCAGCAGTTTTGGGGTAAGGACCCGAAAGTCTTAACTCTACCTGTAATAAAAAAAACAATAATTAGTATCAACAAAAATTGTTGCTTTATAAAACTGTGGATCAGAGAGATAATATTCAGATAAGAGGAACATATTTCTAGTTGGTTTGTTCAGAGGAAGTTAAAGTAAGGATAACTATTTTCATCTTAGGATGAACTAAAGAAAATCAAGTATAAATCAGAATCACATTTATACTTCTGCAGTACCTTTTTAGACTTTAAAATAACAAACTACATTTCACAACTCAGATAATTTAGCAAGAGTTCTATTGGCAATCAATTGAAAAGGTAGCTCAAGCATTCCCTCGACCAAATTTTGTTCTCATTAACTAATTCTTTATTTTCATATTAATTTCTCAATACCCAATACATGCTGCTATTCTATAATTAAAACAAGAAAGTGACTCACATTAAATGGTTAGAATACTTTAAATTAACTAACACCCACAATTTCGATCCACTGTTGTGTACTTTACAATAATTATTTTTGAAAAGAGACATTGAAGAAGAAAGTCCTGACCTGATTGACTATAATTCAATTAAATACCAAATGTCTTATGTACACATTACAATACTTTGAATATGAAAAAGAGAGAGAATAACAATGTATTCATTTCAATACCTTTTGCCACACCCTATTTCTACTGAAACCATTGCAATTCAGATTAACTTCACTTTCAAAGTTCGAATGGTTGCAGATGTTATCGTTAATCCCAATGCCCAACTCCTCTGGAGACACAATATCAATTCGATCAGAACACTTGTCACACTGTCTCACAAATCTGCCTATGTCAACATACAGTCCTCTCCAAAAGTAGAATCTGTTAATTGCTTCATACATCTTTTTAACCCCTAAATGAATACCTGAAAATAAAAATTACACAAGTTGACCAAAACAAACTCAAAAAACAACAAATTTTACAGTAAGATGCTTATTGCACGTATCATTGATTTTTAAAGCACTTGACAGCAGCATAGATGAGTGCATAGCCTTGTTCAAGCCCCACCAAACTGAAAATTTGATTAAAGCTAGATGATACAATTTATTATGATCAGAACACTAACTAGACCCTTCTTTATACTTCCATGTTCCATATATTGGTATTATAAATATCTGTGGTTGTTTTTCGAAAGTGAACAATAGTCAGTCAGTTGTTTGTAGTTTAGAATAAACAATAGGTTTGTGAAGCAATAAAATTGACATCAAGTTCACATTACATCCTGAGTAAAAGTTTAAAAGGTGCCGAAATACATTTACTTTGATCTACCACAAAATAGTATACTTCGTAAGGCACCCCACTCCTTTCAGAAGTCTGCCATTGATTGAAATATTTCCAGAACACATTTTTGGGAATGTATTCAACTGAGGCAGTTCATTCAGTATATCTTCTCTATATTCAAATGGGGGAACCTTTCGATGGAATTTTCAACTTGACCAAAAGCAAAAAAATATTCAAAGCCATGTCAGGGCAGTTCAGAACCCTCTTTACTGTGTTTAACATTCACAATTCAATCTTAGTTCACTACCATGCCTCACATAGGCCGACTTCAGTGACCAAGATAAGGCTTACAAAATGCAAATCCTTTTCCATCAAATGATATAAGAAAAATTAATGTTTCTCATACCTTTAAATACAGGAAATATTAAGTACAAATGTATCTGTTACTTTAGTGGCCAGTTCATTCAGAAGTATCTCAATAAATAAAAGGTGTAATTTCATTACCTGTTCCATCTTCAATGTGAGTATTCTCTAAAATTTTCTGCTGTTGGGTTTTATTTGTTACAACCTTTTTTGGCTGTTTATTTCCATAATATAAGCAACCATCAATAATCTGCAGAGCAATAAATTCTATTAAACTCTAAATACAACTTATAAATAGATATGAGACTTAATTATCAATGTTACATGCTCTAATATATTTCCTATGTGTGTATCTGAGATAATAGTTTCAAAAAAGTATCATTATGCTACCCAAAATTTCTGAAATTATAATGTTTGGGCATACTAATGGTAATTTTTAGAGAATAAAAAGTGTGTACTGTAACATGGAAAAGCTACATACCAAAAATTTAATATCATTCTCCGCTAGAGTTACACACTGAACAGAGTAAAGTGTGGAAGTTAGCAACTTGTGATGAAAATTGCTCCAGAGAGTGAGAATGTTTTACAATACATTGTTGAACCTTCAGAAAACAGGTGAAAGTAGCAGTTGGACTTGGAATAAGGATATTACAAGATTGCCGACCAAATCATTTAATACAAAGTAGTCCAGAACTTCAGACAATTAGTAACACTAAATTCCAATATAGAAGATATAATCGTAATCAAAATAATAAACTATTAAACCCAGGAAATAATAACTGGAATTAATCCTGCTACACATGCTCATATCTTCATGAAACACTTTACCATGTAACCATGTGGTGAGCATACTGTAATTGGTAATTGTCAATTCTCCAGAGACAATGTGGTGAACATACCAAACCACATATTTGGTGAGTCATCAAAAGACCTGGATCCGAAGAAATGTGTTCATCGATACAAAATCATGTTAAGGAAAGAAATGCATTGTTAGGTAGTCAGTTAACAAAAGTTTATGGAATGAATATATAAAAGTGAGTCACATTGAACCTGGAAGAGTTCCAGCATCACTTCCAAATGTAGACAAATCTGTTGAATCATTGTATCAGGCTCAGGGTATTTTATTTCGAGGCAAATGAAATTTACACAGATTCTCAAAAATATTTGGTAGCACTGTATATTATCAACTTTTAAGGAAATTTTCAATTATATTATTACTAATTCATCACTTATATAAGTGCTTTGAAATGCTAACAACACAATAATTATACTTGCACAATAATGTTGGGCTCTTTTTACTAATGCTTTCTTATAATTTTCTGTAGACCCTTCTGGTAAAATATTTGATACCAGAAGATTGTAAATATCAGAGTAGTAGTTGTCTGTAGCTTCATTGGCAAATGGTAATTGTTGTTGTGCAAGCTGAACTCTTGATGGATTATTATTGGTATATACATTTTTGACGTTGTTTTTTACTTGCATATCTCTGTTGTTTCCAATGAGGTATGTTAATGACTCTTGAACATCAATCTGAAACATGTTTACATTCTTCATGCATTATGTTTTCAACTTAATATTTAGTGAGTTAGTAATTGTGAAAATTGTGACACTACCACTGAATCAATCCCAATGGGTAAGTTTACTAACACCTTGTGGTGAGTAAAAAAGTGAATGGAGCAGTAAGTATGAGAGAGGTTATTAAAAACAAAATTATAAACTTGCCCCGCAGGCAAGAAGTTAGATGCACATCAACAGGTAGCAGATCAAATGATCACTGGCATTTGATTACGACCCAATTGGTTTTGAAAATTCAACAGAAAAGTACACCAAACTGATTCTTGGCAACTATTCTAACACAGCTAAAGGCAATGATTAAGTATTCTATCTAAAATACAATCAGTTTTACAGAAAGTTACAATGGTTTTTAACTAAATAAAATTGAAAATATAAAAAAAACTGAATAAAACAATAGATTTAATTGTGCCAAATAGTGATTTTAATGTTATGGGACAAAACAACAGTCACAGCTATTTATAAATTATTGAATTCCACGTTTTTACTGTTAACATTTTTTTTAGATATTATTTACCTATGGAGAATTTATTTGTCAAACAGTTAAAAAAATCTGTAGTTTCCTTTCAAAATTCTGAATACTAACAATAATAAATAGAAAGCTGAATATCAAAGTAACAGTCCTTGACTTCACCTGTGTAAACATTCATTTGTAAATAAATTCTGTATAATTTTATGCCCTGATATCACAGATTCTGACCATTATACTTTACTTAATTGGAATTATTAATACCTGTGAAAATTGAGGTTGCACTTGATTGAAAGTCTGATAATGAGGAGTAGAAACATTAATCTGTTCTGCGTCTAAATGGCCCATACTGTTGAATACTTGCTGAACATCTGGGGCACATTGAACAGACACAGGAATCTGTCGAACAGGATCATCTTCCAATTCACAAGTATCTGTCCCCACAGCAACAGTGTAAACACAGTTTCCCTTGAGTAACTGTTGATTTGCTATAGTGGTGGGGAATAATTAAATTAATATTGTGTAGTATGAAAATTAATTAAAAAAATAAATAACTTTTAATGCTTCATAAATTATGTAATTATCATAATAATATGGTCAAAGCTAAATGTGAACTTGTCCAAGAGAGGTTGCAACATGATATTCATCATGTCAACACATTTAGCTTAAATCTGTGAAATATTAAATTGTCAGGCTGATCATATATTACTTAATGTCATACACCCTTGCTAAAAAATTACACCATGTTGCATAGGTGGAAAGCAAAGTAAAAATAATTGCTTGCACACATGAAGGGAAAAAATTGTCAGCATAAAAACTGCTCTACAACATTAAAATTTGGATGGAACACTTAAAAAACCATGAATGTAGTATCATGCATTATCATTAAAAAATTTTAATTCTGGACTGAGGTAGGGAAGTATTATAAATCTGGTACCGCAGTACAGCTATTCATGTCAGCACTAGTTGTATGATTGAAAATCTGGCTTAATAAAACAAAATAAAAAAATCACTAAAATGAAGACTTATAGCAAAGAAGTAACTATAGTTCAATTACTTATTTTACTAATTTTAAATAATGGCCATTAATGTGAACCAAATCTGTGAGGAGATTAATGACAATTTAACAATGAACAACATCTATAATAAATTAAAATAACAACTTACCTGACGTAGATAAGCAATTTTCCAGTTTCATAACCAAAATTCCCTGATCTTCCTGTATTTCCATAATGGTTTATGCTATAAAATATGATAATTCTCAATTCAAGAATATAGAGAAAAAGCTTTCACAAGCTACTGATACTTTAATATGATTATTTTAATGAGACATGTACTACACACTGTTCAACACTTAAGCAACTAAAAAGGATGAAACAATGCAGTAGTAATGAATGTTAGAAAAACTTTCCCAAAAATCAAAACTTCAGCTTCCAAGAGTAAAGTCATAAAAAGAAAACATAGAGCTTTAAATCTCATATATTTATATATATATTTCAAATAGTCAACCCCTCTGTAATAATAGAAAAATCAATACACTCCTGTACCAGTTGTTTGTTAGCCATACAATTTATAGAGCAATAGTACAAAAAATTAAATTGCCCTAATTGTCAGTTTAATATGAAACTTGTGGTTGAGTTATCTCAGAGGTATATATGACATGACAGTTCATTAGAAATTACGAGAATTCTAGTCCAATAAATTATTACCAAATTTAAAGCTTTAGGTACGAAATATTCGTTTAAACGTGATTTTTGCAATCATTATAGTTATTTAAGGGAATTACATTAATCATTGTATCATAAAAGCAAAAATTAATTTTACAAACTTGCATTCTTCACATAAGACGGAGTACCTTCAATTAAATACAACTGTAATAATATATATTCACGCTTTTCTATTTAATCATGAGACTATAAGTGCATTAGTAAATAAATAAGTAGAAAAATTACTCTTCTGAATGTCATTATCTTTAGAAAAACTTGTTTAATACGGTTAATATTTGTTTTGGTTTAAGGTAAACTAATGTTAACGTGTATATACCATTATTTCAAAAATAGCAACGTACTTTGTGCATTTGAATTCATAAAACAAACTGTATACACTCATTTAAATAAAAATGAGTACATAAGTAATTAATCCTCAGCCATATTTATTTTTAAAAGTCAAAACAAAAACAATACCAATGCTGGCAACTTCTCCACAATTTATATACCACGTATTAAAACAAAAATTAAACTGTTTTATTTATGTATTTCCAGAATTAATACTGGTTTTTTCTTCTTTGTAAATTTTAAAATTGCTTCATTTACGTTTCTCAATGAAATGTAACTTTTTCTAACAGCAATACAAGAGTTTATTTCTCAATGGCACACACTAACAATGTTATTTCATGTATTCTAATAATAATATTCAGTGACAGATAGAATTAATTGATTCCGTGAAATAACGTGTTTAGGGCTTAAACCGATGAACAAAGGATGTATGATATAGTACACAGGTTAGGTCATTCGTCGAGAAGCCATGGTTTCAAATAAGTCTGTTTCATTAGCTAGGTAGATTTATTCAATTGCGTTAAGCAAATCGCTGTAGCAACTAAAAATTTAGTTAAACTACCACTAAAACTATATCACGTCTTACATTTCTCGTCACTACAATTCTTTAATAAATTAAATGAATTACACAACCCAACATACTTGTTATATATGACTATATATTCCACTTCAACTTGTATTAATACAATTCCTATTCTTTTTACAATAATTCTCCCTCATCTTCTTTTGATTTTTTTTAATACAGGCTGCTAGCACCTTTATAGGAAGGTATTTCAATCCAGAATTGTTTTTAAGAATAAAAATTTTCATGTATCAGTTCACTGTTTCCTATAATATTGCACAAATGATAATTTCTAGATACAGAATGTGGAAGGAAAACACGATTGTTTGTATTTCTCCAGGCTGGTTCGTGATTATGTACCCTCATTAACACACAAAGTTTAGGTCGTCTTCTATGTGTCAAAGTTCCTAACTCGTCATATACATTAAGTCAGCAATAAAAACTTAAGAACAAAGACTTAAACAAGAAGCGATTAAAATTATTTTAAGATCTTACACAACAATGTGCTAAGGCAGTCACTTATGAATATGTATCAAACTGTTGAATAGTTCAATCCTATAAAATCTGTAAAAATTGTTGTGATCATATTTTTCAAAACATATATACTGTACATAGATTTTCCCTTATCCAGCTTATGAGAAGCTAATATTGTATATAATCATAGTCTAATCTAAAAATCAAAATTCTCAGTAAAAAAAAAATTATTTCATTCAAGAGGGCGAAAGTAAAGCTATGACTTGTTTTCAGTAACAGTGGTCAATTCTTCACAAATATAAGGAATATGGTAACATACGAGTTGAAACTCACTACACTTATGCTAATATCATTTTCTACAGTTTTTTATTTCACATTAATCACAAGTATTTAAATGTTAAACAATTTCTTTCTTTTGGTATTTCAAAACATGTAATATAAAAGTTGTTACTATTATTTAAGGAATAACCAGTCAGAAAATTGGTTGTCAATAAATTTATTGAAATAAATGCCAATGAATAATATAATAATATATCATATCATAAATAATATGAACTATAAAGGAACATTAATCAATTTGTTTATTAAATGACTAAATAAATTAATATTTTCAAAATGTAAAGTCATCAATAAAAAACAGACATTCATCAACAGAAATGCATGAGCCAATTTTTTTCTACATATATAAATATCTGCATTTAAATGTTTATTTAATTTTGATATAAAATCATCATTTATCACTGTTTGATTTAAATAATTTTTTCCAACTAAGGTAAACGATGATTGAGGCATCATCTGTTGCACAATTTTTGGATATTTGTTTTTGAATCTATAATCTGTCATAAACTTTACTAAGTAGATAACAATCAAATATACTTCTGATCCCACATTACATTCAAGCATTTTATGTAGACACATTGTATATACAAGGCATGTGTGTGTCTGTCAGTAAATAATGCTTTACTTGAGCTTTCAAGATGGATTCCACAAGTACATACATATACTAACAATCTTACAGTTTTGAAGTAGTTTGGAATTATAAGTTAGTGTTGTATCTTAACTTCCATACAATCTTTTGGTCATGTTAAAATTACATTGGTCATTGTCCTTTATGAAATTCACAATTTTTAGATCTGTCATAAAATTGAACTTAAATGTTAGGTAGATATTAAACCAATACATACATAAAAAGTATATGTTAGGTACATATTAAACCAATACACATATAAAAAGGGTTGGCAATAAGCTACACCATAAACAGAAAATTTTTCAATAATAATGAAATCATTATAATGAATACATACATATTTTTGAGCTATTGAGCTCCAAGGTCCATCACATATTACAATATCATCAATTGAATCTGGCATGCTTTACATTTAGCTGAAGAGTATGAGATAACTTCATTATATATTGGAACACATACCATGACATCAATTGTTTCCATAGAGCAAAATTATCTCACATTTTAACTTAATTTATAATGTCTGAAATTTTCTTAAAAAATTAGAGGAGTTTAAATTTTTTTCAGTAGTAATATCTTAAATCAATCGTAAGTATGTATTTTAAGTTGTAATGACATTCATGTGAAATAAAATATAACTATACATTGAAATAGGTAATTAACCTTCTATACGTGAAGTAATATATATTCCTACAATCAAACCATAAAGGCCGATGACGCTAGCAAATATTTCGGTAATGATATTCTTTACGAAAGTAGCGTTTAGTGCTGCATCAGCCAATGCAGTTCCAGAACCAATTACTCCAGTGGCTATTCCGCCGAACAAGTTAACTAATCCTGAACTTATTCCAGATCCGAATAACATAAAAGAGTTGAACCAATTCTTGCTGTTATCATCTGTGTTTATGGTTCGGTGACCGTCTGCTATGAAGAGACCTGTGATGAGACCATATATTGCCACAGCTTCGCAGAAAATAATGGTTATGAGGTTCCTATGCTGGATTTTAGGAGCTTTAACTCCGGCTCCGATAATACTGACTCCTGTCGTGTAGATGCCGAATGCTGCACCAAATATAGAACCGCAAACTGTGCACAACAAACCTATCATCCACAGTAAGAACGGGCCCCAAGAGGCAAGGTCCGAGACTCCGATTACGTATTCAGCGATCAGAACTATGAACGCGGCTGTGAAGAACCAAAAACCGACTTCGCACAGTGTTTTCCTCATTTTACAAAGCAATTTATTTCGCCGTAAAATGAAACTTCAACAGAGCTACTTCCCGGTGGAGACACTATTACAACAATGCATTCGAGAGAAATAATCGATATCGTAGTTCTCAGGAAATCGAATCTACTATAATCGATACAAGATTTGATATAATTTAATTTTCCAAATATCGAAATAAGAAAATGATTTCCATTTATCGCTACACTGAAAATGACTGTATTTTCCATTATATTTTCTGAAGCATAACAATATTCTTACCATTCCGCATCTGATTAACTAGAATTCCATTTGATGATACTAATATTTTTCTCATTTTATATTGTAGACATGCTTTTTCGTGATCTTTCAGAAATCTAAGTCCCGAAACTCGAATTGGTATCGATCAATCAAGGGTGTCTATACTAAGGTTGTTGGTTCATATCTATAAAATTTCCGCCTTTCATTTTCGCAGAAGCAGCTACCTGGCTGGCTAACTGCATATGGAAAGAGCGTTTCGGTGGAAGCTTCTAACTCTCTCTTGCGAAAGGCGACACTTCAGCAGACAACCTGTTGTATTCCGATATGCTCGTCTCCATGGGAAATTTTTTTCAATGTCATTTACACACTTATACAAGATTATTCACAAAAACTACTGATATAAAAATTAATTGACAAAACGTAACGTTTTTGAGGTGAAATTAAATACATTTGGTTACGAAAACGTTAAAAATTCCTTTACATTGGGTTCATATATCTGTAGTAAATATCTCCTTTTTAATTTGTATTTACCCATCCAGAAATGTAAAGAATATGCAACGCTTTTTATATTCTCAGCTTAAATATGCATTGTTTTGAAGATTAATTCTTAAATCGTTATACAAATTTAATTTACGATTTTTATAATAATGTGCTGCTAACTCAGGTTTTTTTTTGTAAAGTTAAATGGTAATATTTCTCTCTGGTAATTATTGGCTTTTATATAGGCTTCCATGGTGGCTACTAAGCTTGGAAAAGTATATAAATTATTATGCTGACTTGTTGTTTATAAGGGTGTGCTATTGTCTTCCACTGTCATCTCGGCAATTACGAGTCGATAAGTGGTTGTAGGTCAACTGCTAAACTACTTCCGGCGATTGTGGGGGACCCTCACGGCACGAAACGGCTCTCATGAGCTGACATCGACAAAACTGCGTCCATGTCCCACAACTGATGGTTCCGGCAATCTCTTTTACATTTCTCTTCGTGCGTCGTCATTACCGCCATGCTCTCGTTTTATACATAATACATATATATACATAATACATATATATATATATATATATATATATATATATAATTTATTCATTCATCTCAGACACGAAAATGCTCGAGTGTCCTCAATAATTTACAACATGTTAAAAATTTTGCATTAATGTGCCACCAATAATTAAAATGACTAATCTGAAATAAATAAAAATTTCCTCCATTTAAGTAAGCATAATTAACCATGTACATTGTTAATTAGATACAGAATTAAATGATTAATGAGGCCGAAAACGACAACTAAAAATTATAATTTAATTCAACACCTTCTTTCGGTCCTAATGTGGACCCACATCAGGTTAACAATAAATATATTTTATTTAATGGACGTCCACTTTAGGTTCAAAATCTCTAAGATTAAGGTTTTATTTTAAGTAGGAATTGTCTTTATCTTCAAGTATGTAAAATATATTAATATGAAAACATTTATTTTTATAAAAATTTAATTAATTCTGTAACTATTACATGTCAGCTATTTAAACGGACAACGGGAAAACTAAAACTTCTCAGTGTAAACATCGAAATCGTCGTGGTAGATAAAAAGAATATTAATGAAGTAGGTTGTTTTATAAAAATTTTCTCTAAAGAAAACGACACCACCAGAAAAGCGTAGCTAATAGTTAAAAGTATACATTGCTGATATCATTGTTAAATAATTCCGCATCAAAGTTGAGTCACTTCGTGTGAAACACGAGCTCCACAACGCCAGATAGTAATACAGAGGAATGTTTCACAGATAATCCCTCACTGAACCATGCCTTTGTCTGGATTTTTCCCTGGCACAACAGGTTTTAAAAATTTTCTATGCCCCTTTTTGAACGTTCAATGGCCAGGCGTTTGTACGCTCTGATACCCAGACTTTCCTACAGTTTGTTTAGAATTGAATTTGTTTAAAACTTAATATATATATATATATATATATATATATATATATATATATTTCAGGTTTTTCTAGGGTTTTCCCTGCATTTCTTTAGGCGAATGCCGGGTAGGATCCTTAAACCATAGCCCGGGGGCCCTAGTTAACCCTTGGCTACCTTCCTCTATTCCGCATCCCCCCTTTCTAATCCCTTCCTATGCTATTAAAGGGGAGTTGCCCAATGTGGATCACCCTCATGTAGCCTGTTGCCCTAAAATATATATATATATATATATATTTCAAATTTATCGTGCACAAATTTACCACTGTTCATAAAAGACTCGACAGATTTCTCTGCATTTCACGACATGTTTTGCTAATTCTGAAGACCTTAGACATTTTTTATTTTTAATCTATAACCCCCTATTCTTGTATTTATAATTGATCATAGTGATCGTTACTCGTCTCCCTCCAATGCTAATATCCTACAACTGGCTATGAGTAACAAAAGACCTGCTCTTCGTTTGGGCCAGATTGTAAAATTTATTTTTCATCGCACAACTGCGTCACTGATTCATTTAATATGGACGTTTTGGTAAAAACTAAATGAATTAAAGAGTTAGTGTATTTTTACGATATTCGCTCGAATGTAAAATAGTATAAGATCTTCTTACAAATTAGATATATTAACATCGAGGTTTCTCGGCCTGTTTTGAGAGGTCGCAGGCCTTGGGCATACGGTTAGAGCAGTCGGCTGCTCCTATTAGAACAGTCGGCCAGCTGCCTTCTAAGCTGGCCGAGGCATGTAGTCGGGAATGCTCCATTCCCACAGCAAACCCACTTACATTCATCGGAAGAGCACGTAACAAGTTCCGAGAGCCCATCCTCTCGGCTGTAGGCTTATCTAGAGGTTTCTCTTCATCACGTATAGCCAAATGCCATATAGGATCCATAAACTGTAGCCAGCTGAGCCTAGTTAAACTGGTGACACTACCTAGTAACACGCTCCAACCCTCTTAATAACCCTTCCTTTGGTATGTTAGTGGATGTAGCATTTGGTGTAAATAAACGATTTCGGCTAGAGATACTATTGAACATATGATTTCAGTTAACATACTATTTTATAAATAGATTTCTGAAACTAAGTGAAAATTAGATAGATGCCAGTGGTTGGAAGGGAAAGGAAAAGAGGAAACTATGCTACAAAGGAATTAGTGCAGAACTTTCAGTCTCTTCATCCATATTCACAACTTGCATTGATTAGATGCTTAATTTCTGAGGACATAGTGTATTATTACTTCCCTCCCTTTTTTCTTATTTGCTACGCTATTACTCCATTTCATATACCGTACATTACTTATAGTTTGCTCGTTCGTTAGTTAGTGCATATTATTCTTTTCTTCGTTAATCTGAGCGGCAGTTTTTTTTTCTCGTTTTGAAGAAAATTGAATCTTCCGGTTCACAACGAAATTTTTGACAATGATTTATAACCATTCTTTATGCCTGATGACAGGCAGAACACATCACCACACTCGTATTCTTTATATGGTCGGCATTAAAAAGTAATTTTATTGCCGACATTCTGTTTTGAACTTTTAAGTTGCTTTCAATATTTCCTTTTGTCATCAACTGGAATAGGTTTAATTCAGCGTATTTTCCAGTCCTGCTTTTAAATAAGCTAAATCAGTTTCCATATTTGAAAGAACAAAAAACTTCTGAATTTTTCTGAATGAAAATTAATTTTTTTAAAGAGAGAAACCCTCTGTCGTAACTACTAACGGTCCTAGATAAATACAATGAACTAACTCGCAATATTAGAATTTCACGCTGATTTACAATTAAATTAATTGAACATCACACTCATTAATTGGCAGTGAATACATTGTTAAGCATTAAAATCTGTTTAGTTCATATTTATATAGTCTTAGTTACTAAATGTCTAATACATTTCGTATATTTTGAAAACAAAGCTACATCATAACAGCAAGTTGCCTTCTAAAATTGTAGGAGAACCCGACGAATTTAGGCAAGGCGAAAATCGCGCTAAACCGTTCCGAGGTCTTAATTGAAAATCTCTCCCCAAGCAAAGCCGCTGCTCTTTAGATATATAAATAAAATAATAACTAGTAATCGACGAGACAAAAAGGAGTGCTTCTATTTCCAACCATGAAAATATCCAGAATGGAGTTTCTGGATAAGCGTAGATGTTGGCTCGATAATTTTGGAGGGAGAAATATATATAAAAATGTTGGATCCGATAGAATAAATATAGTTGCGGTGTAGATATGAGGGAAAGAAAGAGAAGAGAGTATTTAGTTCAATTACGAGAAGTGAGCAGTGATTCGCAGTCGCCTTCCATATAAATCATCTTGCCAGGAACATAAATCGGATTGATGTGAGTGACTCGCTCTAACAACTTGAGGTCAGAAAGTTTGCTATTGTTATAATTACCTATATTTTGACCTTGGTAATTAAACTGTCTCAAAACTGATCCCATTTAAGTTCCCTCATTTTTTCATATTTCATTGAGGTAATTCAATAGATTTTTGTTGGTAATAAGCTATATTTATTAATCAACAGATTATTTTTTCATTTTCAACGTAGAATAAGTAAAATTCCTTTTAAATTGTATTACAGTGTGTCGTAGTTTTCAGAGAGTATAACGGTTGTAACGGAACTTTTCAGAGAGAAACCTGCAATGTAGCACTGTATAATTATTCATAAAGGAGGAGCGTGCGAGGAAGAGAGTGAACGTACGTGACGTAACTTCCCGTGTCCACATTATGTACCTAGTTAGAGGAAGAGTGATATAGTTTGGTTCTCTGACCTCTTTCTACGCTACGCTTTCTTTCAATGTAACCTCTTATATCCATTGTAAAGACAAAGGAAACAAGGCGGACAATAAGAATTGTAGAGTGACTCGATTGAGTGAGTGATGCACCCTCAGGATCCGACTCACACACTTGCCTCATCGCGAATCTGAGACATTTAAGTCTGGAAATGAAATGACTATGCTAAAATTATTTCACAACTATGGCAATATAAATTTAATAATAAACAAGACGAGACACTCGAACAGACTTTTTACGTATAAAGGAATAGGGGATCCGAAAAACATGTAATCGAAATTCATATCTGTCTGACACACTTCGTTAGCTTTTCACAAGAAAACGGTAGGACCGATTTCTAATAAACATTATTCAGTTGTTACAAAGAAGGTTTGTAGCAGTACCAAACTGAAATTCGCCATATTAAGAAATAAGGGGTAGCGCTCCACAAACTGTTTTTTCTTCTTCTTGGACAGTGAAATGGCATTTGAAAAAGTTAAAAAATTCTAGATGGCGGCTAAAACAATTTTATTATTATATTTATTAAATTTTGATGAAACTAGTAGAAAAATGAAATAGAAGTCAAAACTTTAAAGTAAAGCAAATATTTATTGAATTACCCGAATTGAGCCCTCTTTTACAATTTTCTTAATTCAACTCTTCTTAATACTACTCCTCACTTAATCCCTAACAATAGGGTTCCCAACTCGTAAGTTCACAGGCTGTCTTTTCTCGTATGCTGTGTATTTAGTTATATGCCACCCATTATAACCAGTTAAATCGATAAGTTAATAAATAATTTGGGAGTTTTTTTACTTAAGATGGAGCCCAGATGTAACCAACCTAATTAATTTTAAACAACTGAGAAAATAACGTGTAAAAAGATAGACTTCAACCATAAGTGATCCGTAGCCAACCCTTTCTGCCAAAAGCTAACCATAACGCTACGAACCTAACAAAAGGTATTAATACCCCTACGTAACTAGCTTGTAATTCAACCAGTTTAAATTAGAAAAGCATCTTGTTTAAAAGTATAAAATATTTGGAACATCAGTCTTTTAAATATTTGTGAAAAATAGCATAACTACCATTTGTTCACATCCTGGAAGAAATGAACTATCAGTTGTTTATCACACGTCCAGGTATTCTTTCAAGAATGTTATCAGTTAGCCTCAAGACCATAAAATTACTCGTAAAAATTGGCTCAGTGGTCTTTCAAGGTGATGGACGTTAAGTTACTTCGTGTCCACAGCTGAGCATGATCGCGAATGCATTTCGACGAGATGCGAAAGAACGAAGGAATAATGGACATTAAAGCATATCAGGACGATTTATCTCCATTTTAAATGAAAATTACTGATTAATACAGTATTTAATCTATATGAATTCCAGTTTTTTCTTAGGGAAAGTTAAACTTAAAAACTAAGTAGTCCTAAGTCACAAAATTTTACTTTTGAGAATTATACTTGAAACGAGACATCTCATCATTTAGTCAATGTAGGAATTGTATAAAGTGAAGTTCTGAATTCATTAATTTTATTCAACCGTAAATGTTTTTTCAATTCTAATATCGAATGCCCGACTGACCAAGAACTTAAAAGTAGCAGAAGCCTTTTTTATATGGATTATAAGGTTATATAGAATTTAAATCTGTATTTTGTAAGCCTGAAAAGGAAGAAAATTTGAATTTTTTTAAGTAATTAAGAACTTATCAAGCTTCTTCAGAGGCTGTCTTGTCGTGGTAAGGAAACTTACGTTGATAATTTACGTAACGATTTTTCTCAGAAAGAATAATGCAACTGTTTCAATGAGCTGTTTCTTATAAATCAAACAAACGGTTATCTCGACCTTTTACATGGTTTTTATAAAGTTTAGCCTTAATATCAATTTAGAATCTAAATAAATGGTTGTAACTTTTCATAAACAGTCAGTAAACGAGTCATACAGAGATAAGTGCAAATAATCGTAAATAAATCAAAATTGTACGCAATAATATATGATACAAAAAATTTATTTGCTGTTGGAAAAGAAAATGGGATAAATTTATCGGTTGACCCTAAATTTATTAAAATGATTATTTTTAATTTTTCTGGAAAAAAACGTTCGTCTGGTGAAGGGAACGTAATATTATAGTTTAATTTATAATTTTTTCTATTGTCTGATTACCATACATTTATAATAAACAGATAATTTTGGTGGTTACAAAATAGCAATAATTTCAACTTGAATCGTAATCTAATTTCTCAGGCTTGTAAGCGTTTCAAATTTTATTCAATACGCCCTGTGCGTTGTGGCTATTAATAATAAGTCCATTGCACATAAAATAAACCTTATTTCTTTTTACATTAACCAAGTACTGAAGCTTTTCTAATTTAAATCCAATACATTTTCAGATATCTGTATCTTTTTGCGCTTAATAATAAACATCCGTTATTATTTGCCATTAGTTAATAAGTTTGTTTTAAATTTTGTATAATAATAAATGAAGAAACCCTTGGGTTGAACTTCCCTGACGTATTACAACTGCGTATCTGCTATGATCTAAATTTACGAACTAATTACAAAAATAATTTGACATTTAATGATAACAAATATTACGGTAACTATTTTGTTCGAAAGTTTTAACCAAGTTTTAAAACTAGAATAAATATGGAAGTCGAAAGTAAGAAAATATAATTTAGAAAATACCTAATGTAGCGTTAGAAATGAAATATAAATCGCTTATGATACTGCTAGTCGTCAAATATTAAAATGAAAAATTTACGTCTGTTTTGAAAATTAATAATGAGAAGAAGCTAATTCAGACAAAAGAAGTGGTGATATAAATACCACACAACGTTTCTGGAAACCTTGTCCCTTTCATCAGGTGGTAAAAAAGTAATTATCCACTGTCTCATAGTTCATTTCCTGCTCGTATATTAGCCTCGCGAGATTATTTGAACGACCCATAGCGGTAGTATCAGATCAAGACAATATGATTAGACTATCCTACAGATACACGACGATTGTTATTGATGGTTCGTCTGTGACCACGTGTAATGAAGATCACTTTCAATTAAACGGCTATTTTAAAAATCTCCACTGGGCAAACATTCTTTGTCTAGTTCAATTTATTCAATATTCATTCTTCGACGTTTCAGGTTTCACCTAAAATCGTCATATATTTTTTTTCTTGTTTTTGTTCTAGGTCTATCTCGCAATTTCCTGGTGGTATTTATATATATTACATTCTTAATAGTGATAATTGTGTCTATTAAGGACGAATGAAGAGAAGAAGGAGGTCTAGACAGTTTATATATACGGTAATCCAGAAAGTGGCCATTCCCGTCTTATCGCATAGGAAAGGGACTGAAAGGAGGGATGCGGAAAGGTAGAGCAAGGTAGCCAAAGGTTAAGTAGGGCCCCAGGATCGTTATTTAAATATCGAAATTCATGAAATTTTGCCTGAAGGAGATTTCGTTTTGTGTGAGGAAGCAAAACAAAGATAATGAACAGTTAAGACCGGACGTGGTTACTTGCCGGGAAAAGGTTGATGCTGCCCCTCTCTGAATATATCAGTGAAAGTTGTTAAGAGCGGACTATATAAGACAAGCAGAGGGTTTGAGAAGCATCATTCGCGCAAATACTTTGCACACGATGAAGTCCTTCTTGGTAAGATTTCATGTAATATACTTCTTATTCCCGTTTACTTCGATTAGTCATTATTTTAAGCATCAGTCATTTGACTGACTTAATATTAATCACTAATTTTTTACATTCTAATCTCAGTAATTACACCTCTAGAATGCAACGGCATTGTTTTAGTTAGTTGCATATTTTCCTTATTTTTCTAAACAGGAAATTGATAAATATATATCATCACTTCAATATGTTTCCATTTGTTTAAAGAGGTTACTGTCTGCCAAATTTACACTTTAATAGTATATATATTTTGTCGACTCGTTTCTCTTCACCCTTTCTCAATCTCTGTATCTGTGGTCGCTTATAATACTGTAGGTTCCTAGAGGAGTTATCTTGTCTTATTGTGTCTTGCCTTCAGTATCTGATACATTACGTAAGTAGCTGTTGACATACTTTTTCACGAAGCCACGTTTGCGTTAATGACAAATGCACAAACATCTGATTCATCGCCCATGTTTCTGTGATTCTCAAAATAAGCATTGCTCCAATTTCGCCTATATTATAAAGTTCCAAAATACGTTGTTCTGACAAGATTTATTTAATAAGAAACGATAATTTTAGCATGTCCAATAATGACTTATAATTGCCTCCATTTTGTTCTATTTTAAATATCGACTTCATACGTGGATTAGGTCACTTCAGACAACCTTTACAGTATTAATAGAAAATAACATATCCTCCACTGAACGTGAAATTTACTTGCAGGCGTTGGTATTGTTGGTTGCCTCAGTGGTGTCCGAGGAGGATGGAAGCGCTAAGCAGGAGAAGAGAGGTGTGGTAGGTCTGGGCTACGGGGGCGGCTTCGGTCACGGAGGTTACGACGGCGGTTACCTGGGCGGCGGCTTAGGCTACGGAGCCTCTGGTCTTGGCTTAGGCTACGGAGGAGTCGCACTAGGAGCTGGACCTGCCGTCAATGTCCAGACGATACCGCGGCCCGTGTCGGTGCCGCAGCCTGTTCCCGTACCAGTGTCCATACCAGTCCCCGTAGCGGTCCCTCAGCCGTATCACGTGTCCGTACCTCGGCCTGTGGCTGTACCAGTACCACAAGCAGTCCCTGTGCCAGTGGCACGCCCGTACCCCGTACATGTTTCAAGGCCTGTACCGGTGCCGGTACCACAGCCGTACCCTGTGTCCGTGCCACACCCGATACCCATTGTGAGTGGTGGTCTTGGAGGCGGCTTCGGAGGAATTGGAGGAGCAGTCTACCACGGAGGAATCGGTGGAGGACTGCACTACGGAAAGCACTGATCCGGTAAATAACTCTTATTCGGTTTTCTGAAGTTTGAACTCATAGAAATAATATAAATAATATTTTTTCTATTCAAAAGGTAGAGTCAGGTAACAATATCCTAGCGTCTCACGGACGAGAGTAAGCAAAGTTTCAGGTTGGTGTCTGTGGCGGCTGTATAGAACTATAAAATATTAAAAAAACATTAACAGTTTGGTTAACTTTACAATTGTACTGTAGTTATATCCATGTAAAACTCACTTTCTAAGGATGTGGTTGGTTCATAATCTAAAACAACTATTAGCCTTTCATTTAAGTTGCGTTACTTGGTGTAAGTTATCTTGATGACGTAGTAGTGGTTTACCAGAAACTCTTAGAATTATCTCGGAGTCTGGTTGGCTTGCCCAGGTGGAAAGCTGACGAAATTGGCCGTTCCCCGTAAATCGTTTCTATCTCTCATATCTCACTGACTGTCTCACTTTTATTTGCTATTTGTATCTCCCCTTTTAAAATTTCATCACTGACACAAGTAAGAGGGTTCAACGTTTCTAACTAAAAAAATTATATGCCATTCTTACAAACAAGAAAACTACAGCACACCTTTTATACTACCACTAATGGGTCCAAATTTCAAAAATCCGACTTTAAGAACCCCGTGAAAGACAACTTCACGATGACAACCCTCAAGATTACTATCTAAGTCTCCAAAGCCGATAGTCAGACCTCCAGGATACAAAAACTTATGATACCGAAAATCGCTATTGACACTCAAATTAATTGTAATTGGTTTCAATAATTTTTTTTCTACTACTGAGTAATTATAACTGTAAAATGGGTGATAGTAGGAATTGCAGACTCATGAAGTTGCGATAGAAATTGGCATGCTCGCACAGATGAACAACTAAATAACAAAATTGCTCATTCTGAACGTACAAACAAAATTAATTGGAATGACGCGGAGAGAAACAACTCAACACGAAAAATACTTAGAAAACGACACGAATTAAATATAATTGATTTTAGTTGTGTCATTCTAGGCTCTTCTTCGCACCTGGGGAAAGGGACAAGGATCCCAGAAACGTTGTGTGGTATTTATATTATCACTTTTTGTCTGAATTGGCTATCTTTCTTATTCATAACTGATTTTAATTTGAGGTCGATAGAGACATTTAGAATCATAATTTGTCCTGTCGCTGTGGTCTGACTTTCGGTTTTGGATATTTATATAGAAATTTGGAGGTTTGTTCTCGAGTTGTCTATCACGGGGTTCTTGTTTCCGGATTTAATTTTATACTCAGTACAAGAACATCGGTGGTTTTACAGTATTCAAAGCTTCATTTTTCTGTCACCACTGATACGATCACATAATATTTTTTTTCAATTGTGGTTCAACGCTTGTTGATACATGCGAAGTAACTATGTTATCACCCTATAATTTACCAATTCCCCCCTTAAGGTAAAGATGATAAAATCGATTCAGTACTGAACGTCTTATATTTTTCATGAAATGTGTTCAGAAGAGAGTCAGTTTAAATCTCACATTTTTAACTGCAAATGTTCTCTTGGTTTTCAGGTCAGGCGCCAAAGAAAATCTTCATGTGTAACTTCCCAGCTTCTTGGCGATGATTTATTTCCATTGTACGAGTACGTTTCCAAATATTTTGTACATTTTAAATATAAAGTATTTTACATACACTGTGTTTTCATTGCATACTTTCAAATAATTCAATAAAAACTTTCCCACTTACTCACAGCTTCACTACTAGATTGTAATTGAAGAGAAAGGAAGATTAAAAAAAGTATTTAATTGACAGAATGGAAAAATCCGTTGAAATGAATTCCAGATTAAAAGAAAATAAAAATCTTTACCATAATAGCATCAGACGATCAGACAATGCAACTAAAACTTGTTTGCATTCAGGTGAGAAAAATCAGGCATAATTAGAAAAGAGAAACAGGTAATTGAAGGTGCATCAATCAAGCTTTGGATTATATTTGGAGTAGCAGAAAGCGTTTTGGAAAACGAATTTAGCCAGTATACCCGATTTAAAAGACAGAGTAGTATAAATTTCAAACAGAATCCTGTAACTTCTTTTATAAAAAGCACAAAAAACGGTGAAGTTTGAAGGGGAAAATAGAAGTGACGTTGTAAGATCCTTAATGGTTCATAAATTGCCAATGGAGAACCAAAATTAATTAAGTACAATTACATAGTACCCGAATTAACCAAAATTGATTCGGATCTGAGAAACCTCTTAAGTAAATGATGGACCTCGTTATGAAGTTAATCAAAGAGAAATGAGTAACAAGATTTAACTCATTACTTTCTTTGAGATTTGCAGAGGAAAGTTGTTAGTCAAATTATTATTGTTTTTATAAGCAATATTATCATTTTATTGCATGCTAGCGATGTTTGAGATCGCTGATTACAGCCGAGGCGTCGGAACGGTCGGCAGATAATCTGTAAGAAAAATGTCAGGGACGATGAGCACACAGTCATAAAAAAAAGGAGTTACGAGCTGAGCGTGGAAATAAAACAGACTGTGCTACAATGGAATATGACGAAGCAGACCCGTTCCTGGTTTGGATGCAAGATCCCAGAAGGGTGCAGGGAACATATCAAATTACAGTGAAGTGATCTTTTGGGATCCAATAGTGTAAAACTTGACCCGATGTCTCAGTCCAAGGCAACGTTGATTATGCAGACGAAGTGGGAGGACATCAACACGGAAGCACGCGAAACACATAATAAAACGACAAGACGATGGATGTGGAAAACTGTCGTGTTTCTCAAAGCTTTTATATGCATTATATGGTGGTGCCCTCTTACATGGTTTAACCTATCAGGTTGTTTATCACACTTTTTTTTAGATATTTCAGTATTACAGTTCAGTACAGTCATTCATGTTGTAAACATTAATGTATGTGGTCTAAAAATAATTATTGTTGCATTTGTCAGATTCAATTGGATGGGATCCTGCCTACGAAAAGAGGAAACGGTTGCTTAAACATGCCAGAGAAATTGTTATTAAAGTATGCGAATAATTTAAGAATGAGGAACAGCAAACAATATATAATGTGTGAACCTTATGGTGCGATGTTGCTACGTCCCAATTAAGGACTGTTTCAGCTTATGGCGTTGAATGATGACTCCTTGGATTGATTAATTTCTTAACTGCCGTACGAATTAAAAATAATAGTGTAATATACGCAGTGTTTTGATATGTGATACTTAATTCCCAAAGGGAAATTATTAATGATAAAAACAATTACAAAAAAATAGAATTTCTAAATATTATAACAACCATCAATATAAAAATGACACTAATAACGAATAAAATTGATTAAATATGATTATTGTAATTAAACAAGTATAACACATTAATATTATTAGTATTAAATTTCATTCCATTGTATTCAGATACATAAGTTTGTATTTAAATAATGGCTTTTGAGTGTTGTCAACTGACAATTACAGTTGTGTTTCTCTAGGCTCTTCTTCGCACCTGACGAAAGGGACCAGGATCCCAGAAACGTTGTGTGGTATTTATATTATGCTTTTTTCTGAATTGGCTATCTTTCTTATTCATTATTTTATTTCAGACGTAATTTTTTTTATTTTAAAAATATTGAAGTCTGATTGGTCAGAGAAACGGAAGGGACGACGTAATAGTCGAGAATCTTCTAAATTTATTTTCTGCGCAATTGAAGGGTGGATTAAAGTTTATTAATACACAGTCCCAGTATCTTTCCCGGATTATACAATTCTAAATCATTAAATAATATTTTTCTAATTATATGAATAATATCTTTAAAAAAAATTTAGTTTTTCTCCTGGTTGGCTGAACCAAAATGAAACAGATGGAGTATTTAGAGGTCGAATATCATCTGGAACTGAAAAGAGAATCATCTCAATGCGAATTTATTAAAATATGTTTGAATTGATATAACTATTATTTTTTCGAATATAATTTCTGTAGAAAATAATGTACACGATAATGGGAAACACAGGCGAAAACGCTGTTTTCTTCTTCTGATAAACAAAACGGAGTGTTTGTGTGTGTGTACGATCCGCATACAAATCTACACCCGTCGAGCAAATTTCCATGTGACCAGGAAACAAACACTGTCGGGGTGAGACACGACTACCAACTCCATGAGCGGGGGTGGAAATATTCAAGCATGCTAAAACGGCCAATATTGTGTTGAATAAATATTTTCAGGGTTAATTAGATTCATAATATTTCTACTTGTGTTGTTTCTTTATATTTTCAACCCCATTTCGGCATGGGAGGGGACAACGCTCAGGGGGGTTCGGGTGGAGGGGCGTTACATAAAAATATTTCAAAAACAGCCGAGATTCGAGATAAATTCGGGTTTATGGATGTGTCTGAGATTAATTATAACACTAAACTTTTTTTTAACCCTCAGTTGCGTTACTCTACCTGTCTATACTCTATACATCTTAAAAGCTATTATGATGGTAAAGAAGATGAAAAAAAAACCTCCCAGGTCAAAACAGAGCTAACTATATATTACTAGGACAGTTGTGGACTCTTTTAGAGTGCGGAATAATTCAAAACATAATCTGAGCATGACCCATTTCTGAAAGGAAATATATTTTATAATAAACTTCCAATATACATAAAAGAATTGCAAGGTAAACACTATGAAATAACTCTGAAAGAGTATTAAGTAAATAAGGTAATAATATATAAGAAACACGAGTTGTGATAATACGATTGTAAAACTTCATACTGAAGACTTAAATGTTCCTTTTTTCTTTTGTATTTTTATATTAAACCTGACGTTTTCCCATGCTGTATGTATACAATTATATGGAAATTATTATTATATTATTATTTCCATTAATCTACATTTGCAGAGAAAATGATGAAAATGGAGAACGCCTTTTTCCTGAAATACACAAAATGGAAAAGCCGTATTGAAGTAAACGGAACCGATTATTGACAGACGAGCTTCGATAAGGATGTTTGTCAAAATAAATCTTGAATAAAATTCCCTAGACATGTTAAAGTATTTTGTTATAAAAAATACTGAATTTAAAATAACATGGGCACAACATTTCTGTTAGTAAAGTGTAGAGGTAGACATTTGAATTATTTTTGGAATTTTTAAAACAACAAATTATGTGTCCAAAAAGTAATTTATACGCCGACAAAAACTACAGTTATTTTCTGTTCGAAGCGTTTTCTTTGTCTTCATCAAGAACATCTAAAAATAATTGGTTGAAAAAATATGGAAAATAAAAGTAAATAGACCGAAATCATCCCATATATAATTTACCCTTAAGCTGAATGAAGAGGAAATTCCAAAAATATAAAAAGTTAAATATCTTGACCTCCACTTAAGCTCCAAACTGAAATGGAGGGTACATATAAATAGACTAAAAAAACTAAAGGGTTTGATTAGACGAAAATCAAAATCATCAATCTAAAATAAACTACTTATATTCAAATCAGTTATAAAACCAATATAGACCTAAGGAGTAGAACTCAGAGGATGTGGAGTCAAGTCTCATATTTCTGCCACGCAACGAGTACAATCGAAGATCCTTCGAACTATAACAAATGCGCTCTGGTATGAATCCATTACCTTAAATACTGACGTCATCAAGGATAAAATTAGTAAACGTCATACAAAGCTTGGAACTGATCTCAATACAATTCTAGAACCGTTACTTCAGCTTATGAACAACCGAAGTCTGTTATCTGATAGACTTATATAGAGGTGGCGTTTTTGGATCTTTACCTCTCTACGACATCAGTACAAGTAACATTTAATCCTTGTAGAAGCTAGAAAATTAGCTTATAGACTGAATTGTAATTTTATTGTTAGTGGAAATAAAAATTCTAAATTATCGCACTTTCTCGGTCATTATTCTCGAAATCTTACATATGTTCACGATATTAAATTACCCCCGCTTAAATTAACCTTTTCCAATTTGTAGCTTCCTTGTTAGTAAATATAACCGTCGATTCTGAGATTTAAATACTACACGGAAAGTAATTGCAACCGTAAAGTATAACTTCACGTAGAATACTAAATTTCATTTCAGCGACATTCCTCAGTTCGCAGAATTTTACGCAATGTCCTCCATTATTTGGCTGCGTTCTCCACAAAATTATAGTTTCTAAGAAAGTAAGGATTAAAGTTCCCTTTCTCAGTTGCCTGCTGCCGCCCCTTTCCCCGCCTCCTTTCCGCGACTTCTAGTGAAAGTTGACAACATATATAAGGGCTCATAGTTGGGTGAGTTCATTAAGTTGGTCCTGTGCCACCAGCAAAAGAACAACCACACACAGCAATGAATCGCCTATACGTGAGTACCTAACATTGCACACTAAAATACTGCATTACTTCAAAAGAATCAGTGCGCCCTAACAAAAAATTAAAAGGAACAAAAAACGTAAAAGTGAACCCCCTCGGGTAAATAGAATAAAATATTTATAAAAGTATAAAGTTAACAACTCAATATAAATTACGGACTAGAATTAAGAAAAATGTTCATTTAAATGAGAAAAAAATTTCTGTACATAAATCACTCGATGTCTATATATCAACTGTACAATCAAGTTCACTTTCATCACCAGATGAAATAATTGGGTGTAGAAAGTCATAGAGTATTAAATACTTTAAGCAAGTTGCGTGCAATGCACCCTTCAAAACATTCGTTGCATTTTATATTTTTTAATAATACATTGTTGATGGTGAAAAAAATATTATTTATTTTAGTGCATTAAGATTAAACTTTATAATACTATTTTTTTAAATAAGAAATTTATTTATGAAACGCCGTTATTTTTTTAGATTACTGATTTTTATTAATTAAAAATAAACATTCACAATTACTTGTTAGTAGTCATAATTATAAAAAGTAAAAAATTTACATGCCTTGAGTATTTTAGATCTCAATTATAAAAACGTTAACTTCAAGAAACAACTACTGTACATAGTAGGCAATTCGTATGACTTCTCCAGACTGTTGGGATAGTGATCGGTTAAATCATGCATGTAACCAGCGAAAAAATAAATCAGTTTTAAAATTCAAAGAATACGGTAAAATACCCGTCAAACGTGGAAAAGGAGAGAAAAAAGAATTATTAAGTGTTCCGGAAGTCTGATCATGAATTACAGAATGATCAAAGATCACTCAGCGTCAATTCTCTCAATAACGTTATAAAGGCAGGATATGATGGCAGTACAATTAGTTTTTACTGAGGGTTTGTTGTGGGGATAAACAGTTTACTGCTTTAAATTGATAGCGGCAATATAAATAACGAGAAATTTGTAAACATCTTCAGGAAACGGTAATTACAAAATTAAGTCATTGGACTTAGAAAGGAACAAATGAGACAAGTCACATTAATATTTTTGTAAATCGGATAAGATTTTTTGACTTAGTGGTTCCGCCACAACACATAATCTAAATGGAAAATGAACAATGAAGTATAAGGGGGAGAACAGATAATATACGGTTCATACTGACAGTATGAGAAACGTACGAATCCAATAAATATAATAGCAAAAAATTAAAATGTTAGTAATTATAGGATAGAGGAAGATGTATAACCAGCTTAATCAATCATAAGACTGAAGACTCCAGAAAAATATGTAAATTTACATTAAAATGTTCACTTTTTGCAGGTTTTGTCGGCCCTGCTGTGCCTCGCGTCAGCTGGCGAAGTGGAGGAGAGGAAGCAAAACAAGAGAGGAGTCTCTGGTTTCGGGTATGGCGGTGGTTTCGGCCATGGTGGAGGTTTCGGCCATGGCGGAGGTTTCGACTATGGTGGAGGTTTCGGACACGGCGGTGGTTTCAGCCACGGAGGATTCGGAGGGTACGGAGGTTTCGAAGCCGGAGGTTTCGGTTTGGGTTCTGGAGGAGCCGGAGGCTTTGGAGGACCAATCGTGAACGTGCAGGCTGTACCGAGGCCCGTACCAGTGCCACAACCCGTGCCTGTACCAGTGTCACGACCTGTACCCGTGGCGGTGCCACAACCGTACCCCGTTTCCGTACCGAGACCCGTTGAAGTTCCAGTACCTCAGGCTGTACCCGTACCAGTGTCCCGTCCGTACCCGGTGCCAGTGTCCAGACCCGTACCAGTGCCGGTACCACAGGCTTACCCGGTGTCCGTACCACACCCAGTTCCCATCGTGAGCGGCGGTGTTGGCAGCAGCTTTGGAGGATTCGGAGGAGTTGGTGGAGGGTTCGGAGGATCTGGTTACCACCATGGCTTCGGTGGTGGTTTCTATGGAAAACACTGAGACTACAGACCTTCGCCTCATCCTAGCCAAAAATCTCACTCCAATAATTTTAATGTCATTTACAACTTTGTCACATTTTGTAATTTTATATGTATGTATAATTATCTTTGTAAAGTACTCATAGATTTAGGTTACTTATTTTTAGTAAAATTTTGTTATACTGTATATAGAATTGTATTAGTAGTATAAACGTTTTTCAATTTATATGATTATTATTCAACTTTATACTGCAAAAAGACCAATTGTAATGTCTTACAATTTTTTAAAAATAAAGAACAATCTATACAATTGAATTGTTGTTGCAATCAGTTTTTGTTCTCATCTGTTGGTTTATTTTAATTGGTTCTACATCATGTTGTACCGTTAATCAATTATCTTCTATGGTGTTTACCCTCCACTCCAAATACTTTTACCGGTTATGATACAAACGACGAGCTTATGTGCTGCACTATTTTGTCTATTATTTCTTCTGCATGACATCGAACACATATTCTGTACTTATAAAAATGTGCCGCTGAGACTAACTTAACTATGTTCATCATATAAGATAATTAATACAGGTATCAGGAATGAACAGGTATAATGTCTTACACTGAAGGGAATGAACAAAACAAATATTCGAGTGCTATATTAAAAACAGAGTTGGAATTAAACTCAGTGGTTATTTAGTGTAGAGACACTAAAACGCTGATAAAAAATTAATAATATATAGCTCTGTTATGATGGTCAAAGTTTTTTTTCTCGATACTTACTAATCCGGCTTTAACTGTAAATATATTCAATAAAACGTCCTGAGTAGTAACCCTGATGACAGTGGATTTGAAGTGGAAACGTTTTAATAGTATGTTTATGCCGCTCGAGTCGGTTTAGTGAGGGTTTCGACACAACTCTTTCAAAACATGTGCCAGTAATCCACATTGGCTGTTGGGTTCGTCATACCACTGCGAATCCGGCCAATAGTGTGTTGGAACTTCTTACCATCTTTGTTCTAGCGTATGATCTTTGATATTAATGTAACCCTGCAGCCGAATTTCTTCCAACATTGTTTGGAGTTTGTCCAATGAATGAGGCTAACGGCTGGTGGTTAGTAATAACACTTCTCTTAATAGGGTTCTATCTGTTATGACATATTAATTCTGGCATTAAGTGCCAACGAGACATGCTATGGTTCCGTTTTCATGCAACAGTGTGCTAGATTCTATTTACTTTAAGCTAGTTATGTTAATCGTGTTCAGAACGTAGACTTCAGTGATATGAACTGTTCTAATTAATAATGTATTCATATATATTCATTAATATACGATTCATAACATTTATATTTTAATGGAATTGTTTATATAAAGTAAAAAAATATTAAATTGAGTCGTTTAATAGTTCAGGTTAAAGTAGACAATACACACTTCACAAAAATTTAGTGTACAAAGAAAAATTTTGTGTACAAAGAAAAATTTAAATATATTATTTATTAAGAAACAAACTTCTTATTCACAAAATGATATAATGTGACGTCCTATCTAGTGTTCTGAAAGTGTGCAAAAGTAGTGTGTTTATTAGAGAGCATTAGAAATTAAATTATTTGGAGACATTTGATGCAAATTTTTAGGTCATATTCCAAATACCTTTTTAAGTGCAATGTGCAGATTATAGTTTCTATAATTATATGCAGTAGTTATTGAATAATGTAGGAAATATTTGATAAAAATTTGGGAATTCAAGAAAGCTGTTGTGGAGTTTGAGTGTATAGGAAACAAATAATGGCAGTCTGGTCTAGCATTTGAAATGTTTGAGCATTAGTAATAGAATTTATGAATGCATTGACTGGAAGGTGAAAGAATAAAATGTCAGAATAGTCATGTGAAGTGTGTTCAATGTTTTAAATATAAAATGCATTGAAAATGTACAAATTGTTATACTACTAATATTTTATTCATTTTTAAGTTTGGTGGTTTGTTTTCAATGCTACATGACTTTGTACAAAGTTTTAGGACAATAAATGAAATATGAAACTTTGTTCTAGGTTATGTAAAACCTGTACAGTGGACAAGTTATGTTTTCTAGTTCAAAGCCAAAATTTCTGAAACCAGGTAAGCACTTTGACTTAAATTTTAATTTCATATTTATACACTACGAATTTTTTACTGCATGATATATTTAGTTTTACTATATTTTCTCATTTCAAATTGTTTTCTGTACACTAAAATATAATTGACAAATTTTGTAGTAAAATATTCTTATACAATACATGTTCATAGATGTAATAAACTGAAATCTAGGGAATATACAATATTTAATTGGTATGCAATTATGGTAATATTTCTATATTCAATATGTTTGATTCTGATTCAGAAAAGGTGTAAATCCTAATGTTTTTTATATGATAATGTACAATAAGGGAAGTACCAGACACACAATGGATTTATTTCTGTTTTCAGGAGAGAACTGGTGGGCAGAAGATAAATCTGACATTGATCCAAATCATGCCACTTCCTTTGTCTACAATCCACACATTTCATTTTCTTTGGAACAGCAACGCCAACAATTGCCAATTTTTAGAAATCGGAATCACATCATTTACCTCCTAGAGAAATTCCAAACACTAGTGCTTGTTGGTGAGACAGGCTGCGGTAAAAGTACTCAGGTTCCTCAGGTAAGCAATTGTATGTGTTCATAAAAATAAATGGGAATTGATTTACAACTTTTAAATTTGTGTAGGTAACATAGTATTTTTAATAAATATATTAGTGGGTTATTTGTGAAAAAAGTTTCATTATATACACCTACAATTCATTAATACCCAAAATCGCTTTTATTCACAATATTCTTTTCTTGTCTTGTTTTTGGTTGTATCTACTAATGTGAATTACTTACATAAATTAATTATTTCTAAGTTTTGTGTGATAGGCTCAGTCGTTTATATTTGTTACTTTGGAAGTTTTAATATTTTCCAGCACTTGGTAAATATTTATATTTTACTTTATCAATATAATTAATCCTAAGTCTTTAAGTAAAGTATAATAAATTCAATCCCACTAATTTTTTCTAAAGTTCCTCAAATTTTGTTCCATTTACCACAGTTTGAAATACTGATTTAGCAATGTAATTATAACCATATTATTTCTGGTGCTTTTTTGGCATGTAAATCAAGGCAATATAGTTCTTATGTAGTGTTTAAATGTTTATATTCCTGAATTTAACATTATATTTGACACACTTTATGCTTTCTTCTTTATACAGGTCAAAGGCCTCGTATATCCTGTGGAAGTACACTAGCTTCTGTAGCACATACTTCCTTAAGTGTTTGATAAAAAGTAGCAAAAATGGTTGGGCCTTCCTCATTTTGTAGTAAGGTATTACTATGCTGCTTAATTATGGTGATTATTTATTTCGTATTTATGGATACAAAGCTGTATTTTCGGATACAGCGATTTCCTCTGAGAAGAGATTCTGACAATAGATCTGCATTTGACATGGATTTCTTTGGATCATGTGAAATTTCACCACTTTGTGATGTCACTGTAAAATCTATGATGATTGATCACGCCAATCATTATTTGTTTGGTCCTATTTCTTCTTTACTTGATAAGATATTTAGGATTCACCAAATAGAATATATAACCCCGAACATGATAAGTGCTTTCCATGTTTTAGTTGCACTGGGGTCAGCAAAGTGTATCTCGTCTGATTCTTTGGTTTCTCGGCGGGTGGGAGTTGTGTTATTCCTTGTGAGGAACTTATTAGATGATCTAGATGGTCAAGTTGCCCGGACCCGTAAACACATTCATGGTGATGCCTCAGAGGTTGGGTCCGTAGGGTTTTTTGTTGATGGAATCTGCGATGCAATGGGTACAGCTGCCTTATTGATTGGTTGCCTGATTTTCCTGAAAAACAATCCACCAAGAAGAGGGTACATGCAACTTCAATCATTGATCCCTCAGGTTGTTGATGCGTCTAAAGATGTTGGATCAGGGGTTGTGTATAAAGGTAAAGTGACTTCAAAGAAAATGTTCCACAAATTGAGCTGTATGGGGGCACAGATACTCTTAAGTTCAACAGCATGGAATCGTTACATTGCACTGTACCAGGATCTGCTTGAGAGAAAAGATGTCACCGAAGCTCAAGCTACGTGTCAGATTCAGGAATTTAGATCTTCACTCATGTGGACTGTAGCTTTGCTTTGGCGCCTGTTTAATCCTCATTCATTTATTGACACATTACTGATTGCTATATTCTGTGACAAGCTGTGGGAATTTCTTCGTGCCATACAGTATGTTGGATTCATAATCCTATTGAGTCTTGTTTGCATATCTGAAATGCATGTCCAAGAAGTCCAATCATTTATATATAAAAAAGCATAAATATTGTATTTTAAAAACATTAGGTGAACTGTTTTGTTATCACATTTTGTTATATCTAGTTGCAGACAAAATTTTATATTTTTTAATAAATGTAACTGTAGCTAAAAAAATTCTGTTAAGTATTAATTGAAAACCACATTATATTGCTCAAGTTTGAGAATGAAAACATAAAGATTGAAAGTTCTTATAATTGAAAAGGTCAAATTGTTTGACATAACGAACATTTTCTTTCTCATGTTTCCATGTACAAAGAAAGTTTTCACAATAGTGCCTTCATTGACATCAGATATTTCTAATACTAATTGTATGACTTTATATAAATATATTTTATTGATAAAAGAATCTTCCATTCATTTAAGTATATTAAATAAATTGTAAAAGTTTCCCAATGTAATTGTTAGATGAAGCTGTGAAAGATTGTAACCCAATATGGGTGGTAATAGCAAGTGTTTCAGTGATTAGTCTCCAGCATATTCTAGTTAACACATGGCAAATTTAACACATTTGGAAACATGGGAAGACTTAATCAAGCAAAAGTGTAATACTCAGTTTAATATGATAAACGGAACTGGTAAACTTATTATGTTGCTAATTACTTCCTTTTTTAACTTTACTCATTAACTGGCAGTTAAAATGATATTGGTAGAATTAGCTTAATTTTAATATGTATTTTTGCTTATATTGCCTTGATTTATTTTACCAGTATTGAATTAATATTAATAACAAAGAACCTTAACATAGCAATATTGTTATTTTGTAATAAAATTTGTTATGTAAAAGAATCTCAGGTTGTATACTAATACATATATTTATTTGGCTTTATAATGATAATTTAGTAAGTATATGTTACATTTTGTGCAATCTCAGTATTTCAAATGTGAATGAATTTCAATTAAAATATTTATTACAAAAAGTGTTTTGTATACCATATATGAATCCAGCTCGACTCAAATATGTTAATAAAGATTGATTTACAATTGTTTTTGTTACTACCTCCCAGTTTAATCAAGATGTTCAACTATTGTATCAAATCAGAGTTCAGTCTTTATTACTTTAAAGATAAGTTTTTAATTTTTTTGAAACTTTTGAGGTAACATTGTTATAAATATTTTTGTGGTAGTCCAGTTTGTTTGAAAATGGCCTGAAAATTACTTATGACTATATTGTTTGGTTTGGGCATAATGCATTATATGCAAGACATGTTCTGAAGTATATAAAAGTTGCCAAACTTTGTTGAAATTTAATTTAAAAATTTATATTTCATGATCTACTTATTACCCTTGTCCTTTCATCACATACATAATTGAACATTATTCAGTTAGTTGGACACATTTTGCAAGATTGTTAATCTATAAAATGTTAAGTTTGCCTAGTGTTAAGTTTTGTATGAGAATTTTGTTTTTAGAACTCTAAAGTACAGGGAGAATTATATTGCATACAAAGAAACTAAAAGAACATGAAAGTGAAATAATTATTTGGCATGCTTAATGATTCATTTAAAGTAATATAGCAGAACTTATAAATAAAATTACCTTTTCCTTTTGCCTGGCACATACACATTTAATAGTAATAACTGCTGTCTTTCTTCTACAATACCAAAGTTAGCTTAAATTAATCCTCGAGTAATATTCAAATGTGTTGGTAAATGGTTTACACTGCATTCCATCCACGACAAATGTGTCAAGTTACATTTTTGTGTGAAACTAAAAATCATACACTTGTTCCACTGCATATTTCTATACTCTAAGAGAGTGAACATTTTTCACAACAAGGTAAGTTTTTTATATTCAGAATTTCCATGAAGATTGGAGACTTCTGTATAGTATGAACCTATTTATTAGACAAAAATGTAAACTAATTGGATTAAGAATAAATGAGGATAATAGCAAAAATAAAAGCTCTCATGGACAAACTTAATTTAACATTGTGAATATTGCTTTTCAACAGTCTTCATGTTCATTGAAGTCTTTTTTTATTACAATAATGCACCTCGGAATATGTACCAGCAGCTACAGCCAAATCTATAACTATCACATTTACAACATGATCTTTACTGGGCACCAATATTATTATTATTATTGTGTATTGGGGGGAGGCAATCATGATATAAATTAAAACTTTTTCATCTGTAATAGAGTACTATTTTATATGTGGACAACACATTATTTCAGTATACAATTAAATATTGTTAAATTGAAGGTGTATAATTCTTAAAAACATTGACATGTCACTGAAAAAGAGAATGTGATGAAGGGCAGTATTAATGGTATGTATTAGGACAGGTGAGTGCAAAATTAAAGCATCCTTCAAGGTGAGAAACATTGTTTTCAACATTCAATTCATATATGTGCCACAGATTAAAGTAGAATATAAAATGTACTGAAATAATAATGAATGCACTATTCTCAGAAACTATAAGCAATGGAATAAGACTACCTGTATGATAGGAGATAGGGCATACGAAGAGTGAACATTATAAAATCACAGCACATAAATATGTCAGGTTGTATTCAGAGAGAAGAGTAACATTAAAGATTAAATGTGTAAAGCCACATTAAACAAGTTATATGATAGATACCTTTTATGTTGAAGTTAGAGTTTATAGAAATACTGTTGTAGATTGGACATTTTCAATTAATTAATTCAATCAATTCACTTTGACAGTCTAAGTGTTTTTACACACAAATGGAGGTGAAAATAGTATATTGCTTTTGTTATATATAACATTAGGATAGGAAAGAGAGAGAACATTGCTGACTTACCTGAAATTAGTATTTGGTCCAGTCTGGCATAGGTGGAAGTTCAAATTTGGCCAACTTATATTTTCAAGTAAGTCAGCATTGCTGTCTCTCTTTCATATCCTAATGTGTTATTTAATTTGACCTCATCACATTTACCTTAATTGATATATATATTTGAGTCAAATCAGGGTTATGAACGTTCATGAGTTTATTTATGACAACCTAGATACATGTAAGGGTGGGAGGAGTTGGGCTAAATTTTCAAACAAAGTAACCGGCCAATTTTTGCTTTGAAAAAATATTTTTCGGGATGAATGAGCTTCATAAAAATTTTCTACATGTTCTCTGTGTATAGTTTCAACCCCTTTCGGGCTTGGGAGTGGAGCACCCTTTCGGGCGAGGATGGAGTGGCATTACATTAAAATAACACTTTAACAATCGAGATTGGAGTCTAATCAGGGGCAATGGATATATGACAACCTGGGCAATACCGGGCACCCAGCTAGTTAATAAAAAAAAACAGATGTAAAAGTAAAATTCTACAAAGAAGGAAGTAATTTTAGTGAGACTGGAAATAAAGAGGTTTTAAACCGAAGTATATATAATTTATTCTTATTTAAATGATAATAAATGTCATAATATTTAGTACTTGCTTTAAGATTTTTCAAATACAGAAAGTGATAATTATTTATATCATCTGGGTTTCCTTTCTTAAACAATCTAATTTGGAATATACTAACCAGTTAGTGATTAATGCTCACATCTATTACATATATCACTATACAATTCTTCAGATGCAAACATATCATACTGAGTATTACTTAAAAGGTACACATTGCAAATAATGAATGTCGCTTTCTATTATTAATGAGCATTGAATACAGATTAGCCAGGTAAATGAAAGCAACATTTATTATTTTCAATGTATAAATGCCACTTTTATTTCTTGTACAAATATTTGTGAAGAATCAATCATTAACAGTTGTTTATCCTGAAGTACCTGTTAGAATTGTGAATGATGAAATATATTTTATTTCAGTGCTTAAAAATATAAAATAAATTATTTGTAACTGTTGGTCTCCTTTTAGTACTTGTTAGAAGCAGGATGGGGAGCAGATGGGAAAATCATAGGTGTCACAGAACCAAGAAGAGTGGCTGCAACCACGTTGGCTGCAAGGGTTGCAGAAGAGAAAGGTACACTCCTGGGTGAGATTGTTGGCTTCAGCATCAGATTTGATGATTGCTTTGATCCAAATGTAACCAAGATAAAGGTAATTATGCAGATACGTATGTAACAAATTTTATCTGAATTAATGTTGGTCAAATTTTGTTTCACAACTTATTTCAGCTGGGTTTGATCCTACAAACTTGATGAAAATTTGAAAAGTTGGTTTTTCTTAAGCCAGATTCATTCAGGTTGTATGCAGGTCAGACAATAATAAAAGTCCATTGTTTACCAACAAGTATAAGTTGCCATATAATAAACAAATAATTTATTTAAACTTTTTAATTTCTGCCTCTTCCATTTTGTTGTCTATTTAGATTTGATTATAATTCTCAGTTATTTTTAAAGAAATGTGTTGTAGGTTAGACTTGTATACCATTTCTTGCTCTGACTTCCTCCTTCACCTCAGCCATAAACCTCCAATTTATTCATACTTGTTTCAACTGACTTGCACTCAACTCTTTTCTTTTTGTTACGTTTTGATGACATATTTATTATAAAACTTATATTATAGAGAAGAAAAATTTATCAATTTATTGATGGTACTTTTGCTGTGATAATTTATTTACTTCATCTGTGGCTTACTTTCATTGTGCAACTAAACCCACATAGGATTATAAATTATAACTAAACCATTAGAATTTTAAAAGTTTATAGATTAATTTCTTTTTTAGTATATGACTGAAGGAATACTGTTGCGTGAAATGATGGCTGATCCTTTACTTCGAAATTATTGTGTTATAATGCTGGACGAGGTTCATGAAAGGACATTGTTTACAGATATTGTCATGGGTCTGCTGAAGAAAATCTTAAGGGTAAGTGTTCTTCAAGTTTATTAAAATTAAGAAATGTCTGTGTTAAATAGATTTATGCTGTTGGATCTCTTAAAGATGGGAATTATTTTGTACTTTGGTAGGAGTTGATGTTTGAAAATGTATATTTTCACATTTATGCATTTTCAAATTTGTTGCTTATTTGTATTTGATAACAATTATTTTCACTTAGAAACATTGAAATTAGTATTAGACAAAATATTTTCTTGGTATTTTCGTATTATTATTCACAGATGAGTAATGTGAAAACATCATGTATATTAAAGTAAAAACAGTAAAAATACATACTTTGTACTCAGTATTAACTGGTACTTCACTTTGCATTACAGCATGATTTAAAGAATATTATATATATTATTTTACAGAAACGAAAGGATTTGAAACTTATTGTTACATCGGCTACTGTGGATGCTGAACAGTTACATAATTTTTTTAATCACAAAAAAAGTGGAAGCCCTGATACAGCCGTGATAATGACCATCCAAGGAAAACTGTATCCTGTAGACATTTTTTATGTAAAAGGTAAGTGCAGTAGTTAAATATACTGTATATATTTCTGTCATTATATTTTAACACAAGAGGTAATTGAGGTACATTTTTCCTTCACATTTTGTTTTTGAAAATGAACCAGTAACTTTCAGTGTGCAACAAAATTTCATTACTGAAATATAGCATATAAAGTTTTTTGTAATATAGATGTTTACTTGAGTTTTGAGTGTTTCTTTGTTCATTTTTAGCAATTGACCTATTGATTATCAGTATTTTTTCATAAGATAGACTTATATTATTATTTTTTAATAAACTTATCAATTGTGGGGCAATTATGATTTGAAAATTGAAGTTCATAAAATATCATTGATTATGTGTTCTTTAATTTGCATCAATTACTTTTTGTGGATTAGTGCATGTCAAACAGTCTATTAGCTTGTCACCAGATTAATTAAGCCATGTGCATTAATTTATGTCTTCTCAGAATTCTAAAAGCATGAAATTTATAATGTGCTAGAAAACTGGATTTTATTGTTCAGAAAAATCAAATCTGTATTTTGTTACAGAACCAGTTTCTGACTATGTGAAAGCAACAGTTGAAACAGTAATAAAGATTCACTCATCAGAACCTTTAGGGGATGTCCTTTGCTTTCTTACCGGTCAAGAAGAAGTGGAGAGAGCTGTGTCACTTCTGAAGGAACACCTATCCACTTTGTCGGCAGAAACAGGTTTTTTAAATTTTAATTGAGCAGATTTAAACATCTTGTTTACATAGATGGACTATGGTATTTCTTTTTTCTAGCAAGGATGTTGGTCCTGCCCATGTATGGTTCACTTCCTAATGGGGAGCAACTTAAAGTATTCCGCTTCACACCAAAGGGTCAGAGAAAAGTTGTCATTGCTACTAATATTGCTGAGACTTCTGTCACTATTTCAGGAATAGTATATGGTATGTGGAAATAAAGAAATAGTTAGGATTTATTTTTAACTTTGTTGAATAAGTAATTCTTGGGTTTTCTACCAGGGAAGTGTAGCCTTAGATCATGATATTTTAGTGTCCGTCACTGCTATTGTTATTCTGAACTTTGCTTCAGATGATAATGATGGCAATAAACAGAATTGAAACTTCATGGCCTAATCATACTTTTACCTCAATGGAAGCCGAAGAATTAGTTATCCAGCTAATACACCAGCAAAGTCTTTGGTCATTTAACTTTTTTAAATTAAGTTATTTTAAATTAAGAAATATAGTCATACTAACAAAGTTGTGTTTTAAATAACTTCAGTTGTTGACTCTGGATTTGTGAAGTTGCGATGGTTCAATCCAGAAAACCACACAGATTCATTAGTTGTTGTACCAATATCTCAAGCATCAGCAGATCAGCGAGTTGGGAGAGCTGGTCGTGTGAGGTCTGGCAAAGGCTACAGGTATGAGTCTATGAAACATTAAAATTTTCACGTTTGTTTTAGTGTTAAAGCCACAGGCAAATCTTATAGCATAAGTTTTTGTTAATTTTTATAATAAAGTAGTAATGTGATATATTATAAATGAAGTTCTCTTAATAAATACTAAGAAATGGTTTCATGTCCCTATTCATTTTAATACATCCATCCAGTTTTGTATAATTAATATTATTTCAGGCTTTATACAGAAGACTCTTTTAATTGTTTGGTTACTGCCACTCCACCAGAGATGCAGCGGTCAAATTTGTCAATGGCTGTTCTGCAACTCAAAGCTTTAGGTATAGACAATGTTCTACGTTTCAACTTCCCTTCACCACCTCCAGCCAAGAACCTGCTCTCTAGTCTTGAGTTACTTTATGCTCTCAGAGCATTAGATAAGACTGGAAGTTTAACTACTCCTTTAGGCACAACTATGGCTGAATTTCCAATAGATCCTATTTTTTCTAAAGTTCTTATAACTTCAGGCAAGTATGATAAATGTTTAAATGTTTCTGATTAAACTTAATAATGTGTAGTGACTGAACAATATTTTGTTATATATTTAGAGATTATTTACTTTTTTGCAGGAGATTTTGGATGTTCTGAGGAAATATTGTCGATAATATCAATGATACAAGTTCAGAATGTGTTTACAAAACCTCCTACAGGACAGCTAGCTATTAAGGCTCGCATAGCTAAACGCAAATTTGAAGTTGCAGAGGGTGACCTTTTGACTCTTCTGAATGTGTATAATGGGTTTGTGAAAAATAATATGTCTAAGGATTGGTGCCGACAGAATTTTCTGAACTACAAAGGACTGCGAAGAGCTGAAGAAATACGGAAGCAAATGAGTAGACTTTTAGAAAAATTTAACATTCCCATTTTGTCATGTTCAGGTGAGATGATTTTGAGTTGATTTATATATTTGATAACTTTTGATTAAATTTAGGTTAGTTCACAAATAATTTTTTCCTAGTCTGTATTCATATTAAATGTATAGTCACCATTTCAGATGCTTCTATTTGATAATTTGTAAGCGTGTACATACTTACATGTTGATTTTGAAACAATAGATGGTGGTTTAGAGTTTTCCATTATGGCATAAACATGGTGGTTTTTGATTGGAAAACTGAATGATACTAGTGTTTCCATCAGTATATGTTTACGGATAGTGGAATAGTGAGAGCTATGGCATGATTGTCTGAACAATCCTACAGCTGTAGACCTACATAATTCAGTACAATGTAAGACGCGTATGCCTCTACTTTTACCTTTGAATGTAGTATAAGATTTTCACTTCAGATTTTAAGGAGTTAGTTAGGATGGAAAGAAAATGAGAAAGGCTTTTTAATATCAATTGCATAAATGTCTGGGTTTGGTGAAGAAATTTGTAAAATATTTTGTGTGTGTTTAGTTTAGAAACAGCTTTATGTGTAGTTATTTTTATTAAGTCTTATAATTTAAACAATGTTCTCAATAATTTATTGAAAATTAAATTGTTTATTGTTTTCTCACGGTTTTTTATTTTATTACAATTGTCTGTATTTTTAAATTGTTCTTTTCTGAAATTAAATTTCTAATGGAACAATTTCATAAAGTATCATATTTTAATGATTTAAATCTTTTTATTTATGTAGGTAAATCTGAGTTATTGTGTCGCTGCATCACTGCAGGGCTCTTTCCCAATGCTGCATTCCTCCATTATTCAGGAGTTTATAAAACTGTTCGAGGTGATCAAGAATTGAGTATACACCCTACATCTGTGTTGTACACTTTGGAGCAGCCACAATGGTATGTTTTTTTAAAAGAAATCTGTAACATACTAAAAGGAAAAATCAAAGAGAGAAATTGAACTTCATATCCCACACAATGCTTTGTAATGCCCAAGTATTGGGCATGGTTACAGAAGATCTGGAAGACATCTTTCAGCTTAGAACAGGGTCATGTTGCTACATAGGATGATGTGACATTGCCAATATAATTGATTTGGTCAGAAAGAGAATCAATAGATTACCTGAAATTCAGGGCCAGTGTAACCAAGTCAGATGTGAAGAAACATTTCAAATTTTTGGAGGCATAAGCACCGTGCTACATTGACCTAATGTCACAGCATATTGATTGTTCTTAAATTTCGGCATGATTATGATATAAATATAACTTTCCTCAACAAATTTCCAATGCAAAATATGAATGTTGAGAGGTTTCACTTGTCTACAAAGGTCAGCCATAATAGTAAAGGAAATTAAATACAATTTTTCCATAATGTAAATCTTAAATTGTATAAAATATTATTACTTTAATTTGTATTTATAATGTATTTAACTGAGTATGACTACTAAATAGCAAATTTCTCTCTTTGATTTCATAATTTAACCTGTTATTAATTAGACACAAATCAAAAATAGCCTAATAACCCTGGCTGACCTAAATTCAAATTGATTATTTTTCAGCACTCTTCATCTTTTTTATTTTTCTGTTTTGATGAGTGTTCTTAAATTATTTGTGGCTGTTCACTCAGAAGCCCAATAAAGGAGCTGATTATTTTTTAAACAAATGCTGATTTTTTTTCAGGGTCCTCTACTCTGAGATTGTCTACACCAATCAAGCTTACATGCGAGAACTAACTGTAATACAACCTTCATGGCTAGAGGAACTTGCTCCTCACTTTTACCAAAAGGCTATTGATAAAAATTACTGATATATCATACTTAGATTAGTGTTATCAATACCCTCATATTTTAAACTATTTTTATTTTTGTAATATCTCAGTGTTCTCTTAAGCTTATTAAATAAGTATAATTTCACATTAAAATTGTGTTTAATCATTTATCATGCCTTTCCTAGTTTTCTCTAGATTCATTTGTATAAATATATTGTATTAAATAGGTCATACATTGCTAGTACTAGTAACATTTAATAAACAGGTGTACATTTGCAGAGCCACATTTCATAAATTTAGATGAAAGGAAAATATGAGTATGTACGACTTAAAAGATTAAGAACATTGGTGTCCATAAGCCGAGAGAAGTTTGTTAAGTATGGTTTGGTAGTTATATTTCCATGCAAATTGTAGTATTTCAGTAATATATTTTATTTCATTCTCCTTATAACCATTGAACAAGACATAAAACACTTGGCAATAACTTCAGAACATGCCAACATGAAACCTCTACTATTGAAGATGGAAAGGTTGCTAAAAAAAGGGGACGGTACTGAACACATCTACTGTGTTCCTCATAAAGACGATCAATATGATAAATCAATTCATCCAACGAGTATTTGCAATACCTGATGGCCATTGGGAGACAATTGGAGTGCCTAAGTTGAATGAACAAAATTCTGCATATTGTGGGGAATCCAGGCATTAATAATACTGGAATTATTCAAGAAGAAATACAAGATCTTCCCTTACCTATCACCTCAGTCTTTGGTTTTCAATGAATATGGAGTACAGAGATGATTCTCTGGATTATTATGTAAAAACTCCAACACAGAGAGTTGAACATACGACACGGATATTTACAATATATTACAAATACAGACAATTATTTTGAGTCAATTTGGAGTCAACACCTTACAGGCTTGGACCTATATGGTTCACTCAAAAAATGGCAAGACAGATGTCTTGGATTTAAGCGAAGGAATTGTGAAGTTTTTCCAAGGATTTTGTGCAAACAAAGGAATGAGTGAAGTATTGTGGGGTAATAAATTTCAGGGAGCTGAGAATATATTAAATTCATACTGAGCATAAAATATTGAACACCTTGGTGGTGAAAATAGTTATTTACCTAAACTTTGATCAATTCAAATCTCGATTGATAGATCACTTGTTTTTATAATGCCTTCCCCCAAAGTTAATTCTTGAATTATTGCTTTACATACACGGTACTGATTTTTTATAAAATGAAACTATTGTAGGTTTCTGATTTCTGTGTGTATGCTGTCTTTGTTTGATATGATGGATACCATCCTGGCTGTACTTTGCTCACAAGGAACTCCTATGAAATACATATACAGCTGCTGCTCTATCAGACCTCTATGCATAATATGTCACAAGATTTATTATGTTAGGTATTTTGGTTTTGAGTTTTTTTGAATGGTGGGGTTGGGATATCAATTAATTTAAGGCCCATTTTATGATGATCTGGTGCGTTATTGGTATTCAGTGTGTTCTTCTATCTGGTCCAGTTGTATTCTTTGTTTATTACTGTAATACTTTTGTACAATTGTGTAATTATTCTGTGCTGCAAATAATTACATTATTGAATAGCCCTAGAAAAAGACTATTATGAGTCAGTGACTTATTGGATAATTAGGGATCACACGACCTCTCTGGCGATCCTGACGATCTGAGGACCCGAGAAGGAGTATACAGGGCCTGCAGGTTCTACGTCCTGGTATAGGAACCTGGCGACGTATCCGTTGGACGGTGCTGCTCGCTGCGGCAGTAGGGAGACCTGCTTGGGAGCGGGACCGTTCTTGTAGGACACGCGCTGAAGACGGCCGTCGGGGAGGAGAACGTAGTACGTAGCCTCGTCATCCTCGGTGTCCTCTCGCTGTCTCGCAGTCTCGTCGCCATCCTGTGGAAACAACAAGTACAATTGGAACAGAAAGGAAAAAAATAATCGAGTGTACAAATATTAAACGTTCTGAGAGTGAGTAATTTAATAATAGATATAATGTTTTAGTGGACACATAAAAACAAAGAATGAAGATCCTTACACTAATATTCTGATAGTTTTAAGGACTGAGATTTCAGAGTATTGGCATGTTCATTCATACAGGCGTGGGCCTATCTGGCCAGACCATTCAAATTACAGGAGCCTCCCCAGCATCTTTCGCATTCCAGCAGCATAATCTACGGTCACATACTGAATGAGACTAATAGAAACTGGAGGAGTCGTTTATTTGGTACATTTTCATAATAAATATTGTCTGTAACTACTCTGGTGGTATAAAATTGCAGAAAGAGGAATAAAATGACCAGTAACCACTCATACAATGATTTTGGAATACAGCCTGAGCAGATCTGGTATATAATGTTGTTAGCGCGGTCATCTAGAAAATTAAATTGCTATGACAGAGATTTTAAGACTTGACGGGAAGGTTAAAGTGGGAAGCGATTTGCGTTCCTCTCACAATGACTACGGTTCCGCGGCAAAGAATTGAGTGATAAACGTATCTAGAAAGTACATGATCCCATGACGATAAGCGAAGGGCTGTGGCACAAAGTGATTTGAAGACACGCATGAGCGGAAGCAAGGGATTTTTTTTTCTGTAGTTTGTAAATGATACCAGACGATTAGTGGAAAGCAATATTAATAAATTAGAACAGCCCTCAGACTAAAATAAGGGGTGATTAATCGGAGAACTCTGACTATATGATTCGAGATGCGTACAGCCTGAACTTCTGAAGACCATCTTGTGGATCCAGACAATGGGGCAGGAGAAAGGATTTTAGCGTTAATTTTGTGAGTCCTGATAAATTACATCCCAAATAGTTTATTTTCTTATTATCTTACTATTTCGAAATTCAAATATCTTAAGAATAATCTCATTTCTGTATTGTAGTAAGGCCTGTACTGGACCATGATAATGTTAAATTTTTATATTGCATTGTATAGCTGAAGCCGAGCTTTTTTGTAACTACACCCACCGCTCTACTTAAGAACGAGCGTGTTCTCCCACATCTTACTTGGCTCTCCTGCCTTCTCTCCTACGGCCATACTCGTCTTATCGCGTTATTCATCAGCCCTACTCTGGGTATTTTTCTTTTTTACACCGAGTTTTATTACAAACAGTTTGATTTATTCTCTGTGTTTGTTTCTGTGACTTCGAATACACCGTCTTTCTTTGGATTGTTTCGTTCCTGACAGTCTTTTGGATTATATTTTCTCGCCATCATCAATTTTCGACTCCATTAATAAATAAACATATTGAATTTAAAATTTTCATTATCATTCTCTCCAAAGATTATTCCAAAATAATCAACGTAACCTATTGCATTCCTTGCCAATTGGTGAAGCAATACATATAGATATCAGGACCAACGAATCTGAAAGTATTTTGCATCTTGGAGATTCTTCCGATTCCAATCTGGGAATTTTAACGATGAGGTTGAATTTTAAAAAATTTCGCAAAGTTGACTCTGAACCCCAATAAAATTTAAATAAATGATCAGAATCAACCCCGTTTTCAGGTTGCTAACAGCTTGAAGCTCCAAATTCGTTCCGACAAAAAGCCAAATATCAATGTAACTGAACAACGAAAACCTGTCACCCACTCCAAGTCACAAACTTCCCAAGGAATGTTCTAAGTATTTTCCTGAATAATTATAGAAAATGTGGAATTCGAGCGTGTTGGATAATTTGGAAACATATGGTTCTGCAATTCTCGGTAACTGATCTTGGGAACCGGGCAGCGGATAATTCTGTCAGCAAGAGAAAAAATAAAATAATGAAACGCGCAAAAATTCTGTTCCATCCGATTCACAAACGCAAGTAAATCCGCACTGAAAGTAGCAAGTAGCAATTGGTTAAGTCTTTTTATGAGACTTACTAAAAAATTGTCCTTACTGACGACGATTGCCATTAACATATAATTGGGACTATCAACACAGAAACTATACTTTATGGTCAATTAACTTTATTTGATCATTTGACTGACTACACTGAATTATAAATGAATAAACCACCCAAATTTGACAGAAATATATTTCAATATAATAAAAAATAGACCATATTAATAAAATAAAATAAAAGTTTGCCTGTGGTATCGTTCCTCTTTGAAACCTCTTCAGGTGCAAATATAAAAATCTTGCAAGTCTTCATATAATATATTTTTTGAAATTATTTTATTTTATTAAAATATTTCTGACAAATTTGTCTCGTTTAATCATTAATAGCATCGAATAACCAGGGTTAGGATTCTTATTTATAACGTCCCAAAAATACAGACATGTTAATAGTGATTCGCATCATAATTAGAGAACTTGACTAATTTTCAGCGTGTTAGCCATTGTTGGCAAATAAAACTTTCGTACCGTCGTCGGTGTCCCTTCATTGGAACAAAACTACGTTTTGAGCACGTGAAGAGCAAGCACATAACATTCGGAATAGCCCGTGAACAAGTTACGGTTTTCATTTTCACGTCAGGTATGAGCGGACAGTGTTCATAGAAAAAAGAAGAAGTCGAAGAAGCATGAGTTGAGTACCCTGCATTTATTTTCATTTCAACACGCATTACTTTCCCGTGAGCGTGGCTCAACACCTTGCGTTTTCCGAGCGCGTTTACCAAAGATAAACGTTTTAATTTCATTGCAAGTAAAACTCTGTAAAAATGTTATAAGAATATTATTTGAAATTAGATCACTGATAAAGCTATTTAGTTTATTTACTGTCCAAGTAAATTCAACTCGACTTGACAGTATCATTGCCTTTCACAAATTTACGGAACTCGCAGTTGCAAAGCGAATACATCAGATCAGAGACTCGGACTTTGTGCAACGAATTGACCGTCGTGACTGTGTATTTTATGAGAAAGCAGACGAGCCACCATCTATTTTAAGGAAGTATATTGAAATTCGGCACGCCAGCTGTTGCGTTACATCAGACGAATTTTCTCCGTCACGGCTTGTTGCCGCGTGTTACATATTAAACAGGCGAAACGCATCGCGTAATGGCCGACAACTGGCCCAAAGAACTGCTCAGCAATCATTATACTAAATGAGTAATGTTATACACGACTCAATGTTTTCTGTATGTGTTGTAGCTGAATACGAAATCAGAATTTATCAATTGAATTTAACTTATAATGCCTGTTATTTAATTACAACTTGTAGCTTCACAGCTTAGACCACTCAAGATTTATTTATGGGCCTGGGAAAACTACTGATTGATCAATGGCATTCACTTAACTGACACCATTCAACCGATTTATCTCTAAGGATATTTTCCATCATCATTTTTTGCCCTCCGATACGATACGATACTTGTTGACAAATTTATTTATAATATAAAGGCCAAACGTGTCATGCAGCTTGTCGATTTTATACAAAGTAATACGATGCCTCCAGAGCGAGTTTAGCTATAATATATATATATATATATATATATATATAATATAATATTATAATGATTACTAGTGAAATAAATATATTTCTGTAATTAAATTGAGAGTTTATAATCAACTTCATAGAAAGTACCGGACGTAATTTGTTCTAATCAAAATTCAGACATGAATAACACTAATCACAAATTTTAAAGGTTATAGTCCATTTTATATGCAGTGTATAATGCAGTTTATGACCAATTTCAGACAATTTATTTACTAAATTAAAAAAAAATGTTTCGGTACGTTTTGGACCTTCTTCAGTTCTTTTCTGTGGAGAAATGACAATATACAAATTTGTTATTATCATAATCACAAATAACAAGTTTAATATTTCGTTATCTCGTTCAGCAGTTGTACTCAATTGAATTATATATCATTGGTAGGTAAACATATTATTATTTATAAATTGCATCAGAAATACATTTTTACGTTCCATTATTTTTATTTTAAAGAACGTAATTCGATCTATTTCAGTTTAGGTTCGCCCTGAATATTTAAAGTACTATGATAACAGTTTACATTGAAGAAGATCATATTCAAAATGCTGGAAACATTTTACTCGGGAATAAGAAGGAAGGTAACAATGAAATAACTTAATTTTCGGAACTAGATGAACTTAGAATCCAAAAGCGATGGATATAGAAACCAATAGTCTGCTAGGTTGGTTGTTATTAAAGATTCTGGGGAAAAAAGTTTCCTTCAAATAATCGCAGAATAACTATTGAAAAATGTAGATGAACAAGTTGGATGGATATGTGACCGAACACGCAATAACATTTTTTTTAAAAAAAATGCATAAGCTGAGGTCTGTCATTCTTTGTTAGCGGGAAGTCAATGGATGGATGGTGTCAATTTATTCCCACCTCATACGCTATATATACATAAAAACAATAGGAACTTATTTTTGATGAGTTCGGTAGAGGGCTTGAGAATGTTCAAACTGACCTGAGCGGACCCTGTGGTGGTGGGCGCATCCGTGGTGGTGGTCTCTGCTTCAGTGGTGCTCGTCGCCGAGGCCTCCGTGGTGGTAGCTGGTGGTGGTCCATACTTCTGGGGCGGCGCGTAATACGTGGATCTCGGAGGCAAGAAGAACTGCTTTCCTGGTGGACGCCATCCCGAAGGAGGATAAGGAGCCGCTCCAAGATCCTCGGGAACTGCGAGGGTGCCGACGAAGAATACGGATCCAAGGACGACCAGTGCAAACATCTAAAAGTCGATGGATTTTGTACAAAAAATATTAACTTAAAATTATACTACCTTTACATATCCATTGCTTAATTTCGTAGATCATTATTATTTTTAACTTAAGTGTTTCAAGCCAGTTTGCTTTCTCAGATTTGCGTCAGTTTCCAAAAGCTTTGCTATGATTTTAGGATTACTCATAATCGTTTAACCTGGATGATGTCAACCAGATATTGTCATAAAGTTTCCAGCAAACTGAATTGTTATAATATTCTGTACCACTCATATTCCCAGTATCTTTATGCGTGAAATATTTCAACGGTCCGTTTCCGTGATATCAAGTAACAATCTCAATTGGTGATATTTTGAACCAATCTAGTGGACTGGACAATAAAAAAAAGTCTTGGGTAAACGATCACGACCTTCTATTCATCTCCGAACAACATAAATTTTCGATTCTCACCAGTCTCCAGATTCCTTTAATTTTTGATTGTAGGTAAACCTAATAAATAAATGATTGCCCCGTGTGATCCAGAAGATGAACAGAGTTTCGAACTGTTTTAAATATGATCTTATAATTTAATTTAAATCAAAATGATTGATAGAACAGCGATTCTTTTATAAATACGAATAAAGGTATAGTGGAAAGTCAAAGAATTGCATATATAATTATAAGAATTCCAAAAACTCTGCGTACTATTGTAACATATGGATGCAACTATGAAGTTGCCATGAAGCCATGAAGAGAGCATGACACTCACCATACTGACGTGTCTGTCTGTGATGAGTTGATAGACTATTCACGTTTGTCTTAAAGGCTGGGTGTCTTATATACTCGTGGGGTTGACATTGGCACTCATAGCCTTACATCATTCGCAAGCCATTGTGACGACCAGTCTCAGGTTACAGACGACCACGACGTGACCAGCGTAGAGAAACTCTACCGTTAGTCCGTCGATGAAAGGAGGCGGACCAGAAACGAGTAGCCCAAATTTTTTGGCAGATGTTCCAAATTGTAGTTAGTAATCCACGAGATTGTAAAAATACGAAACGTGTAGTTCCAGATCAAATTTATGAACAAGTAATATCCACATGATTCACGTTATCGTCACTAGGATGATCTTAGAAATTACCAAGTTACTGAAGAAAAAGAGAAAGTCAAGACAGAGAAGCTGTTGTTCGAATGGGTATAGTACAGGGAATTGGTTATAATTACTAATTCCTTACTTTTATGATCAGGAAGAAATTCTGCAAATAATAAGTTTCTATGACGAAATATTGTTTAATTGCCATCGTTTGGTATTCTTAAAGATTAAAAACGTTTTTTCTCTCTTAAAAATATTAAATTTAATATATTTGAAGGATTTATTTTTCTATGTGGAATAATGTCAAAATGGTGTCCAAATTCTCCATTGTCCGGTCTTGAGCTACTGGACTCACCGCCATGTTAATTCTTATTTTTTCACTTATACAGTCTGAAATGGTATGGAGTGTAAACAAATATAGTTTCTTTGCTACAGTTATAGAATTTTTGGATCACTTTCGGATCAGATTCATTATCGCGTGAGGTTTTATATCTCTACTCTCATACAAAATAATTTCATGTGAGATTTTACCTTTGACACGCAGGCTTACGATAAATAGATTCAAATGGGTGCGTATTTGTCACGGAAGTTTATCCATTAAAAATTACCAAAGTTCTGAAAGAAAATAATCATACTCCTGAAGAGTTTCTGATTCGTTTGTATCACATAATGAAATATTTCCCAGTTAAGTCGTATTTTTAATAAACCCACTGATAAAACAATTAAAAATATATAATCAAATTTCGGGTCATCTTGATTTTATAATTATTTTTCTAAATTACATTTATAATTGGATATGTTTAAGAGTGTTTGCAGCTCATGACGTGCTGGTTCGTGAGAGGACAAATAAAAAAAATTCCGAAAACTGCCAGCAAGTTTATCGCGCAAGATAAGGATTTGTCTAGGAAGCCAACAAAGGAAAGTAGATATTTTAGTTATAAGTAGCTACGAAAATTACGTTTTTAATTTCATTTTGGAGAAGAATGGAGGCTGAACTGTAGTTTTGGGCTGAAATCATGGAATTTAAATAACTAGACAGGTGACGGAGAAACAGAAAATAATTCAGTCAAGGGAGACAGGGAACCTTTAAAAGGACAGAAAGTAAAAAATTCAGTCGCATAGACGGTGAAGGCCGATTATCAAATAGTCGAGATAGTAAATCTAATCTATATACTCGTATTAACATAATATTGCGTCGTGTTTCGGGTTTGTGTTGTAACTGAAGGCTTCAGTCCTCCACTTTTGTGATTAACTTCAAATCAGACGATCAGCTGCCCGTGACACGAATTCACTCTTATCTAAAATTTGAGAACAAGGAAGAATGACTTTTCAAGTTAAAAATTATTTCTAGAACAGAAGTAAAACTTTCAGTCGCAGGTGAACACTAAAGGTCATAAAACTGAATATAAAGGATCTGGATGGAAAAATCTCGACAGGACCGGGAATCGAACCCAGGGCCCCAAATTTGTCTATGGCGCTCTATCCAGATCGACTCAAATGGATAGAGCACCTGATTCTATAAAAATTATTAATTTCAGAGAAACCTTAACTTTTACCTACATAACGAATCATTTTTACAGCTGCCTTCAAACCAATGATTCTGGCGATATTTTCACGTACAATTGCTGGCTGTCTTTAACAATCTCGAAGTTAAGCTTCGCTGCAGGCTCTACGTAGTGTATAATTAATATTGTACTGCCAAAAATGGGAAATAGGTGAAGTTTCGATGCCGCGTCACTGTGAGAACATTTTAGAAGGACCTGTATATGAAAGGAGGTTCCGCGTTGGATGGAAAGTATCTTATTTGATTTAAATATTTTTTTTAGGGCAACAGGCTACATGAGGGTAATCCACTTAGGGCAACTCCCCTTTAATAGCATAGGAAGGGATTTAAAAGGGGGGATGCGGAAAGGTAGAGGAAGGTAGCCAAGGGTTAACTAGGGCCCCCGGGCTATATTTTAAGGATCCTACCCGGCATTCGCCTAAAGAAATGCAGGTAAAACCCTAGAAAAAACTGCATGAGGTAGGTCGGGCATTGGGTACTTGTCCCACGCCCTTCCGATAGCGGGAGAGGAGTTTGCTGTGGGGACGCAGCATTCTCTTCTCTGTGCCTCGACCAGTTTACGAGGCAGCTGGCCGACTATTCCAATGGGAATAGAAGACAACTGTTACCGTATGCCCAAGATCTGTGACCCCGGAACATACACCTCTCAAAACAGGCCGAGGAGCCTCGGCTTGTGGGAACCTTAGTCCAAAAACGGAGAGGAAAAGGCATACCCAAGGGTAGCCTCTTCGTATCTCTCCTAAAAGGTTCTGCCTGCGAGAGAACATCCCTCGCAGGTTACCTGCGAGAGAATCCTCTCGCAGGCTTACGGGTTTGATTTAAATAGATTCTCCCCCAGTTATTAACAAAACATTTGCAAATCACTTGACAATATTTCAACGATTCTTTGTATCAACTTTCCATGTGTATTTTATATATCAAAAAATCTAATTTTTAGTCAAAAATAATATATGTAGAATGAGTAGTACCATATATTTATTTGTCAAAGCTAAATAATATTATTTTGGAATAAATTATAATTTCAAATTGTGTTAAACCAGCTAAATTATCCGTATCCCATATGTGAATTTCGTAAAGATCCAAATTACATTAGCCAACGCATTAGTGATTCATAATTAATAAGCGTTACAGCTGTGAAACTGGCGTGAATATCTTATCCGCGTGGTCGCATTTATTATGTGGATACTTATCGATGCTTTATCGACGCTCGAAAGTTGTAGGTAATGCGCAAGTCACGACTCTTTTAAGGTTTAATTTAACGAGCTCAACGGGGAGTTGATGAGGCTTATTTACTACGATGAAGCTCTCGTGAAGTTAATACAACCTCACAACCAAGAATATTCTGCATAATTGATTAATATTGCATTGGAATAGCCCATCGATAACAGTTTGCATTATTTTTTGCAATAGACCTCATCTTAAAAAGTCGTTTCACTTGTATAATTTCTTTTTGTGTTGCGGATTGATTAGATAGCTTTCTAAATCGTATTGGAAATGAATCGTGTGCTTACGGAGTGTGGGCACAGATTCTCCTTCCTCCATTAGAGGAAAAAGTTTATCGTAGATATTTGAACATTAGGAATGTGATATATAATTAATTACACTTTTTATTTTTAAGAGTGCTTGATTAAATTCTCTACTCGACTGATTACAGGTAGACATCATGCTAGCTAATAACGAAAGAACGGGAATAAAGGTGTGAGGATCAAGGACGTGTTGAATAAATTGGGATAAATGAAAAAAATGTTAAGGAACATGATCAGAAAGTTTTATAAGAAAATTATTTCGGGTCAACTATAAAAGGTTGATAATTTTTGATTGTCATAGGACTATTTTTATGCTAATGTACCATTGGCAATTAATTTTGTAATGCAAAATACTTTCTCCTTCTTCATCCAAGAACTTCCCAATACTCAAAAGTACTGTAAAAATTACTTATGTTTACTTACGGGTTATATCTCAGAATTTCTACGTAACTCTGAACTTGAATATTAGAAATTTCAGCAGGAAGGTTGTTTAAATCCACGATGTAGACCATAAAATACAATTACTTGTGCTTTATTTATTTTCTTCAAAAGCATACCCTACTTTCAAATAAAGGTACAGGATTAAATCACCTCTGCATGTTATTTATAAAAATAGAATACAAACGTGAAAAAAAAATTAAAAATTAAAACAATTTTAATAGGGATACAGAGCTTCATCGGACATTCAATGATTTGAAATTTAGTATAAATATTGTTTACAGACGTCCTCAGTACCTTTTACTAATCGTAAGTCATTACGGCTAACATTACATTATATGACACATTTGAAAACGGGTCAAATGTATTTTTATCTTTATCTTTATCTGGAAATCTGTGCAGTGCCTCGTAATTTACTCGATTAAACGTAAACATGGTATTATTCTACTTCTGAACTCAAATATCACTCTTTTCCGATAATTTTCCATTATATCGGAATCTTGCGGCAAAAAAATTTGAGAATTTAAGGGTTCATCTTAAAAATTATATATTTATAGAAGAGCCAAAATTTCATCATATTCGGTTCAAGTGTTTCCCGAGCTCCCTACTCTTGAATAAGATTTTTTCAGAAACATTAATATAGTCGCGACTTTTCATCTTAGAGACGCCATTCGCATTATTAAGCGCATAAATTTTATGAAGATTATCTTTATTTAATTGCATTTATAGATTTTAAGAAAATCCGCAGGTGGAAAAATCAAATATTAAGCTAAGTTGCGTGCAGAATGTAAGAACAGTGGTCTTGGCAAGCTTTTACGTTACGGCGTACTCAATTTGTGGGACAGGGTGGTGGCACCGCGATCGCAGTGTTTGAAAAATATGTGATGACTTATACATCGACGATTAACATTTAAAATTTTCAGATCCTTAGTAAGCATTCGTACAGTTGAAAGCCAAACTTTCAGTTAATAGTGTGATAAGACAAGTGTAAGGAAAAAAAATTAGATCTTTAACAGCCAGGGTTGTTACGCAAAGTGGCTTCAAAGATTATTTCCCATCAATATTTTTTATATCATACTATTACCAAGGTTTTTTAAACTTGCTTGGTAAAATAGAGGCAGCGATCTGTTTACGTTTCAATTCCGTTTCTGAAGGAAAGATCCGTCTGGGAGACGGTCACGTTCCAATAGTTACATCAACGGTAGAATATGCTTTATGTTTTTTTTATTACAAATCAATATACGTATAATAAATTAATAATTTTATATACAACTGTGAAAATCTCTTATTCGTTATAAGCTGTGTATTTTTATCTTTTAAAAATTCACATAAGTTAAATATTAAATTGCTTTGGTCAATGGTCCAATATCTCTCAAGAATGAAAATGGCCGTCCAAACACTTTACAATGGTTTATCTATTGTAGGCAGGAAATGTACGTAATTACATTCTAGAGTGCACTCCTCTATTATCTATTCATCATTCGTAGTGCCAATTTTGGTAGGTGGTCGACGCAACGGCGTTCATTGTGCTGCTGAAGTCAAGGACGACGGATTCCCCTAGTCAACTCCGACGTGTAAGGCTCGTCATAAGTTGGTGAAGGACAAACTGTCTTCATTAGACGTCCATTCCTCTTCCATTGCTCGAGGTTCTTCAATCGTACATTTTACGAACATGTGAACAGCTAATACTTTTACTACCTCTAAAAAGAACCGGTTGAATTATGGCCAATTAAGTTTAATATGGGATATGGAAACTTGACATATATGCATTCGATTGTATATTTATATAAAAATAATTGTATCTAGCAGACATAAAAAAAATTATATGTAACAGTGGGAAAGAGACAATGGAGAGTTTAACATGATTTGGAAAGGTGGAAAGAGACGTATGAAATTGTGTTCTGTATTTCACGAAATTGCGTGTATATTTTAGAATCTTAAACATAAGATGAATTAAATAAATTAACGACTATTATAACAGACAATTTAAAATAATTTATTCAACAAAACCACGTTCATCATTATACTTTGTTTTTGTTATCAAAAATAATAAATACCAAAAATAAAATACTAAATTTAAGAAGAAGAAACGTATTGAACATTATGAAAATAAAAACAATCAAACTTTTAAAAAGTATAATACCAATTTTAATTTTAAGTTCATTTTTAAAATAAATAACAAAGTTATAGTTAAAAAAAGAGGTAAAGAAAAAATTAAAAAAGAAAACCAACATAATGTTTCATATAAAATTAGTTGTGGTCTCCATAGTTGTGGAAATTGTTACATTGGGCAAACTAAACGAGCTCTTGAAACAAGATAAAAAAACAAAAAAGCAGTCGCAAAACTTTAAAGCATAATGTTGTCAATTTGACTGGAATAATGTTGAAATTTTAGACATTGAAACAAAATTATCAAAACGTAATTAATCATAAATATTACATATTAAAACAACTGTAAATACATTAAATTCACATAATGGTATCTTAAATTAAGTAAGATTTATAATCCATATTTTTTAACTTTTGTTATAGTAATTTATAAATATTTGGACAAAATGTGTAATTTAAATTTGAAAATTATAGGTTCATAATGAATTTATGGTTGGTGACATTTATTATTAAATTACAAGAATGTCGAAAATTTATGATTTGATTTGTGAATATTTTTTTGTTTTACCTTTTATTATTCATTGCAGTATTTAAGATAAAAGAATATTGTTGTTTTTCCCTTTAGAAGAAAAAAGTTATATAATTTTGTGATTTGAAATATATTTTTTGTTTTTATGACAAAAAATTCTGTTATCGTAATGAGCAATATAAAAATGTACAGACAGTGTTGTATTGAATAAAATATTTTTAAATGTCTGTTATAATGGTCGTTAATTTATTTATTTTATCTCATTAATAAAAAGCAGACGTTAAGTAAAATATTACTTACGCGTAGAGTCAAAATCTGTTTTAATCGCATTCCTTATTAATTTAGTCCTCTATTTGAACTTGTTAGTAAATTGATAATGGGAGTCACAGGTTTACAATTAATGTTCTGCATGAATCAGTGAACCTTAACTTTTAGGAGGGGCTAGTTAAATTAGTATGCTTCCTCCGAAATTTCTGAAGACTTGCCTACATGATTATATTCTTTTGGAATGAATCGTCCGTATCATATTATATACATTCATATTTGCGGTAGATTCATGGATCTGACAACCAATTTGCCGTAATACGTGGCAACGAGAAGACCACGGTCTTTGTTAAAGCCGGTGACGAGCAGAATTTGGCGTGTATTAACGTTTGTAACATGGCATTAAGTGCTAGCGACGCTAAGGACCGGTGAATATATATTTGTTGTTCCAGACCGTATGACCCTTCTACAAATGTTCTGACGGCTTTCGGCGCCTTTAATTGCAAGGTGCGCCGACGAAGCTCTGCGGAGGAAAATAAGAAGATCACGCGCTGGTCATCCTGCCGCTTAATTCCAATGCCGCCTTTGGCGGGTGGTAATTCGGATTTAATTGACTGGTGAGAGGCCACTGCAGAAAGAACATCACGATCTGCTCTGCTGGAGTTGGTAGCCCTGCCTGCAGGTGTTTTAGTGCTCGAAGGCGAAAGTGAAACACGCAACAACGTTTGACGGTTCATCTCGTATTGCGAAAATAAAACGTTCCTGACATGTTTTTGACACGTCAACTCTTCCGGTTTCCATGTGCTTACTGTGTCGAACCCAATCCGTCTCCATGGTAAATGGCAACGCGCATTAATTACAAGTCATTTTGCACTCTAAGGCTTCGGCCTCATTTTTCTTTCACTGTATTTAAAAAGAATTGATACTAGGTTTCGAGAAAAAAAATACTGCTGACACTGATGCATGACGTAGGAAGGAACTTATTTGTGCCAACAAATAACACCTTGGTTTGGAGGACTTGTTGAACCCAGTTCAAAAAATTGCATGAATGGAATCGATATCTGTTGTGACATTTACTATTTATGGGAAGTATTATATTCGCTAGATAAGTTTTAAATAAAATAAAATTATATGACATTATTCTTAAAATACTTAAGAAATAATTATTTTATTCTATGTATTATTTACAAGAAAGACTGTTAATGGTGTTTGAATGTTACTATTTAAAGAAGTTAAATGTATTTGTTTTTATTACATTTTTAAATTATTTTTTAAGTATAATGTACTTCCTGACATATTGAAAACTACTGGAAATTTTAAAGTTCAAGTAGAAAGTTTACCGATAAATAAATTACAATTTTATTTACTCAATACTTTCCCTTAAATATTATCCAGTTCATTTATATATGCAGACTTTTGTTTAGCTTATTGTGTTGCCATTCTAAATCCACACGGTTTATATACTCCTTCCTTGTCCCGAGAATTTAACAATTTTTTAATAAGATCTCTTTAAGAACTCGTTATATGTACAGTAATGTCTCCTGAAGGAGAGGGCTGGCGCCTCCGAAAATTTTAATTGTTTCCTGACCGACATTGTGAAGCCTGGCCCTCAATTTTACGTAATCCACATATTTTCGCTCTCTTTTTTCCTTTCCATAATGGAAGTCATGACGGCTGTTCTTTACTAAATTTTTTCTGATTCGTTATGAATTTTGTGTTGATTCGGCTTCCTATTTAAAAAATTCCGTTGCTCTACCGTTACTTTCATCGTTCTTAGATAATTTTATTAGTAAAACATAGGAAATTATAAACATCCAGATACAGTTTCCATTTTAAATTTTTGTTCGCACCATCTAAAGCACATAATTAACAAAACGGCTATGAATTTAATTGTTAGAACCTTAATATTAACACAGACCCAATATTTTGATACTTTAAACAAAATTTATTTAAAATTTAAAATTCCAGTATTTTTACTATTCGAGTTATTTAATAACTATTGCTTAGTAATCTTAATAATTATGATAAAATCAATGGCAATATATATCTTTCTATACATTATGGGGCCTAATACTAATATAGGTCCACTAACTAATAATGAGTAAGATACTGTGATTCTTAAACCTTCTACGATATTTTATTTCTTAAATTTTTCAAGTCCAGCAATAAGTTTACTTCTCCGATTTATGAAGGCGGAGAAGAGTTAAATAATATCAACCAAAGTTAAATAATATCCAATAAGTCCACATATGGCTTTGTCCGATTAAAGTTTATTGATTCGTTGTCTTTTAAAATTTCTAAAACTTTTAAGATTAATTAAATTAAGATAAGTTTAAAACTATTGATCACATTGAAAAATTGTTTACTTCATTGAAAGATTGAAGTTTTACTACGGAAGAAAAAAGTTTGGCATATCAAAATATATTGGATTCACTTATAAATTTTTATACTATGCTTCAGAATTACGCGTTGAAGTCGAAATCATCCAAATATAATTAACGATTTTATTAAGACTTCAGTATTGTTGTTTGGAATTATTAACAATTTTTTTATTTACCCTCTTGGTCGTATTTTATTTATATAATGGAAACCAATCAACAATATTAAATACTGTTATTTTTACTTTACAAGTATATTTTGTTTTTATGGTAAATTGTAAATATATTCCATTTAAATTTCGATTGATTTAAATTTTCTGCTGCACGTAACCTGAAAGTTAAAAATTTTAATATGTAACCTCTATTTCTACCTTGTTATTTAATTTTCTCAGAACTGTTCTTCTTCATTAACCTGTGTAGGCAGCATCCTGAGTTGTATGTTCATCTTATTATTATTTTACGTGAATGTAACTCCTTAAAATCTGGTTGCTAGTGAAATAAAATTGTTCAATTTTTATTTTGTAATAATTGACTTTATTTGAGTATATTTTACTATTTTCCGCCATTAATAGGAAGGAATAATTGACTCAAAGTCAAATACATTCTCGTTATTTAATTTCTGTAGGTAAATAATTTGTTGTATGCAAACCAAGCAATTTTTAAAGTGTGTGTTTTAATTGAGTTGTTTTTGCAACGTAAAAATATTTGTAAGTATAAGGCATCAGTCGAGGTCTTCTTCCTTTTGCAGATGGTAATCCGAATTGCTAGGCCCCTTTCAACACTGCCTACTGCCTGCGCAACGCAAGTGTTTCACCGGCCCTCACCTCACCTCGCCACGCCACGCCTTCAGCCTCGTTACACTTATTGACCGCATCACCATGTCAGCGCTCATCACCATCCCCTTTCAGAAAAGCATCTGGACTGGCCGAGCGAATTATATGACGCAAGTGTGGGTCCTCCTCGCTTTCTCTGGCACAATTTTCGCGCACCGGCTTCTGTAACTTCGGAGCTAGTTCGGTTGGGTGTGCATCACGCACAACAATTTGCGCAACTGCTACAAAAAGAAGGACATTCAGACCCTCCACTGGTATGAGATTTGCATTGGAACGCATAACCTCACTTAATAAGAATCATAATTCAAGTACAGCGTTCTTAGTGATACATCTGGATAACCACAAATAGATTGTATATGCTTTAGGTCCTTACGATGGAGATTTTAAGGATTTTATTATAATAAAATATTAAAATAATTAAATATATTTATTATATATAATATTAAAATGCCATACCTTACACACAGTCCTAAAGGTGTTTGCTCCTGGATCGTAAGTAGCATGCGTGCAATGTTCGGTACAATTGGCTCCACGTGTTTTAGAGTGTAAAGGAACTTTGTTTGCACCACTTCTTCTATCTCCACTGCTAGGGACTGAATTACGACTTAACCGGCACGTTAAATGTCAGAATTAAGATCAGCGACGTCCAAAACACCCTATTCTCCACTTTTCGCCTTATATTTCTGTAACGCTCCTCCATCCCCACCCTTAAGGGTTCTCCCCTCCAATACCGAAAGGGATAAAAACTTATACACCAACAACATTGGAAGAATTGCTATCAATATTATTTAACCCGAAAAATATTCATTCCACGTACATATCAGCCGTTTATGCATGCCTTAAAAATTTCAACACTCGCATACACCGCCTAGGGTGTATCTTACCACACAGTGTTTGTTTCCGAGGCGTAAGGAATGTATTTACAAAATTTTGTCGAAATTTCTGCACGCTTTAAATTTGTATATGGAGCATACACACATTCATAGAGACAACACATCGAATTTTATTTATTAGAAGATGTTATATTTATTAAATAAATTTATAGGCCTTTTAAATAAAAATCATTTGTCTCTAAACAATTCGTATTTTATTGGAAACAATCACATTAACCTTCTGGTGATCTTGTGTCTGCGATCGTCGGCGTCGTGTCCTCCATCCCTTGTTAGTGTCCGCTGATGTGAAGTTTCCAGATTCAAACCAACATCGTCATTCATTAGCGTCTGTTATCTTATAGTTGGTCTGAAGCATGTTTTATACATATAATTTTCCATTCAAGAAATGCAGACGTCAAAAAACGCGGCCTTCCAAAAACCTAATGGTTGTTTTTCAGCAAAGTATTGCTTCTTTGTGACACCGCCTTTCAATTGTTTGTCACCCACTATTTAGACAAAAGAAGGCTGTTTTCTCTGACAAAATTCCCAAAACTCTGGTACCGACTTGTTTGACAATTATAAACGAGAACTTTTCTTCTTAAATTCCCCGACAAATTTAGGTTCCACTTGAGACCCCGTCTTAATTACGTTACATTAAGTGTTAGAATTTTACAATTGTGAAAAAATCAAAAAGTGAGACAAGGTCATGATATATTACTCTGCGATCGTCGGCGTCGTGTCCTCCATCCCTTGTTAGTGTCCGCTGATGTGAAGTTTCCAGATTCAAACCAACATCGTCATTCATTAGCGTCTGTTATCTTATAGTTGGTCTGAAGCATGTTTTATACATATAATTTTCCATTCAAGAAATGCAGACGTCAAAAAATAAATCCTAATCTGTAACAGTTAACTACATTGGTTTTCAATTAAATATTATTTTATTTTATTGAGGCCGTTGAGACTTTTCGTCTCCTTAACAATGAGATTTCCCATTATTATAAACTGCTGGAGGGAAGAACACTTACAAGGAGTGAGGTCGAGAATTACATCAGATTTCATGATTTATAGTCAGCAGCGCATGATTTAAATTGCACGTGTTCAAGGCAGAAACAAACAAAGAAAGAAATCCGACCATGCAGAGAATTTACGAGCCCTCCACTTAAGTTAGAAAGGAGAAGAGAACGTCTCCCAGAGGAATCTGTATTAATCCCAATAACGTTCAAGAAGGAATCATATCAGAAACATTACTCTCATAACGTGATTTTTTGGGATCACCTTTGTATATAACGAACGCTGATGTTTCATGATATTTGTATACGTCAGGGACTGAAAGTTAAAAGTTAAAATAATAGAAAAATGCCTCACAAGGAAAATAGTTCCATTTATTATGTGTGTGACAAACATTAGACAATTACTTATCTCGTAAATTAGTTTAAGTTTTTTAAAAAAATTACAGACTTTCCTTCTGAGATGTTGGGCCATGCATCAGAGACGCTACTTAGAATGTTGTTCTATTACAGATTCAAAAGCCTGATGAAGACCGACAAAAAGTTATCCCATACGGTACTATTGCCGTTTGCAGTTATTATTTTGTCTTGAACTTTGCTTGAACTGAAAATAGTTCTCCAACTTCCTCTATTTTAAGATGGTGTATTTTCTATTAAATTTTCATTGGATGTTTCCTTGTGATCTCCCAGTTATCAGTGTATCTTATAAAACTTTTATACTTTTCATGACTACGACGTATGCACTCATTAATAGTATTTTTAAACACATAATTTCTTTAAACAATAACTCTTTAAAATAAATTCTGTGAAAAATTAAAAACCCTCGACGTTACGTTTCTGCAATATTGGTTGCTCTCCTCAGATGTGGAATTTAAGTACAATAATTAAGAGCTTTTGTATAATTTTTTCGCATCTTATTAAAATTATAATTAATGAGTTTAAAATTTAGAACGATTTTTACTAGTACCGTCTTCAAAAATTCATCAGATAAATTTGTTGGGATTTTTACTTGATATATTTTGTGAGTTTTCGAAGTAAATTTTCTAACGAGAAAGGATTAAAATCTTGCATGTGACCTTGTATGTATTGTAACTAATTACTGCTTTCGTATTATGTTTCTTGCAGAAGAATCGGTTTTGTTTTTATGCAAACACATGGAACTTTTTATGTTCCGTACATTTTTAAAAATTATTTCATAATATGGAATTCTTCAAGAATAAGTAGAACTTTCTGCTGTTAAATTAATATATAATTAATTTGAGCGGTTGTTGCTTTCTCTTATTATTAACAAATAAACGCTTAATTGAATGGAATATATTATTGATCCAAATATTTAAGAAATATTATTTACAAAAGATACAATTATGTGTCTTATTCCTATAAATGGTACGAAGATTGTGTTCATGTGAAACTTTGAGTTAATTATGGGTCAACGCCGAGCATTTACGAAATATACTTCCAAAGTCTTTGCCATTCTAGGTCCTTTTCAGTAGGGTCCACTCTGTTCTTCGTAGGAAATTCTTGGCCTGAAGCCATCTTGATCAGCTTCGTATTCCACAATTTGACGCCGTCCGTCAGGAAGAAGTACGTGGTACCTGCCCATGGCAGCGCGACCTTCTCGTCGCTCCTCGTGGCCAAATTCGCTGACTGAGGGGCGATCGTTCACGCTGTAGGAATATTCGTAATGGGCAGGCTCCTGAAAAATTGTGAAAACAAATATAAGTAATCAATAATCGTATTTACTTCTAGTTCCACTTCAATAACAGTGGTCGATCTATTGAACGATAAAATAAATACAAACGTTTACCGCTGAGTCGCTGTCCGCCTTTGCCGAGCTGTATGTTCCGAGCTGATGTTTTGATTCACGAAATGTTCCAGATACTCTTTCGTAACTATGAACGTCATCCGATGTACCGGGGTCTGGTGCCAGGAAACTTGTCATCTCTGAAGGCCCGTACGACGCCGATGGTGCGTTGAGTGACGGAGGTGCGAGGTCGTTCATCATGGTCGAGTAGGACGAATGTAATGATGGTGGTTCTGGACGTCCGGTTACTACGGCCACGGCCATGACGCCCAGAAATAAACTGGACAACTGTAACAGAGGTAATCGTCATCCTGATGGCCTTAGATATTGAAGACATCCGGAATCAATCTTAATGAATCGCGATGGCCCTAATTTATTACAAGGTAATATTGCCTAAGGCTGCAGCTCCATTTATGTATCGCTGTGGATTTCTGAAATTAAATGCTTATTTAATTATTATATTATGTATTTGATTGATGATTGGCTCGGAGCCATCTCAGGGCCTTCCCTGTCGAGACGACTACATGATGATTTCTAAATTTTTTTGGAGTGGCCATGTGGTCTTTGACCATAAAAAACACCAGCCGGGATTCTAAAATGATGCGCGGTAATGAAGTTGACCTCAACAGGTCGGATTTGCTTTAGTATTATTTAATATTAATTTTCAATTTATTAAAAAAATTATTATAATTACATTTTTAAGTAGCTCTCACGGCTTCAAGAGTAGTTAAAATGTATTAATAATTCTGTAAAGTTTATATTTTAAAATTATCTGTCACACTATGCACGATACTGATTCTCGTTTGCCTTTGTTCCATTGTACCTCGACTGCGTCGCTAGTTACTTTACTAATCCAGACCAAAAGTTGCTTGTTGCTCTGACCTAGACTGAACAAATCTATCCTCGATGAATGGACACCACCTATTATGACTATATCAACTATTAACTAATTATAGGTTCTCTTGACTAACTTTTCAAAATCCTGTCTGAACCCTCAATTTATCTACAGCTTCATCCTTTCCGCGATTCCATCTAACGAATGCTTTTCTTCTCACTACAATCAATAATTAATCTCGTGATCTGAGTTCAGAATCTCGTAATATTTTCCAGAGAAATAATATAGACCATATGTAACAATAAACAGGCCAGTATTCCTAAGTTTTATTTCCTCAGATAATAATTTATTTCGAATTGTGTACTCTTGCTTATGTATTTTTTATCGTTTATTTTTTATTTTGCTTTTTTAATGGCGTATTTTCATATTTATGTACTCAATGGTGTTTTTAAGAACATACGTCGTATTTTGATAGTGGACGAATATTTTAATTGATAAATATATGTCTAGATGTAGTAATCCTGGGAGTTTACATGTCTGTCCCTTAAAATCCAGCAATATTTTCGAATTAATCCCTGGTCAAATTTATACAAGCTTCACTTATGTAATAGGCTTACTGTTATTATCGTATGTACACATGGTAATGCAACTTTCATATTGTAATAAATGAACCTCTAAATTTGGAGCTAAATTTTTGGATATGGACTGTACATTCCAGTATTTCAAAACAAACTCATTGTTTTAAGACTTTAAATCATGGATGTGCTTTTCCTAGTTGTTTTTTTCAATTTCAATATCATCACTTTGGCATTTCCGTTGTTCTTTTCCAACTGCTTCCATCTCGTCCTATTTCATTTATTTCATAATTTTACCTTTCACTTCTCTCAAACAATAGAATGACTCAACAACTATTTTCAGTATAGTAAAGTTTTCTTACCTATAAACAATATTGAGCGTATTTGTGCTAGTAAACCAATTTTTGATAAGTATAGTTTCCTTGTTCAACGATTGATTTTTAAATTTTTTATTTTATATTATGTGTATTTTATGTGATTTACCTTTTGTTTTTGTATATTATTATTACTTTATAAGAGAATTCGTAAGTGGAACTAACCTGCGATGTATGCATTCTGACGAGTTCGGGGGTTGGCTGAGAGAAGGACGGACAGACAACCGTTTTATATGAACCGTTGTGACATCACTCCAAACTGTATCACGTAGAGGCACACCCACGCCCGCTAGAGGAAGGTAGGTAAGAGAGGGACAAAGAGAAACTGTTAACCTTGACCCAGACATGAACGCAGAGAGAAACGACCTCGGTTCCTTCAGTCTGAAGAGTTCTGTAACCTCCAAGCTACTTCCTCGTGAACAACTGAGATTACGAGACTTATGGTTGCTTAACATCTTCATTCCAGATCGAACTATTGAGATAATAAGTAATCAACAATTTCAAGGAGGCCACTGGCCGTCTCAAGACCTTATCCATGCTTGCAGCAATTTCCTGAATCACATTCAATTTTCCTCATCTTATTTTCTAAATTACTGCCAGACGTCTTATTGTCATTGTGCAATTTCTATGTTACTCTCTAGAAAATAACCATAAATAATATGTACATTTAAGAGAATGAAATGAGTCAGATATTAACTGATGAGTTACGATGTATTAAAAATATTCGACTAGCATCAAATTACGTGAAACGAATATATAACTTACATTTGAAGAATACGCATTATTATCACTTATTAATTAATACCAATATTATAAAATCGTTGTTTATATTTATTGCTTTAATATGAGAGTAAATTTATTGGTAGATTTATTTAAATAATTTTAATGGAAGTTGTAACTTTGCATTTATTATTTTTATTTTGCTGACCCTAGCGGCTAATTGTAGTTTATTACATATAGGAAAAAATATAGAGATAATATTGTGTTTCATTAATAAAATTCTGTATTCAATAAGTTTATTTTATCAATATACGTCCAAAGATATTGAAAACGAAAATTGCCCGGGGCAAACAGGGTTCATAAAAATGAGGATTTCAAGAATCGCACACTAGGAACAGTGACAGTCGTGCAGCCTACAATTATGTATACAAAATAACTTAATTAACTACTGGAGAGTACCGAAGCATAACGAAAACAAGTCACGGTCAACTAAGCCTTTGAACTAAATTGCCGGAGCTTACTCGTGTTGCGTTTCGTTGAAATTGTAGTCTTCGAAAATGCCTAACTATTTACGATATCTCTATTAAAAGTATAATATTTAATATAAAACCTTAAATTATTAAAAACACAAGACAAATCGTCGCTTTAGAACTCAAAATGCCGATAATACAAGTGTGTGGTTCATGAAAGTGAAATTGAATAATTTATATTGTTATTTATTTGTTTTATTCGGCATAAAATTTGGAAAATAATGTACAATTTTAGAAATATTAATTTTATTAATTAATAACTTAAAATATAATTTTGATGAATAACGTAATATATACAGTTCGTTATACTGCCTCATAATTCATTAATATGATTTCTAAAAATGAATTCACGAAATGCAGTTTTTTTCAATTCAAAAATACTTTTAGTCAGAAAAATTTAAAACAATATTTAAAAAAACTAAACATTTCATTCCTGATTGAAGAGGCCCCTATCTGGGAGGAAATGTTGGGTTTTTTATTTTTTATGTTTTAAATTAGGTAATAAAATTTTTTTCTGATTAATTGACTGGTATTTTTAACATTTATTTCAATGAAGTCAGATTATTATAATTGTTAGAAATGCTTTCTTATAATCTCTATTATGGAATAGTCCCTATTTATTTGGAAATAAACTCCGTTAATTTAGTCAACAATCATGACTGGTTCGATTTTGTCCTCGATCTTCTTTTATCCTACGCCGGCTTTTTCATGTCACAGTTCTTACTCCTTCTAAGAGTCTTAATTATGTGCTCTAAATATACGACTCTCTATCTCCTCCTCTATATTTGTGTTAATATCACACTAACTTCACAGGTTTTTCTATTCTGAATTTTATATAGTCACCTTCCATCGTATATATTTATTAAATACCTCTTACCTTTTATTTTCTCTATAAATTTAGCCATAATTTTTTTTCTGAAAAAAAAAAGAGTTTATAAATAATTTTGTTACTATTTTTTCCATCAGGTTTTGTCTAGAATTCTCTCTCTCTCTCTCTCCTTCCCTCCCTCCCTCCCTCGTTTACTCGCTGTTTATCTGTTCATTTGGTTCTTTTCATTCCAGATTCAGACGTGAAGGAGATGAATAACGTTGTTATTATTGGTCGTTTTGGGTGAAAGGAATTGGGTAACCAAATTCATGAAGCGTTCTCTGCTTTAGGCGATGTTTTGTGTTATGAAGTCCTGAATAATTATATCCTCTGAATCACAGACCGGCCTTCCGTCGCTCTTACACAGACACTGATGAACAAACAGCGAAATGCGATTTGACGAGTGGATCGCCTCGCCTTTCACACCCAGCAAACTTTTTTTTTATATCGCGTCAATGTATAATTAAATTTTATAACACCATTAGCAACTCCCGGAAAACAGAGCATCGCTTTCGTAACAACTAATATCTCCGTCGGTGAGAATATAACTGGTATATTATAACTAGTATATTTTATGATTTCTTTAGTTTCGGAGTACGTCTCGATATCTCTACAACCAAAATTTATAACAAATAGAACACACACTCCTTCGATAAAGTCAAAGACAAATATGAAAATATTTTACGGAAGTGTTAACTGTTAAATAAAGGAATAGGGGAATAAAACGAAAGTCTTTATCCTGGATTCACATTATCAATACCTTCCACGCTGTGATTCATAAACACCAGATCCAAATTATTTAATTATTATGCCATATTTCGTTCAATATGTACTTCCACATTTACATTAACAAATTCTGAATTTATTTGACAACGCTAGTTTATAGTTTACTGAGGGCCACTATCAAATTTATAGATTTTCCCAACTTACACTTTGTCATGTGCATATATTATCTCGTTCAATAGCGACAAATTTTCAATTTATTTAAATATTTACGAATAATATTTATACATTCAGTTTTATATATACAGGTAAATTATTTACATGTAAAATATAATTTATAAATGGATTAATTCCGAGTGGTACACGCGAAGTAATTTATAAGTAATTGTAAATTAAAATTTTATTTATTTATTACGGACGTTTAGTAATTATCGAAACATTCTTCCTGTGTAGAGAAGACATCAAATTTCAGTAAATGCAGCTAATGAATACTGGCGGCCTTGGCTTAATTGAGACAGGCTAGTGATGACTATGATGATTCGCAGAAACCTTACAATCACGTTTTTAATTAGTTCGATTCTAATTCTGAGTCCTTAGATCTGGAATTGAAACGCGTATGTGTCCATAGTTCTAGGCTCAATAGTGCCTAATTAGTTAACGTGAATAATTGGAATCGTGCCAGCGCGGTTGCAAGGAAGATATTGCAGAGGGCAGGCAGGTCTTAATTAAGACCAGGAGAGTGTCATTACATCATATATCTCCAGCGATACATTAGGGTGGAATAATAACTGTAGGCAAAGCGCGCTTGTTGCCTAATGGCTCCATCACAGAAGCGTTGGTTCCCTATCAGAGAACAGTGGTCACCGAGGAAAGCAAAGCAAGGTTCTGCTCCGTTCTTAACACAATAATGAATACTTACACCAGGGCATTTCATTAGTGACCTTCCATTACTCAGTGGTATATTCCATTAAGGTTTCCTCTCCTAAAGTGCCCTTGCTACTTACACCGCGTCTGAAAAAAATAATTGTCTGTCTTAACAAAAAACGTCGATATGCTGAAACATTTGTTACGAGAATCTATTCTCTGTCTTCTTTAATGCAGCAAAAATTAATTTAAGTATCCTAAGTTGTAAATTATAAATATATCGAGCTTAACGTCTGTGTAAATAAATTTGAATGCCAAACAGCCAATAACAGACAATTAAAAATATTTTATTACATTAATTAACTAAATTACATATGTTAAGTAAGAGTAAATACAGTGATAACTACGATTTAAATATATTATTGTAGGAAAAAGAAAAATTTGAAATTATACATGAGCGATACAGATTAAATAGAAAGTAGACAAATATATTGCAAAATTACTTAAAATCCAACGATTAAAAAATATTGAGTAGTAAATAGCACTTAACGAATCAGTATCTGTTTTAACATTAATGGTGTTAGATTATTTTTAATGTTAAGTTTTTCTAATTTCCATTATGAGTTATTTCAAATATTTCCGTAAGTTTAATATACTATTTTTTTTTCATATCGATACCATTTGGAAACTACGTTTGGTGACTTATAACAAGTTCATATACTATAAGTATACAATAAAACTGGCTAACAGTAGGAAGCTGAATATCCATTAGCAGCTGTCTTGTGAAAAGTGAGACGAAGTAACGCACCTGACCCTGAACTGACAACAGGTCAAATTATTTCGCTAATGATGGGATGGGAGCGTACGGAGTTGCTGCTGAAGAAATTAGCTTGAGCTGAGCCTGAGCCCTTGGACCTGGATCCACTTTCGCTAACCTTGCTTGCGATGGACGAAAGCCCTGCAGCTGAGGTTAGTTTAAAATTGGAGCGACGCATCTTACGCGTTATTCTCTGACGCAATGCCAGACCAGACCAGGATCCACAAATTGCGCAAGGAAAGTAACTCGACCCTCAACCCATGCCTGTCAGTATGTTTGAAGACATTGAACGTGCTCGAATAAATCATCTCACATACAAATATGGTGTGACCTCGTTCTATACGCTTTACTCCTAAAAGAAACAGGCTTTCGATCCAGGAAATATGTGTAAATGTATTTTAACTGCAATAGATCGCTTAATTTATGACATTCTGAGAAGTAGGACGAGTTTGTGAAAGATGGAACAAAAAACAAAGTGGTGGTGGAGGACTAACACTAATTGCGAGAAAAGACGATGGACGAGATCATAAGCGGAATGTGATTGTAAAGAAACTAAAAAGAAACATGAGACATACTGTAAGAAAACAAAAAGTTAATTAGGTTGCGCAATGAAATATTTTTAAAATACATGAAAGACAAAGGAAAAATAGCAATTTGAAAGAGGTAATGGGCCAAGAATTAAAATATACTTGCCTTGCATAATTTATTGAGTTTCGAATACAAATGGTCTTCCAGGAAACCAAAACACATCGTAGGAATTTTATGAGGAATTTGCCGTTCATGCGAGGCAGAAACTTTGGTAAACGATATATAACTATTATAATTATCTGACAAATATTATATTTAAATCATTAAATAATTTAAACTTCGTTAAAAATAATAATGAAAAAATTATCAGTTCAGGCAAGTGCACAATCTTTTACAGCATTTATTTGACTGTAACGTTTGTTAAATAGGTCAAACTAAGAGTTCATTAAAACGCATATTACTGAGCATAAAAAAATCTTAAATATAATATTTAAAATTATTCTCTTGTGTAAAAGCACATTCATCTCCGAAACTGTAATATTAAAAATCACAGATGAAGAAAATTAAGAATATTCGATGAAACAATACAGCAATAATTGTTAGAAATTATACTTACAGCTTAAATAAAAAATTATACATTGTAACTGTAATCAAATAATTTTAAATTAATTATTAATTATCAATTTAATTTAATAAGTGCTATTTTTTTTTCTAATACAATATGCCTCTCTTAAAACGTAGTTTTATTCTTATATCTCATATTAATTACAACAGGCAGGGAAGCCAGCCCATGGCTTTGAAATTTATTCAACATTTATTTTAATATTATTAATTTTGGAAGATATTAAGAATAACTATAATATTGAATATAAATTGTAGTGGATACAATTATTATTCTTAATTAACTTTTTGCTCTCATAAAGTTTCCAATATCAATATCCAAAATACTATTAACTTACCGAGTACTCGAATTACCTGACTTACACATATCTTAACGTTCGTCGGCCACTAATGGAGAGTTTCGCGTATGAAGTAATACGAGTCTTACAGAGTAGTAATTAGGGATGCCTCGGAGAACTACTATCTCATCGCCATTTTCTACTCTCATTTAACTAGTGAATGAACGTTTGTGAATGTGTGTGTGGGACGGAGTCAAAGAAAGAAAGAGAGAGGGAGGACGTGCTACATCATTTTACATACGTTTAACAGATGAAACTTTTAATCATTATTTTATTTGTAATTAATTAATAATATTAACAGTAGAATAAAATAGAGGTTACATTATTCTTAACAAGATAAATACAACTGATGTTTCCAAATAATTTATTATTATTCGCTTATAAACACAAATAATTTAGTTGAATTTAGTTTTTAATCCTCATTAACATTGTCCAGCCAGCTTTAAATACAAAAAATATGGAAATTTATAGTAATTTATCGTGATAAATTTAAAACTTCGTCAATTTTTTTTTTCATTTGACGCTTTTATTTATTAAAAGTTAATTTAATAGAGACTTAAAATATCTTATAAATTATATCTAATTAAGCGAAACCTGAAAATAAATTATGGAATATGTTTTTCACTTGGTTAAAGCGCAAATTACGGAATGTTGTGTCAATATACAAAAGAAGAATCCCTTAGAGGATCCTACAAGAATCGGAGTAATGTTACTAAGTGTTATATTTCACGTATCACACCGAAAACACATTCGCAAAAATTGTGATAAAGGGATTAGAGAACAATTAAAAGTAGTAAATAGGGAAGACCGAAATTGGACCATAAAATCATATTACTATAAGATAAATTGGTTGGAAAACACTAGTAATAAAAGGAAAAATATCAGTATTAAAACTGAATGATCTTATAAGGTGAAGGTACACGAACGAAATTCAAAAAGTAAATTGCTTAACGCAACAATAGAAAATTTATTGTCATTTTTTTTCAACATAGTCACCATGTTCATCAATAGACTTTGACCATCGTTCTACAAGTTTAACGGTACCCTGAGAAAAAGGCTTGCTGTTGAGCTGCTTTCATTAGCCGGTAATCACACGCTTTGATCTGTTATTGATAAATTCATAAACAGAAACATATACTTTGCCACTTCATCCATAGTCACTCGTCTGTTGTTCGTAACCATGACACGGATTACTCAATTTTTTCATCAGTAGTACATGTGGCTGGATGTCCTGGAACTCTCTCGTCTTTCACACTTGTTCCACTGCTTTATTGCACTGAAAATTTTCAATGGATTTTAACTCGTGGTAAACCTGCGAACAAAAAATTATGTATTATGGGACGGCGTTCGTCTTTGAAAACGTACTGCGGCGCAGATACAACAGTATCATTTGTCAGAGCAGAAAGTAGTACAGTTAACCTACAGACTAAAACAAATGCATTTCGTTTTAACTTGTTCTAGTAAAATTAAGAATATTAAATAGCATTTAATATTCCATTCCCAACTAATTTTATTTTAAAATGGACATTTACATTTTTTAATTCTCTAGTATCAATGGCACTAGATCACTATTTAAATTTACTGTCATATATTATCATATAAAAACAGAACGTCTGGTCCTACTTTGGTAAATTCAGAAAAAGTTTGCATTTGTTGAATTATTTATTAACGTATAATTTGTTTTACTGAAGAACGTCTCTAAATAGGAGTGCGTTGTTGAAGACACGGTAAAGATTCCTTAAGGAGGAGAGGATCTTCCGCATTGAAAGTATCGGAGCTGCATATTCTCTTTCTCTTGTTTTTTATTACCGCCCGAGCAGGAATACTCGCAATTATTCTCCATCGATTGCACGATTTTGCCTGCAAGGCATGTGTGGTCCGTGGTAGCTACTTGCTCTAATTCAGTCGAGTTTCGTCATCTTCACTATCAACTTCTACAATGACTGATCTCTCTAAGATGAGCCAAGGAGCGTGATTGAAATCCTGTTCTTTTTTTGACACAGGATTTCAGAGATTAGCGGTTGTAATGACCGAATTAAAAATACAAAACTGGTTCCCGTGGAGTTTCTCTTGGTCAGAGCTTCCAACAGTCGTAATTAAATACTGCCTGCTGAGATCATCAGACTGAATGAGAAACAAAGATTTTAGATTTTTATAAATTCAATTTGGAAAACCTTGGAGAATAATAACATTAAAAACCAACAGTAAACGGAAATAACTATTTCTACCTTCAAAGTTCAGTACATGAAAGTGATATGCTTTCGTTCTCACTTCAATGCACTATTGTTAGAAATTTTTTCCGGGATCCCGAGTATAAATTGTTTGGTATCTCAATTCATTGCAATTATATTATTTAAATTTATAGTTTTAATTACAAAGTGTATCGTACTCTGAATTAAATGTTTGTTTTATCGATTCTAATATCTTATTATTTTCTTTTAAAATAAAGAAAATTTACCCTCGTCTTTCCGTTGTATCTTCTGTAAAATTTACTGTAAATTTGTTGGCTTTGTAATTCCAGTAAGTGCTTGAGCCTCTATCACGCGAAACTATTATCCATGTTCCATTGTTCAGGCCTGAATTTGAGTGTAAAAAATACTAATTTATTATTAACAAACAAGACTGACGTATTCTTTACGTAATAACACGAGCTTACCCGATCACCAACCCTAATATACCTGAATTCTCAAATTCATATGAACCATTGACTGTATTATAGAGTAGACTCACATCACAGGCATCTCAGTAGTAATTTGTGTTTTGTTAATGAATATTCTTCATGTGGTTGATAATTAAATCCTAATTCCTTGTAGCCTGTCTAAAGAAATTTATGTGATGCCTTTTTCTGATCTTATTTTAACATTTAACTCGATGACTGTTCAATGATTATCTGATTTCACTGGAGAAGACAGCTTTGTGCATGGTGTAGTTAATTTCTTCTTTTCCCATTTTTTACAAACAGTTTTTAATATTTGTTACGTCGGACATTCCCGAAGCAGCGTTACTCTGCACAAACAATTATTTGTTCAGAGCCACGTTTTATTATGGTTTCAGAACGTAACGAATTAAAATATCTGAAACTGGAAAATTGGTGATTCGTATCTCGTTTTAAATTAGTAAATTACGAAACAACGAAAAAAATTTCGCGTATTTAAAAAACTGGGAAGTTGAAAGGCTGTTCTATTGCCTACTGGACCATCCATTGGAGGTCTCGTGGAGATGTAGTTGTTCAAGGAAGAGTTTCCTCTATGAAGTTGGACTAAAATATTCTTATAAATGTACTCACATAACTTTTATTAACACCTTCAATACCGTGAGTCTATATGCACAATTGATAGTAATTTTTCAGGAGACCAGTTAATCCCACCCCCCTCCCCAAATATGAGGCAAGGACTACCTTTTACAAGAGTTGGATGCAACAACAATATCCTCCGGCTGTTTGGTAAATGGGCAGTTCCCCTTGTCTACGTTATTGCCGATAATGAACGTTAAAACCCCGGTCTGCAGATTATACCGGTTTCGCATCTATGATGTGGCGCATACTTGAAGAGCAGAGCAACCAACCGGTCGGTGCGTGAGAAAGTGAATGTAGATCAACACGAAACATCACCTTCCTCGCCTCGCTCCTATGAGGATGGCGATGTGGGTTAACAGCCATCACTCATCCCAAAGCCGCTCCTTGTAATGGTTACAAAACACTGCCCACTAACTCCAACGGATGATTCTGTTGCTTTCAAACACTGCATATGGATTTTGGAAAATCGGTAATTTTAACTACTTGGCATTTACTTTCGCTCGATCACATTAAATTACAATTATTCATCCATATTTCCGTAGAATATCGTTCATGGTCGAATATCGGAATATTTTATTTATTAAACAACATATATCGATTCAAGACACAATTACAATTCAGGGAATAAAAATAATTTATGTAAGCAATAAAATAATTTAAGAAATGAATTTTAAGTTTCTATTTTTTTAAATGTTCCAATATTTTTCAATAAGTTTAAAATCTAAAATGTATAAACAGCAATTATAAAATTTTACAACAAATAAAATATTATTTAACGAAAGCTACCCAATTTAATTAAATCAAATTGTTAATAAATTTATCTTACCTTGAAGGTGGGTAATGAATCGCTACAGGAGTCACTGAGTATATCACTAGATAGTCTAATTTCATAAGATGGTACGTAAAGAAACTATTCCAATAACATGACAAAATAATTGACCCTAGTTATGTGACATTATTTACTTTATACCTTTCGTAAACTTTAAACATGTTATTTGGGTAATTTAGTGCTACTCGAGCAGTGAAATTTATATAACAAATAATTTTTATTCTTACTTTACATTTTCTGTTTCTCACTTCTGTAATGTCTAATTTACGTATATAGAATTTTTTATATTTATAACAATATTTTCACCATGATCCTATTTATTGTTATTTATATATATATATATAGTCCTAAATATCTATTGTCTTATTTTATGTTATTCTACTAATTTTTTAATCAATATAAATCTGATTCGTCTTATTTCCTCAGGAGAGGTCTAATGGAACTAATACATCTAATCATGGTGATCGAGTGGTGTTGCATTGCATCTATTTACGTTTATCGTGCGTCGTCCGTGATGGACGTTACTAATTCAATCACCTTCATCCAGATGGTTTCAGGCGTATATTACATTTGCAATTTCTTTTCCATCTCCAACAATCTCCATCAATCTGAGTCATCTGACTATCTTCCTCTAAATGATTTCCTTATTCTGTCTGTCTCGCTTATTACCTCCATAACAATCTACAGAAAAACAGCCTTAAGCACTCCCTAATTTTTCTTCTGATTCTCCCACTACATAATTCCTTTCTGGTCTTATTGAGTTTCAAAATCTAAGACCCTGGGTTTCTAGTCGTTTCATTTCTATGCCATTTGGAATAAATCGACATACTATTGCTCCAATATCCAGGGATCAACCAACTTGGAACGCTACGGTTGTTGAGTTTTATTTCTGCAATATCACTCTTTTCTAAAACTCATTCGGCAACTTATCAAACCTGAACGAATTTTTTTTCTCGGGGCGATGAGCAAGTTCACCTCAGTTTGGAGACTCGAAGTGGTTTCGTTAATCCTCTTAAATACGCCGGCATGGACTTTCACCTGTCACTCCACAATATTCTCGAATAGAAGTCTAATTAAATTAAAAATATTAATTTAGCTTATAAATTATTGCTAAGCTCGATGATCCAAAAATAAAATACTACAATACAATTCACTGCATCTTGTGTAGTATTATATTTATTATTGTAAGATTTGAACTTAATGAAATCGTTGACTGAAGACAAAAATAAATTAATAAATAATTTAATGAAACCCTCGAACTTATTATTTCGTTCATGACAAGTCAGAAAGTTCAGAAAGTCAGTACTTTTTTAATTATTACTTAACTACAGAACCACAGCTAATTTATTTGTTTATAAATTTAGAATAAATATCTGTAAATGATTAGTTTAATGTTTTCTCGTGTGTTTCACGACCGTATATACTTGGATGAAGAATCTTTAATTATTATTATTCTGTATGAATAATGGTGTGGTGCTGTCTGATGATAATGGATTAAAATATTTTTTTGAGCGTATATTAAACGGATTAGTAATGAAGATTTGGCAAAATAAAGTAAGAAAGAAGAAAAATTTAACAGCACAACGTATCGTCTGACATTGCTTATCAGATACATAAAAATTTAATAACTATTATAAACAGAACTCTAAAACAATTAAAATGATAAAAATACAGTATAATAAAATAAACAATAAGCAAATAAGAACATGCAGACAAGCGTTAATACATTATTGAATGTCTGTTAAATTGAAAAGTTATCACATGATGTGAGACGAAAAAAATAATTCTGTCAGTATTTGGAAAAATTTTCATTTCATATAATTGGTTTTATTTGCTGCACATTTAACCAAGAACTATATTCTGTTTAAACCATACTTTTACTTACAAAACGATTTAAGTATGTGATATTTATGTAGAATTAAGTTTTGGATATAAAATTGCAGCGGTATATGGTATAGTATTATTAATGCATATTATATTATATCATGGACAATACATATATATAGATAGATTTATATATATATATATATATATATATATATATATGATATATGTGACACTAAATCGTCGCTATCATTTGTAGTCTATTTAATGAGAGGAAACACAATTACGCGTTACAAAATACTGCTCCACTAAACAATGGGTGAAAGGATATTTTAGCAACACTATTGAGTTAGATGAGTTTACACGTAACATACATGATGTGGAACTACTGCATTATACACGGTGATAAATCACTATTTTATGATTTATGATTTCAAATTACACGTATGACTGACCAACGTAGGATTTGCAATTGCCAACTTCGGAGCACGGTGATGAGATTCAGAAAATGTATGATGCAATTAGTGAAATCTTAGATTAAGGAGGAAGAGGTGAAGTAAATACCATTATTAAGGGATATTGAAAAAGTGTTGTGAGAGAAGTATACGAACAGAATATTGTTGTAGCCCATGCTTTAGGAAATTTCAAATGACGGGAGTAATTTCTTCCAGAATACTGGTTAGTAACCCGTAAGGATTCCATGGAAATGATTAGAATTATTACATAGGGAGTTCTAAAAGTCAAAGAGCAAGTGGAAAAATACAGTCGACACGGTAAATTGGAAAAAGTTGCTGGAAATACTTAAGGCAATTGGGCTTGATTGGAAAGATAGAAGACTCATCAATTGGGGAAAATTGGGGAAAATGGTCAAGGTGCGACTGGATCTCGGAAAGACCACCAACTAGGCGACAGGAAGATTTTATTGGGCCATAGGCCCTTAAAGGCAATGCCCCCTTGAAAGCACGCACGACCAAGCATGGGGGTCTACCACTTTCTACACCCCCTCTGCACGTGCTGTTAGTAAACTAACTTGGAGCACAAGTTTCATCCGTATCTAAAGGCTGCGGGAAAAAAGTTCCGATAATTCAACCTGAAGGGTTTCATTACCGGGAAAAAATCCTCGGCGATAGTTAGATGGGTTGAAGGGCACAATGAGCTAGAATACTGATCTTGTGCGACAGCAACATGCATATGGTTTGGTTGGAAGAATTAAGGTAGTAGTTGTTTCTTGGTATCATGCACGACGATCCTCTTCTTAAAATAAATGATTATTTGTAAATTTAACAAATTATTGAAAAAGAAACACAATTAAATCACTACAATTATAGAAACATGTCTTTCAATTAATTAGGATTCTCACTTTCTCATGGGATTTTGGGCCATGCAGTGGAGACCTTACTTAGAATTTTTCTGTAAGGAAAATTTTGTCCATAGCTTAGATCTCGTATTTGAGCCTGTTTCGTTTACTGTCAAATAAAAAAAAAGGTTCTCCTTCGGCCGTGTACAAATAAATGTCTTCCCAGTCACTTTTCAGTTTACCTCAGCTTAATTATTCATTTGACTTTCCTATTACTTTTCCCTCTAATTTTTCATCCTCAACTATACCTCACAAAATAATTGGTTCTGATGTATTTCTATAATTACCATCCTTAACAACCCTACGCCTTTCGAAGAGAAAAGGAGACGGTCTGTATATCGTAATGTGAAAAAGTAGAAGAAACTTCAATTCAAAGAAAGTGTGATTTTTATATCGTCATATTAATTCAACAATCAGAATAACCGTAACCGAGAATGAAGAAAAATGTTACGTTGATTGAATGTTAGTTTCTATCTGAAACATAGGAAATCACGATTAGGCACTAAATTCTATTAAGTATTACATTTTATGTAATTGTGCACCAGTTAAGCGACTATACTCTTCTGTGGAAATATCTGATACATTTGTTCTGACGTATTGAATCGACTATAAACATAGTACATACATGCATATACAGAATTAACTTCATCTGTTGTTTTTTTATAATATTTATAATCTTCATAATTTATCAACTTCCTTTACTCGATCCTTTCTGCATTTTCTCTTGTAATATCACCCTCCAACTAAGAACTTATGACTAAAACCATTCTAATTTAATCCACACCATATTTAATTAATCTCAAATTCAAGACAAACAATGAATTGGGAAAATTACATTTATGTACCAGATTTGATGAGAATTATATTAATAAGGACTCGAAGACCTTAGCGTAACACTAATTAAATATTTACTTCTTAAGTATTTATCAATTGATTGTGACTAACCGTGAAATTGACATCTGAGTTATCAAATTTAATGAGCAGGGAATTGTTAACAAATAAATTGTCTAGATTATTTTGAAGAAAGAGGAGAGAGTAGAACACCATAAAGCTATTGCGTAGAATAAATGGACTATTTTCTAAAAAAAATTAAACTATAAGGAAATTTTAGAGACTACATAAATATATAGGAATATATAAATTGAAATCAAAATATATAAAATTGCTTTTCAAAACTACAGGTAATAGTGTTAATAATGATTTCAAACCGGATACAAAACTGATTCATTACCTCTTTATCTAAGAATGTAGCCCCAAGCAAAGCTACGCTAAAGAGACTCGTCTCAAGGACAAGAGAAAGTAAAGACTCGCAAGGACCGCTTACAATGAATTATTCGAGCGTCCCAGAGGTAGGGGTGCAACGGTGATGAGTATAAAAGGAGCTGCAAAATTTCTGAAAGGCACAGTCTTCACTACAATCACCATCATGGTACGTATACGAGGTCCAATCGTTCTATTTAGTGAGATAAAAATTTTCCAATATTGAATATTTTAATAAACGGCATTTTAAAAAGTTTTACTATCATAGTTTGCTTTCAATAAAATTCGTAAGAGAATATTGTACTGAGCATTCAGTCACGTTTAAATTAGAATGCCAGTAAGTCATAAAAATATCTGAAGTGCTACCAAATTACGCAAATAATACGTGAAAAGATAATAATATGCTGCCGGGATATTGAAAAATTACAACACATACCGTATTAATCAGTATGAATTTAAATGGTTAAATACTAAAAAACTGCGAATACAAGTAACAGTACATATATTTCAAATCAGGGACTGAAGCAAAGGGTGATCAACCGAATGCAAAAAATTGTATTCTGGCAATACAAAACTTTTGCAAATGAATACTATTGAAAATATGCAAATATGGCATGGTGGTTGTACTGCACAATGAGAACAAATAATGAAGTTCTGTTTTTCTTTACAGCTGTCACTTCTGCTTGCGAGTGCGCTGGTCGCTGGTATTCTGGCAGAACCGCCAGTGAACCGACAGTATCTTCCACCTTCAGCTCCATCCTCACAGTACGGAGTGCCTGCCAGGAGCTCGGGATTTGGATCCCAAACTGGTCTGTCTGCACAGTACGGCGCGCCATCAGCATCGTCTAGTTTTGGATCCAACAGTGGAATTTCAAATCAGTACGGAGCTCCAGAAGTATCCCGGAACTACAACAGCGGATTATCCACGCAGTACGGTGTTCCTTCTGCGTCGAATCGATTCAATTCTATCTCCTCTCAATATGGTGCTCCTTCTTCCCAGTACGGAGCTCCTTCCACATCCAACAATAATGGCTTCAGATCTGGTCTCTCAACTCAGTACGGAGCTCCTTCAAGATCCAACAATCTCGGCTTCAGATCTGGTCTCTCCACTCAATACGGCGTTCCTTCTTCATCAAACAATGCTGGCTTTAGATCTGGTCCTTCCACTCAGTACGGTGTTCCTTCTTCATCAAACAATGCTGGCTTTAGATCTGGTCTCTCCACCCAGTACGGAGCTCCTTCAACATCCAACAATCTCGGCTTCAGATCAGGACTTTCCACCGAGTACGGAGTTCCTGCTGGAGGATACGGATACGGTCGTGGAGGAAATCAAGACGATTCATTGGCCGTGAGTTGATGTTACTGTTTCCTAGTTGAAATCCTCAGTGAATACATTAATGATAATACGCTTATCATTTTCAGGAGCCTGCCAACTACGAATTCAACTACTCCGTTCAAGACAACGAGTCTGGTAGTGACTTTGGTCATGAAGAGAGGCGTCAAGATGAGAACGCCCAGGGACAGTACCGCGTCCTCCTTCCTGACGGACGTCTTCAGATCGTAGACTACGAGGCTGACCAGGAGGGTTTCAAGCCCAGAATTCGCTACGAGGAAACTGGACAAGGAGGCTACGCTAGAGGACCTGCCAATGGCAGGACTGGTGGGCCTTACTGATAGAAAAACATTTTGTAAAGTGTTAACGACAAATTTGATTTTACGCTTATTTATGGGACCAGTAATACTTTTCCGCACACTTGTAAATATGAGCATTTGTAAATAAATCTAAACTTTCAATATTTCTGACCTATTATTAAATTAGAACTCATCCTTTATTATCTCTATTTCTTCCTACTTAAATTTAAAATTCAACCGACATTGAATATAAAATAATATATATGACTTTAAAGCGAGCATAAATGAATACAATATATTATTCAGCACAAATATATGTTCAACAAGTTATATTGTCTAAGCTGCGTATTCTGTATGTTACGGGATTTTGTCCAAAATTCTAATTATTATATCTTAAGAGAATTTTAGAATGAAGTAAAACCATTATATGTGAAATGGTGGAGCTTAAGGAATTATTCGAAAATTTTTACAAGAAGAAATACACCGGGAAAACCTTCGATCTTTGAAGAAGATTATTTGTTGGCAGAAGCGTATTTAAAAAGTTGGGTTATCTGAATTAACAAATAAATTTTATAGTACACACAGTCATGAAAATACATTGTTCGTTTATCTAAATAGTAAGTTATATGAAGGATATTTAACTATCCAATTATATGTAATATATGTGTGTAACTCAACTTATGAGATTTTTACGTAATTATTTTTTCCTATGATTACTATCTTTCTTTACGGTATATGGTATATTAGGTAATAATAACTGGAAGAAGATTTTGGCGGATATATTAAATAATATTCTCTGATAGTATAAATAAGCACAATTGACTTACGGTCATATTTCTCAAAAGAAAAGCCAGCCATATTATTTTTTCATAATAAAATCACTGTACCATTGCGTTACAAATTACGTGTAAATACATACCTTTGTAATTAATATCTTTTTGTTGCTTTACATTTAAAATATAACATTTAATTATGTTCAAAAAATAAATCAAAAGTAAAACATAATTAATTTTTAAATTATTAAATTGTACATTATCTGACATTCTTTCCTGAATAATTATTATTTTCAAAATAATTAAAAGTTTATTTATTTTTTAGTGTTTAGTAACGTTAGAGTATATTGAATATTTAAGATAATGTTCAACATGATCACAACAAAAGGTAGAAAATTTAATCCATAATATTTTATGTCGTCTATGTAATTATTTTTAATACGTGAAGCAGTCCTAATTGCACGTTAAACTTTGTATAATTCAAAAGAACATAATGATATAGTAATTTTTCATAATAGTTTATTAAACTTTATTTTCGTAAATTATAAAGTTTAAAAATTAAATAAAATTTAGTTTGAGTTCTTCTGGTTATAATTGCATTACTCTATTCTTTAAATAATGTAATATGTTGTTTGAATAATGAATCAGATAATATTGTCGGATATCATGAATTAGAAATCGCAAGAATATACTTGCTCTATAGGAAATTAGCACTTCTCCGAGATAACCATGTAGGATTATAATAGCATTATTTATGATGCTAAGCGAACAACAATAGACGTAATATATCATTAGTTTCCTTTATACTCCCCTGTTTGCGGTATTCCTTGTTTTTCCCCTTGCCTGATATACGTCATCGAGTGGAAAATGTTCAGATCTCACGTCATTAAATCCTTGGCAGTGTTTGATGATTCGTAAGCAGAAATAAACTATCCCGAAAAAATATTCCATTAAATCAACTTATTAGTGAATAAAAAATAGAATAGGCAAAAAGTTGCATGTATTTTGAAATAATATTTTTGAAGTACTATTCACTTATTTTGTAAAATTATGCACACATAATCAACATAAGTAAATTACTAATATTAAAAATCACAGTTCTTTTTTCAAATATTTTTTCAAGGTGTGAAAGGAACCCCAGAAGTTATGTACTATTTATTTAATTAATATGTGCATGTGTGAGAATGTGACAGTACAACTTTTCTAGTACAAGTTAAAAATTTAAGAGTGGCCGTAAATATTAAGCATAGTATTAAATATTTAATTTCATGATACGAAATAATCACTCGGTCACGACGAATTGTGAGTCTGCACCGCTGTGTCGGTTTCATAACGTACAGGTTCTGAATCTCGCCGACTCTTCTCCTCATTCTGCTTCGTAAAGCATCAAACCTCCGCAATTTTATCTCCACACTCTCTATTCTCACTTTTAAATATCAATTATGATATAATTCCACTGTTTTTATTTAAAAGTTCTCTACATTAAACGTCAAAAAAATTGAGTGCATCTTACTGAATGCAACAATCAATTCAGAGGACATATATGAAAGAAAATACTTCATTACATTCCAAAAATAAAATGCTTTCTAATTTGAATAATCACTTGCGTTTCTTGTGCTTATTTTATAAATATTAATAATAATTTCCCGAATTATGCAAAACTTAATTTTCAAATTAATGGAGCTTATAACGAAACAACGATTAGTAATTTCTGGCCATAGATTTTATGAAGGACTAACAATTAAACTCCAATCTCATACACTTACTATTTATGCAAGGTTTAAGACAACTTGAAGACATTCACATGATCGAAGGCTCAATTCTTAATGCGGATATTTTTATTTTCCCAGTGAAATGTAATAAAGTAAACTAGTTATATTCACATAATAAGTCTACTGTAACGTTAACGGAAAACATTGAAGGAATATAGTAACGATATTATTAAATTATATAAAAATACAGAAGGCTTATATTGCAACTAAAAACACCAGACTCATAATTAAATATCTTTATAAAAAAATTAAGAAAATTATTGGAATTATTTAGACAAACACTATCAATATATATCAATAATTCGTAGTTACTTTTATTGTTTGAAATATATAATTACTTTATGTTAAGAAGTATTTTATTATAAAACACTATTAAATTCCTCAACCTATATTTCGCTTTTATACGTTTAGCAACCCTGACCCTAGTTTCACTTTCGTGTCCTTTATTGGTTATGAGTGAACTGACCGTCCCGAGGCGAACTAAAAATTTAATAGAAAAAATGAATTAAAATAGAGTTAAATCTTATTATGACAAGCCATGAAAGAAAAACTTAAAAAATTATTTTGGAACATTTTTCACATTTTTCAGCTACACTGAATTTGGAACTAGGAATGATAAAATTATTAAAATAATTGAAAATATTTATTATTTTAGTAATAAAAAGGTAGATTAAAAATATATTTCATGTTATAACAATTATTTTTTTAAATTCTTATGTTAAACATCTCTAACCACTTAAATTTTAACAAAATCAAGCAATTTATTCCGTTACTGGTGTAAGATTTTGGATAGCAATAATAAGTTTAATTTAATAAATGTTTATAGATCCAAAAAATAAATTTACTTGGTCAATATAAATAGATCCGATCTACAATTTTCGGATTCAGTGACATAATGAAATGAACTCCATATAAAAAGTAAATCAAAATTAGATATATTCTTTTGGGTTCTGTAATCAGTTCACACTAATATTGGAAAAATTTAGTAAGTAGTAATATTTTAATATTATTAATAAATATACAATCGAGTAATATATATGTATATATAAGAAATGATCGTAGCTGAATAAATTTAAAAAAATTAAAAAATGACCAGATTGCGTCACCCGAAAATTAAAACAGTGCATTTTTGTACGCGTAAGTATACTAATTAAAAAATAAATTATATCAAGTTAAAATTTCTTCGTATAAATATATTCAAATGGTTGCAAAGAAACAATTTAATTTTTGTAAGACAAATAATTACTGGAGTGAAATAGCGAACTTTTTCAAAACGAACTGAAATAAATGTGTAATACGTGTTTTAAAGTTAGTTTTTAGTTATGAATATTATTAAATTCCATTACAATGTCAAAAGTAAGAGAACACACAGAAAATTCCTGACCACGGTTGAATGAAATAATTTTATATGAGTGAACAATTTAACTATCAAATTTTGTCATCAATGTTTGTTCCAAAAGGACAATTCCCAATAATATACCACTGTAACTGAAATAAACAATAAATGTGAGATATATGCTGCATTTCAATTAACGGAGAAAACAGTTAATTTTTGGTCATTACAACAGCCAGGCTAATTAGACTACTACGTTTCATTGACAACAAGATCGGCAAGGTAATTCATTCCCGTCACTGCCGTGAGAAAAGTTATGCGAATAAGATGCATCTCAAGGCCACGAGAAAGTAGAAGCTCCTGTGGACCAGTTACGTCTCGGAGGAGGGGCACTATTACAGTGAAGAGTATAAAAGCTGCAGCAAACCCTCAGTAAGGCACATTCTTCTCCTCATTCAACATCATGGTACGTACAGGAGAACCTATCGTAAAGATGCATTCATTTTAGTTCATAATATAGTCAATATATATATACATAATTAAATTGTTATATTTAATTTATGGTATTATTTAAATAAACTCCAATCATAAAGTTATGGAAAACGGTTATATTCAAATTTCTATGCTCAAAATAGATTTATGAGGAATAAAAAATTCTAGAAATAATTAATTGCAATATGTAATAGGACGAGTTATTATAAAACGAAATTTAAGGAAGTACTGTGTCAAGACATATCTATACTTTGTGAAAGAAGCTTTCTTAAAAATTATTTTATTTTATGAACAGTTATATACAGTGTCTGATACTATAAAATAAATTAGTTAAACGATTCCTACAGAGTTTAATACGTTCAAATTAGTCAATATTGCTCACTAGTAATATCCTACATTCTACGCCATCAGTCATTATAATATATATTTTTATTAATAAAGTCCCACCTTAATTTTAGTAATGTTTTTCCTCCTATAACATTGATATTCCTCGGTCGGAACACTCTCTAACATGTAACTACTCTTTTTGCGAAATATTCCGCTCAAGAGAATTATCAATTTTTTTTCTTCATGACGTCCACTGTAATTATTCTGCTGTCTTAAGTATTCTCTTCACTACTTTTTAATATTGGCCTTTCACATGCCACTTTCATATCATCAATATTATCCATGCATAATTTTTTTTACAGGTTCCCTTCGTACTAGTGTTTGCGCTAGTCGCTGGAGTTCTGGCTGAGCCCCCAGTGAACCGACAGTATCTTCCTCCTTCAGCTCCTTCACAACAGTACGGTGTTTCTGGCAGGAGTTCAGGATTTGGATCTCGTTCTGGTCTGTCTACACAGTACGGTGCTCCGTCTGCTTCGTCCCGTTTCGGATCAAGCAGTAGCATTTCCAGTCAGTATGGAGTTCCAGATGTGTCCCAGAACTACAACAATGGATTGTCCACGCAGTACGGAGTTCCGTCAGGATCTGATCGTTTCAACTCTATTTCCTCTCAATACGGTGCTCCTTCTGCCAACGCTGGTCTGTCCACACAGTACGGAGCTCCTTCCACTTTCAACGGTCTCGGATTCAGATCTGGACTCTCCACCCAGTACGGTGCTCCTTCAGCATCCAACAATGCCGGCTTTAGATCTGGTCTCTCAACTCAGTACGGAGCTCCTGCTGGAGGATACGGATACGGTCGTGGAGGAGAACAGGAAGATCCATTGGCCGTGAGTTGATATTAACAACTGTCACCTAGACTAAAGGGTCTCATTGAAGAAATCCACTATAAAACATTCATGGTTTTCAGGAGCCTGCCAACTACGAATTCAACTACGCGGTACAGGACGCCGAGTCTGGTAGCGACTTCGGCCACGAAGAGAGGCGTCAATATGAGAACGCCCAGGGCCAGTACCGCGTCCTTCTTCCTGACGGACGTCTTCAGATCGTAGACTACGAAGCTGATCAGGAGGGTTACAAGCCCAGAATTCGCTATGAGGAGACAGGACAAGGAGGCTACGCTAGAGGACCAGCCAATGGTAGGGCTGGTGGGCCTTACTAAGCGACGAAGAATGTACTTATTTAACAAAACGGATTTATATAGTACAAACCTAACTATACAATCAAGTGTTTTGGTCATTTCATGCATTTATTTGTAACATAAACCTGTATATAAAATATAATATATATTTTACAATTTTACATTTATTTTTTTGGTTTATACTCCTTTACTTTTTACGTGTTATTCAAAAGATATGAAGAACTATGCGATTTTTTAAAATTGAATGTATGGATACTTAAAAAAACAATATTGACTTCAGTCAGCAGTGATAACAGGATACGAAAATTAACTTCTGTGATTTATTAAGGGAAATTCTTATTTGGCAACATAAATAGGTATAGCAATAATCTTTGGTCATTTTTTTTCTGGACCGTCTACGGTTTAATCGTGAATTTCTAATCAATTTGCAATTATTAATTTAAAAATGATAAATACTTATTGTGTTCTAAAATATATTTTGAGTTGGCTATTGTGGTCTTTGATCAATTGTGTAACATGTTTACTTTGTTTTGAATATTGCTGAAGTTATTTTCGTTCATGAAATAATAGACCATTCTTGAATTGTACCATCTAAGTTGTATTTGCACACATTGAAATCGAATTCCATTTCTTTCATCTTGATTTTGGTTTTTCTTGGTTCCTTCCTAAAAATCGACAAAGCAAATTCTACGATAAATCTGTGGAGGTCAACAACGTAAAATGAATAATTTTATATTCGTTACTTCATACTGGTAACTCTGCGTCCAAGATGACTTTGAACTCAGATGGTTTCCAATGTAGACAACACTCCATGAATTTTCCTATTTCCTCCTGATGCAGAAATTCCTTCTCGACTGCGGAGCGTTTCCGGAATTACGATTAAATTTTATTACATTTTTTGTAAATTTCGTGAGGAAACATAAATTCAGTATTATTATCGATACGACTAAATTAACAATATGTTAAATATAATCTTTTCAACTTTCTTTAATAATATCAGAAAATTAATACTGCTAAGGGCAATACGAGATTGTCTCCACAATAAATCCCAATTTTTGATGGATTCCCGTAGAATTTTGAAATTAATTTTTGTAGTTCATTTATTTAACTAAATTTATGTTCTTTCACAATTAAATTTTGTGATTCATAATGTTATGACTTCATTTCTCCATCAAATTTTAGATGAGACATTATTAATACATTTTAAAGACAATTAATAAAGTTGGTAAAAAGTTCCCGCGTATATTGAAATAAATTTTGAGTAACGAGCTCGACATATGTTGAATTGTTTTTGGTATTTACTTCATTATTAAATCAATTAGTGTTTAACAGAATATTAATATTATTCAATTACTTTTTAACCATAGAATAATACGCTATGATGACGTCATCTGCGATGTAATCTCTCTGAATCATTTGCGTTTTCTGTGTGACTGACAGTAGCCACAAATCCATTCTATATTTAGATATTACTACGAATTGTCCGAGAAAACCGCCAAGTAGCTGAGATCTTAAACATACAACTATTCAGAAAATGTTTTAATCTCTGTAGTGCTTCGTGTCGTTAATGATTCCTCAAATATGATTTTCATTACATTTAATATAGTTATCGTATAATAGCTTCAATATTGTAATGTTATTTTAGGATATAAATAAAAATTATATAAAGGTTGCCAAATGTGTCAAATTCTGAAAAATTATTCTTCTATTGTTAAAAAGTAATTGAATAATATTAATATTCTGTTAAACGCTAATTGATTTAGTAATGAAGTAAATACCAAAAACAATTCAACAAATGTCGAGCTCGTTACTCAAAATTTATTTCAATATACGCGGGAACTTTTTACCAACTTTATTAATTGTCTTTAAAATATATTAACAATGTCTCATCTCAAATTTGATGGAGAAATAAAGTCATAACATTATGAATCACAAAATTTAATTGTGAAAGAACATAAATTTAGTTAAATAAATGAACTACAAAAATTAATTTCAAAATTCTACGGGAATCCATCAAAAATTGGGATTTATTGTGGAGACGATCTCGTATTGCCCTTAGCAGTATTAATTTTCTGATATTATTAAAGAAAGTTGAAAAGATTATATTTAACATATTGTTAATTTAGTCGTATCGATAATAATAATGTATTTATGTTGCCTCACGAAATTTACAAAGAATGTCATAAAATTAAATCGCATTTCCGGAAACGCTCCGCAGTCGAGAAGGAATTTCTGCATCAGGAGCAAACAGGAAAATTCACGGAGTGTTCTCTACATTGAAAACCATCAAAGTTCAAAGTCATCTTGGACGCCGAGTTACCAGTATGAAGTGGAGAGCTTTGGGCCCAGATTTCTAAATATCGAGATCGCATTTTAAAGACATTTTAAATAACTCTTGAAGTAACGGGATATTCTGGAGCCTCTTAAGGTACCATGTCAACCCTTGGCTGACTTCCTCTACCCTTCCGCATCGCGCCATTAAAATCCCTTCCTAAGCTATTAAAGGGGAGTTGCCACCCTGTGGATTACCCTCGTGTAGCCTGATACTCTAAAAAAAGTATATTCTCGACTCTTTTGCCTCTCATTTTCAGGACAAAAAGTCGAAAATATTCATTTTGCCCGAAATCGTCATTCCGTTAGTCTACCTAATTTTAAATGCATCAGCTTTACAATCTGTCGGTATTTAAAATATATAATGATGAAAAACAATAGGTTTCGTTTTGATAACTATTAAAATATTTTATGTAAAAACGTCCAACAATAAAATATTTACAATTCGACTTTTTTACAATAAGTGAGGTCCAACTTACAAATTATTAGAATTCAAATATTATTTCGGAAACAAAATAAAAAGAAAAATAAAATAAAAATTTTACTGATATTTGGGTTTTATTGTAGAATAGAAACTAGAATGGAACTGATTCACACACAACCTGTACAAGAAGTGATTTACCGGATGTTGCTATAGTGAATATTGATAGTTCAATATGATTCCTTATCCCCCATAATATATATTCGCATGAGGATCGCTATACTTTTTGATATTTTGTAACGTAAAGAAAAGAAAAAATTGAAGAAAAAATATATTATTTATTTTTTAATATATACAGGTTTATATTTCATGTGAATGTGTGTAATATCCGGAACACATTCAATAGTTTAGTTTGTACTATATAAAACCGTTAAGTGATATAAATATATTCTTGGTCGCTTAGTAAGGCCCACCAGCCCTACCATTGGCTGGGCCTCTAGCGTAGCCTCCTTGTCCTGTCTCCTCGTAGCGAATTCTGGGCTTGAAACCCTCCTGATCAGCCTCGTAGTCTACGATCTGAAGACGTCCGTCAGGAAGAAGGACGCGGTACTGCCCCTGGGCGTTCTCATCTTGGCGCCTCTCTTCGTGGGCAAAATCGCTACCAGACTCGGCGTCCTGTACCGCGTAGTTGAATTCGTAGTTGGCAGGCTCCTGAAAACCATGAATGTTTTATAATGGATTCCTTCAATGAGACCCTTTAGTCTAGGTGACAGTTGTTTATATCAACTCACCGCCAAAGGATCTTCCTGTTCGCCTCCACGACCGTATCCGTATCCTCCAGCAGGAGCTCCGTACTGAGTTGAGAGACCAGATCTGAAGCCGGCATTGTTGGATGCTGAAGGAGCACCGTACTGGGTGGAGAGTCCAGATCTGAATCCCAGACCGTTGGACGTTGAAGGAGCACCGTACTGGGTGGAGAGACCAGCGTTGGCAGAAGGAGCACCGTATTGAGAGGAGATAGAGTTGAAACGATCAGATCCTGAAGGAACTCCGTACTGCATGGACAATCCATTGTTGTAGTGTCGGGAGACTTCTGGAGCTCCGTACTGACTGGAAATGCTACTGCTTGATCCGAAACGGGACGAAGCAGACGGAGCACCGTACTGTGTAGACAGACCAGAACGAGATCCAAATCCTGAACTCCTGCCAGGAACGCCGTACTGTTGGGAAGGAGCTGAAGGAGGAAGATACTGTCGGTTCACTGGGGGCTCAGCCAGAACTCCAGCGACGAGAGTACACACTAGTATGAAGGGAACCTGTAAAAAAGTATTTTGTACACATGTTACTGAATATAAATAACAGACTTTTCTGTCTGAGATTTATGTTTTATCTATTTAGGCTCCCTATTGACAGCCGCGTTATAGGATGAATTGTAATATGAAAGGTATATAAAATCATTTTTTAAAAAACAGTTAGGCTTACGATTCCTGATCTTAAAGGTCTCATATGAGTGCTCTTTGATTCAAATATTTTTATATTAAACATTATTTTAGGAAAGAATTCATTGCAAATTGAATTATTTCCAGATTATATTATGCTTATAAAATCTGTGTTGAGTGTATGCCTAAGGTAATTTTTAAAATATCATACATTAAATGTATAAAGATAATCTTCTATTTAAATATGGACCAAACGTATATCTGTATTAGAACAATTTTTTTTACTTGTACTCCTGTACGTACCATGATGTTGAATGAGAAGAAGACTGTACCTTACTGAGGATTTGCTGTAGCTTTTATACTCATCTCTGTAATGGTTCCCCTCCTTCGAGACGTAACTGGTCCACGGGAGCCTCTACTTTCACGCGGCCTTGAGATTCATCTTATTCGCATATCTTTCCTCAGGGCAGAGACGGGAATGATTTACCTTGCCGATCTTGTTGTCAATGAAACGTAGTAAACTAATTAGTCTGGCTGCTATAATTAACTTTTTGTTCGTTAATCCTATTGGAGCCAACTTAAGTGGGTATGGTTGTCTATGCGATAGTTTTAGTGGTCTATTATAGGCAACATCATATATTTATAATAATGATATTAGCATACTTTTAGAAATTATATATTGTGTGGCAACGTAGGTTCTCACTTAAACCTAATATGAAATATTTGGTTATCAAACTGACGCGTAAATACCACGAGTGCTATTTTAAAAAATTTTGTTCTTATAATTATGTATGTAAATAAATCTAATATTGCCGGTTACTTACAACTGTCGATTTACTATAACCTGGCGTAGTAATCCGACCGTATAACTAGGCTTAATTAAATAGATCTTAGTTTTCTGACTGATTGTACCTTCACCATAAAAAGAACTGTGTGTTTTAAATTTCGGAACATCTAACTCAATGTATTTATAATTTATTATATTTTATAAGGGAAACTTACGAACCGTTGAGAACTCATGATTTTATGCTGGTTTTAGGTGGACTGAATGATATATTAATTTTTTACTTAAGTATAATAAAACTTATTATATTTAGTCGGAAATATAACCACTTTCACACTCGTAATTATTTATCATATATTTGTGTTTCATTTTGTTCTTCCGGATTTATTCGTCATTATCAAAGGAAGATAGAAATAAAACCAAATAAAAATATTTATCTCACATCAATTAGTAAATATATTTTTGTAGGAAAAATTTATGTGACACATTTTATACAGAAATCTGCTTCAATTATATAAAAATCATTAATAACACACAGACATATATATTGTAATGCCAATTAAACAGGCCATTAATTGTTTTTAATAGAATTATATTGTTAGTGGTACGAATGCGTAAAGGCGACAATGAAGGCGGGTTTTCCTTTGTTCAACAATGGAGACCGCGCGGAGAAAACTCAGTATGCGCTTGGAGAACGCCTGTGTGGAATCGGCTATGAATGGTGGCGTACGAGAGATGAAACAGTTAAAAGTCGACGGGGAGATATAATACTTTTCAGTTCATCTAGAGCAACAAACAGCAAAGTTTGCAGTTTTATAGTTTGAATTGTTAATTGTCAGTTTATACATTGATTTTGTTCTAACTATCAATCCCAGTTATGGCCCTGAGATAAGAGATTCGACGAATTTGATTGTAATGATATAAGAACTGTATGTTAAAAAATGCCACGAATTAATAAATTAAAATTAAAGTATTTGTTTTAACTGGATGGAATTCGGCGTGAAAAATAGGTCTTGTACATTGTAAATTTATCATCAATAATAAATTTATTTTAAAGCTTAGTAAATGTTGTTAATTATTCCTATGATTTAAATACCACCTTTTTAATTATTATATATTCGACGTCTTCAACGTGTGGCTAATTATTCCAATTTTAATTAATTTTTTGTTAATTGATTTATTTAATTTAAACCCTATCAAGGTGTTTATTACATTTATGTCTTCACCAACGTGGGGCAAATTAATCGTTAATCCTTTTGTTTATTACAATATATATATATATAATTTATACAGATGTCTGTGTTTTCGACAATTGTTTTTGTGACATATATAAATATATATGCATATATATTATTTAAATTAAGTATCCCACTTAAAAATATTGATTCAAGATAGTTGGAAAATTTTATATTGCAATTTATGGTGTCCAACGGATTGGCTAGTCACCCAATCTAATTATTAGATTGTACAATACTTAATATGGTGCAATGAAAGTCCAATTCGACGCAATAGTGATTAGCTGTTAAATCTGCCATTTCCTCCTTGGAAGTTGTTGAAGAAGGTCCAAATAGTACATTATACGAAACAGCAGACGTCCAAAATACAGCGATGAATTTATTCTGATTGTTCTTGGTCATATTGAATTTAAATTTTTATAAACAGTCCAGTTGAATTTAAAATTAAATTAATATCATTCAATACAAATAACGACAAATAACTATTGGAAACTGCGTCACATTTTGGAGTGAAGTGGTAGAAAAGCAATAAAATGATGTAGAAAAAAACTAAAAGTAATACTCGTATTGAGGTGAAGAGTAATTCTTCCGACGACTTAAAACACGTTGTAGATGATTTTAATGAACGACACTCGGGGAGAATTATTCATGACGTCGACTGTCGTTGAGATGAATATTTTGAAAGTGATCACACCTGGGGGCAGTCTTTGTACTGTAAGAGGTAGAAAAATTGTCAAAAATACATAATTAGCACTTGAACGAATCCAGCATGGAAATTGAGATCCTTTCTATAATACATAATTGACCGGAGATCGAGTTTGGTTATAGTTCAAAAGTCACACAATGCGGAGAAAATTAATATGTGAACTCGATCCAAAAGTTACTTAGGAACATTTAAGTAAAACATAAATTGGAGTATAATGAAATTGGAATCATAAATATTGAAGAACCTAATTTTTTTCCTTAGTTTTATTATCATGACTGATATTTCAGGGTTAATGGAATATTATGAGAAAGTATTCTAATTTAATTTATAAGTTACTCTAATATAACAATTATGTTAATTTTATCTTCAATGTCTTTCTATTCACATATATTCACTAACAAAATTGTATAAAGCAATAAATATCGCAAAATTAACCACACAATCACAATGCAAAGTAATTGGTAAGAGAAATAGGACGTAAAAGCTTTGTTTACATTTTTTTTATTTAGAAATGAATATATTTACATACTGTACAAAGAAGTATAAAAAAATTTCAGATAAGTAAAATCCTCGTTGACTTTGAGATAAATACAATCCTCTAATTCAAAATTATTTCCCGTTAATAAGGCCCACCAGCCCTGCTATTGGCTGGTCCTCTAGCGTAGCCTCCTTGTCCGGTCTCCTCGTAGCGAATTCTGGGCTTGAAACCCTCCTGATCAGCTTCGTAGTCTACGATCTGAAGACGTCCATCAGGAAGAAGGACGCGGTACTGCCCCTGGGCGTTCTCATCTTGGCGCCTCTCTTCGTGGGCAAAATCGCTACCAGACTCGACGTCCTGTACCGCGTAGTTGAATTCGTAGTTGGCAGGCTCCTGAAAATCATGAATGTATTATAATGGATTCTTTCAATTAGACTCTTTAATCTAGGTGACAGTTGTTAATATCAACTCACAGCCAATGGATCTTCCTGTTCTCCTCCACGACCGTATCCGTATCCTCCAGCAGGAGCTCCGTACTGAGTTGAGAGACCAGATCTGAAGCCGGCATTGTTGGATGCTGAAGGAGCGCCGTACTGGGTGGAAAGTCCAGATCTGAATCCAAGACCGTTGGATGTGGAAGGAGCTCTGTACTGGGTGGACAATCCAGCGTTGGCAGAAGGGGCACCGTATTGAGCGGAGATAGAGTTGAAACGATCAGATCCTGAAGGAACTCCGTACTGCGTGGACAATCCATTGTTGTAGTTCCGGGACACATCTGGAGCTCCGTATTGACTTGAAATGCTACTGCTGGCTCCAAAACGGGACGAAGCAGACGGAGCACCGTACTGTGAAGACAGACTAGCGCGAGATCCAAAATCTGAGCTCCTGCCAGGCACTCCGTATTGTTGGGATGGAGGAAGATACTGTCGGTTCACTGGAGGCTCAGCCAGAACTCCAGCGACCAGAGCACTCACTAACAGAAGAGATATCTGTAAGGAAATAAGGAATTTAATCGTTTGTTCACAAGATTCAATTAGAAGCATAATTTGCCTTTATTAAAATATTAATAGAATACTACTTGTTCTATCCAAAAACATTTTTTTCAAATCGTTATATCCCTCTTTGCTACTATACCTAGGATATTATTTTTGTTAACATACCATGATGGTGAATGCAGTACTGACTGTGCCTTGCAGGAATTTCGCAGCTGCTTTTATACTCATCACTGTTGCAGGCTATCCTCTAGAACGTTCCTGTAATTCATTGAAACTGGTCCAGGCGAGTCTTTACTTTCTCCTATCCTTGAGACGCACGCGTCTCTTTCGCATAGGGTTGCTTGAGGCCATATTCTTACGCCGGCTCTGTGCATTGGCGCCAGGCCATGTTGAGTGTCGTGAATTATTTTCTTATTACAAGGCGAATCCTGAAGAAGTTAGATTTTTAAAAACCCGTCAACAGAATAATTATATATTGAATGTACAAGTCAAACTAGAGCTATATTCGCTCAGCAAATAATTTTGTATATAAAAATACAATTGCGTATTAATATGCAAGAAATATAATCCTCATTATGTTAAATGGACAAGCTGTAAAAATTAGATTGTGCAAATCCGGAAGATCTGTACATTCAGTTAGGGCCACTATTTTTTATACACTATACTGTATTAGACGTCTATTTGTGATTCTGTCTAGAGAGTACCTGATATTTTTTGCCTATGATTATGAACCTAAATTAGGCAGATAAATGGATTTGGAAATTGTTCAATATACCGAGCACTATATTTTTTAATTTATGTAACGTAATTGTATACCATCTCCGGTCAATATTTTTTTAAAATACATACAAATTCATTCAATATTATCAATTGTGTTAGTCGAGAGATGAAAGTGATATTGTTTGCGAAATAATATACTTGTATCTTGATATGGACACAACATATAGCAAACAAAATTCCCTATTTAATTTACGGAGGTCAGGTGGACCCCTCGGAGTTTAAAAAGGAGCTGCAGTATTCCAGGTGTCTATTTGATGTTGTTTATATTCTTTTCTATTTTAAAGGTTTATCTAATGTATATGGATGTATATGGTTCTAAAGTAGAATGTCATGACGCTTTTTTATTTCCACTGAATGCCGCTGTAGAGGGAATTTGGAAGATAACATTTTTTTTTCGAAAATTGGTCAACCCAATGTTTTGGATTTATAAATATTATCGGAAGAAAAATACGTCAAATTAACCCATATCACCATACCTCCAGATATTTAATTGTTTGTGTCAGGAATTAATCACGTTAACATTTTAAAATATTATTAATTAAATATTATAAAACTCTGTGATTTAAGATTATTATTAACCACTTTTACACATAACGTAAAATTTCTCAATGAAAAAGCACCAACAATAATATTTTTTTAAAAAAATCCATAATAAATACATATAAGCCAGAAAAATTTAAAAATTATTCTAATAAAATATATATTTAAAAATTTTTATTTTATTTTCTTCAACTTGATACGGGGCGCTATTTATGAATTATAATAAAAAATGTCAGGAGTATGTTGAAAAAAAATGATGTCCAGGTCGTAAAAAAAATATTGGAAATATTTGGACTTAAGTTGTAATATAAAACATCTGTTTATAATTTATTATGAATTTATTAGCCTCTGGAACCAATTAGGCGAGGAGAAGCAGCAAATTTGAAGTCACCAAATTATATTCAAAAGAAAATTATTAAAATGATATTTAAAATAAGTGCGTTCCTATTCCTCTGAAATCAATAAAAATATAGTAACTATTACTATTAGAATACATTATATTGTAAACTATAGTTCATCACGTCTTCTCATGTTTTATATTTAATTTTTTCTATTTATTGATTTTCAAAATAATTGCAATCGCCAGTATACATTTATTTATTTAGTTAATTATGCATTTTTACATAATTGAAATAAAATCGCAACATTTAAAACAATCGCAGAAATCTATTTGAACGTACTGACAGCAACAGTTAACAATTATTTGTGTTATACTAATGTTATATATTCGTAAATTACTCAAATTGTGTTTCATATAAGATAAGACGTTTATTTATATTCACTCAAAATCATATTAGGGTTTCAGGTTATTTTTCTTAAAATGATATTAATATTAAAATAGTTGATTGAGACTAAGTAATTAAATGAGTAACTCTTAAAGAATCGAAAAATGCACAGTTTAAAAATATAAAGAGAAGTTCATTGCATATTAAAAGCTTTCTGAACGTAAATAAAACATGATTGCTTGATAAAATTTTCTATTTCATAAAATAATTAATGACAATGATTGAACAGAGGAAACATCTTAAGTAATTACGTCTTGCGTATCCGAGATTATGTTACGAGTAAAACCGGTAAAATTGTAACGACATGAATAAGGAAGAATCATTTTCTACGACCTTAACCCTAATAAATACCGGTAGCGTATTAAGTGAGTGATTGCCCTAGGTTGTCGGTCTGGAATCCGTGTCGTGAGTGACGCAAAAAATAAGAGAAAATATTGAAGCGTGGGAGTGAGTAGGCAATAAAGAAAGACGAACCCGACGAGACGAGTCTCAAGGGCGGCGTGTGAAAGTAATATTCGCTTTAACCAATGGACGAGTTTGTACAATAAGAAAGGTGGAGCACCTTATGGGTAAGTATAAAATGATCACGGGTGTGAGATGGATGGCAAAGTTAATCCAGACACCTCAACAGCTACGATATGGTAGGTTGCTTATAGTGGTGTAGTATTCTTAGCCAACATTTTACTTTGTATATTATGAATTACTTCTAATTGTTAAAATAAATAATGACATTATATATTCATGATAGAATATATAAATTTTTATACAGAAAACACAACATATTGTTAATATTACTAATTAAAAAATATATACGAATAGCAGCGTTGTTACAGGGAAGTATGACAAACTTCAATTGAAAATCATATATTATTTAGATAAATAAATAGCCTAATAACAGACAAAAATTAATGCTAAATCATAAACCACACAAAGTTTTTTTTGAATCACCTGAAGAAAGCAAATAGGATTGCAGAAACGTTGTGTGGAATTTACCATTTATTTTTGTCTGTTACTTGGTTTTTTATTTATCTAATTACTATACTTTTAACACAGACGTTTTATATTATATATATTATTTGATGAACGAGTAACAAAATAGACTGGAAAGTAATATCACTTAACCTGGTCGTGTGCCTGAAACCAAAGATGTGATGCTCATAGCAAAAATCTATTTCACTTCATCCGCAGTTTAAATCGGAATAGACGTTCCGTACTCATTAAAAATATAATATAAAAAAATATTTCTATATACCCTACTGAGAAACTAGGCTCCAAGGGAGAGGATTACACCAGGACATTAAAATCTCCATACTATCTAATTGCGAGATTTTGTATATTAATATTTAATTCTGTTGTCTTCCTATCTATTAATAATTCCAATTTCCAAATTATTATTAAGTGTTCCCATATTACTACAGATTATATTAAAATTAAGTTTAAAAATTATACTTCCCTGAATAAAAGTGGCTCAGTAAAAATTTACTCAATGCTTGTTAAAATAGGAAATTGAAAAGTTTATTAAAACTAATTAATTAATTCGATTTCCTTCTGTGAATTCTACAGTTATTTATCTTGTTTCATTATTTTGATACTTGATGAAATGAGGCTTGCAGAATAACTTAAGTAGTACAGTTCCGAATAATCACAGCAATCGCTTTTTGATTACCTTTATTACTCATTTATTATTTCATCCATCACAATCTTGAAACTCATTCTTCATCACATGAATTAATTTATCATGGAATCTCTTATTTACTTTCCGAAATAGTACTTCATTGTGCATAAATAATCGTAATTATCATATCTAAAGGTAATTGCTTATAACATTCAGTATTATATGTACATAATAACTTTTACAGGTTCCCTTCGTACTAGTGTTTGCGCTAGTCGCTGGCGTTCTGGCTGAGCCTCCAGTGAACCGGCAGTATCTTCCTCCTTCAGCTCCTTCCCAACAGTACGGTGTTCCTGGCAGGAGTTCAGATTTTGGATCTCGTTCTGGTCTGTCTACACAGTACGGTGCTCCGTCTGCTTCGTCCCGTTTCGGATCCAGCAGTAGCATTTCCAGTCAGTACGGAGCTCCAGAAGTCTCCCGGAACTACAACAGAGGATTGTCCATGCAGTACGGAGTTCCGTCAGGATCTAATCGTTTCAACTCCATCTCCTCTCAATACGGTGCTCCTTCTGATAACGCTGGACTGTCCACCCAGTACAGAACTCCTTCCACATCCAACGGTCTCGGATTCAGATCTGGACTCTCCACCCAGTACGGTGCTCCTTCAGCATCCAACAATGTCGGCTTCAGATCTGGTCTCTCAACTCAGTACGGAGCTCCTGCTGGAGGATACGGATACGGTCGTGGAGGAGAACAGGAAGATCCATTGGCCGTGAGTTGATATTAACAATTGTCACCTAGAGTCTCACTGAATGAATCCATTATAATACGTTTGTGATTTTCAGGAACCTGCCAACTACGAATTCAACTACTCCGTTCAGGACAACATGTCTGGCAGCGACTTTGGCCACGAAGAGAGTCGTCAAGATGAGAACGCCCAAGGGCAGTACCGCGTCCTCCTTCCCGATGGACGTCTTCAGATTGTAGATTACGAGGCTGATCAGGAGGGTTTCAAGCCCAGAATTCGCTACGAGGAGACAGGACAAGGAGGTTACGCCAGAGGGCCAGCCAATGGGAAAGCTGATGGGCCCTACTAAGTACAATCTGTGGAGATGCAAACTTGTCTTCAATATGCTGTATAGTCATTGACTGTCTTAGGGCGAGGCAGTGAGTTTTTGGCATTTTATTGTACGAATTTGTATATATATCATATTATTTAAATTCAATAAATTATGTTTCTTCACAAATAAATGTATTTTATTTAATCCTAATGATAAATGGAAAATATGAGTTCATCAGCCTTCAGACTGAATTTTACTATATTTATTTTTTATGGTAACATCCAACAAAAACGTTATTTTATTCTTCACTTTCCATATTTCCTTATGCTTACCATTAATATAGATAGATAGATAGTCTTGAAAGAAGATGTCTACTTTATAACTCAAGTAAAATTGAAGAATACAATACATTTTCTGTGTGAAGATTACACAAATTTTGTTGTTGGATTGATATTATTATTACATTTTAATTAGATTTATTTTCTTCTACTGATGTACAATTCAAGTAACCACAGTATTCCTCCAGTGAAGAAAAATGTAGCAATTACAAGAAAAGTACAAATAAAGTTGCCGGAAACACTTTGAAGAATTCCTATGGAAAGAGGATATGTATTAAAGACATGATTTTGTTTACCAACACAACTGGAAAATAAATATTAGACAACATGTTCAAAATTTCAATTGGTTTGAATACATCAGTTGTTTATATAGATTTGCTTCTGGTAGTCAATATCAATATCACTAAATTAAAAAAATTATTTGAGAAGCTTTCCTACTATTTTGAAGAAAGAAAATAATTTATAACATAGATAGATGTATGTCTCAAAAATTATTGAGAATACTCTTTTGATTTGTATTTCCTCTTTTACAAATTTGTTTTCATATTTGTCACATTTTCAAAGTGTCAGTTTAACTCACCCTGCTATTTACGTTCCACCTTACACCCCCTTAGAGACTCCTATTAATTTATATACAACTGCCCAATCCCACTACATTCTTTTATTTCTTACCAATTACTGCTTCACTCATGACACCTTCTTGCCCCTTTGGCATTCCTGTAGTTAGTAAGCTAGTAACATTATTAAATAATATTGAAATAAAACCAGAAAATAGTAATGTGTACTTGCTATAAATTATTTTAATATTTGCATATTTATCATAAATTAATGTAATGATGCACAAATTAAATATTGTTCTTATTGTGATGATTTATTGAAACTTAAGTATGCAAATTTTAATTCCTTTACCAGTCACAGGTGATTTAACTTTTCTGTAGAAATAATCTCATTTAATTTAAATTTCAGAATATATATGCTTTCAAATAAAAATCAGATTTAAATTTTTACCAACAGTAAGAAGAATGAAAATGAAACGTTTTGAAAAAATAATTACAGATTCGATAGAAATTCTACATTTACATTTAATCACAAGTTTTCTGAATTAATTAAAGATATACCCACACACATAATTTAAATGTTACTTAAGCAGTTCATTTTAAAATTATAATTATTAGTATAATTTAATACTTGCATACCTATAAGAGGCCCTAGTAAAATAATGCAGACTCCTGAAATTGCTATAGAAATTCCAAGTGCAGCAGGAAATTTTTTAACATTGTAACGCTCAGCATAACTAAGTGGGAAAGAGACTTGAAGTGTTCCGCGACCCACTCCCAAAATAAATGACAATACTGCAAGCACATTCTCATTCTGCACAAAAGCCATAGCTGCAAAAAGGGTGAGAGTATTAACACATTTCAGAAACAAGATTTTTTTTTCAAATATCATCAATTACTATATTATCAAGTAACTAAATATCCTCATAGATTAAATGAAAGTGTTGTTATGAATTTTGTTACTTCTGATGTTTTAGTCTGATCAAGAGCTGTTATTGTTCATACACATGCAAAAATGAGCCATTTCAGCTTTCCATATTATTTACAATATTTTCTTTATAATATCTCATTTATAAAATTGAGTGCAATAAATACACTTTTTTATTGTTTCTTATGTTTTAATCACAAAGGTATCTTACCCGCAATAGTTGCTCCTGAACATATCATCGAAATCAAAAAAACTTGATGATTTCTATTGGCAATAAATTTTCCAATAAGTGTAAGCAACATCCGGCCAAAAAGATCCCCTGCTGCAGTTACAACAATTATGTGTGTAGTCAGTTGAAGTGGTAAAGAAATGTATTCTAATAAAAATACTGGATGCAATGAAAAAAATATTGAATCAACACAGAGAACTGTAGAGGAAACCAATGACAAGTTGAGAAAAGATGGCTGACGCAATAAACTGAACTGGTCAAAATGAATACGATGAAACCTATAAGATAAAATGAGAATAATATTACCAACCGAATGTAATCTAAAAACATTAAAAATTTATCTTGACTTTAATATGCATAACTTAATTTTTCCTATAAATATATTTCATTATTGAACATAAATATATTTGTTCAGTGTGATTGCTTCATTTATATAATTATTTAATTTTTGATATATTCATACAAACTTATATTATTTAAAGTAAATTTGTTTTTGCTAGTAAACCAACCATTTCTGTGGTGATGGCAATTCCTTCCTCTGTTTAGGAAGCAACAGATTTTTTGTGACAACCTGAAACAAGTATTTTAACTTAACCACCTGTCTTATTGAGTGATTTTAATCAAGTTTTTTGTCTTATTTAATATTTTGAATATATCAAGGTAATATAGGTAATAAAGTTATGGTTACAAAAATCGTTTGTAATAATGTGGAATAATGACATTTTAAGGTATTTATTTTTTTATGAGAGGAAAGAGAATCAGAGATTTTTATTATTAACTAAATACCACACACTCAAGAGATAGGTGTAACATCATGTCTGCCTGTTTGCAGTCACAGTAGCAAATTTACATGGATAACAACTTGAAAAATTGGATTCCAACTTTCATGCTCAGCAGTAATCATAAATATATAATAAATATTAAAATCAGGCCATTGATTACACTCATTATCTGGCATAAACTATTTACATGATTGAATAGTGCATTTAGACAATAGGAGCATATTACTATTTTTCATGACTTGTACTAAGTGTAATGAGCATCATTATATTGCATATTTAAATTTTATAAAATGAAAAAAACTTTACTTCATTACATTGGGTGCCATTCCTAGGAGGATAGTTGCGTCCTGCAATAATAAATTTAATGAGTTAATTATGAGTAATTCAACATTAAATATATACAGCAAAATTTGTGAGAGGATTAAGGTAATTCTTATCATGTATACGTTAGTCTTATGTTTCAGTGATAGGGTGAAGAATAATATTACAGTACTAAATAAAAATTTTGGTCCAGCTTAACTTGAATAGTATTATTTTGAATTGGATTTAACTTGATGAACCATTACTAACAAGTTTTTCTTGAAGTGAGCCATTAAGATAAGTGTGACATACAAAAATAATGGCATAACTCACCATTATCAGGATGTAATAACAATGCTCCAGCAAAAATGTTCATTCCAATGCCTGCTAAGAACAACTGAGCACCGAACCTTCCATAAAGGTCTATCAGTTTATAAATTAACAATGGATATATCAACGATCCAACAACAGTTATTGTGTGAGATAAGCCAACAGCCACTGTTCGAAGCCTCTCGAAGTACTCTACGATATTAGTAAAACTTGCATTAACTGACAATCCACCACCAAAACCTGAAATACAACACTACATATTGTTATCTAAAAAAATTTTGAATGCATAAATACAGCTACATTTACATACCCATTAGAATTCCATAACCAAACAACAACATGGGAAAATTAGTTGAAAATGTAGCTAACAAGTTACCGATAATAAATAGAATGGCACCTGTTATGGCGACAGGTCTGTAACTAAAACACTGTAGAAACTGCTGCATGAACCCACCTGAAAATAATTTATAAAAAAATTAAAACATATTGATAAATTACTATTATTGTTAAAAGAAAATAGTATGTGTACATAATATGATCATTTACACTGTTATGTGTAGCTCAGTATTCAATAGATAGCAAGAAAACAAGGAGAATGTATTGTTTGACAAATATTCAGAATCTGAAAGTTTATTGTATATATTAGTCAACTGTGACCTGGATTTTTAATTAAACTGAGATTCGGGCTTTATGATGTTTATTTTTAAAAGAAATCAATTTTAGGCATACAATAGCTACTCTAACTTTGGTAACTTATTTGATTTCTCTCTGTTCATCAAATTACAGTCTTCTTTCAGCCATTCTCCTTTCACAGATTTGAATTTCTTATTAACTTCAAGCCTAAAACATTTATACATTTTTTTCCTTCATCATTTTCAGAAGTTTTCTTCTCTATTAAAAATTATTTTCTTTAATAACACCCAGGCAACTTTCTAAAAAACTGTTTCTGAATTTTAAATGCTTAATCAGCAAGTTTCCAGAATTATTTTCTTCATAAACAATAACAAGATAAAATTACCTAAATAGAAAAATAATCACAATAATGAACTTTTATGTTGCTAATTTCAGAAAAATTTAATATGTAACTGTTCCTACTGTGATATATGCTCACGATATGCATTTTTTAAATGCATGTAATTTTGATTAGTGTTGAATATTACAATTAATTTACTTACATGCAACTGCCTGACTAGCCATATAAAAGCTTATGACAGTAGTTATTCGTGTTGACTCATCACCATTGCTTTCTAATATTCCCTTGAAAATTATCGAAAACATTGACATGGGTGCAGAAGCTATCATCTGGAAAAAATAATTCTGATGAAAATCCAGCATTTAATATCATATCAATACATGGCATATTCTTTTTAATATAATTGCTGTAAAAGAAAATGAAATCATGAATTAACTTAGTACAGAATTTGGATTCCGTGATTAGAAACAACACTCCTGTAGTAATAATATATTAAGGCTAGTAGCTGAAGTAGAGTAAAATTAATCCATAACATTTCACCTCTTTAAAATGTGGTTTGATGATCTTAAGTCAATATAAACTAACTTGAGTCCTGGGTCATGTTGGATGTGGCTCTTCATTATGATTCATCCTTTGCTTTATCACAGTGCTTTCCATTGTCTGATTATTTCAATAATATTCTATGATTATAATTTATACTATATTTATTACCATCACTTCATCATTTAGCGCCAACTCTCTTTGACAATCCTCTTTGTTTTGTCTTTTGAATTTACTGGATAATTGCATTTATTCTGCTTTTTACCCACTCGTCCTTATCCTTTTAATTTTCTCCATCCACTTCTATTATTTTTATTTTCGACGTCCAAATCCCGTTTCATTGCTTTGAAGTTGGTTGATATATTATTGACTCACCTTTTTCATTCAACGTGGGTTACAAATTACATTATTTAATTATGCCATACATAGGCCTACAGTTTTTAGCTTTCTACAGGCCTACCGATTCTTACTTCAAATGCATAGCTGACTTATTTAATGTACAGTTTTGGAACTGTCACCAGTATTCCTTATACCTATTCAAATTGGATTAAATATATTTTTTAATTCAAATATTAATCCTTGCAGTTACTAACAAAAATAATGAAGCGTAAATTTACTTATATTGAGAAATCGATGGTGAATCAATGGTGAAAACGCGTAAGGAGATTCAAATATTTTCATCTGAATAAATTGGAAACATCATCATTTGTCGAGCTAATGGAAGTTTGATGTATTTTTCTTACCATCATTGTACCTGATGCAATCGCGACGAACCACCCGTAGCCACCGTCCAATGGATCCTCTCTTACTGCCTTTGTCGCCATTTTGCAACTGTAATAACGAGAATTTTAACTTTATGTATTTATCAACAGTAGCTCAAGTTTACCATTAAATAACTAATGATAAAATTGTACCACATAAAACCTAATTTCTTAAAAATCAAAAATGTTCCCTTTGGTAATAAGGATTGGAAATTGTTTCCAGTGCATTTCAATGTGCACCATTATCGTTTCAGTTGGGATTTTATATTAATAAAGCTTTATCCAAGATTGTGTCCAATGGAAGGGTAAATTTGATTCAAAAAGGTATTTTTGGCAGGTCCATTAAACCTGTAAATTTTGACACACAACTTAACGGAACTGTTATACAAAAATTAAATTAGGATATGTTAATAGTAATATGACTAACCGTAGAGACGAGAGCTGAAAATTAAGTTGTTCATTGTGTTTGTGTTTCATTCATTTAATTCTCTAAACCTACATTGTAGTTCAGTGTTTCAAACGTTGGTTGAATTTGCAAATATTTAGTTATTACGTTTCAAACAATTAAGCCTAATATTTTTAAATTATAAAATATTGTTTTAGTTTCCTCTTTATTTGTGAGATTATTATTGTGATTTTCTGTTGTTTCTGAGCTAATGTAGTAAATATTTTGTACCTACATTCTTCAGTATTTAAGCCTTAGATTATATTCAGTTCTAATAAATAGGGCCTATAAAAAAAGATATCTGAAAAAAAGATAAATGAGGAAACGTTAAAAGAAAGTCGTCTCAATTGTTAATGATTATTAGGAAAGAAAAATAGCTATTGTTACAATGTCCTTATTTGAAAATAAACGGAAACATTAAGGCAAAATAGTTTAATAAAACGCACTATTCAGAGTATAGCAGTAGAGGGTTGTTAAAAGTTAAGCCTCAAGAGAGAAATCGCAGCCGAGGAAATTTGTTAGAATAAATAATTGTTTATTATTTAATCTAGGTTATAAACATGAAATTATTAAGAATATAATATTATGAAAGTTACCGTGACCGCCCTCCCCACAGTGTTCTCTGTTCCAGATATGTTTCCAACCAGAACAACAAACAGGAAAATGTTAGACAAAACGTAGAACGTCTAAATTAAATATACTAAAAGATACGACTATCTGAAACACATTTAATCTCAATGACATTAGCTAGTTCTATATTGTGAAACATTTTTTACTGAACTGCGGAATGCAATCAAACGTCCTTTTTTGTCATAATAAGATAAAAAAAAGCCAAACGACAGACTAAACGAAGTAATGATATAAATAGGCTACCACACAACGTTTCTGGAAAATTTGTTCCTTTTCCTCATCTGATTAAAAAACACAAAAACCAGGAGTGACACAACCGCATAATACCGTTGACAAATTCAAAAGTCTTGTCACTCCTGGCTCTTGTGTTTTTTTAAACAGCTGAAGAAAGGAACAAAATTACTTTGTGTGGTGTTTACATCATCACTTCATTTTGTTTGCCATTTGTCTATTTAACGTTATTATTATATTTCAAAACAGACGCATTCTATTTTCAGCCTTTTTCTGTCGTTCCTCTATTTAAAACAGAAAATTGTTAGCTTAATTTATGCTTCTAAGTTATTAGAAAAGAATAAGAAGAAATTCTTTTAATTATATTTTAGGTTTAGAAATATTAAATTTCCCAAGTATAACACAAAATATGGATATACCTTTTCGAGGATAAAAAGAGATTCAATAATCGAGAAAATATTATAAATTATCATTGTAAATAAATTATTGATAGTTTTTAAAATAACCACTGTCATACGCATGATTACATGAAACGTTTTTAAACTAAGGTTCCCACAAGCCGAGGCACCTCGGTCTGTTTTGAGAGGTGTATGTTCCTGGGTCACAGACCTTGGGCATACGGTAAGAGTTGTTATGTGTTCCCATTGGAACAGTCGGCCAACTGCCTCCTAAACTGGTCGAGGTACGGAGAAGGGAATGCTGCGTCCCCACAGAAAACCCCTCTCCCGCCATCGGAAGTGCGTGGGACAAGTGCCAAATGCCCGAGGCAGGTTTTCTAGGATTTGTCCTGCATCACTTTTAGGTGAATGCCGGGTAAGATCCTTAAACCATAGCTCGGGGTCCTAATTAACCCTTTCATCTACCTTTCCGCATCCCCCTTTCAAATCCCTTCCTACGCTATTAATGGGGAATTTCCCCCACGTGAATTACCCTCATGTAGACCGTTACCCTTCAAATCTGCAAATTTTATTTTGAATGAGTGCTTCAATGTAAATAATTAGTTCATTACTTTTGTTATAAAATGTGTTGGCTGTGTGAATTTAAGAAGCCATCTTACCATTTTTAACTTGTTACCCTACCAACAAAATAGCTCTGAACGTATAACGTTTTGAATAATGTATTCCAGATTTAAATTATAATTTTATAATTTTGGACACACTCCTTTATTTTTCTTTGCTGCGAATTGTTTCAATAAAATTCAACGTAATGACTTTACAAGTTAATGAAAATTCTTGAAACTGTAAAAATGCTAATTACACTTTAGACGATGTACTAATGACTTCCTTCAAGTCACGTCGTAGATAAAAGAACAATTTAGTGACAGCCGTATCAACTAGTCGTTTGTCAGTAACACAATTTTTGCCCGCTGACAACACAAATTTCCTAATGATATTTTATTATCTATATTTTGACAGTATTTTAAGGACAGATAATTTCTTGTTCAACGTAAGTGTGGTTGCTCTTTGAGACGTCATTTTGAGCCACAGGCTTCAAGGCTTTCCTATGCTTGGAATTGATTTTGCGCAGAACGAGAAGCTGCGGTCATCTAGTAGTAAAGTAAATTAGTAAAGGAAATACTTTTTCAAGAGCTGAGTGAAAAAAATGTTGATACTCATTCAGAATTATCGTTTCACACCATGTCCTCAGCCGAAGAATTTATTTTACACTTGAACGGTGGGAACAAAGTCATCTTGTATCCCTATTATCTCTTTCTCCCACCACCGCAATTACTCTTTCTGCTTGTATAACTGATTCCTCAGTCTTCAGACTCAATAATAACCTGTGCGTGAGGATAAAAAGCTGTACCACTGCGTCTCTGGAGAACACACGAGGACTACCTTGAAAATTTTATGAAGCTTCTCAACCGTTCCAATTAAATTGGGAAGAGGAGATCACTGTCCACATTTGTTTTGGGCAGATGATCAAACTAGGTAAATTGATTGGATCCAATAAAAGCAATTAAAATTCTCCACGAAAGCCTTGGATTGGTAAGATCCTGGATCTCCCAAAGCGAATATGTTAGTGGTCACCCAGAGAATCTTTCAAACATAATTCAGGTCTAATTTGAACCAGTCAAGAGGAACGTGATCGAATCTGATCTCGCCCAAGGTAATGTGACGTTGTACTTTACCTGGATGGAATGGTTCACAATATCCACGTCATGACGTCTTCGAGCCAAGCTGGTAAAGTAGCCAAAGATCTGGTACTGAACATCTGAGGCTGGCAAAGTGGACTTGTCCATGAGACGAAGGAAAGGACGTGGTTGAAGATGGTGGTTCTGAACAACCTTCAGAATAACGGGAAACAATACCCACAAACAGAACAGTTCCTAAAAAATAATGAAATAAGTACATTTGTTTTAAGATGAAGATAGAATTTAAATAAGCGCACAATACTTTAATGCGCTTTTACGTCATAATGATTTATAACTGTACATTTCATTATGTTTTCAAATTAATTGACTAACTGAAACTTGAGATATTTATTTCATTGTTTGTGTATTTCATAGAGATTTTTGTTCTGCAATTGGTGAGAATTTCATGAGCATGATTTTGAAAGCACACTAGAAATATTCCCTTCCTCAGATTAATTTCGATTAAGTGTTGCTACGCCGTTCTTGTGATTTAATATTTATTTTTTAAGATAAATTTAAAGTGGAAAATATTATAACGGGAAGCACACTTTTTATAGATTTATTGAAGAGGTAATTAATTTTGCATTGGACAGCGTTGAAGTGGCTTAGACGTAAAATATATATTCTATTTACTTAAGTTTTCTTCACTTTTGTGCAAAATTAATTCGAATCTGTTTATATATTTGTGAAAACAACAAGGATTATGTCTTTACATTTTCTGTTAGTTCTTTTTTTTTAGACTACCCACACGACGCATGTATCGTGGGGTTGCATCAAATAACTCACAGGCGAATATTGATCCAACTAACTATTAATTAGTCATTTTCCGCCATAAATTCTCACCCTCGAGAGCTCTGGCGAAGGCTACCTTTGGGGATGCCTTCACATCTCTCTGTTGTTGTTTTTTTGAACTAAGGTTCCCACAAGCCGAGGCACCTCGGCCTGTTTTGAGAGGTGTATGTTCCGGGGACACAGACCTTGGGCATACGGTAAGAGTTGTTCCCTATTCCCATTGGAATAGTCGGCCAGCTGCCTCCTAAACTGGTCGAGGCACGGAGAAGGGAATGCTGCGTCCCCACAGCAAACTCCTCTCCCGCTATCGGAAGGGCTTGGGACAAGTACCCAATGCCCGACCTACCCGATGCAGGTTTTTCTAAGGTTTTCCCTGCATTTCTTTAGGCGAATGCCGGGTAGGATCCTTAAAATATAGCCCGGGAGCCCTAGTTAACTCTTGGCTACCTTCCTCCACCCTTCCGCATCCCCCCTTTCAAATCCCTTCCTGTGCTATTAAAGGGGAGTTGCCCAATGTGGATCACCCTCATGTAGCCTGTTGCCCTTTTTTTTAAAAAAAAAAACAACAAAAACATAAATTCTCCTCCAATATTTATAAATAAATTGGAATATAATTAACTCCACTTCTGCCTGTGTTTCGTTTTTAATCATTCTATTGCCACTATAGTCGAGGCCAGGAAATTATGATGACGACAAAATCTACCCCACATTTTCTCGTCCGCCAATTTTTCTGAATTATTTTATTTCAGCAGTTTACAAAATTTCGACGTTTCTGGCCCTAATATTACAAAATTCACTACATCAAGATTTCGTAGTACAAATTAATTATAAGTGGACACCTTGTATATTTAGTATGTACAACAATAATAGATAAATTCACCTATATAATATTAATATTATACTGTGTGCCTGCTTCATGTCTGTCAAGAAAGCAGTTCTCCGAGGCCAGGACGAAATGAGTAAGTCTATATGAATGTTCAGATCCTCTTACATTATCTCTGAAGACGAGCGATTTTAAAATGTGGGAGTATTTTCTATTTCCTTTTATACTATCTTACTAAACATTTTTCTCATCCATGTTGATCATTTCTTCTCTATTGAGTGCTATTTATAATTAATGGTTATCAGAATTTTTTTCAAATTATCACTGTTCATACACTTGTGTGTGTATATATAAATATAATTATTAAAGTGTGTATTACATGCTTATACATAACTGGTTATTCCTACTAACCCATTTTGTATACAAACCTAAGAGCTCATAAATAAAGAACAGAACACATTTGAGGAGAAAATAATTTATACAAATATGTGAATTAGACTGAGAATGTTCTCTCTCTTTGAAACTGCGGGGTCAATACAGAGTACAATGCATATGGAAGAAGAGATGTTACGAATCATATGAACATATAATTAAAAATTAAAATTTGATAAAATAAAGCAAAAAAGGACATCACACTGATATGAGGAAATTGCCTATCCTTCAAACATATCTTTCAGTCCAGGCAAAGCCCAGGACTCAACATCCTCTAAACATTGCCTCTCTTACTTGCAAGAGTGCATACGATTATGTTTATGTATGCGTGTACACACAGTTTAAACAAAATTTAAAGACCTCAAACATATAAAGGTATTTTTAATTATTTTTCTACTGTTCTTTAACTGGATCTTGGCATAATTAATCACTATATCCTCCTCAATTTCAAACAACGGTGCACTATAAAAATATCATCTTTGTTAAACCCATCATTATAATTAAATTTAAAATTTCTGTATAAACATAATTCTTACTCCTGTTTGAAACTTGCCAAAAATACATACAATTATTGTATATTACATAAAAAAATATCTAAAAAATTTATATTAGTGGAATGAAATGCAATGTGATGGAGCTACTAAATGCTGACTAAGGATTCCTAAAATTTATAAGTTTTATCAGTTAATCATTGTACAGTATTTTTCCAAAACATAATTCCCGACGACGGAATTTGTCAAAATTATGATCATGATTAAAAACAGGTTTTCATTATTGACATTTACACTCTCTTCAATAAATGAATCTCAATTAATTAATATTAATCATGTCTTATGTAAATTTACAATATTCCAAACCAATATCAGTTTGGACAACTACATTAAAATAGTAGTCTCAGCATAGAAACAAATTTGAAAAAAAAATTACTGTAGTTATTAAACAAGTTCCCAAAATATTATTATCAATTGGTGGATTAAGGAATCTCAAGAAAATTATGTATCTGGTAAGAGGCTCAATAAAAATATTAAACTGATTTTTATATCAAACATTATCATAATTTATAAGTAGCTTATACACAAATAAATTCACATTAACACACTTTTACCATTGAAATATTTGTACATTCATGTTACAATACTTTCACTTATGAAACTAAGATACTGTTTACAATGCAAACAAACAAACATGGATGTGAATTATATTTCAATACTCTTGGTCATATGTTCGGTGGAATGAACGTTCATTTTCTCTTCTGAGTACATCATGAAGTTTTGATACCTGTTCAATTTGTGTAGCTAGCTGGGTGGTATTCTGATCAATCCATTGAAGAGAATTCATGTGGGCATTTAAAATACGTCCAATCTGAACAAACTGAGGAAAAAAAGGTTGCATTGAAAATATTTGTACACATTAGAACTACATCCAAAAGTTAAAAAGCAAAGTTAATCTATAACTATATGTGAATACAGCTTAAAAGCATATGTATTTATACATGCATATATATTTATTCAGAATCCAATTTGTTCACATATGGTGCAGCTGATCTGTGTATAACTTTTGAGATTGTTTTTTTCAACACTTAAAGGTTAACTGAACTGACCAGATGTAAATGTATATAATGTGTTTTGATAATGAAGATTGAAATTGCCATGGTTTGAGGAAATCATGAAAATGCATACAGACCCACGGAATAATGAAGTGCAGTACCCATGGGGAAGAAATTTGAAAGGCAGAATGTTAAACTTCAATTGGACAGAAACCAAGGACTGATTCTGAAGAATGGGTTTTGCTTCTACAGAGGATACAGAGCAAGTGTTGAGCCAATTGAAGCTGATTCAGAGAAAAGTAATGCATGACGAAAGTTGAAGAATTTTAAATAATTTCAAACTGATAAAAGAGAAAACTTCATTATCGGAGCTTCAGAACTACCAATAGAAGTTAAAGCTGGAGACTGCTTCGTTAGAGCTTCTAAGCATCAACCCGCAAAGTACAAAGTGCACATTGAAAAAGAAAATGTTTCTTCCCATCCAACATTGTCAATTTAAGATACATCTATTATCCCCTCTTTGCTATCTATCTCAATTATATTTATAAATGTATGTATGTAAGTAAATATCCACATCAAAGGAATTAACTGAGTTATTAATGAAGTAGTTAAGTATATCTGGTCTTAAGTTAATACACGGATATTAAATTTACTTATTTGTAGTAATCTTTGGGATACTTACTGGGTCATTAGAATCTTTGCCACTGCGGTTCATTTCATTCAACAGGTCAATTAATTCTTTAAGGTCTTCAGACATTTGTTTCAACTGTGAATCTAAATTTTCTGCTAAGTCATACCTAAAAGGAACATTGGAAAATAATCAATCAAATTTATGTTTAACACAGTAAATACAACATACTTGAAGATCCAAAAAATTTATTGAAAACTTGTAAATATGAGATGGAATCACACATCAAATAATTATATATACATCAAATACTATATATAAAATATATAAATTCCAATAAATAAAAATTACCACCATTTCAAATATTTTCTTGTATTCATAAAATGTTAAGTATTCAATTGGCGTACACCTAGAAGATGTCGACAGAGCTTTCGATCGTCGAAACGTTGCGTTTCAATATAAATATGCAAAACCCGTGTGAGTACCGAGAACTATTTATTGAACAACTACACCGGGAAAGACTTCAATCTTTGATTACTATAAAAATGTCTGAATAATTGTACACCATGGATTCGTAATAAGCATTTAACTTTTATCTAGAAAATTGATGATTTATTGGAAAAAATAACTTGTTCATAGAATTTTCAAATATAATCTTTAGCTTTCAGAAATTGGCAGCATTTTAAAATTATACATTATCTACAAAAAACGATATATATAAAAATTATTATATATCAAGCATAAATATAAATTTTTTTACATGACTCATTCAAGTTTATATAACATAAGCACAAATTTCAGGTAAAATATGCCAAAACAATGTCACAAAATAATTGTTACTAACTCCAAACCAGCTTACGTTTGTTCTCGTTCAGGATCAATGCCTGTTGTTGTTGTATTTTCCAATTCATTTTCCAATGGAACAAGACATTCTTCTAATTCACGCTGCTGTGCAACAATAAAATCTAATTCATGTTCCAATTGTTGCTGTTGTAATTTAACCTGCTCCACAGCAGCATTCAGATTAACAATCTGCAGATATAAATTAAAATTGTAACCATTTTTTATACAACATAACCATGTACTTGTCCATCCATACTGACAACATGTGTTAAATTCAACACAGTAATTTCAATGTATGGTTTAGGGGTTAAACAGATTGCAGATGGTTTTTAAATAATTTTCAAGTATATCAACAAAATGGTCTAATTAAAAGTGATATTTTAGATTTCTGACCATTTAAAAGGAAACTGTCAATATTAATAGCATATAACAACATGAAAAAGAAAAATTTGTATTTTTTGAAAAATTAACAAGAAAAATAGACAGATACGGACAAAAGAAGTGATTATTTTAACCTCTAACATTACTTGTTTCAAGAAAAGCACTACAGAATATGAAAAGAATATTGAAACATAAAATCAAATCTAAGAAGAGTTAAATACAAATAGAATTCTCTGGGGCTTCCATCAAAGTCCCCTCATCATCAAAACACATTTCCATCGGTCCTAACCATCATCTTGAGGTGAAGTGCCACATTCCAGATAGTGGACCCTTAATAGACCTGATCCCACTTGTGTCTTGATTAGTGGATGCTGCACAGGTGCACCAACAGACATGGAAACCTTCTTTTGATGATGAAGGGACCCAGGTGGAAGCCCAAGAGAATTTTATTAGCACATTACACCAGGGAAGTTTAAGGTCTATAATCAGTTAAAGAATAGTTTATGAATATAAAAATTAACAATCTTTTTGAAACCATGATTAAATACCAAGCTTGATAAATTGTACAGTACTAGTATTAACACAAGAAAATTGTTTGGAGAATAATGAAGAATTTTGACTTTGATTACTGTCTCGAAATATTGAGAACTATGTTTAAAATTCAAAGTTGTTCAAACCCGCCTGAATATCTTTGTTAAACACTCAACTACTGGCAGATTGAAAAGAAACATCCATAATTTGTTTACATTTTTTAAAAATATTTCTAGTATGAATCAAAGATGAAGTTTTTAAAAATTAACATCAAGAGTTAGATATATACTAATAATGAATAAGTTTTAGTAAATATTTTACCTTTTCTGCATTGGATATCAACATTCTATCCCAAGAGTTAACTTGTGCCACTTGATTCATGAAAACTTTTTCTTGTTCTTCTAATTCTAGTGTCCATTTATTAATGTTCTCTTCGAGCTGGCAAAAATTTAATGACGAATTCTGACCAGTTGAGGAGTTTGTAACTCTATGAAAATAACAAACGTTTACAATAATGGAATACTTAGAATGATTTTGATTTTCAATAACTTTGGCTAAGTAATACTATAACAAATTTTCCCATGTCTATTTTTGTAAATAATATTCTGTATAATTAAACTGAGTGTTCAAAATCAACCTCATGAATACTATCTGTGGAGCTATATATATTAAGTAAATCACATTAAGCCTCTTTACAAATCATATAATCATATTAATTTTTTTTGTGGTAACCTCACTAAAAGTTTATGTTTTTAGCTGAAAAATGTTGAAAGGGAAATAAAAGGCTTTCTTTAATTGAAATGTCTATAAAACTTCGACACGGATATCTTCATGTATAACAATTAGAAAATTCTAAATTAATTATAATGTACTACACAGTACAATGCAAGTTCAAAATCCTGAGTAACCATAGTGTTTTGTGAAAAGTAATTATACATACACTGTCGAAGTAGCCAAAGCTATCTGTGCTGCCGAAGTTGTGGCTGGTGTTAGAGTAGCTGCAGTAGTAGTTGCTGGACTAGTAGTGCTGGTCAACAAAGGGAATCCAGTAGTTGAAAGACCAAAGCCACTTTGCAAACCAGTTCCAGTTGATGGAACAGCAAAACTTGTGCTACCAGTTGTTGCAGTCGGTTGTACCAAAGAAAATCCAGCTGAGTAAAAAAGCACGAATAATAAATTATTTGAAGAAATCTGTTATAGTAGCAAAAAGTGCTTTATTAAACAAGTGTATGTAAAGGATACCTAAGTCTGGAGGGTTTATTTATAACATTTCTACGTATAACTTACATTTATCAACTTCAAGGAACTGTTATTTATATCAGATTGTGAGTACATTATTGGCGCTATTACTTACAAGTTGTTGCAGTTGATACAGTAGCTGTAAAGCCAGCCGTCGTTTTAGTGGCACTCGTAACAAATGAAAAACTCATTTTTTTTCCAGAGAAAATAAGCTGAATTTACGACTGCAATAAATGATTCACGATAATTTGACAATTCACCATTTAAGATAGCTCATATTTTGCGCACGGTGAAGTCAGAATCCGTTTTGAAAGATAGTCTAAATCAGCGATGAATAGTAAGTTCAAGTTCATATCATCTCTGTTCACGATAAGTATCGATAGAAACTGAAATGATCTTTATACTGGATATATATTATATTTGGCAAGTTTTGTAATACTGTCTTACGTTATTTTTTGTAGAAACATTACGCGATCGATTTAGAAATTAAGAAGAATATTAAGTATTTAAGTACCTTATGGTATATGGAAAATTTGAATAATTAAAATAATTTTAAAGGAAACAGATTGAGAGCGTAACTTTTGTTATTATCAAATAAAGCGCTCTTAGATAATTTATATTATATTGCAACAAAAAATATGTTTGAAAAATGAACCTTGCAGCGTGTGGCGATTGTTTAGTATTAGAAAAATCGTTATCTTCAGTTGCTATACAAGAAAGGAACAAGGCTTCCAAACGTTGTGTATTATTTACGTCATCACTTATTTTGCCTGTATTTGGCTATTTTTATTAATTTTCAAAACAGACGTAAATTTTTCATTTTAATTTGCAGGTCCCGTAGGTCATTTAAGTACCCTCTACGATTTTACTTTACCGTAATTTAATGGTGTTTATACTTATATTAAATTCATTTGTTTTGTTCGAATCTCGTAATATATATTTTTCATCAAGGCGCAACCAACAGATATTATGTCTCTATTATTTACTTGCTTTAAATGACTTGACAATATGCAAACATCAAAAATAATAATTATCTGTTCACTCATCTATCAAAATTAAAGCGTCTGAATTTATATATGAAAAAACGGATTCATGTTTAACCAATGGATGGTGAAGTTTTATATTATCGACACAAAACAAAATCAACATTGCATATTACAATCTTGTTTGTGAAATGATAAGTAACGTCGTTGATATAATTTAGCTGTTCATTCAGAACAGTCTCTGTATTTAATATAAGCTTGGGTTTTGTTCAAATTATTTTATATTTCTTGGAAGTTAACTGGTGTAATCTTACAGTGCAACTTATAACAGGAATGTTGTTACTTGTAATAATACAAATAAATAATTTAATTTGGTTAAAAAGCCACATTATTTACACAAAGCTGCTTTAAATATTTTTGACAGACTTTCAATCTTTTAAACTTTTCAATGTTAAGACTTGTACCTTTAAGTAATGAGTAGCGTTCTTCTCTCCTTGTTACCCACAAATGATTTAATACATTTGTACAGAAGTATCAATAAAATTAATTTGAATTTATATTTTTATATTGCAGATGCACTGCATTATCAAACTTATACTGGTTTAACCGACTTTAATTCACAATAAAAATTCCTGAAGACTTAAAGTGATTCCTCCAATATTCCCAACTATAATTTATTATATTTAAATCCAAAATTTAATAGAGATGGAACAAACCCTTGTCCCATGATTAAATCCACAATTATATGCTATGGTTAGATATGGAGGGCCGGGAGAAGGAGAACTAAACTGTGCACATGTAGCTAAAATATTATTACACAACTTTTTATTTATAAAAATTCCAGTTATAATACAGTTTTAGTTCTCTTAAAAAAAAAGACACTGCTATATACAAATTGTTAACATATTCTCAAGAGTGACAGAATACACCACTTTTACAATCACTAAAATTGAGAAAATGAAAATTGTATAAAACACATGATAAATCCAAATGAATATGTACAAAAAATGATAAATTTTACACTTAAGTTCATTACAATCTTTGTACTCTTCTATTTCATTTAAAATAAATATTTATTTAAACAGACACACAACAAAAATTTAGTGTCAGTGAACACAAAATCAGAAGTTCATTGCTCAAATTATTCTTCAAATTTAATTAATACTGAATAATTTAAATAAATTGCACTTATGAATGTAAACTATAAGATATAGTTACATACAGTTTTTTGAAGGACCATAACATTTCTGGAGAAAATGTGCTATGATAGGCATTTCTTCAAACTGTAATTTTCTTCTTGCTGTAAAATAAGCAAAATGTTAACACAGGCATGTGCAAAAGTTACACTTAATTTTTTTTTGTAATTGAAGCTGTATATATATATTGTAATGCATTTAATATAATGCATTGGATTAAAAACAGCGCACATGTCGTAAAGAGAATGCGAGGGAAAAGTGATTGCGGGTCCTGTCACGAGGTGACAAGACGGAGCGGTAAGACATTTATCTAGGATGAGTGCTGGTGAGCGGCAGAGAGGAAGCCGTAATTTGTAGGGACAGTGTGACGGTGCGGCAATTAGGTCTAAAGAGTAATTGCGGATCCAGTAACTTATTGATTTGGGGAGCGGCGTGGCGAATTCATAACGCAAAACGTGGGCGAGCAGATGGTCCCAAAGTGGTTATGTTAGAGCAGGCTATTGTAACTGACGAATGACCTGACAAGTGGCGTATTTGCTTGGGACTTGCAAGAAAAGATTTTGTGCGAGCCGGGTGAGGCCGACGAGTCCTGAGTAATTGCGGGGGCGAAATAACTACAGCTGCGAGGAAGTAAAATCTCCGAGTAATGGAGAGATGTCAAGTGGCGCAATTACTTGGGATGATGAGGGTCCAAAGTGATTTGGGGTCCAGGCACTTGTTGACTTAGGATCTGGAGAAATTAGTATCGTGCACTTGTGAGGGGAGAGGTCCAAAGACAAATTGGACCTGTCGCGATTGTCGGGTTTCGGACAAAAGATAGCAGCCGCCGGAAGGACTCCAGCGGCCAGGACGTAAATTTCAGTAATGGGATTCTGTCACCGCGCCGTTGCGATGAAATTTTGCATCAAGAGAAAAACAAGGAGGCTAGTGGTATATATAGGGGAAATAACCTATTGTGTAGACAGTTGGAGTTAGCGTGGGAGAGAGGTGCAGGACGCATCGAAGAGACAGTGGGAGTTAGCGCGGGAGAGGAACGAGAGACAGTCAGTGACAGTGGGAGTTAGCGCGGGAGAGGAACGAGAGACAGTCAGTGACAGTAGGAGAGGGGTTCGGTGAACCTCGACAGTTAACAGTTAGCGTAGGAGAGGGGTTCGGTGAACCTCGACAGTTAACAGTTAGCGTAGGAGAGGGGTTCGGTGAACCTCGACAGTTAACAGTTAGCGTAGGAGAGGGGTTTGGTGAACCTCGACAGTTAACAGTTAGCGTAGGAGAGGGGTTCGGTGAACCTCGACAGTTAACAGTTAGCGTAGGAGAGGGGTTCGGTGAACCTCGACAGTTAACAGTTAGCGTAGGAGAGGGGTTCGGTGAACCTCGACAGTTAACAGTTAGCGTAGGAGAGGGGTTCGGTGAACCTCGACAGTTAACAGTTAGCGTGGGAGAGAGGTGCAGGACGCATCGAAGAGTCAGCATCAGTCAGCAAAACTATAACAGCTATAAACATTTTTAACATACAGAAGCTCTATCTGTATGAGTAGGAGAATTTGACCTGCCTTCGATGGTAGGCGACCTGGATGCAGCAAACGACGTCAAGGAGTGTCACGGCGAACACCTGGGATATTTCACTGGATATGGAGAACCAAATATCGGCGAACCAGTGATATTGTGTTAGTCAGTGAGTGAATGTCAAGGCTATAAAGTGCGTGTCTAAAGAACGAGTCGAAGCAAACCTGAGAAACCGTAAGTTGGAATGTATAATATTAACAGATGTAAACGTTATTAAAGGATAACAGTCAGATGTCGTTCTCTTCTTTTGATAATAAAGTTAGAAGCAATCTATAGGCTAAGTTCATTAATAAATTTAGTAGATACTTTTGTTTAATTTAAAACATAAATGTTGGGTCTTTTTAATAGTGCGATTCTGTCCATTGTCAAACCCAGTAGAGACCCATGAGAGCAAGAGTTCTTATTATAATAGTAAAATATTAAATTCAATTGTAATTTCTGATGAAGTTTAATAAATTTGTTTGTTAAAATCAAAATCATATTTTTTTTATATATACCCTGTGTGGTTATTAATATATATATATATATATATATATTATAATAGTAAGGATATGACACTGTCAAACATAATTGTGATATTGGTATGGAAAGAAAAGAGAGATAGCTTGCGCTTAACCTGAAAGTGAAGTACAGTGTAGCCATAGGGAACCAAAAATAGTTCTTCAAATTTTGAAAATTTGTAGTTCCACCTATGCCAGACTGGACCAACTACTGATTTCAGGTAGGTTTGCATCACTGTCTCTCTTGGGTTTTGGATACGTTGACAGTGCTGCAGTGATTAGCAATACGTTGAGGGAGGAGTCTTTTGGTTTGGCCAATACAGAAAGCTTCACTTACACTGGACTGCAATCCAATCTACACCTTGAAAAAATCCTTCCCACTATACTCCCCACCTGGCCAAGAGTTGACTTCAGACACCCTCCCAATATCCACAATATCCTTGTCCACCCTTGCAGGCAACACCCTAAGACTCATCTGCTGAAACCCGGTTACCAACTTGTGGGAGGAACTGATGTCTGTCTGTCCCATCCTCCAGCCTATTAAAATCCTCCAAAATCCTACACAAATAGCCACCTATAAAAAGCAAAGAAAACCTTACCTGCCTCTCCTCTCATATTATCTATCAAATTAATTGCTGTCCTGCTTTCTATTTTCTAAATTTTGGCCAAATGTGTTAATTTCAGGAACTTTTGTAAATTTAGTTTCTTAGACATAAAGCTATATATAAGTAGTACAAATGAGAGTGTGCATCCAATAGCAACAATCCAGAATTGAGGAGCCATGTGTCTGAGCCTTTGGGCATTCTCTGTATAAACCCCTTTTGTAAATTAAATTGTATTTCAAATGTTAATTTATTGTCTCCTTTAATTAATACTTTAAATGATCAAAGCTGTGTAAACCACATAAGTATTAAGTATATCTGTAAAAATTTATAAAACAACTTTTGAACCATATATAAAATGCTTACTCTAGACACAGACCCTTACATACACCTTTAGGACCTTCGGACAGTCAAACTTTTGTTATGATATATGTAACGTAAATTGATATACATAAATTTAAAATATGATATTAACATAATAAAATCAGCATAAATAATAATTATATTACCAGAAATAGTTTTCAGTTTGTGGGGCCCTCATGACACCAACACCACCTCCTAACCGACGGTAATTCATTGCACCACACAATCTCCACTGGTTTTGTTCTGTGTCATAAACCTCTATTGTTTTAAGGTATGCTGTGCCATCAAATCCACCAACAGCATAGAGTTGTCCATTTACAACAGCCAGGCCAACCTAGTCAATAAATAAGAAATAGATAATTTGATATGAGAATAAGTGGTAGAAATAATTGAGGATTGAAGGATTTTCCAGTGTAACTGTTGTAGAAAGAGTCCTCAGGTTTCCACAAGAGTGCAACAGTCATTAAAATGTGTTAATTCCAACTGTAACCAGGTAGAAACCCAAGAACTCTTTCTACAGTAGAAATAATTATTGTTTTGATGTCATATTCTTAAGTTTAATGTTGCCTTGTTATATCAAACACTGTGATGTGAGCATTATTTTAGTTAGTGCAATTACAGCAGTATTGAAAAGATTAATCTCACCCCACTTCTTCTTGATGTCATTGCAACAATAGGACTCCAAGTGTTAGAATGAGGATTATATCGCTCAGCACTTGACAATTCCATACAGTCATCTCTACCACCAACAGCATAAATTAAATTATTAAACACAGCACAACCCAAGTGTTTTCTTCTAGTTGACATAGGAGATACAGGGGACCACTTGTTTTGCCGGGGATCATATCGCTCCACTGAAATATAAAATATATCCATCACATTTATTGTCATCAATAAAAATAACAACCCAAACAGTTGAATGTAGGATTTATATTGAGGGCAAAACAGTTTTACATAAGCTAATTAATTAGGGCCTCTATTTAAGACGAGTTTCAATTTTCTTTAGTACAATGGTATCTTGGTTAACAATCATTCCACGATTGACATTGTTACCCAAGACACTATTCCCTGTAAGACCTAACTGAACACTCAATTAATTTGTGCTGGCTCCTCCCCACAAGTCATTGTCTGGTGTATTCATAGAGAAGTGTAGGTTACCCCCACCTCCGCCACCTGACACTTTGCTAGAAGACGTGAACATCTTTGAGTTTATGTGCGTAATCTTTTCACTCTGTTAGAAGCCTGAAAATATTTTGTTCATTCATTACAATGCATTTTTTAAAGCATGTGGTGTTATTCACAAGATTATTTCATACTGCTTGCGATTAAATAAGTATGTAGTTATCTAAGGCCATCATTAATCAAGATATCACTGTATCACTTTAACAAATTATAAAGATTTTTTTCTCTAGTTTTTACCTGTATTTAAAGGGCATTGGCCATCAGAACCTCCAATAGCATATAAGTAGCCTCCTAGTACAGCTACTGCAACTCCAAGACGTCTTGTAGTCATGGGAGCAACTTTACTCCATTTATTCTCTTTAGGATCATACCTAAACAAAAAAAAAATTATGAAGAAAATCTTTAAAGATCAATTATACAGAGAAAAAAATAAAATTCAAAAAATTATATCTGGAATGCTTTTCTGGTAGTTTTTTCCCACAGCTCATTGTTTATTTGTTTAATTTTTTTTATTTTTTTAGGTTAATAACTTCCTAGAATTAGGCAATATGTGAACTAGAACAATTTTACAGTCGATATTTAATCCAAAGATACCATAATAATGGATAAGGAATTTTCATTATATTTATATTTTATCTTTATAAACATATGAAACAAGATGTTTGAATTTGCTACATATTTTTGAGCACAATGCTCAAATATTTAAATTATATTAATGGGAAAAAAAGGTGAAATATGATTTTTAATACCGCTCAACATGATTAAGGCACTGAACTCCATCTTGTCCTCCTACAGCATATAAAAATCCATCTAAGACAGCAACCCCAACACTGGTTCGGCATGAAGTGGTTGGTGCAACATCACATGACCACTGATTAGTTTGTGGGTCATATCTGAAATATAATAAAGTACAATATAATTATGCATGCCATAAATGCCTTGATAGATTTTTTATATATTCAAATCTAAATACTTAATATATATTAAAAATAACATAAATAAAAACTACAACAAAGTTTCAGACTGGAAGATTATAATTTTTTTGTATAAAATGTAAATTAACAATATTTGAAAAGTTAACATCAACAAATTATTGCATTATTCACATCAAGTTCATACAATAAATAAGAGAAGCAGTTTTAAATTGTAACGTGTCTTATTTTCATAAAATTAATTTAAAAATCTGTTTGTTTTGACCAGAGTAGACAGTTCTTCCAAAAACTGTCTTCTGACCCAAACATACCAAAATTATGAAATAATATTAGAATCAAAAGTGGATTTGTGAAAAATTATCATTAACCAATTCAAATAGTTTTGTAAGTTTTAACCTTACCTCTCTATGCTGTTTAAGTATGATTGACCATCATGACCACCAACTGCATAAAGCAGATCATTCAGCACTGCAACACCTACACCACATCTTCTCTTACTCATGGGTGCAACCATCTTCCAATCTGCTGACTGAGGATCAAATCTCTCTACTGAGGCAATTGCATCACCACTACACCATCCTCCAACTGAATATATATTTTAAATGTGCATTTTTATGAATAGTTTAATTTTTATTTATACAGTGCAGTTATATACAAAGATGTTTATATAAAATACCATACCAGCAAACAAAACTTCGCCACGACGTGTAGGTTTCCTTGGTCGTGTTCTTGGTCCTTGCATTAATGGTCTCTCTTGAGGCAGTAACAAGTAATTTTTTGCTTCATCTACTAAATCACGGCATGCTTCATCACTTCTTACTAGTAAATCAGATCCTACAGTGCCGACAAGAAACTTTGGGCTTAGAAGGGGAAGCCTCACATGTTGCAGGACCTTGTGCAGCAAATTCACAATTAATTATATTGATATGGCACTAATGAAAACAATAAAATATTAAAATTATGTTATTCTTTTAATTCTTAGCATTACAATTAAATTTTTATTATAATATGTATAATATAGATGATTCAGCATTATTCACCACAAAGAGCAATGTAGGTAACTATGATGTTTCTCTTTTAGGCATGAAATATATGAGCTGACAATAGTCAGAGCAAAGTTATTAGTTTGCTTGTTCTCCTTTTCATCAAATCTAAGTAACATGTCAAACAATGGATTCTGTAAAAGCACAGCTACGAGTATTGTAGCCCAGCAAATGCAAAATATGGTGTCATATTTGAAATTGCAAATCAAATCTAAAAAAAAAGAATTTGTACATAAATTAACTGAAAAGCAACTTCAATATCAAGTGAAACATACTTGTGCTAAATGTTGTCTTCTTTCAGAGACATTGTATTTGACCCAAGACATAACAGCGCTAAAAACCTGCTCTTCAGACCTTACATTTAACTCATCGCTTGATATGATGTCTACAAGTTGGCTCACTGGCAGCAATAAGAATTCTTCACTCTCCATAACCTATGCAAACACACAATTACCATCATAAAAATTAGACAAATATTAAATTCATACTTAAAAGTTATTTTATATTTCAAATTATCTGGATGCTATCAGAAAGAAATTACCTCCTGAAAATTGTGCTGTGTAAATTTGTCAGCTATTCGTAAAAGTTCCCTGCATGAATGTGTATCAGCAAATGCTCTTATTCCTAAACAATTGGATGGATCAAGTTGCCTCTTTAAAAATTCACAACATATATCTTGAATTTCTGCAAGTTGCAGTAGACAAGCTGTAACATACAACACTGATAGAATTTTAAAAATTCATACAGAAGTGATAATTAGATTTTTGACCAGGATATTATTTTATACTGAATTAACAGTATAAAACTCACCAGCAGGAAGAAGTGTCTGCACATTTCCTTCTTCTACGACTATATGTGATGTATAGCAAAAGTCAATTAATAATTCCATTGCAACTTCATCAATATCGCGAATAGTGACTTCAGTTTGCCTAGATTCAGCCAATTCACCAGTGAACATGGCTCGAAAATAAGGACTACATGCTGAGAGTATAACTCTGTGGAGAAAAAACAACAAAAGTGACATTATAATCTGCAAATTGAAATTCTGTTATACAGGAAGTTTCAGAATTCCTATTACAAACTTCTAGGGGCAGTAGAGGGGACTTAGTAGATTAAGTTTAGATAAGAAATCCATGACGGGAAATGTACCATGCCATTTTTTGAGTACTTTGTCTTCAAAGTTGAGAGTGTTGCGCATCCATGGAGCACCACAGACAGCCCTCTTAGCTTTGAATGTATCTGTTCCTTGCAACCATTGTTTTATTCTGATAAAAATAGTTTGTGATGGAATGAGGCAATGCAGAAAATGTTCACGTTACATGCATTGTGAAGCTTGACCACTACATCCAGCTTCGCTGTACATTATCAACATCTTCAAACATGTATTATACCATCCTATACTGTTCTATGACAGAATGAACTCGTGTATACACCAACTCATTAGAACCGATTGTAAAAACAAGACACACAATATCAGCAGTCACCCCCAACCCATTTTGTTTGCAAAACGTGAAGCGACTTATTTTGCATCCAAATGATGCATTTCCAGATATGTATTCCTTATCAAAACTTTATCGATTAAGTCCCCTCTACACCCCTAGAAGTCTGTAAAAGGAATTTATAAACATCCTATATAATGTGCTTCGCATTATTATAAAATGAGAAACAGGTTGAGTTGGGAGACTCCAGTACCAGTGACACTATATATATTGTAACATATCAAAGGAATTGTCCATTGACATAGAAGTAATTTTGTGTGTGTGTGTGTGTATTGTTGAGACAGGAAAGGTTTATTGGCTGTGCCTTGAAGAAGCAGTTCCACATCTAGAGCCGCCAGGGACGGACACACTATACAAGTTTAGAAAAGCCACATGTTGATTAATTCAAACAACACCAGAGGAATCAGTCACTGTTTCATGATAGTTGAATAAAATATTAAAAATCATTCGTTTGGTTATTATTTGGAAAAAATAACCTGCCGCTCATATATATATATAAAACACATTTGGATATGAAAGAGGTTCAAATTTTCGGTGATCATCAGGATAATAAATCTGAACTGTGGGCTGATGAAAGGTCATCAGGTCATCGAAAATATGATTCTTATTTTTGCACAGATCAACTGGACCAACTGTTAATTTCAGGTAAGTAGATTACAGTCTCTCTTTCTCTTTCCCATCCAAATGCATATACATATTCGTGCCCGGCCAGCAAGCAGTTCTGACTTTCCTTTCTAACAAATGGAGCTCAGGCCCTCAAAAATTTGAACTTCCACCTATGTCAGACTAGACCTACTACTGATTTCTGGTAAATCGGCATCACTGTCTCTCTTTCCTATCCAAATGTGTTATTTAATTTGACCTCTTCACATTTTCCTTAAGTGTTTTATATATATATGCTTCCTCATTACCCAAGATCCAAAATATATATATAAGCTTCCTCATTACCCAACATCCAATATATATATATATATATATGTTCATAACTAAAACATGAGAGAAACTCAAGCCATTAAGGTAACCAACCTGTGAGCAAGAATTTTGCGAGTTCCAACATTGAGAACTACATCACATAATTCTCGATGTCTTCGTAGTACATTTAGTTCTGTTAAGGTCCCACGAGGATGTTTTTCTGAAGTGTGTGCAAGTCTAGCTGGTGAGGGGGGCCGATCCCCTATGACCATCTCCCCCATCCTGCCACGGGGGTGTTGGGCCAAGTGCAGGCGAAGGGGAGGGGCGGCCCAACCCCACACTGAGTCAATCTAAAACCAACATGAAAACAAATTATTCATATAAGAAATGCATGTCAACCAGTGTGTTAGCAGCATAATTAACTTTTTGATAAAAAAAAGTAAACATGTGAAGTTATTCAATACAATTTTTTTAGAGTAACAGGCTACATGAGGGTAATCCATGTGGAGGCAAATCTCCTTTAATAGCACAGAAAAGGATTTGAAAGGAGGAGGCCAAAACTATCTTGATTTATGTAATGATAAATGAACTTATATTTAAATAGAGATTAATTGATTTGCAAATTATATTAATTTCTTTGACTCATATAGGCTGTCAGATTTTTAACACGCAGTACACAATAACTCACTAAGGGTAGAGTAAAACATTCAATGATTTTTCCAACCTTCAGTTTCTTATATTGCGAGTTCATATAAATTTAATTCGATGTTTCATTTTACTTTGAACATGTGTTAAGTTAATATGAGTGACAGGTGACTGACAAGTCACGTGGAAATCGTGATGTAACTAAACAAATTTTCTGAAAGTAAACTGATCATACATGGAATGAGAAATCCATTTGCGTCATGATACACAATTTAAATTTGTACTATAGAAAGGAGTTAACATGGCATCCAGCTAACAGTACACCTTTTAATATAAAACTACGTATTAGATTGTTAACATCAAATGTTTAAATACCTTTGATATTTAATTAACCACTTTAAAAAATTACACAGTCCTAGCGTAATTCTCTGTGAGACGCTTTTTTCAAGTTATAGACCGAAGTCGACCACAACGTCATATTCAAACACAATCATACTTGAAAATAATAAACTCCTTCGTGTAAACAAACCAAACATTTCATAAGTCACAAAAGTCAAGTCGACACTAATATTTTAGTTCCCAGTACAGTGTTGCCAGATTCCGTACAATAAGTCTAAACGGGTAGTACATCGAATAAAAATATATGAAAAAACATCTTGATTTGTTTTAAGAAATCAAACGGAATCATAAGTAATTTGATGAAGATGAGAGATAATGTACTTAAAGACAACGATTTGCTAGTACCAGCATTTAACTATTAGGTACATTATTTGCACAGATAATGTAATGCAGTAAAAATCGCAACTATGACAATCCTACTATTTTGCTACAGCACTTGAAAGCTACGAGGAAAGTATTTTAATTATTAATGTAAGCCAAATTGTGACCCAGGGAATTGCATATTCAGTAAAGCTGGATAATTACGAGAGTTAATAATAATTTTTATTGTAAAATGCAAATGAATACACTTTTAAATAAATTAATCTTATCTAGGCATTTTGCTAGAAATTATCGAAGTGTATTCATCTAAAAATTAGAAAATGAGTTTAGCATACTTTCATTGCTTATTAGCGAACGTTATACGTTTCTAGTATAATCCTTATTTAAAAAAAAGTTGTTGTATTTATGTGTCAATATTCTTGAATATTTTCACATAAATACAACCATTTTTTGATACCCTTTCATGTTAGTACACATAATCATTCATGTAATTTGTGATAAGTGAGTCATCTATACACAACTCATTCCAATAAACAGAATTTTAATATAAGAAACTAATAAAACTAATGGGAATAAGGGAAAACACAGTCGATTACATAGAAAGAAGTATATTTTAAGTTAATTCTATATTTATTAAATAAGATTCTACATAACACTGATCAGTTAAAAGTTGATGATACGATAAAATAATATATATATCAATAATATGCATTCGAAGGCCAGTAATTTTATTTGTTGGGTATATTAAATAAGTGGTTTACTTTTGGTAACAATTTCCATACATTTCAAAATCCATTCCAAATCTTTGAAGTCTAGATTCCCGATATGTTTTGTGGAACATGACTCATATATATATGTAAAAAAATATACATTGGGTAAATTGTAAGCCAAATGAATAATAGGATTTTAAATTAACATATAAAACGTCTGTATCTGAAAAGGAAGTGACGTCATTCACATCATCTGTTTTGGTATAGAAACGTAGCGAAAAGGATTCCTTCTTATCATAAGTATCTTTGTCACAAGTGTCAGACGTATTGTTTATTGTATAATATTAGAATCAGGCGATCAAAATGGTTAGGATCTATTCCAAAAATTATTTTGATAATCCGTGTACAACTTTTATTAAAATTGAAAATGTTTAGTCTTTTGCAGAAAAGATCGGAGCTATAATGCAAAGGCCGGGGCAAGATCCAGTTGCTAAGGACGATGTCCCTTGGTGGATGAAATATGCTGGTCGCGGATTAGGAACTGTTGGAAGCATAAGTAATTATTTCACATACAATTAGAATATGTGTTACTCTGCAGCATTTGTTAATTATTTTTTTCTTAGTTGCCATTATTCTTGGATTATGGAATTGTTTCGGACTCATCATGGCAGATGTTTCATGTCTTATCAGTGGAATGTGGCAGATGTAAGTCAAACCTTCAATATTTGATGTATTTAGAACTGTATTACCAAGCACAGACGTGGGTAAATTAAATGAGAGAGCGTTTCTCGAAAATTTCATGATTCATAATGAATAGAAGTATTTTAAATGTAGCACTTACTGTATAAATTGGAAACCTAAGTAGACTTATATATTTGTTTACCATTTCAGAGATATTTAATCGGTCAATTAGAGATTTAATGAATAAGAAAGATAGCCAATTCAGACAAAAAAGTGAACATATAAATATCACAGAATGTTTCTGGGATCCTTGTGCTGTTCGTCAGGTGTGAAGAAGAGCCTAGACGAACACACAGAACATAATTATACGAGTTTTCTCAACTCACAATTTGTGTTGCTCTAGGCTCTTCTTCTTACCTGATGAAAGGGACAAGGATCCCAGAAATGTTGTGTTGTATTTATATTATCACATTTATGTCTGAATTGGTTATCTTTCTTATTCATTATTTTCATTCAGATGTAAATTTTCCATTTAAATAAGAGATTTAGATATATTCTGAGTGCATATTTTTATTCAATTTTATCTTGTTTTTTTTTTTACACTGCTGGTTCTGAAATCTTAATATAGTTTGAGTAATAATGTATTTTGGGGGTTGTATATAGTTTGCTGGAATTATAAACTGCAACATAAATTTTATTACTGTCTTTAACATTATCAGAATTGCTTGGATTATTTTCTCTGGAGTACACACATATTTTATATTTAAGCAACCAAAGTTGATAAAACATTGTTAAATGTAATTGACAGCTACAAGAAAGAAAGTGAGAGATAAAATAGATAGATTACCTGCAATTGAGAGCTGGTTTTGCCATGCTTGATGTGAAACTTAAAATTTGGAGATACGCTAGCCTTCTAACTTCAGGTCAAACATTGAATATTTATTTTGATATATTATGAAACAGTAAATTATTAACGTAACATATAAACTTAAAGTTTAGTGGTTAGTTGGTATCACAATAATACAGTTTTAAAATATACAGATTTTTTGATAAAGATTCTGTAAAGAATCTTAACGTTTTGGGACATATGTTACATATTTTGTGTGTTTTGGTCAGAGTAGTGTAATATATATATTGGGTTTCAGAAAAGCAGGTTCCATATTTTATTCGACCAACGAAATAAATAGTAAGTTAATGGTAATGCATACTGTTTATATAAAGAATTAGCCGTTTAAGAGACGTCAAGGTGATAAAAGACATTTTATATTTTTGCACTAATTCTGCTAAAATAATTTGTGGTGTTATTTCACATTTTCATTCTTCAGTAGATTTGTCTTTTGAAAGTATAAGTTCTAAATTTGTGTGTGTTATAGACTTTGTACCAACTGTGATTTATGTTACTTGTAACAGAAAATATTTTTGGTATGATCTTATTCAAGTAGATTATTTATAACTGTTTATTTTGGTTTTAAAATTTGATTTTGTATTAGTATTACTTGATTCATTTTAAAGATCTATGTTCAGAAATTCATGAAATATAACAAAGCAATTTACTATAGAAAAGTTTTGCATCTAACAATATATTTTTTAATATTAATGAAAATTTCATTGCAGGGTTGCTGGATTTGTCGTTATTGTTGTTGAGGCTCCATGCTGTTGTATGTTTGTAGATTTTGTCCAAAATATTAGTGATTGGGTTGAAAAGAGACCTTATTGGAATAGAGGAGCTTTCTATGTCGTGTACGTATCCACTAAAGCGCCTACCAATAAGAGTTGTAACTTTAAAACATGATGCAATGAAACTGACATTTAATAATAAATATTTATTTACTACATATTAAAAGCAATATTTAAAATTGTGATCTATATATAGTTTAAATTATGAAAGAATTAAAAGAATTTTTTTTTGGTCAAGATAAATGACATAATTAAGAAACTAGAATCATTTTATATATTTAAATTCTTTAGTTATATTATTTATTTTCTTTATCAATAGCCTTTCTTTCTAAACAACAATATTTATACTTATTATGATGACAGGACTACTTAATACACAGATTTATTGTGAAATTAAGAGTATATACATACTTTTTAAATTACAGAATTGCATTACCAGCTGTATTCATATGTGCAAATTTCCCAAGCATTATTGGAAGTGGATTCATTTTCACTACAGGAGTAATATATGGCCTAATGGCCCTTGGAAAAAAGTGAGTGCTATTTCTTTTTTATGTTCTTTCTGGTTCAGTGAACATTGCCTTTGTTAATTATATTTTCAATTATATGAATTTTTACATTTTGGTGTGGTTTTACTAAATACTTCATGTTCTATGTAATTTTATGATATGCATGAGTTGAATATTAAGCATATACAGATTATTGTAAGATACATTTGCAGAAATAATATGTGAGACATAAGTAAGAAGCATTACAACATTGTTAATTTAATTTGTATGGAAAGGAATAAGAGAGAGAGTGTAAGTGCCTTACCTGAAATTGAGGTCTGATGTTGCCACTTTGGACAAAAGAAAGTTCTTCATATTTTTTGTAATTGTTAACCACCTGCTTCTGTAGAAAAACATCCTGCGTGCCACTGCATGGCACTGAATACATAATTTTTGATATCACTGTGATTAACAGTGACTTCCAAAATTGTTCAAATCTTAATGTTAATGATAAATATTACAAATGACAAAGTTGAATTATGTTTGATCTTCTTAAAGGTGCGGGGAAAATTTCATTCTCTCTTAAGATACCATGAGCATTTTTTTTTACCAAGTAGCAGCTGAGAAGTGTCTCTTGTTTAGTTTAAATGTGTTGCAGTTTGAAGCAAGTTTTATCTATAGCAAATGCAGGATAGGCAGTTGATATTCTCCTCATTTTGTACTGATTATTAGAAATCTTTGAAGGATGGGGCTGGCAGTGTTTGTTCCTGTTATATAGAAGACAAACTAGTTGGGGTTGTGTATTATTTTATTCAGTAACCCAATGTACAGGTTTTGTATCCGTACAGCCATGGTTTGTAGTAACTTCCACAAGCTCAGCGATTTTTCTCATACTTTGTGCAGAATCTATTCATTTTTCTTCCAGGATTCTGTAGCACCACATTTCAAATACTGTTACCTCCTTTTTCTTGGTCTTCCCAAGTGTCTAGTTTTAATACCCACTGTCTACAGGAAAACACTCCAGACAAAGGTTCTTACCAGATGTTTTCTGAGGTGTATGTACATCTTCTTGTCAGAGGTGGTCTTTGAATGATTGCTGTGGTTTACAATATATGCCTTCTATGTGCTATTACTGGTGATTCAGCTACTTAGGTAGCCTATCTTCACTCAACAAGTACTACCCCCCTCCCCCTATGTTTTGTCTGCTAACCATCATGATTTATATATTTTTTATTGATCTTCATATTGAAAGAAGTTCTTTCTTTACATGGAGCCATTGAACATTGGAGGAAAGGAGCAATCCTGTCTAACATTATGTCTCATGTGAGCTCCTTGTTGTTCTCTGCATGTCACCATTACTACTTTGTACAAGTTAAAAATTATACTCTTGACCTAATACTTCACTCCAATGACATCCAGCTTTTGGAATAGTATTTGCCAGTCCACCTTGTAAAAAAACTTTTTCTAGATTGACAAGCTAATGAAAGTGTGTTGCCCCTTTAGTCTCTTTTCAAGAATAAATTTTAAGACCAAGTTGTAGGGCAGAGTAAAATTAAATTGTACAACTATTAAGTCTACATATTAAAAAAAAGATCTTCTGACCCTATTTACAAATTGTAACTACTATATAAATAAAAATTATGACTTTTTTTGTGGGCTCAAAATACTGTGCCCCAAAAGTCTTTGTGGATGATGTATACTGTGGGTTTTATAACTCCACTACCCGAGTCCTGTACAATGACCTGGCCAGACCAAACATTAGAATATAAATTACTCAAAATTTTGATGTAATTTAAAATAAAAAAAAACAATTTATTCCACCGATTTACACTACAAAGTATTGCTTCCCTAGTGTATAATCTGTTAAAATCACTTCAGTCCTTTTCTCAATTAATGATAGTTGTTCAAATGCTTGAGGCATGTGTTACGAGGCTAATTTTACATTGTTAACTAAAATCTGTGATTAATTTAATTTATTGCATTTGCTGTATCTGGATTCTTTTTAATTGATGTTCACTTTAACCTAATTATTCACAGCTTATGTCACCCCCACCACCACCACCACCACCACCATCTCCTCGAACATCAAATACATTTTCCTGTTGAATCATTCCACCATTGTTAGGCAAACTATGATGTGAACATCTAATTGTGCCTGATTGTTTTACTTCCTCTGTTTTTTGTGTATTTATAGCTTCATTTCTGGAGTATAGTTTTTGTAAACAATGCGAAGATTATTTAATGTTTCAGCTACATCAGTTGAAGTTTTTATTACAGAAATAATGTGTATTGTGCATCTGTCACTTTAATGAAGAGAGCAAGCATGTTAAATAAATGTAAAATCATATTTTATATTTTTAAAATCAAATTGCACTTTTCTTAAAAATTGTGGATATTGGCAGAGGATCTCGTCAAGACATGGCTGCTATGGCATCACCACCAGCATCTACTCCACAAGCAGATCACAACACTACTTTAATGGAAGATCCTGACATATGGCGTCCCACCTAGGCTCAATAACAATTATTGCAGTACTGTAATTAACTTGAACTAATATTGCAGCATGTTTAGCATGAAAGGCTTGGTCTAATATTTTAATGTTGCAAATTTGGTAGGACAAGGAGAAATAACTTCAACAGTAAAGCTGTGTTAGCACAATACACTTGCATGTTCATATTCAGTTATCATGTCTTTGTGCATTGAGATAAATAACGTGTAATAAAACTGCTCTTAGAACCCTGCTTTCAAGTAATATGTTTCATTTGAGTCATGATTTTTGGCACTCCTTGATTTCTTAATATATGTATGTAGTAACATTATAAGAATGATAAAAAATGAGCTTTGGTATTTGTCACATTAACAATACAGATTTACCTGTAGGGTTTTAATTAATGCAATACCAAAATATACTTGCACCTGCTTATGAAGAAGCTGCCTCTAATAAGATTAGTTTGGTCCCATAGTTGTTATAAAGAATTATTGTTATGTAAGTTTTGGGCAGTGTATTTTAACTGATTTTAACCGCTCACAAGTATTTCTTCCATATATGCATGTATTGGATTTCGTTTGCAGGCTTAGAATTGTAATAAATTTGATAATTTTTGTAGTAGTTTACTGAAGCGTACAACTTTTCTGTATGTCGCAGTATATTAGTTTAAATTTAGTTTTGCATTCACATTGAGCTTATGATATGTTACGTTTGCAGGGCGTCGGCAGAAGAGATGCGCTCAAATGCTGTCTTCGATCAGCAACCTGGGCCTCCTATGGGAAGAACTCTCAACCTTGTTGACAATGCTCAACCAATAAGTGTTACAGCTCCACCAAAGACCCCATTTGAAGTCTGACTTACTGCCTTCGCCAGAGTTTCAATTTAAATAGACATGGGAAAATTGGTGATTTTTAAAAAACAATTGTTATTTATTGTGTTTTTCTGTTTGATGAATGTATACTCAAATATTTTCCCAGTCAAACATGCTTGTTGATAATTTAATGTTAAGTAATTTATTAGGCATTATTATATACACATGAATGGATAGTTGTAAATGTTTAGGTAATTTTAGTGGAGTGCTTGTTGATAATGTAGTGAAATAAATTGAGCAGCAATGTGTATGTGATATTAAACATCTGCAATGTGTCATAAACTTCCTAGTTTATTTTTTTATGTAACTTCTGTTCATGCTGGTGTACAAACATTTTATAATTTCTTTAGGCTCCTTAAAGAAGTGTTAACTAAATGTTGCCAACGTCTTCATTAAAATTTTTACTAATCTTTTGACCTTTAAAGCCTTTTAGACAAAATGTTCCTCTTTGATGATGAGTTATAGCAAGATTGAATGTTGAATAAACTATTCAATTAGTGAATGAGAAAACAAAATGCAAAATATATTTTTAATTTCCAACCTTTTTAAGTGAGGATTTTTAAAATTTGAGGAGATATGTTACTTCAAAGTCCACATATTTTTATTTTAAGTATATTAAAATAGTATATTTAATTATTTTTATTGGGATATTTTATTTTCATGCATGAATTAAAACTACCTGCTCTGATATCAGCTGTATAAAACATTGAAAATTATTTGTAACATTTTGAGTTTACTTTACAGGGTACATTTTGTTTCTTGCATATTTTTTACTCTTATCCCATGTACAATGTTAAACGTGTGTGATTTGTTAATATTTAGGTCGTCTCATTTTGTGTCTTTTAATTAGTTTCTGTTCATAATTGGTAAGTTTATAGAATTTTTTATGATTATATTGGTTTATGCAGTTTATTGGCAGAATTTAGCAATATTGACTATGCAAGTTTTAAATTTTTTGAATTTGTTTTTTGTGTTACTGAAATTATTTAAATTGAAATTAGAGTCTTTCTTTGTTGAGCCTGATTTTATTATGTTTTGACTGTTTGATTAGTTTTTCATTTATGATTTTATTATCTATCTTGATGAATTGGCTTGTGGTTTTGTTAACATGCTAAAGAAATTGTGAAATGTTCTCCCCACAATTCCTCATATTATAAATAATGATAATTTCTGTATGAAATTTTATGTACATTTGTTCTCTTCATATTAGAGATAATGAGAGTCAATTTAAATGTTGTAGAATGATGATGTGTAGAGTAGAACTAAGAATGCAATGTGATTATTTTGGAAAATATGAACTTTAAATTTAATTTTTGTATGGGTATTTATAAATTATGTGCAATCCAAGCATTGTAAATTCATATCACTTGAAAAGTAAGTAGAACACTTTCTAAGTTAAATTATCTACTTCAATTTATCAATGTTTATAATCTATCACAAATGTGACTCATATGTAAATGTACGACATTATAGTGAGTACTGTGACATTCCTTGAAGTAAAAAAATGCTAAACTGTATTAAGTATCTTTACGATATTTATTTTTTCATATAAAATCTGCAGTTGATATTTAACTTTTATTTATTGCATTATTTTAGTTACCAAAAACGTGATTTTAATCATATTTTCAAGACTGAATTATCAGTTTAGTTATTGTAATTTATTATATTGGTTATGTGATATGGTACCAAATATCAATTTCATAAGAAGGTTGAACTCCATTGAATTTAGAGCTTCCAATTGTTTTCAATTTATCATTGTAACAAAAATCACAATTTATGCAATAGTGGGAGACATTACATTGTGTAGGTAGCTAAAATTAAAGTACATTTTATTTGTAATTAAAGTAATTAAGTATTGGTCACTTACATTTTATCTTATTTATTGGATTTTTTGTGATTAAAACTTAAATTAAAGAAATCAAAACCAACATTGCTGTGTGTTTAATAGTACCCTACTTATAATTTATTTTGTACATTTTGTAGGTGTTTAATTTTGTACACATACTTTATATTTGAACTTGGTATTTATGTATATTGTCGCCTCCTGTACTCGGGTAAGGACACCACATTATATTGTGCCATGACAATAATGTCATTCATATACAGTTATTCTGGATGTCTCTAGTGTCATTGGAGTAAGAACCTCCATATGTCATGCTACCACGTCTACAAAATGTGCAGAATTTTACTTTATTCACATGAAGTTGCAACAATATTGCAACAGGGGAGGGAGTTGACGATATTTTAGCCATGTATTTAATGAAAGTATTCCGATGGTATATCAAATTTTGATCCTTTGAATCGGTACAAAATAATCTGGATCTCAACAGTTTTTCTAAAACATTTGAATTATTAAGAGATTACATTGTTGGAAATATTTACATCTTTTAATACATTGTTTCATATACCAGTAAACTATGATCTCTCTTGGCTCATAACCTTGAAATTTATGTATGTTTAGTACAAACAAACTTGTGTAAAGTGTATGCTAGTATCAATAATGAAGCAGGAACTTAAAGAAATTTTGTTCTTGTACTTTTGCATATAGTTATTCAGAGTGTGTTTGGTTTTTGGACTACATAAAACCTGTGCATAGTGGAAGCATAGCTAAATTTAATTAAATATGATTCTGTGACTGGAATTCTACACATCTTTGTATCTAATTTATATCTCAGTCCAAAAGTATGGAAATTCATAGGTAACCTCCTGTGCCCTAATATTTCACAGGAGCTTCTGATCAGTTCTGTTCAACATTTCTGTCAAAACTGTGGAGGATGACAACATGCGAGAAGAATTTCTTAAGGGCACGTTTTCTCTTTAATTTTATCCCGTTATAAATTGTCAGATTGTGATCAGTTTTTACTCCAGATGAAAACAATATCTATATTGTAATATTTTTCACATTTTGGAACTATTCCTGGGTAACAAGTTGTACACAACCTTTGTGGTGAAGGCGTTTCGGATAACGGTTTTTTTTGGTTAAGCCATGAACATCTGATACTATACTATTCAGCATTGTAATTACAATATGTATTTTTTAATTACATTTTTAGGACTATTTTTGGAGCATTTGAATTACTCGTTAAAAAAAACTAATTTTTCATTCCGTACAGTATAATTTTTTGTAATTGCGATTTTCGGAGGCGTTTCGGTTGGATAACCCGGGTTTCGGTTTACCCGAGTTCGTGTAATCGATCCGGTACTCTATTGAAGATTTTTCGAGGAATAGTGTTTCTATTAAAAACAATATAGCAGATTGTATTGACGAGACCTAAACTCAGTAGCTTAGTAGTAAGATAGTAAAGAATGAGATTCAATGAACAAATATTTGCATAATAATTTATCCGTGTAAATACGAAACAGTTGAAAGGAAACTTGTTTGCAAGTTTCGTAAGTTTTCTACGTCAGCAGGGCGGATTTGTAAAAGCGGATCTTAAAACTAGCTCATAACTCATATGTAATTTGAAAATATATGATAGTTGTAGCAACAAAAGACAGACAAAAGAACTTTCCACAAATCCTGTAAATACAGACGTGACTCAGTGCCCCTGACGTAAGACTGGCTGCATTCAGTATTGCCGAAAGGGGCGCCCATATAAATACTATTTTGTAAGAACCTTGGAGACTGTTAGGTTTAAAATCTGTTTAAAGTAAGGAAAGCTCTGATACACAGTCCTAAAATTTTTTTTAATTTTTTAATTTAACTGAATATTAATAATTACATAAAATTTTGGAGGACTTTGTATGAGGGTTTTCAACTATTTTTGAAAATTGAGCATTTTTTCTTCCAAATATTAATAATTATAATTGTCAAAAGGCTCAGATTATTTTAATATTTGTCTCAATGGTGGCATTTCTTAACTAGTTTCGTGTATTAGTCGTTTTGTATAACAGTACTGCCCTTTAAATAATATTACATTAATTCTTGAATTTCTAACAAATCGCTGTTTATAAAAAAATGGAGGTATAACTGGAATTATAATTAAGTATACTTTGTTCTTTTACCAGGACAGGAACTGACAGTTGAATCATTCATAAATATAGCAATGAAACGTAATTTTCCATAACAAACCATTTCTAGTCTAAAAAAAATTAACTATTCGAATGAGGTTTGAAAACACGTCTAAATATTAGAGCCAAACATTTACACGCTTAAAAGAGACTATTTTCACAGACGTAACAGTTAGAAAACAAGATTTGAATATGGTGTTCAACATATTCTGTCCGAGCTTCTATTACTGGTTTCAAATCAGAAAGGTTTTAAAGCAATGAAAGACAAAGCAGATATATGATTTTAAGAATGGAGAAAGCTGACAATTAATTTTGTGGTGAAGCGATCAGCATCGCCGGGTTCGAATCCCAGCATGAGAATAAATGTAATCGTCATGGTGTCGAAAATTGGGGTTAAGATTGAAGAAGAAGCGCCATGCTGACCACGTCCCACACAATAAAAGAAAAACCTGTAATAATATATAATTAAATACAGTCAGTCGTCCCTGCTGCCAAGTCCCTAAACAGCGCGGCAGCGCCAAGGGAAAATAAGTTGTAATGAATAAAAACGCAGAAAATTCCGATTTTTATTATACGTTTGGGGCATAGATATCTCTTTATAGATATATATTTATCGAGTCCAGTCGTTGTTAACTTTGGTTTACCTCGTCAGATTGTCGCGGGGAGAGCAAGATGATTTGACTGAGGGAGTCGTTTATGTATTTTAATTGCTGAATTATCGGCAAAGAAGAAACATGAATTTGACTGCGGCAGACGTATATTTATTTTAATGGATTAGTTGTGTTTAGGAGAAGCACTAAACGTAAATTGACTAAGGGAGTCGTTTTTTATTCCATGCAATTTGAATATAAGCTTGTTAGAGAAATGTCGTTTGGAGATCGAAATTACAAGTTATTTCATTACGGATTTCAATGTTCGGCAGTATAATTTTCTGACGGACTAACAGAACTCTGATCAGCTTGAGTTTTGTTATTTTTTCCCGTCATTTTCAGCGCACCACATGTAACCGAAACCATAATTGTCATTCACACCTGGAAATGATTTTTTTTTATGTTTCTGTTAAGTAACAACTGCCATGATGTATTTTTCTGCTTGTATAGGGACGATTATGAATTCTTTTTCACCGCATGTTCCATAATACAACGCTGATATATTATAAAAATAAAAGCGTTCTTATTCTTCGTCTCTTTATATAATTTTATTGATAATATATTCCAATGAGTTAAAGTAGTAGTATTTATTTATATTCCTGGTTTGGTGTTCAATTTTTATAATACGAGACAGTTCTGGAATAGAAAAGGTCTTTGACCTCATTAGATTCGTCAGTCCTTAGGTCGCCCTTCACTTAGCTCATTGTCACTTCTTAAACGTCAGAAGTGTTGTTTCGATTGAGCTTATACCTAGTCTGTCTGATAGACATTTCCTAAAATTTCGCTACACTTTAAGGTCATCAGGTATACCCTTCTGGCATCAAAACAGCACAAACAGCGAACAACATCGAAGCTTTATAATTTGCTGGATAAAGATAAATACTTCACTACTATGTCACTACCCCGTATGAATTAATTTGATGGTCAAATTCAAACCGTAGAAAACCCTTCACTTATTAAGAAAAAAAGGGAACTGTTTAAGTAGATTGTATAGTGAGAAAAACTTACGTAAAGAAATCTTTGAGGAATTCACGTAATGGTTTTATATGAACTATAAATCCATTTGCTCAGACATACACAAGTGCTTATCAAAAGGTTTACCGTGTCGTTTTCTTACTATCGCATTTAGAGAATTTTGCAAGAAATCCATTCTTAAGCTGCTAATAAAATTTAGATCCAGGGACTCAAAGGTAATGTCAGACAAAGATAAGAGAAGTAGGACATTCAGAATACAAAGTACCCTTTACTAAGATTCTTTTGAACTTTGTTAAATGCAGTTCGCTCCCTTTCTTGAATAAAATATATACGCTTAAAGTATTATATTATCCAAAAGTCTTTCGAAATTGCCGTTTAAATATGTTGATTAAGTCACAATTTGATTTTACCTCCACAAATTATACATAAAGCTTCGATGTTGTTCGGTGTTTGTGCTGTTGTTATTAGTCATCGATTATATTCATTAGAATATAACGAAATCTATAGTCAGACTGTTGTATCTTATAAAAATCTACAACTTCATTATTTATAGAATTCTTAGTATAATATTAATAAAGTACAATCAATCAATGATTGTTGAATATTCAGTAGGAAACAAATGATATATTCAATCAAATAATGAATACTTTTATAATAGGTATATGTGCGATTAACGAGAATAATTTAGAATAAATATTGTTATTTGAGTTATGCATTTTCTGTGAAGTAGAGATCAAACGAAAAATTGTAGTTTAGGAAAAAATAAGGTCGGTAGATAACGAAAAATATAAATTAGAAAATAATAAATAATTTAGCCAATATTAAAAAAAATTAATTAATTAAATCATTAAAATTTTGTGGCATATTGGCTGAATTATTTATTTATTTATCAAATGATAATTGTCAGATTATATTAAATATTAAAAATCGGAAATTGTAAATTTATAAATTACACATCTGCTAAACTAGAGGAAGAATATTAGCGAGATGCTCAAATTTCAGTATTGTAACGCGTAATTTTTACGCTATAAATTTATTTAATTTAAATATGCTATTTGGGTATTGTATTAGAGACTATTTGGGACTCTGGAAAAGTCTCCGATCTCAGCAGAAGTCTGGTTTCTGGCCCAAGTTGGAACGTGACAAGTGAAAACAAGGGGACATGAAACCTGCCCATGAAAGAAATTTTTTTTCTTGACTAGTAGGAGACGTGAGACGAGGTAGGACGAAATCGAACTTGTGACGTCTTAGAAAGAACGATTATTCATCTACGTCTGTAGTGTTGGTAAGATGCTGAGAGGTGAATTAAGACGACTGGGCTGAAGTGAGGCAGAATCAGTGATAAACTGAAGTAATGAAATGAATTCGAGAGTAGAAGTAAAGATCAAAAGGCGAAGTAAAAAGTGATAGAAAAGCAGTGATGAAGAAATAGTTTGAATGTTGGACGAAAGAGGAAGAATACCCAGGGTGACGAGGCGACTAGACTGCCGAGCGAGTTTCAACGCCCCCACGTGTGGTAGTCGTCCACGTTACACACTTAATCTATGGCGTGACAACGTGATAATATCAGGAATGGAAACGTGAGTTCCACCTATGTAAAACTCAAAGTACTCCGTTCAACGAGAAGTAAATTCGAAAATTATATTAATGGATTTTCGAATAAATCTTTTCGAAAACGATTTTATGTGGCTTCTGATTAACAAAATTTTCCCTGATGATAGTTAAATGGAATAGTGTTAATAAAAAATATGTTTCGTGAAGGTCTTTCAGGATAAGACTGATTATCGTATCTTGTACAAACAGGTAAGTTTGTCTTCTTACTCATTTAAAATATCACGTTGAGTTGTTTACAAAGCAAACTAAAAGACTTAACATTCAAGGAATTTTTTGCAGAAATTCTATTATCACTCTAAAATTAAATTGTAACGTCACAAACATTATGAGCGTGTATTCGCTATATACTTAACTTAAATCAATTATTTCCATATTTACAAATTATCAACGTCCCTGTAAAAAATAAAATTTAAACAAGCGACCAACATTTGCCGTTACGTTGCACGACGTTAACTTTGACGTCACTCAACTCCTCACAGTCATAATCAGAGCTTGGCCATTAAATACTAAACATGGAACCCTATTGTGAACAATAGGATGTCGTATATAACCATTTCGAAAAAATTTGGCTTAAGGAAATATTTTAATTAAATTATCAATTTTTACAGGTGAATATGGTTAGAATAACCGACAGCTACTGAAGGAATATTTTAAAATTTTGACATTTTAATGTAATTTACATTGAAATAAAATTTTTATATGTGACTATTAAAAATGGTTTAATCAATAATAATATTAATAATATAATACATAGAGTTCTTTATCATTTTTATTAAACAAAAAATTATTTATAAATGAAACAATTAACTTCTGATGGAAATTAATAATAAAAAAGATAACTAAATACAGACAAAATAACAACGTTTCTGGGATCCTTGTCCCTTTCTTGAGGTTCTAAGAATTTATTTATAACGAATTCAGATGTTTACAGTAATAACACCTGTAATAAAACTAACTTTAATGTAGAATGAAAGAAACTGTCAATTACACAGAAGGGAGTACACTATAGTGGGGGGGACCTGTTCAACAAGCTTCCCCAACATGTTAAACAGTTGAGAAATGAACCAAATCAATTTAAAAATGGTCTAACCACTTTTTTACTTAGACATTCCAATTATCTAAAGGAATTTGTAGATCTATAAGAATATAATTATTGGTTACATTACAATTTAAATAGTCAGCATGTGGTGATAGGTGTAACATCATACAATTGATTGAAGGATCTACGAGATATGATTATGTTACGTCGAGTAAACTTGATGATTGATTTGACACGTACCTCTCGTAAATTACGAAAAAAGATTTTTAGAAATGTTATATTATGGAACAGTATAGTTTTCTATACACTAACTACTGTGATGTGAGGAGGATTGCACAGGATAGAACGAGCTGAAAAACCGAATCAAACTAGTAATGAGGCTGATGTCTACGAAAAAAAAAACATCTGGAGTTAAAACCACGCAAGAAATTGCAGTACGAGTGTTTAGAATGACAAAGAAAAATAAAATGGAGTTATGAACTTCCAGACAACAGACGTTGTGCTACAGTACATTCCATCTTTTGTATTATGACTCAATATACTCATCTATAATTAAGAAATTCGTTCAAATAATTTGTAATACATGTGAATAATTGTTTCGTTGTATACTAAGTGTTTTAAGGCGTTATTGGACGACACGTGTACGGATAACGTATCGTAAAACGTAACCCCCCCCCCAAATAAAGGAACAAATTACTGCATTATAATTATTTTATTTGTTAAAATACAACTAATTTTTAAGTCTAAATATGAGTAATTCTATACAATCCCTATATTAAATTATACAACAAAATTGTTTTATTTTTTCAAATGATGAGAACGTATTTTCTAAATCAATTAGTTTAATTCATTTTAAAATGAAGAAATTTCCATCTGATTGAAAAAAATAATACGAAAGATAGCCAATTCAGACAAACAAGTGATAATATAAATACCACACAACGTTTCTGGGATCGTTGTCGTTCTAGACTCTGAGGAAAGGGACAGGGATTCCAGAAACGTTGTATGGAATTTATATTATTACTTTTTTGTCGTAATTGGCTATCTTTCTTATTAATTAAATTATTTTTGTTGTCTGATTTCACTTTTAGTTTTTTTATAGATTTATTGGCAGTTATTCGATGATTATCTGCTTCACTGCATGTTTAACTTCTTAACGCGCTGTCCGCATACGAAGGTCTATATTGAAATGCTATTGTATAAGGACTACGAAGAGAACATGAGTCGCTTCCATCAGAATTATATCATCCCTAAACATTTTAAAAGTAATTGAAACTATTTGGTTATAGTGCTGTGTTATTCGTAGCTCTCATTACAGTTTTATTTAAACGGGAGATACGTTCTACGAGGAAGATATCACAATAATAATTACTGTCTTTAAGCAACTTAGTTGTTTACAGTTGTGAGTATAAAGGTCGGCAGCTGAAGATTATTTTTAATAAAGTGACTTTCAGGATTCAGTAAACCAAATTAAAGCCAAGGAAGCCACATAAAAAATATAATAAAATAAAAGAGATTTTGGAAACGTTAGATCATTACAAAAGTATCTATTAAAATAGAAAACAGGTGATGAACAAGGGCATAAACAACAATATTATTGCCATTGGAATTTTGAAATGTGTTTTCACTTCAGACAATCAATACTCTTGTTTTGTGAATACAGCTTTTTAGTTGGCTCACGCAATGTCACATTCCAGGTCACAGATGGCAAGAATTCACACTTGCGGCCGAACAAGGTCGATTGTAACATACGTACAAGAATGTAGCAAGATCCATGAGGGTTTCTTTTTCTAATGAAAATTCCACGTCAATGAACACAAATCAGGATTAAATTGCAGTTCACATAATAAAATAAATAAATAAGTTTTAAATGTGAGTGGCTCAATAAAAATATGTTAAATTAAAATTTAAAATTACTATTGTCTAAAAAGCGTCGAAAATCGGAAAAAAAATATTCTAAACCACTTACGCTTCCCATTCGATGCGAACAATATTATCGACTGACATAAACATTTACCTAGAAAAGTTCAGGTCGAAAAAGGAAGCTAGATATTGTCTTAACAAGTATCTGGAATATTTTAGAGGTGGATAAACCCCAGTCTCCAGAGTTCGATTATCTTTCCATTTATTTAGCACATTTTGTCATTTGATCATGGATATCTGGAGTTATGGGCTGTAATGACGGAATTGGAATGACTGGACTTCTAGAATACAATAAAATACATAAAAAATAGCAGAAAATTTGCAAATAGCTAATCATTCAACAGACTCCAGAGTCCTAAATCAACCACCAGGATTAATCTGGCTGAATTTAGCACAGAAGCAGTTGATGACCAATTACGAAGAGATTTATCTAATTTAGGACTGACGCAGCTCGCTGAAATCACCATGTTTAACATGTTTACATGATTTATAAAGTATACACAATTGCATAATCTAGGTTGATGATTTTACTATTTTATCAGTGCATTTTTGTTATACACTATCAATTTAGATTTTGTATCACTGTTTTTTAATGACTACTGTTCCGAGTCAGTATCCACCTATAACTCTGAGAGAATATATAGATAAATTTATTTATATTTCGAATTCAATTGAAAAAGTTTTATAATTAATGCTGTATAATTGTAAATAAATTATAATATAGTTTTATAGTAATCATTTAATTTCGGATGCGGATCTCGATACGTCTGCATTCTTAGGAAAAGTCATCGTTATTTTTCAAACTAAATCAATACAATGAAATGAGAAAGCTAGAATGTTCCAAAAGAAAATAATAGATATTAAACAATTGGTCGAAATAGCAAATTTTAAACTTGTGATAGAAACGGCAAGGAGACTGTTGGTTTTGAAAAATTAGTCATGGAGTATATGCATAAGTAACGGAGGATGTCCACTCTTGGGAGTTCTTGAGAATGATGCGTATCTCATCATGTGGCCAGAACGTTAGTAAAATCAAAATGTGTATTATGTGAAACTTATAGGCAAGAAAGATTAATTAGGAATATTTCTTTTCCAAAACAGTAATTTCTGAATGTATTCATTGTCGATTGTTTCCAGGGATACAATAAATTCTGCACATCGTTTCTAATAGATCTTACTGGCGTGAAGTCCTAGATTCCCGTATCCCATCATGAACTCTCCCAGGAGTTTGGAAATGGACGAAATGGATCAGTACAACATGGAAATGAATTTCTACGACAGTGATTCTGAGAGCGATGACTCTGTGGTCGTCACAATTGGCAAAATAAATTACGACTTTACGGGGCTTCAAAAGGGGTCAGAGGGCTTCGGTGCCGATTCTTCGGACGCCTTTAGAGAATCCCAGTGCAATGTGAACCCAAACATATTCATCACAGATTCCCGTCCTCCTTTCTCGGGAGAACCTCGCATTCCAGTCCTGGACAACGGGTCCTCGTTCGTGGATGACCTTCGCGAGTCGTTGCTGGAGTCTTTAAAGGGTTCTACCGTCAGCGACCAGAACCCTGGACCTCCACACTCGCTCCTGGGAGTTCCCACACGACCTTGCAGTCAAGGGGAAAGCATCACAAGGCTCCTTTGCAGACGACAGGAGACGGGAATTGGCGGTCCAGGTCAATGGAGCCACGCTTTCCTCGCTCCAGCTCCTGCGAAGACGGAGCTGCTCTTCGTGAACCATTTCCAGGAATCTGGAACCAAAATGGAAACGTAGTTCTAGGGTAAATCAAAATATAATCCTACATCAACAAAGTCGGTTAATATGTGTTTTTGAGACTCGTTTTGGCTTATTCAAACAAAATTGTGTTCCCAGAAAATTATGAGTCTTGTGTTTCATTTCCAAAGTCTTACGAAAGAAATTTGTGTTCTATTAAAGACTTCACGAACTTGCAAAATAATGTGTTATCTTCACCGTTAATAAAGAATTACTATATAAATACTGTATTGTCTAAAATATTAAATTTCAACACACAAAAGTGAAAAATAGCTTGAGACGAATTGGCCTGTAATAATTTATAAAGTCTCTTTTCACAAACCGCAGCTAATACCTCCTCATAGGACTCATTGAAATTGTAGGATAATTTTAAATCTAAATATATTAGTTAAAAACCCCATGATATATAAAAAATGACGGGATTACTATTACATTAAAATGTTTTCTGTTTTAATTACTTTAGATGTTCTCGTCAGGACCTTCGTATAATCAAAATTTCTCTTCAACTAAATTAATTTACTCAATTAGCGTTTTACTTCTAGAATACAAATTTTAAGATGTTGAGGTAAAACTGCAAAACGAGGCTGTTTTCTTTGTCATGTTGCACATGAATGGCGCCCAATGACACCGTTGACCACGGAGCGAGTGTATTTATTTGTCATTAATATTTTATACGCATCAGAATCTCAATTTTGCCGTTTTAAAAATTCATTTTACCAACGGTTCCAAGTTGCAGAAATCAATATTAGAAAATTATTTATTACATTGTATAAATAAATGGAGATTTAGTAAAATTGGGAGTTATCATTGTTTAACTCACTTCATATCTGCAAGGATCCTTTATATTAATAATTTTTTCTAGTTATATTTATATAATCCTTGAATTATCGTTGAACTTTAAATGAAATTGCATCGCCAAGGGAGTTGTTAGTCTTAGTATTCATTTTACTCGCACATTATTCATATAGTACCAAGTTTGAAATGTTTGCAGTCCCTTTTTTTTACATACAATTCAAGTTGCAAATGAAGCTGATCTTGTGGCTATTATTACACGCAACAGCATTTCCGCTGTTTTACCACAAAACGCTGCTGGAATCCCAACGGAAGTGACTTATGGTAACACGTCATATGCGCTGGGACAAAGCAGAACCCTATTAAATCGTGACTGATACTCTTATTCAATTTCATCGTCTCTGTGGCTTGGGATTGTGAATACTTTCTCTCTATTCTTCAACTAAATTCTAACATAAAGCAAAGTATAAATTGCTTGTACATCCTGAGTCTTTAAAAAATACGCAGATTGTATAACAAATAGATATTTTAATTTAATACAGTTTGAAATTTCACAACAAGCTGTAGAACCGCAAGAGAAGAAGAAGATCTGTCATACGTATCAATATCAAACTGACTAATAAATCTAAAGCAGAAAGGTAGAAATGATGGAAACGTCGAGACATTTTCTTAAAGGTTACGACCAGAACCGTAAATTCATTCAGTTTCTGTCAAAAGAAAACATTCCTTCATTTTATATTTTTGAAGTAACATTTAGCCAAAAATCGACTATTGGAATCCCGACGGAAGTTTCACAAACAAATCATATCGTACCTAACGGGAAAGGCGACGGATCTGACGGAAGGAAATTTTTCGAAGAATCCAAACCTAACCCAAACCACGAACGAACGATTATATGATTTTTTGGTTAACCGTTCCGCTGTTGTCGTCAGAGTGAGACGTAAAACCCGTATCAACAAAATCGTGATTGGAAACGTGACATATCAAAAAACAGAAAACTAAATTTAATTATACCGTATAAAATAGCCTAATTTTTTTTAATCAAAAGTTAAAAATAATGTATTACCGTAGTACTGAAACGTCATTAGAGTATAAATAAAATATTTTTAAATTCCTGAAAAGGTCGTTAATTTATTTATAATTATTAATATTTATAAAACAGATAAAATTATAATATGAAAGTAATCTTAATTACTTTCATTGATGATTTGATTTAATGAATTGGAAAAATAAGATAGGCCAATGTATGTAAGAGTTGCTGTGGTGTAGTGACTAGTGAACGATGTCGGGATAAGTTTCACCGAGAGTGGTAGAAATCCGAAATTTCGCATCAATTGCATATGTCATCACTTACATATTACCAGAAACAGACTATAATAGACAACTTAATTATAAAAACGAAATTCAGCATATTCATGGTTGGTTTAGTTTCTGACATTCCGCTCCTTTATTGCACGCAGAAGGTAGAAGAGATATTGTACTATACGATCTCCTAATGCAACACGTATTTTACATAACCAGAGTAATACAAATCCCTTTATCATACTCCATTTGCTTGTGCAAAGTCAACAAGAGATAATAGTAATACGAGTACACGCTTTACAAAGAAACACAGCGTGCAGAATCATAACCTCAATGGTGGAACTGTGACGGAGAAATCCTTGAACCATGTCCCAGTATAAACATTTGATTAAATAATTTTGTGAAAATAAATAGGAAGAGAAAATTCCGGCTTAGTAAGCTACTAGAGTTCATGGAAATATGTAATATTAGAATTATTGGCATTACAAACGAGTTGGACAATATATACACGAATTATAAATTTTAACAACCATTGAAGCATACGGTGTTTAAAAATGTAAATTATGAAAAGTTATAGTAAAATTGGACAAATAATATCCCGAATATATATATTTTAATAATTTTTTATTGGTTTAGAAATTACTCTATCTTAAAATGAAAAAAAAATACAAACATAAAATAAATTTTTAATCGTATCGTAATTATATCAGTTTTTCTAGTCTTCAAATATACGAGTTAAAGCAAGATCACAACTGTATGCGGTTAATTAAATAATTCACAAGAAAAACAGAAAAAGTATTCCGAAGTATTACATCTAATTAATTTAAAAAATTCACAAAAATAAGTGATGATCACAAATACGTCACTCACGGAAGTTATTTTCCTCGAATAAAGGATAATGTTTGTGTGTGCGTTACTTCTACATAAAAATGATGGAAATAAATTCTATGGAATTTCAAGGAAATGGCTTAGAGAAAGCTTAAAATAATTTGAACACGGAATATTAATTTTTCCCGAGGAAGCAACAGTGATATACATAAAAATGTGTAGAACTGTTTATTGAAAAATTTCGTCGAATACAATGTAATACAAATGTTCCTGAAATTAAATTAACTGATTACTCTAGAGTAGATCAACTCAATTTTCACATAAATGAATTTTCGCCATAAATAACTTACGAAAGCTTTAAAAATAAACGAAAGAAAGTCATCAAGAAAATCTGCAGTAAAGTGATGAGTAAAAGTTTGGTTTTTGGTTCTGAGTATTATTCTACTCTATAACAAAAATAATTAATAGATTATCTTAAAAGAGGTGAAGGTATAAATTGATATGAAAATGAGAGGGAACTTGACTTAAGAGATATTGGGTTTTTCTCGAAAGCGTGTCACCACACGTGTATATAGTATTTTCCTTGTTTAACATGTTCCGTTGAGGCTGGATTGCGTCTTTCATGAATTGAAAGTGAATTAAAAATTTTCCTGTTTCTAGTTTAATATTCATGTTCTATGTTTTTCAGAAATTTTCCAAGGGTACGAGGTGTAACGTGACTTCAGATTACTTTTCCACGTGCTAGTTTTGTTGCGACGCAAAAATGGATTCAGAATGATCTGCAGGAAACATCTTCTCGGAACGCTGAATTAAGGATACCCAAAATAACAGCCGTTAAAATGTCGTTAACAAGCTACGGTTGACTATTCATGTTCTTTCAGTCGGAACCGAAAAGATTAGTCAACAGTGCTTAATTGGGAATTTTCAATCCATCTTCTGGAATATGGATCTGACGAATATACAAATTCTACTAAAACAGATAGAATTTCCTCTGTTTCTTTTCAGCTCATTATCTCTATTTTATATTAATTCTTCCTTGTCCTATTTTCCAAAATAGGGACATGTTAATAAATAATATAATATAATTTGAAATATTTTTGTATCTTACTTGCTTCCGTATAAGCATGGTTTGGATTAATAATTTGCAAAATAATCGTATACAGACTTATTGCATAAATAGACTTATTTGTAAAATCCCAATCTGAATCAAGTTTAATGTATTAATATAAGGGAGAAAATTTCTGGAGCCTTTCAATGCTACAGCCATTTATTCGGCAACTAAAGAGTGGAAACCCCAGTTCTGCGAAGAATTTCGTTGCTTTGAATGTTCTTCCTATGGATGTGCTTGTCTTTATCTGCCAAATTTTCTCCGACTCACATTCAACTATATCTTTTTAATTATATCTCCAAACTGCGAATATATCAACCATTAATTTTGTCAATTTTAGCTCCTCCTTATAACACAAACTATTTAGCTTCACCTTTTATCTATCTGCATTTTTAACTAACTCGTCCAATCCATTTTAGCGGAAAATGAGGAAATTTCAATACAAAATTTATTTCAAAGTCTTAGCTTAAAAAAACGGAGGGAACTGATACTAAGGGAAACGAGCGGACTGGTACCCTGTACTCAATAATTCGCACGGGGTGAATTATTACATCCTAGGATGGTGTAAACAGCTCCACGTTGCTTTTTTCGGGGGCAGGAATCTTCACATCGAGCCATAACGTCGAAAAACATGCGCGCTAATTTTTCATATGGAAGCCAAGGTGGGATATTCACAGTTTTGAGGACAATTCAGGAAACTCTAAGCTACAAAATTCGCAATAATAATTATTTGTTAAATACCTTAATCAATATGCAGTAAAATGTCGATCGCTCTGTTATGGATGGGAAAATCTCGACCAACAATACTTTGATGAGAGAGATGTCTCATAAATTTCTTTAGTACATTTAAAGTCGGAGATTTTCTAATTTTTTGTATAACTTTCATGGTGATAGAAAGTTATTTTCAGTCAAACTGCTGGCGCCCAACAACTTAATAGAAAATTGTATTATAAATATTCAAACTGCATAGTTGAAGCAGTTATTTTGTCTTAATAAATATGTGTGTGAATTTATAAAATTTGAAGTGTTTAAAAACATTGATCTTATCATCCAGTCAGCTGGTGTATTCCTTTACGAATTTCGGTTTACGTGCAATCAATGATAGTCTTGTGACGGAACAAGTTTTCCTCGCTCTATTTGTCCACACCTGACGCACTTAAGCCTGGAATTACACGACGCCAGAATCTGTAATTACAGGCCATTGGCGCGGAAAATGAACAGTCGACCTTCTGCTAAGATGACCGACGATTCTCATGACATTCGTCAGTTGTTACACGTGGTGGTTATTATTCAGTCTGTAGCTCATTTTGTATAATAGAATAATAACTACGAGGAAATAATGTCTGGCACGTTTTGGCATAAATTTCAGTATTTATCGTTGTCAAAACTTGAAGCCACTATTCATATTACTGGTTCCATGCGGTTCTCCATCTTGTTCTATCCTGTGCTAACCTCTCCATATCGGAATACTTCCTACATTCAACGTGCTTCATAATTAATCACATTGCAAGGCAATTTAAAAACGTGTTCAAACTTTTTTTCGAAGTGATAGAAATAACTACATTTAATCAACAAAATAGTAGTCTGAGCCAGAGGTTTCCAAAGTCCAACCTCGACGATTTTGTTCAAGAATTATGAATTCCTAAATGACTTTAACTACACAAATCACAATTTTTTTAAAAAAAATACTTATATTAAAAGCTATGCAAAGATTATACATAGCTTATTTTACTACAGAATTGGAATGATATAGTCCGAAAGCCAAATTTATAATTTTACGAAGAATTATAAAAACTGTGAATCTATGATTGAATGTTAGTGGCTGATAAATTAGTTTGACTATAACATCACAGGTGTCACCAAAGGGGATCTTAAGGAAAATTTATATATAAAAAGGGTGATTGTGTAGATTTTATGTGTGTGACGTAAATATATCTTCGAATTTTTTTGTACTAACTGACGATATATAAAGTTCAAATACAGAAAAAAATCAACAGAAGAACATTTGAAGCCTGTACTTGTAATAAATATTTTTAAGTGTCAACCACAGTTAAAAAAAATTGTTTTATTGTGATATAATTTTTGTAAATTAATATAATAATTTGTTAAAACAGATGATGTGCAGGACTGGTGATGAATATATAATAAGATAAAACCAACGTCAAAGTCCCCAAAAAGTTTATTTCATAGAAATAATGTCAGTTATAAAATCAAACAAGAAACATTTTTCACCTATAAACCATACAAAGGTATAATCAAATAAAATCATTTTTTTTTATTATGCCAATGAGAAATACCTTAAGTGTTCAGATCATACATTTCGTCGTCGTATGCAGTATTGCATATTTCCATAAACTGCCGGAACTGATGTTACGGCTATCAGTCTCGCGTCAGTGTGTAAAAAATTGAGTTCACGTTGCTACAATACGCCGCCTTTTGGACAGGTAGCGCCTCATATACTTAAAATATTGCACTATTTCCTACGGTTCTACTAGTTTCCATTATGTTGCCACCTCCGAAACATTTAATTCTTAACGTATTTTTAATTGGTATGATATTAAAAATTGATCTAAATTAATGATAGGACGTTTAATTGGATAATAGTGATTACTTTATGAAAATATTTTAAAAAAATAAATGATATTTTGTTATAAATGAAATTATGAAGTTTATTGCAATATATATATATATATATATATATATATATATATATATATATGTATATACGTATATTAAAGACGTTTAGACTTCTTCTAGGACCTCACCATTTTACTATGTACTATAAATTATCGAGTTAGTAAAATTATTTTTCTACAATTTTTTTTTATTACGAATATGTCAGTGCATTGAAATTTAGGACACCTGAAAGGTTCCCAAAAATTAGGGATGAAACGTCATGTCCGTTTTATTATAATGAATTAAGTTCTATTACAAATTTCTAACTAATACACTGAACTTTCTTCATTTATTTAAATAAATCAGATAAATATAATGGTTAATTCTTGATATTCCGGTTCCGGTGACGAACAACAATTAAAATTTATGTACTTTATGAGTCCAAACATACATATAAAAGTTTTGAAAATCATAATAATGATGGAGGAAGTAGGTAAAGTAAAATACTAGGAAGGGCGGAAGCTATGGAATAAGGAAATCATTTAACTGCGAAGTGGTTTGGAATGTATTTTCCGATTACACACGTCATCCTCTATTGTAGACTTAGTTTTACTTTACTGCAAATGATTTATCACTCTTATTAATCTGACAAAACTCTCGTAGCAACTGAACGTGAACATATACGTTTTTAATCTAAAATTTATTTTTCAATCTAAACATATATTTAATTAAACAATACAGTTTAAAATGAATTTAATTATTTCTCAATATATGTGTAAATATAAAAGTAAACGTGTCTTAGATGTTCTATACAAAATTAAATCGATGGAAGTATTATTACGAATTATTAACTTATTAATAATAATTAATTTTTGGAAATCCATAATACGAAATTTTCTCAAAATTTTGCTAGTTCTATATTTTTATTTAGTAAATACATTTGTTCAGTTGTATGAATTTAGGTTGACCCCAATTATTGAGGTTACATATACAACAGATTTTATATATTTCACGTTATAGTAGAAAACGATACTTTCGTTTCTATCAGATAAAAGATATGTATCCTAGATTTTGCATTGGACTCAGATAAGTTCTTCAAATTACGTAAAACAGATAAAGAGGAGTGTCAATACTTCAGTGTATCTATTAAAAAATTTCTAGAATATTCCTCAAGTTTGCCACATTTATCTTTGCACCTTACTCCTGATAGTGATTTAGCAATACTCGTACAATGAGAACGCATTGAAAATTGAGGATGTTTGATATTTGTGTGCATACGTCACCGATCGGAAACCAAGCTGTGGTGAAACATTGCATCAGAGGAGGAATAGAAAGACTCATTAAATTATTCGCGGCACTTTCCACTAATGCGAAGTACGTGCATGCTCTCACTGCATTTCCGAGAAGCAGACGGTTTTTCTCGGCCACCGAGCATGGACCAGCGTCAAGGAAAGCCTTACAGCCGTAATGGAAGAAAAAAAACCGTAATGTTTAGTTCGAAAGCGCTCCCAGAAAACAAGTTCCACTCAGCTGACTGCCTTAGGATCGTATGTCTCAACAGAACGCTCATATTTCACACAGACCTTCAAAGACGGTAATGTGACGTCTTTCCCAGGTGTCGCCGAGGTCTTAAAGGAGAAACAATCCTTCTAGAGTTATACAAACACATACATCATTCCAAATCCTTTATGAATATGCGATTCAATAATATTTATTCTATATGTATCCGTCATAGAGAACCATCATTCGAAATTTGGCATTCAATTAATTGAAATGATCATACTGATGCAATTAATATTCCTCAACTTCGGAAGGGGAAGTTCCCAAATTACGACAATACTGACCTCCACATTCACCCTTCTTCTACTGTGCACACGGCAGTGATGACAGTAAATGTGGCCTTTTGGTAAGGACACACGTTCTTGTAAGAATAATACCAGCCCATATAACAAAACAAATTTGGATTAAAGAGAAATAATACAATTTTGAGCCCATTGATTCAAAATTTTCTGTAAGCATAACTTTTTCACTACGTCTTTTCCGCAATTATTATGGTCGCGATAGGTTTACATTGTTCATCTACATTTAAATAGTTGTATAAGTAATAACATTTAATGGAAAATATAATTATTTGTTAAAATGCATAATTCATAATTTTTGTAACATAGTTTCTTATGTCTACTGGAAACTTTATGCTATATAGATTTTTGTAATAAAACATTTACGAATATCTTTTGATTGTAAATCACCAGTAATAAAAAAAATTATTTCGGCACCAAATTGACATTACTCAATACATAAAAATATCTGGTTCATTAATTTCATGCTCAACAGTTTTCACCTTAGTTACCAATCTAATCACTTCGTGAAGAGTATTGTCCAAGGTTCTTATTTTGGAATACTCTCTTTCCGGTCTATTGTTTCAATAAAGACGACTATTCATCAAATCTCGTTGCTAAACTCCTTTGTCATAGATACTTCAGACTTATCAGCAATGTTCCGACAGTCAATGCAATTGATGTCGCCGTTTCATAACCGCGTTACCCAAACATTTATGGATGTTTCTGGTTGTATCATCGTTACGTATTCGTCTCTGAATATAATTTCGCCACTTAGAATATGTTAAATAATTAATAAACTTGACTTAAATGAATATCAGTTGAAAATGTAACTTTATTTTTCAATCTGTGGAATGTGAGGTGGAGGTCAGATTGTAGCTAAGTTTTGTTCGACTGAAGTAATAATATTAATTTTTGGATAATGTAGTGTCACATACGTGGTCACAGAGGCAGCTGTGTTTTGTGTAAGTAAGAATAATTAATTTGGAGAGACGCAGTAGCGTTCTGAAGATGAGCTGACTGTTGTATCATTCCTCTTATCCCAGTGACTTATTTACGGATTGCAGGGTTTTCGCACTATACAGCTGGTCGGCGCAAAATGGACAAGTAATCCATTTATAATTCGCAGCAGTTTCATCTTTTTGGGTCACAATAATGAAGGCTTAACTTTTGGTTCATCTTTTTTTTCAGATAATGTGAAAACAATACTTAATCCATCCTAGTGGTCTTAAGATTAAGACAAAATAAAAAATAAAAGACTATACCAAGTGTAATGTTCTAGGGCGGCCCAGTTTAGTGTTCTTCTGTGTAGGTGCGGAGATTCAGTAGGTACATAGTATTTAACATCGTTAGATCGTTATTTTGTTGGTGTTTACTCCGCGCATCGTGGTAACGTTGGTCATGAGGGGAGGCAAACCATTCCTCAATCTGCGACTCCCGTCGTCTTTTCTGACGCGTGATATAATCAGGTTCTATTACTCATTAATACAAATGAATACATTTTCCCTGATAATTATAACGTTTTTCAAACCTACAACTCTTACTGCAAATAAGGTTTTGTGTTCTGTATAATACAGAAATAAGAAGTTACCTTTAAATTCCAAATTTGGATTCGCAAATAATTTTCGATTTCAGTTTTCCGTGATGCGAGTTGCACGGTAACTTAAAATAGATTTCTAAAAAAAGTTGTAAACCAAAAGACGGCGTAGTGGTTCGTGGCAATCTTTGCGCAAGGTTTAATTTGTGACGAGTTTCCAAGTAACTAACAGTTTTCCCGTCTGACGCGGCTTCCAACGGTCCGGACTGAGTCATGGAGTTGTAACGCTGGAGATTTCACGTCATCATGCGAATTACAAAACCGCGATATCGCTACTGTTGACTGGTCGAGAAATGCGTCTTACAGTCAAAATGAAATTAGAAACGTTCATAGCAAGACTGCATGAAAATCAGTATTTTTGTAAAGGTTATTTTGTGTTGTATTTGGACGGTTCAAGGTTGTCTGATAACGTTGCGACTGTTAACGTACGAAATCGAACAGGAGTTCGTAAAGCACCAACAATTATTCCACTTTTTTTTTGTCAGGCTAGTTTAAACATTCAGTGCAAAAATGGAAAATAAATATATTATTATTTTTAAAAATAGTTCATACTTCGAAATTATTTCATTAGTTTAGCTATGAAAATTTTATATTTATATAATCTGCCATATTTCAATGAACAGACATTACTTAAGCCTGCGGTTCTCTTTAACCTTATGAGGTTTTTTGTCTATCATTTCCTATAAAATATCGAGGTGTCCGTTCGTTTTAACAGAATAAACTGTGGAAAGGCGAAACAATTAATTTTAATATTTTTAATTCAAATTTATCGCGGTACGGCCAATTATAATGATAATAGAGTGAGAATCAAAACCTACATTTTAATTTTTGGCTACGGAGGCTTTTGGATTAATATCACATTTTTAAGCATTATCATTGGAACTTCTTTATAAACAAAATAACTGCATTGTGTTTGAATTAATAAAAATTTAAGACAGATATTATGTGTGTGACTTGAATGAAATGCAAGTGAAGAAGGAGGGTGCCGAGGTTATGTTGAAGACGAGACTCAGTAAAGTGCAGGAACAATTAGAACTGAACTCCCACTCACGAGTAAATTCATTGTGAATCAGTTCCTTCAAGAATATTTATTAAAAACACTTATTTATAAATCGGGAACAAACCTAAGTAGCCATAAAATATTTTCAAATAAAAAAAAGTGTAGCACCGGTTTTTGTGTTAGTATTTCATAAAAAAATTAATTTTTTTTTAAAGTTCTGACAAAATACCAAATTATTGTTCGTAATTTAAAGTACACTAATAACACACTTTATCTGTGAATTTTCAATACAAAATACGCAGATTATTAATTTAATTCTTTAATTAGTATGAAGTATCTTATTTGTAAGTCATGACGACAATTCGTCGTATAGATTGAAGAAATTAAATAATTTTTTAATATATTGAAGTGTAAAATACCTTGAATTGAAGAAACATTGATATCCAGGAGATTGCTTATTTTTTTATATATATAGTAATAATGAATGTGTTAAAATACACGTAGGAATGAAAAAAATTTGTTAATCGTAAAATGCGGATTAAAGTTATCATAATTTGTTTATAATTTAGAATGTGCGTCTTTAATTTAATAACTACACAGGAAATAATTTATAATTCCCATTTTTGACACTTTTTAATGTATATCGTGTATTAAATTAATACCATAATTGAAATAGAAATCCTGTATTTATATCGATTGCACTTGCTCTGTATTATAGTAAATTCATATTTTATATTTATTTTCACACCGGATGTAGATTTATACAATCTCATAAAGAGCAGTGAGTTTCGCGAGTTTTTAAAGTTTTCGTATGAATTCGTGTTATTAAAATTCAGGATATTGAGCCGTGACAGTTCACTGACCCCACACGTAATTTTGAATTCAGTTCGTTAATAGCACGCGTGTTTGTCATGTAAATTATTTGTCTCTGTTTCCTTTATCGTACCTTGGGCTGCAATTTATCCAGATTTTTTTAAAAAATTACAGAAAATTAACTATTAGGCCTAGTTTCTTTAAAGGAGTTTTCTGTCTATAATATACAAAAGTTTTGAATAAATGCTGAAAGTTGTGTATCAAGACCAGTGAGAGTGTTAATTCTCGATATTAATTGTGATTAGTGCTTATAAAATATTAATAGAATAGTTGTGGAATGGGTCAATTAATTTCTAAATAGGTAAAAAACTGGTTACTATCCAACGAGTATTTCATAAAAATGTATCGAACATGATTCTAGTTACTTCACTTTTATTTACTTAAATATATATTTGTAGTGTCTTTAAGATTTTTTGCTACTCCAACTCATCTTAATGTATCAATATAATCGGCAAAATATTTTTTAGTAATTTTTTAATGGCTACATCGTCGGTATATACAGATTGACTAAGGGGCATGCTAATATTTCATTGTGGAAAGCATGGAAATATATACATTTCGTAAAGAAAGGCAGGCAATTCAAGAAAATTAGTTTAGAAAGAATTGTTCTCATACCCTTAAGATTTTATTTTACGATGTATTCTACAGTCGTTTCAAACTCTATGAAGAAGAGCTACAAAATCAGGACACGGGTAACGTTAAACTTATTGGCCAGCATGGAGTTCCATTTAAATCTGACAAGAGAAAAAAAAAGTGGGTGGATATAAAAAGTAACTTATAATGGAAGATGGAATCATAAAATCAAGACTAGGGCACGAAGAACGGATACAGTAAAATAAATTACTAAACGATTTAAAAAAGTGGCCTGCAGTATTGATTGAAAGAAGTATTCCAGCGTCATGATGGTTCAACGTCATGTATTTTAATACATTCATTATTACTATATATAAAAATAAGCAATCTCCTGTTTCTTAAATTCAAGGTATTTTACATTTCAATATATTACAAAAAGTTATTTAATTTCTTCAATCTATACTATTAATTGTCGTCAAGACCATGCGAAATATTGGTAGTACTTACAACTAATATACTAAATAATTAAAGAATTTTATTAGTAATCTGCGTATTTTGTATTGAAAATTCACACGTAAAGTGTATTATTAGTTTACTTTAAATTAGGAGTAATAAATCGGTATTTTGTCTGAATCAAAAAAGTTTATCACTTTAAAAAAAAAATTTTTTTTTATGATACACTAACAGAAAAACCGGTGCTACACTTTTTTTCAATTTTTTTACTTGAAAATATTTGAATCCAAGTGTGAAGTGGTTAATTTTAAATATTTTATCATATTTATTTTCCCTTGAAATTTATTTTCTCTTGAAATATTTTCTATATATGCATAATTTTGTAGTTCTTTGCTAGATGTATTTTTATTTACAGCAGAGTTATTAATTTTTAAAATATAATTATAAGTGTTGTTCTTCGGTGGTATCCCATTTCCTCAACTGACGGCTAGCGGATAATCAACCTAATCAACAGTAACAGCAGCAGGAAAAAAAACACCAACAACATGAAAAGCGGCAACAACAATAACAACAACAAAATGAATTCCCACCAGGTGTAATAGTAGAACCGACGGTGGTTTGAAAAAAAAGGGGGGGGGGAGTCCGGTTATCCTCAAGGTCGTGACGTCGTCGCCTGCTCGGCGTGGTGGGCAGGCAGGTGCTCAGTCGCTTAGTCGCTCAGTCACTCAGTCATCGCAGAGATGTTGACGACGCCGCACAACATCACGCTTCTGCTCGATGAGGCGCCCACGCCGCAGGACCAGAACGACGAGTACGACAGGCTCATGACCGACATCTGGGTTGGCGCCGTGCTCACGCTCATGATCTTCAGCTGCATCTGCTGTGTCTGCTCCTGCCTGCTCTACCACAAGTTCCAACAATGGAAACGCAGAGGTACGCGGTACTCACCGTATATTATTTAAATTTGCTGGGATTAAAAACAACATAAAAGCTGACTCTCTTAGCACTAGCTGTAGCATCCGATTTCATCGATAAAAATGTACAGGAGATTCCAAACCGACGCGGTGACACGAATGTCAGACATCAATATTTTTACGATTAAGAATAATTTCTGTACAAGAACAAGTTAGAGAACCAATATCATAATAGGATTACTGGAAGCAAGACAAGTCTATTTAAAAAGAGATCAACTGGGTTTACCTAGTATGTTGCTTCAATATAACCATTGACAGTGACGTTAGTCTTTGGAGCAAAATAAAACGTGGGAATACTCAAAATAGATTAACACAAAAAATTATCCCGGGGATAGCGATTGTAATAGTTAAGTGATCACTACGAATGGTCGACAGTAGTTTGGACTCTGTTCATCTTCAGAGATGGAAGCAAGAATACTACGATATGACTTTCTGAATACTACTTCATTTTGTGGCTCAATGATAATACCTGTGCAGTGAAATTGGAAACGTAACCTTTCTACGTTCAATTTAACACAAATTTATCGTTCTTATTTACAGCGTGGTCTACAATCATTCTAATTTTGACACAACGTTAATCTCCTTCAGGAAGATCAAATATGTAATTTTTCTGAGGAATTTATGTCCTCTTTTATTAGATTATACGATATCGAAAACCTAATTCCCTTTTTTCCATCACCGAAGATTAATAGAGACATTTACTGTTTGGAAAGTTTTGTTCAATCTTCATTTCTTCCATCGCTGGAAATCTGAGACCAAATCAATCTAGTTGTGATAAGATGAAAATGAACCCGCTTGAATTTCTGATGCAGTGCCCAATCACTAATCCACAGAGGAAATTATTTTATATCGTCCATAAAGTGGACGACTTCTGTCGTTAGGCTGCAGTTACATTTTTTAATTATTGCGATTCGCGTTGATTTCTGATCCTTCGTACCGTTGATTGAAACAGATTCGTTCGCCTTCAGGGACTGTTTCTAGCCCCCCCCCCCCCAAGTGCAAGAAAGTGCCATTGACCTCGTCCACTGTTCGAAGAGGCCGTTGACCTTTGATAGGGGAGGACCACGGCGCCGGAGTTTGTTGGTACAAACGGAGAACACAGAGTTTGGAAATGAATCAATAGGAATTTTTCATTCAGGCAATGGAAAATTCAACGTTAGTCACATAAATTGCCGTAAAAATGATATATGCTTTTATAATTAAGCCCATTTATTCTGTCGTGACGAAACCATTGCTGTAGATATCCGTTTATAGGAAAATAAAAAATCATAATTGTTGAAACTATTTCATTATATTTTAACATCGTATTATCAGAAAATAACCAACATTGATGCATGAGATCGGTAAATCGGTCTCGGAACGCTCTAATAACCCAATATTGACTGACTGGGATTTAAAAGGACTATAACAACTCCAACCCAATGCATTTATGCCTAACCATGTATGAGATTTTTAACGTAACGTTTATACATTCTATTTAGCCCGTATCCTTCGTTCTTATTGGTAACGTGTTCATTGTTTTTTGGATATAACGTGAATCAGCTCCAGATGGATCTAAGAATAATGAGCGATTTTGGAAATATTATAGAATGGAAAGAATACCAATCAGTCAATTCACGAAAGATTTGGATTATGAAAATATTTTTCGAAACTGTATAATATTTATTATAACGTACACCTGTGAATGATTCAACACTTAAACAAAATTGTCAGCTGTAAAAAATATTTTAAAATTAAGGGTTCTTACACCTACGCTCAATCTTTGTAATTATATTTATTCTCAAGCATAGTTTGATGCGAAAAACTGAATGAAACATTTTCTGTACATTATTTAGTAAAGCCATATCAACTTTCAATATCAAATTATTTTTTCTGTAACATAAAATATTAGTTTAATGTGTGTATGTTTTGTCGGGATAATTCTTCTTCTTAAAATGAGCACATTTGAAGCTTTCGGTGTCTCGGTATTTACTAATTGGGTTTTAAATGATTTAAAGGAAAAATTTACGATAATAACGAACTTAAATGACAGAAAAATTTAAATGAGTAAACAACCCAATTTTGTCAGAATTATATTTTAATAAAAAAAAGTTCATTTTTGGAAACTCTTCAGGTGCAATTATAAAAGTTTTACAAGTCTGAATATAATTTATTTTCTTGAAATATAAATGCATAATAAAAATTTTGTGGAGAAAATTTTTTCTGGTGGAAAGTAACCTGAAAAGTAATTTTTTTTATTTTAATAAAATATAATTCTGAAAAATTTGTCTGGTTTATTTATCTATAATTCAATGAAGTCTGAGAAAATTTTAAACTTTATTTCTATAAATTTTTTTGGTCTGCTGAAACGCGTGGTTTTGTGAAAGGAACATTAAATAAACAAATGCATTGCTTGACTCAAGGAATTAACATTAATTCAAAGTATAATTATACAAGCTTGTAGAAGATTAAGTATAATTTACGGTACATGGAGCTTCTCACACGTTAATTTTAAATGTTTGTTTCCCCCTTAGCAAATATTACAATGAGAATGATGTCATATGTGAGTAATAGTAAATAAATTCTCTTCCTTACATGACCACTATCTTTACGAGTGAATGCATCACAATGCAAAACTATTTTTATCTTATTGTATGACAGTAAGCAAAATTTATGTTTTAAAAATGTTACATAAGTGTTGTTACAAACAAATAACACAATGTTCCTCGGAGAATGTTTTACATTAGTTCGTAATACTTAGGGGATCTATTATTTTTGTCAGATTCAATGTGAAACGTTTTCTCGTATATCTAGAAGATTTTTGACAAGTTTCATAACTTCATGATAAGCTGAGGATGTTTTGTATATCAATGGAGAAAATGCTATGTAACTTTTATCTTCGATTTGCATCAGAGATAGAACTTCACTAACAAAGGCTATCATGAGCGTTAAATTATTATTACGGGTAATTGTATTATTAATCGGTCACTGGCGCGGATTTACGGATTATTTTATAATTGGCTTAAATCTAGTTTGCGAAAAAAAATCATGGTATGTGTCTTTAATCAATAATTACAGTTCAGGAAGTATATTTTTGAATTAGTGCTAAATATATATATATATATATATATATATATGCGGAAATTATATTGCAACGTCTGGAGGAATGAAAAACTTCGCGAAGTGCTTGAAGAATAAATTCTATTTGAGTGGAAAATTTAGGGAATTCATCAAAAAACCTTATAAAGTTTGTGTATTTGACGTTGATTAAATTTCCTTTCAAGATGTAGTACTAACGCCAATATTACTAATATTGATTTTAATCTTCTTATGATATAAATTGAGACATATTATGGTAAATGCTTAGTTGTCGACCTAGTGACTGAAATTAATCAGTAATTTATGTTTAAACATTCACGTTAACCACACTTTCCGTGACACATCTTACAATATTACCCCAAATATAAGAAGTTTAACTGAAATAAATTACCTCATTAATTTATTACACCTACCTGTTAATTTACAAAAAATAAAATCTCTAATTTTACAGTAGGCAACTATTTTACATATTCTTACAGTTTCTGACATGGTTAATGTTTTCTTCTGGATTGTTACTTTCTTGCACTGATTTCCTGATAATTTAAGACCTTTCAAGTAACAACAATCTTCCTTATCGTGTACTATAATTGGATTTGTAAGGTTTGAATTGTAAAGACTTTACAGTGCCGTGAAGGCACTGTCGGAATTATGCACGAGACGTTATTCTGCTATGAAAGAAAAAGACGAATGATAAATGATTCAGCTGCGTGACAGCGACCCCGATTTCATGCACAAAACGGAACGATTTCTACACTGCACAAATGTTTTCCCTCGTTAATATTTAGGTAATTAGTCACCGTTAAGCAACACTATCTCATGGTTTCGTGTTAAAAATAAACTATAATTATACAACAGTAATATCAACGTCGGAACAGACGTGAAAAGCTTCAATTATTAATTTTACAAGCTTCTTATTACTAAAGACCACTTGAAATTATTTTTTTACTCAGTTGAGGGAGTATATTTGAGTGTATCATTTAAGATTGTTTTGATGACGTATAACAAAAAAATCAGGCGGGTGTTTTATTATTTTAAAAAACGTTTAAACAGGTTTTACCTGCGTAGTAAGGCAAGCTATTACTCTTGCGTACATGTGAGAATGATTTCATAAGTGTAGAGACTTCATAATACCGCGAACCTCCCGACGCGTTTCCTTTATTACGCGGTGCAAAACAATGTCATTACACTAGTTCGTTCACGATAGATATGCAGCTCATTCGTGGATGTGGAGCCTGGAGATAAGGAAAAGAGCATGTTCCACTCGGAAAAATAATACGTTGGAAGTACTTCCACGAATCCTCAGGAGCGCTGGATCTTTCCTTGTGCTGTTAATTGCATACCTGAAGGACCTGCCTGGATTAAGCCGTTTTGGGGTTGAGCTAGAATTGAATTGAAATTGAAAAATGGCTCATTAATACACACACACACACAAATATATATATATATATATATATATAAGGTCTGAAAACATGGAATACTCCGAATATCTCGAGAAATAATCTTCAACAATTTCTGATTCTGCAATAAAAAGTGGACGTTTTTATTTTACCACGATTCACTAATTCAAAATTAATATTTAACCAGAGTTTTTATGAATTGTGTTTCTAGAGACATTTAGGGGTAAGGTCAATAAACACCTCAAGTAGTTTGTAATTGTTACAAGCCGGGCAACTGAAATTATATATATATATATTATTAAACAAGTTTGTATTTTTATGATATTATCGATAATAATCGCATTCTTTTTTACGGACCCTATTTAACATAAATAAATTCTTTACATATTAACAAATTATAAACGTTCCACATATATATAAAAAAACAGAATTTAAACAAACTACTACCATTTTCCTTGACGTTGAATGACGTTAACTCTGACGTCACTCCACTCACTTGAATAATAATTCGCTAATCTATTGGGATCAACAGTGGGGATGATATCAGAGCTTAGCACAAATTTAAACATATACAAATACTATTTACTGCAATATGGACGATAGTTTACGTTCACGCTCTATCAAATAAGATCGCATCAACGAAGCTTCTCAAGTGTTGCAAATTCACATCAACAAATCGGCAATAGCGCCGCTGTTTGTTATCAGGAAGCTGAAGCTTATAAATAAAATTTTAATTATGTGGTGGCAGAATAGGCGCGACAACTAAAACTTTCCAATAAGTTTTTTACTTATACTCAAAATTCAATAACACTGGCCTATTTTCTTTCTTTCTTAATACAATGTATGTTATATAAATTAATAATTTTTTTTACATTAACAATTATCTCGTACAACAAATCAGATATATTCATCTCTCAACAAAAAAGTAAAACGTTGTATTATGTCCCAAATTCAACAAACGCTTTACAAATAGAATATATTTTTACGTAATTTTCACTTTCCTAAAATATGGAATAAGTTATGTTACATATGATTTATTACAGTATATAGTAGGTGAGAGTCTGGACCAGAATATCTTCTATGAACAACGTAGTGTGCCAAATCATCTTCTGAACGGTATTTCATTTACGTCACTCTATTCTTAACGATGTATACAAAAGCGTCTTCGTTACTTGTCTTGTGCGTTGAAGGTAATGAATACTGTTGCCGAGACATTTGGCGTATCTAATTTTACTTTGCGTTCCTTTTTCTCCGGAGATTTTTACGTAATTTATTTTTTGCATTACCGGAAAACAATTTTTGTATTAGTTCGTTCAAGAACCTTTGATCGCTTGCATCAGTTATGTAAAAACAACAGTACTAAAAAAATACTGTTACGTAACCAGTTTTTGTATGCAAATCATCTTTACTCGAATGCATTACACAGATGATATTCTGATAAGCGACAGTAAATGTCAAAGGAGTGGCTGTCAAGAATTAATATCAAGGAAACAAATGTGACGTTTAACGAGAACTGACAATAAATTAATTTAATTATTAATGTCATATTATCAGAAAATTGAGGCCAGTAGATAGATAGTACTCGTACTGAATATACAGTAAGGACTGTTTCAGTATTTATATAAACGTGCACGGTAACTTACTTGAATATCGTATAAATAAAAACAGAACGAGACATGTTGAGGATGACTAGACTTTATCCTTTTTGGTGATTACGGTAGGAAGTTGTGTAATACAAAATGCACATGTCGGTGGACAGGGGGCATTGAGTGGATATATTTGTCAACTGGGATCCACGGGATCAGACGAGACTAATTGAACGGGCATTGATAAGACGACAAGGGCTATTAACAGTAAGCAGACCGATGAAAGAGGCGCAGATACCATTAGCCAGCAGAATATGAAGGCCATAAAACTGTAAGAGAAAATAAGCTGAAATAAATGATAATTACATACGTAAAGATATTTATCGTGAGAGGAGCAAGACGGAACTAACGGAGGAGCTGAAATGACGGTGATTACAATTTGTCAGTGATCTTTCCTTAAAAATGATATAGTTTTTCTTTAAAATTCCGAAACTGTAGACGAGGGCTTATTCTTTTCTCTTTACGACGTTTAAGCAGTTCCACTCTTGAAACTTCAACAACTTTTTTGTGACGCTGTTATCTTGAATTTATGTCAGAACGATCGTTTTTCAAGAATTTTTGTAAATCATCCTGTCCACACTTTTTCGTCAACCTTCATTTGTGGATTTGTATACCATAGAATTTCTTTGACAGTCACAAAGTTAATTTTGATCTTTTAATGATTTTCTGTAATTATTAAAAAATCTATTCATATTTAATGTTTAATTATTTTTTAAACATTATTTACGAATAATGCACGTAGAAATTTAATATTGATTTTTCTCAATGGCTCAACTTTTAATCCTTGAATTAGATACGGTAAAAATAATTTATTAATAACCTTGAAGGTGTCGCAAGCTGTTATGTGCATTGCGCTGTAGCACAGTCTTAACGCATCGTCGAGTCCTCGGTTCCATGATTCGGAATCAACTGTCCCTTATATAATTATTAGTAGCTTTGATAAAGATAGAAAATATCAGTTATAATTTATATGACGTTCCTTAAACTACGGATGTTAGGAACCCCAGAAAGTTGTCAGAACTTGGTACTCGTACATCAAAGAATTTAATCTGGCTTTATTATTTTTTAATTTTATTTTTACGTAGTCATGGTACAGGTAACAATGGCGGCGTGCATTTCTCAGTCGCTACGTGAGGATTGCAGATTAAGTATGACCTGGATCTCAAGTGCTGCATTAGAGAAATTCTTCTTCAAGGTCTGTCGTTGATGAAATTTAACGCGTCGTCCTTTGCCATTATTGCGTACTTCCTTATTCATTGTTAATGAATTTTCCTCTTCTTTGTTCTGATGTTGTCGTATTGATATTTATACAGCAAACAATTGGGCAGGACGCTTATGCTAGCCTTGAATAACAGCAGCTCATTGTAAAAAAAAAATATGGGTTACTAGACCTGAATACTATAAACTGTCCTGTCTTTTATTATGTATAACATTACACGAGCTTTAAAACCGTGATTTTAAGCTTCTTTGGGATGATATCACAAGTACACCAGAGTTTATATCTTTATTCAAGAGCATTGACTGTGGTTATATCAATATTCATCTAGCATGTTTAAGGTCCATGTACCACCAAGACGACTGCCCGTTATCTTTTCTCGTGGGACAAACCTTACCTAATTGAAGTGGAACGATGTTTACAAGGCACTAGTATTTATAGACGAGACTGTAAGGCAGACAACACGCTGGGAGGAAATGTTTTTGACAACCGATGCCGGTGGACCGTGGTGTAAACAGCGTGAAAGTAGATCTCTTGTAAATACGGATTTACGACGCAATGTTTCAATAACGTTTCTCACAATTCCTCTATGAACGTAATTACCCAAAATGACCATTTTTTACACTGGTACACCAACGAATTTTGTTTTTTTGCAGTCTTCAAATCATAGATCGGATCTTGTTCTATTCATAACCACTATTCGTCACTATCTTATTCGTAAATTTCATTTTTAAAATAAACTTTCGAAAATAATAAAAAAATTATGTCTTTGGGGATTCTGATGTAGATCCTACAGGTTTCAATTTATTTTTTATACAATATATTCTTTTTTCATCTAAAATGTCTCCAGTGAAACACGGGCATATACAAATTAATATATAATTTTAATGAGGGTGCGGACGTTATGGCGAAGGCGGTATTTTTTGCAGAGTGCGAACGCAGCTGAGTGACGTTGGTACCTACATGCAGAAAAGCAAAATAATATTTTACATTTTCAGCTTTACTAAATAGTAATAAGTTAAAATTTTCATTATTTTGTATAAAATACCGTAGCGAAACCCCTTCGATATATTAAACAAAAAACTACGTTTGTGATTCAGAGACTTCAACTCAATATTCAGAACCACAGCATCGCCTTAAACGTATATAATAATAAAATTCACATGAACCATTAGCCGCGAATAAGCTTTACTTAAGTGTTTTTTGTTTTTGTTTATTTTGCTGTTGGTAGATTGCGTTTTTCACGTGACTAAGATATCGTGTGGGGCTTCATTGAAACGTGACTCTCTTCAGATTGGCTTTACTATTCACTAAATCTCGATGAAAACTAGGGATATAAAATAAGATAAATTGTAAAACCCTGTATGATTGGTCGGCATGAATCATTACGTTTATATCCCTTAAAATTTGCAAGAAAAAAATCACGTTTGTAATTTTTTTTAATGCGAAAACATTAATTTTTTTTCCATTTAATAATTGGGGTTTAAAATTTTTTTAATTGAATGGGAAGGTAAATAATATCATAATCACCAAAAATCGTAATAAATTCTTCAATAGAGACTTGAATGACTAAAATTGATCAAATATTTTTTTGTTTGTGTCAGTGCCATAATAGATTTTAGTCTATGAAATTTTCTTATTTTTTGGTTCATCCCAATTTTTTATATAATTTATTCCAAAGAGCCCTAACACTTTCACTTCATATTAATCGTACTAACATCAGTCTATATTCTTCCAGGTGCTTGCTTTTAATTAACAGATTAAAAGCTTGGGTATGCAAGGATAACATTTTTAAAACGATGAAACACAATGTGGGTAACATTTAGAAAATATTAATAACGACGTGTAGTACATTACACGATTATTATTTATAAGGATATTAATAATAAATCAGAAGACCTCGTGGAGGTCAGAAAACACCTACACTACGATTTCTGTGGAAGGTCAACAGTTAAGGCATTCAAATATTTATGTTAACGGTTGACTCAGACCCTGAAGTAAAGATACGTTCAAGAATAGTTCCCGCCGAAGCTTAAATAGATTAGAGAATCCAGGACGGTTTTTTTTTATTGAACGACATGGCGTCTTCTGTATCAATTCAGTCTCCTGAAAATGCCGTCATATTTGCCATTTCTAATTTACGATTTTCTGAGGATCAATTTTACTTTTGTTCTAGGCCATCGTACTGTTCGCTTGAACAAGTAAGAGAAACCAAGTGAAACCAGTCTTACGACAGCTGTAAATGCCATTTGCTCAACTTAGCACATCTTTAGTTCAAGAATTCTTAACTTAACAAATTTGGATGTCCATATTTCGCTAATTAACATTTATGACCTTTAAATGTTTAAAAATTGACAAAACAAAACTTACTAAAGAATATTAAGATTTGAATTTTACTTTTACTGCACAAGAGAGCAATGTCATGAGTTCCAAAACTATAGAAACGATTATTTTTACTATTATAAAGATGAAAAATTAAGACTGTTCGAATGCTATCACTAAATTTCACTAAATAAACCTGGACCTGGATATGATAAAAAATATCATACCTTCAAGTACCTGATGACGAAAAATGTAGATATGGAATTCTTGTTAAGTAACAATATATGGATGATATATTTGTTTAGATTTATGCAGTGGGGGCCTTATTTTGAATCTAAATTTAAATAAATTGAAAAAAAATAATTTTAAAATAAAATATATTAATTATTTTTCATCTTTTAGATATTTTAATAGCAAAGAAACAGGTTGTAAAATTAATTGCCTCTGAACACTTTTCGATATTATGCTAATCCTTTCATAGTAGGAAAATTAATTTGTGAAGCTATTTCGAAAGTTATTTTTGGAAACGATTGTAGCATTTCTACGAATATGTTTCAGAATCGACAAGTTTTTCTAATCCTATATAGAAAGCCGTACGTCGTCTGTGACAACTAATTCACCTTCATTATTATTTTTTGCTACTCCTTAAAATCGAATTGTCTCGTTTTATTAAACATTTACGATTATAAGAAAAATATTTTAATATTTCAGTTTTTCGTATTCAAAATCCTCATTATAAATTAATAAAATGACAAGTTTTGTAATTATTAGCAAGTCACTTTGTCAAGTTTCATTAACATTGCTTCTCAACTAAGGAACGGAAAGCTTTCCTGACGATTTGAGTTTCAAATGAATTTACAGGGACAAAGTGTCAACTTTTCGTATATCACGAGACACGAAATGAACGACTGAAAAATGGTTTTCTCGATTAAAAAGATTTCTGCCTCAAGTTATTCAAAGTGCTAGTCCATTGAATAGTGACTGTACCTGGAAATTACGTTACACGAATGATTTACGTAGGGAAATCCGTCTTTCCTCTGTACGGAGATGGTGGTTTGGGGCTTCCGTTTGCAGGAAATTATTTGTGGGGAACGTCATAATTTGGCGCTGAGTAATTTCTTCTCCGAATTTAATTATTTAAATGAAGCGTTCATTTCTTAGACGATGGGATCTGTTACTCATTGTTTCACTAATAATTTTACAATTAATTCTTCAAACAATGAATATCTATTAACTGAAACCAAAAAATTCGAGAAGTTACTGTGATATAATAATTAAAATCTGTTTGAAGTGAAACTATGAATGAATTTCCGATATTTTAATTTTTTAAAAAAAACTGGTTTGTACATATTAATTTTCTTTAAATATTTAGGGAATATATACGCACCTCGTCAAAATAATTAAGCACCCCTTCCGGAATGCAACACGCAAAACACCTTTGTTCGGAGTTTTTTTGGATTATGTCGTAATGAGAGAAGATTTTTGCTCATATTTCAAGGTCTCTGACGAACGGTTTCTCAATTCTTAATAGAAAGATATTCTTATAAACTATCGGCAAAAAATTAATGTTAATTTCCAAAATAATGTGATGAATATTTAAGAATTAATGAAGTGATGTCAGTTTCATTTTCTTGCTGAAGAAATATCATTGTTGAATTTAAAAGACAAGTATGTTATATCATCAACAATAATATAAGAAAATATTTTGGTAACTATTTATTTGTTTTTTAATTATGTTAAATATGGTCACACTTCCGTGAACACATGTAAATGTGTCTTTAATTAAATTGTAATAAATGCACAAGTGTTGCGGTAAATAGTGTTTGATTAAAAGAAACAGATCCGTCTTCTTTTACCCCTGACGAGAAAATGCGCCTGACCTAGATTTGGCTTTCGTGACTTTTCCTCGTAGTGTGCCGAATGAGGTTTATTGGGATCTGGCAATCAGAGCAACTACTTCTTTATCTAAAGACATGAAACAACCTCGTACAATTTAGATTTTTATATCCACGTTTGTTTTCAGTTGTTCCCTTTACAAATAATACAACTCCTATAATGTCGCATTATTTAGTTTCGCATCTACCCACAACTGGAATTTAAGTAAGCTACAAGATAATATTAAATAAAAAAATATTTTGTATTGGCAATTGGTATTCCTCGTTTTATGATACGTATTTCTATTAAAATCGTTTATTATGATTCGTATGTCACTTTTATCTTATTACAGAGGTATATGAAGGTTGTATGAAATATATATTTATTTGCCTATGTTTGTAACTATAAAAAATCATTTAATGTTGGTTAAATTTAATTCTCAGTAGTTATCAATCTAGTTGGGGTAATTTTGAATGCTTATCCTTCACTTGGTTTGATCTTATATAATTTTCTGTCGTTCAAATATGAGTTATCAACATGAAGCACGGAAATGAAACATTTACGTCTGATTGAAAATTAATAATAAGAAAAATAGCCAAATACAGACAAAAGAAGTGATAATATAAATACCACACTAAGGTTCTTGGGTCTTTTGAGCTTTGTCAACTGACTAGTGCAGTTGTGTCGCTCTAGGTTCTTCTTAGCACCTGAAGAAAGGGACAAGGATCCCAGAAAGATTGTGTGGTATTTTTATTATCACTTCTTTTGTCTGTATTTTGCTATCTTTCTTATTATTAAGAACTACGAAACTTGAATTATATTTCCTGTCGGTTTCTGAGGCAATACAATAAGCAGTAGTAGAAAACCTCTTATCGGATGACACGTTAAGAGATTATAATTTGCAATCCAGTTCAGAAATTTGATAATGGCTGAGACAATGGATTGAGAATTATATATTTGACAATGTAACGCCAATCGACAGATAAGACCTCTGGATTTACTGCCGTGACGAAATGTGGCAATTTAGCTGATTAAAAGGATTAGAACGCTGAAGGACCAAAATCGAATGATCGTCAGGCGCAGGTGACTGAATAAACGTGGCACTTCCTCTGAAACGGTTAATGGATATTTTGGTCAAGGTGCCAAGTAAATACGATCCTAACATAGAGGATAGGCTAAGCAGAGTCGCTGCAGTGTGACGGTCTATCTTTAAACGACAGGCCGTCGGCAGAAAGTTTGTCTCAATTTACTGTGAAAGGGTTAAGTTAGCGCTTGTTGACCCGGAAGACTGCGTAGCGACTCGAACTGGCGTAGATTCAAACTGTATCATAACACTAGACTCTGGTTACGACGAGTTAGAACTAAACACAGCATTTATTCCTGTCTTCATGTAAGTGTATGTAGGAGAACAAGAATTTTGAAATAAATACATGTGCAATCGAAAATAAAAAAATAAGATTAATAATTTCCTACGTCCACGACTTACAAATTTATGTTTTCCAAATATCTTATTTCAACAAGTTTCCTGTCCGTTTTAATTTAATAACGCAAAATATGTTTGGCAATATTTCAAGGAGTTATAATCTTCAAACCAATCCCAAGGATCTCGCTGAATATTTGTTCTGGTTAATGAAAATTATTTCCGTGTTGGTTCCTATGACATTTATTTTCATTTTTAATTGGGTAATAAATTTTTTTTTGTCAATGAACACAGGTTCACTATATTTTTGTTACGTGAAGGATAAGATTATGGTAGTTACGCGGTCAAGGGAATGTAGTTAAAAGTAGGAGAAAAAATACTACCAATTTGCTTTTAAGTGTTATGGATACTTACATCAAGGAAAAAATCATTCAGGTGAACATAATTGACAAATGGACCAGGTAAAATGTAGGTGCTGTTGTTGTTTTTTTGGGAGAAAACGGAGATATAAATATTGATGAACGACCAATTTGATGAGAAATAAGTAATGTATAGCTTGATTCGCTTCTACGTCTTAATGCGTACTCGGCGAACATACTCATAAAGTGTTTGCATCACCCGTTCACTTTTTTTTTATAATGCGGTCGCTGTATTTCCCTTCTTTTTTCTCTCTGATCTGATCCTAATTGCCGCTTTCGTAGCGTATTTTTACTTCAGAGCTCAGAAATTATTCTCTCTTAGACCAATACTTTATTTTTGTCTATACATTTAATCGTATACATGCTGTATGAAAATGATGTTAAATGCTTTAATGTTGTTTCAATTCTATACAACCGAGACTCGATACGGAATTCTGTTTCAATGTCTGGCACCAAAAGGTTTGTCCTCTTTGGTGCGTCTATCCTTTCTAACATTCCTTACTAAATATAATAACTGTTCTACACCGGCACCAATTTTAATATTGAGCGGGTCAGTTGCTTTCGTGTTCTTAGCTCTCGGTTCCGACCTCACGGCCTTTCAACTGAGAACTTCTTGGGCGCTGCCCTCTGAGTCATCAGCCATAAGTTTCACAACTCTGAGTTGGACCGTTCGGTCCTTCATCGAATCCGGAAGTTTTTCCAGGATGACCTTGTGGAGTACATATATACTGGCCCTGAGGTCCACATTTGCCTATCACCCGTATGGACCACTCAAACCAGACGCTTTCACGACGACGTGTCGTTGAACAACCTCATTCGGATCAGCGGCGACCGTTTTAGAATATTACCTGATCAACTAAAAAAATATCAGAGCTCCGAAGAAAAAAAAAATCGCTACTGTAACTGGTGAATCGTCGATTATGATACTGAATAATAATATTAATTTTGCGTGGTTCCACGCCGGTGGTTAAGATTCGGGACATGACGACGTAGAATGATAAAGAGGAATCAACGTTATTCGGAGTACGCAAGACTGCTTTTTCATATTCTTTGAAAACATGCGGGTATTACAATGAAACTAATTTATTTAATTCTAGAATGAAATTGCTTGGGATATGAATAAACAATTATTTGACGAAATGATGCGACTATGTCTGGAAGTAAATGGAGGCATAACATATTACAATACAATACTATATATGAATGAAATACTAATATTGATCAACAGAATGATGAATTGGTTACAATAAAATATTAACTTCATCAATGAAAAACTGATTGAAAAAAAAGAGGAGTGATTCGACGATGCAGACGGTGTGTGTAAAATATTTAATTTGTCTTGGAAATAATGACGGGACACCAAAAATGTAAAGGAAAGAATAAAAAGAAAAATAAGTAAATCCGGCTTCCATTTGAGAGGTTCTTTTATATTAATTTTTTACTGAGTGGCTTACACAGAGTTAAAAATCTTGATCTGGTTGGTATTGTATACCATTGTACTCCTTAAAAAGATACAATACCTTTTTAAACCTGAATGTTTTAGAAAACGAACACAGATTATAAACTAGCAACTATAAAATGGTACCTAAATAAATAGCAATGGCCGATTTATCATGTGTTGACATTAAACTATTGGAGTTTAACAGTCCAGAAACAATAGTCCAGATTTTTTCTGAGAAAAATAATTTACTGATATCGCATTATTCGTATGAGATTTAAAAACTCGTAGCCTCGAGCCCGTGACTAGGATCGTCTATACAATGCGTTTTTTTGGTCATAACACAGGGGCGTCACCTGGTCCAAACTATCGACTCCATACTTGAGCTGTACTAATTTATAGAATTTACGTAATACAACTGTAAATTATGGTGATTTGTCTGCCCGATTTGGCCAACTGTCCAATAACACTAATTTAGTCATTTTTGTTTACCAAGTCATGTCCCGGTGTTGCGAGGTTTCAGGTAGCAACGCTGTTCAGCCGGCCTTGAATACAAGTTTATACAAATGTGGTAAGTTGTTCTTGGCTCCAACGTAACGAATAATTTATTCGTCTTGACATTTTAAAGGAATTCAGCTACTGTTCTAATTATTGCACGTTATATTTGTCACCTTTTCTTTGTTGGCGTAATTCAATTTCAAAATTCTGTGTTGAACGGAGAATTAGGGTGCCTTTTCACGTTTGTGTGTCACTGGTAAGGACAACATCTTCTCGATAGGAAGTTAAATGCTGTAGTTCCGCGATATGGGACAATATCATCAGTCATTAAGGATTGAGCCTTGGTAGCGTGAACTGAATGGCTCAAGCGTTCTGATTATTAAAATAATGGTTTTGATAATGAACAGTTCAAGGAACCAATTAACTACATCAAGAGAAAACAGTCTCGTAGGTAGGTTGAGAATATTTGAGTCTAAATTCCACGAAATTCACGGGAACCGTAAAATAATACTTTTACCAGAAACGAATTACGGAAAGAGCTCTGTTGATTGAGAGAAACAATGGCTGAATTAAAATATAAAACTGGATCTCAAGTTCGTCGTTAGCATAGATTTCTTGATGATTTTGCTAAATTGAGCAGACAAATTTCTTAACGAGAATTACAGTTGCCTATGAATAAATTCCAGTCAACTGAATAATAAAAATTGGGGGATTTTCCCTAATGTCGTGAGTTTTTGTACGATACAAAGGAATCGCAAATCTTTCTCAAAGTAGGATATTATGAAATCAGTATATTGAAAAACAAAAATTAAAAATCACTGTGGTTAACCGTTCCGACAGTGACGTACATCAGCTCGAATTTTGGTCCTTACACAAAGTTCTTGCGGTGTTTCGTGGTAAGAGACTGTCATTTCCGTCTGCCAGAGATCGTAGACCCAGATTGGTTTATTTCGTAACTGTCGCTAAATTTTTTTTAAACGTGGCTTTCATATTTCGTGTTTTAATCAAGTGGAAATCTGTGGAAAACTAAAAAGATCATTAAAATTGTATTGCCAAGTGACTTGTGTACCCGAAGCACTTTTGAGTCGTTACTAATTCACAGCTCGTAAATGGGAAACCCGTGAAAGCCTGCGGTGTGAATATTGATTATTTTCCACACATTTCGTGAAATTAGCATTTGTTATCAATATCCGATGGAAGGTGCCCTTACTGTTGACCAAGACATATATTCTTTTATCTGAAGGTCGCTACAGTGTTGGTATTTTAGAGTAAAGTTTTTTTTTTAACTTTCGCATGATCAGTCCCCTTTTTATTCTGGGAATGAGAAACAACTGAGATTCGATGTGCCATTCTGTTACAAAGGTATTGATAACTAAATATCACTTTCCATATAAATATCAATATGGCGACGAATATATTTACACTATCAGAATATGAAACTAAATGACTTGTCATATAAATGTGATAACAATATCTTGACACTATCAGTAGGCAAAAGCTACCGAAATTAGCTTGTCACATTAAAAGCTAACGTTGTAGGAACTAAAAGCTTAATGGTGGTTCCATTTGTAAAGAGATAGAAAGGACTATAAATCTTGTTATTATCCCACGAGCCTTTAGTCCACAAATATAAATATATATTTTCAACTTTACCTCTGGATGTATTTCTGCAAGGCTGTTTGTAATTCGTCCGATTTATGTTAAATAAATGTATATGATTAATATTGTTACTCACAAAAGACCTTCCTTTTCGTAAAAAAAAAATTTGATTATCTCCATATCCTTCCTGATATAAAATTTCTCCGACTTCCACAAATCGATAAGGCATGTTTCAAGTTCGAGTCCTTATTCAAGGCAAGGTCGTTCCCTTCCATTTCTTTAAATGTATTAGTCATACATCGTCGTTATAAAGTCAAGAACGGGACCAGTGAAGTCCCTCCAAAATAGAAAAATGAAAATAATACGATGACTGAAATATTTACGATAGTTCATACAAAGTTACATCCCTTGAAGCAAATTAAAAAAAAAATCATGTTTTAATTTTCAGATTCTTTGTAGCTGCTTAGCATCTATGCAACACCACTTTTGTGAAATTCTTGTTCTATGGAGCGCGTGTCCAGGATAAATTTACAAATGATTATTAGCCCACATTAAAATTTATGGACAAGTTTAAAATTTCAGATTAATCTGGATTAAAGTGCCAAGATTGTCCAAATGTTACGTTAACACGTGTCAGTTGACGTAATTGGTCTCATATTTACAAAACTGAATAATTATTAAACCGGATTAAAAATAAGCACGTATCAAATGTATGATTTTTCATTATGGAAAAGGCGCATTCTTAAAACAATGACATTACCCTTTTCTAAAGGTTGAGATATGCGCCTCAAGGTTATCAGACGCTGATATATTTTCAAGACCGCATTCTCTTTTAATTGTAATCTTGGTCATAAATAGAAACTTTACCTACATAAAAACAATAGAACCGAAGGAATTAGATATTTAATACCTGGTAGGATTATTACACGATATCTGCCTATTTCTGGTTGTTACAAATCATTCGGCGGATTTATTACGTCCTAAAGACGTCACAATACTGAATATAAAATTCTCAAAATCCAATCCTTTGTTTTAGAGATTCCTTATGATTAATGGCTTTCATTAAAGACAGGCATAAGACAATGCTCAGTTTAATCAGCTGTAACAAAATGTAGATAAATTTATCGTGCTCTTATATAAATAGTGCATAGACCTATTAACTATTGACAACATTTAGTATTATATTTAAAATAAGAATTAATTATTTTAATTATTATTAGTTTTCATTTTTTTTCATTTCTCAGAATAAATTTCCTATCGCTTTGACAATTATAATTACGTTTCATAAATCGGTGTGCAACATTTCCAAAGTATTCCATGTATCCATATAATAATTTACTTGTGCGGCTTTTGTCCCGATACTTAATCTTTTTCAGTGATGTAATTAGATGTTTCTAGATCTGGTACAGTGCGTGTCAAATTTCTTGGCGGTCCAGTTTAGTGTTTTTCTCCGCTTTAGTTGTGGTTCGTGAGTTTATTCCGCGCTGCTTCTCCCCTCAATCTACGCCGCACGTCATCGATGCTGACGTGAGATGTAGTGGTTGATGACTAACGTGTGTTAACAGCGCGATTAAAAAAAGGTGGATCTGCATGGAGGATTTGATCCAATTTCATTAAAAAAATTAATCTAACAAGGTGAATTTATTTGGAATGATTGTGGTTTATATTTAACTACATTTAATCCAAATTCGGCAAACAATTCGTAGTAGGCGGACTTGTTAAATAATGACTTTACTATTTTGAGGAGGAACTGAAGATCGACCGAAGTCCTGTAAGTTGCTGAATAACTTTGGAGTATAATATCTGAGCACAACCCTCCAACGTGTTCTGGGTTAATCTTTATTAATTACGAAAGGTTTCCCAAGCGGTCGTAGCCGAACTCACCTTTCCGTGTGTGGCCGTCCTAATGGCCTGGGATTTCCAGAGGTGTACGTATAAATTTTCCGTTCATCGCTCAAAATTGTTTATATAAGAATATTATCTCCCAACAAATAGTTTCCCCATCAGCGTTTAATGGCCTGGCTAGCATGCTCAATACAAACCTTATTAGTGATGACATGAAAAGGTGGGAAATTTAGAAATCGTGTAACTTTGGTGAAGGTTGGTGGGTAGATAAGGGATAATTTTATTAGGTGGTGCTTCTACGTAAACTTCCTGTTACTAAAGCGTGTCAACTGTTTACAGTAGACTCGTGTGCCGTCACCAGGCGTTCAACGTGAGTTGAACATGCACGATTGTTAGTATGAAAACGACGCAGGAACTCTATCAATTGAGTTTGAATCTTGAATATGTTTTCAGCTCATTATTTGTTATTATATTAGTGTTGCAGCGATGAATGCACTTTATTTTCTTTTACGAAACTACAACCGGAGTTTATCATCATCATAGCTGCAATGTGACGGATCTACACAGTTGGTAATAACGAGTTTGTAGTTTCATTCAAAACAGAATGTGTTTCAGTCGTATGTCCTTATTTCACGCTGCAAACGATGTGAAATGTTTAATCGCACGGGAACTTTTACTGTGAAGTACCTTCATTTTACCACAGACGCGGCGTCGAGAACTCGAGGATTCATGCAACGCGACGGTTTTACGAACCTAATTGAGAAAGTGGTTTACCCAATTTATTTTTACATGTACCTTCACATGTGCCCCACTTAATTATACGAAATCCTTCTGCAAGACGCCACTGAAAGTCGTCCAGATTGGTCCATTTACCATTCAGTTTTCCCGTGAAACGCCCTGAGCTCTGTTCCTTGAACCACTGTCGCGATCACACTTTATTAGATTAGATCACATTATTAGATCAGCCCCTGTAAAACATGAAACTCCAATTCTACCAAATTACTTTTAAATCAATCATCGACTAAAGTCTGACAAAAGGAAAGGTGTAGAAGAGGCGGATACTATCTGCATTCGTGACTAGATCGAGACTAGTTATTGAGAGAGATATTGATGAATGCAAAGGAGTTGAATAGCTATAGAATTGATAGTTAAGGGGAATAATAGCAGAATAAAACTGTGCGCACAGCGAATAGATCAGATGATGAAGGATTTTGGTTGTACTGCGATAGCAAGAGCTGTACGCAGAAAAATAAAAATGAAGGACCAGTCACGTGACTCCAACAATATTTGTTCTTGAGCATGCAGAATTTTTGGCACTATTTAAAGTGTTACTTTTATATTTCCGTATACAGTGCCAAAATTATGTTCGGAAAGGTAGGTTCAGCTCCAGTGAGAGACAATAGTTTCCGAAAGGCGATAAAGAGCGTGACCCTTTCCCCTATGACTCGTTCAAGGATGTCTCGCTTCCCTTGCTAGTTTTGTCGCCCTTGTATATTTGGCAGCCAGGGACCGAGGCGTGCAATTACAATAAAGCGCAAGGCTTGCCCCTGGCCTTGCTCGTAGCACCGGCAACTTCATTCACGCTTCTCAGATCCTTTCTTGCATCACTGTAACGGAAATCACTCCGACACACCCTTCCTTGCACCAGTGGTCGGCTTACGTGTGGAAGGAAAACTTAGTAGAAACTTGTTTGCGTCATGTTGCTAAGCGTGGAATTAACCTATTTTGTCAATGCACGTTTGCATCAGAGAATACTTTGCAACTTCTGTGTTAAGTAAAGATGAAGGCGAAGACGACATTTTTTTTTAGAAACAGGCTACCTGAGGGTCATCCACGTTGTGGCCTCTACCCTTTAATGGGGATATAAAAGAGGGATGCGGGAAGGAGAGCAAGGTAGCCAAGTGTTAGCAGGGGGTCCCATGGCTATAGTTTAGGGATCCTACCCAGCCAGTATTAAGGAGCATACGTCATAGATCTGAGTAAGAGAGGTGTGTAGGTAATTTCTTAGAAACGATAGAATGGTCAGGAAACGAAGGCGAGACTTAGAACAGTAGGAAAATCTGTTCCACGACCAGACTGTGTTGGACACAGAATTACAGTTCAATATAGTCTTAACTCAACTGCCTTTATTAAATTACTTTTTTTTAAGTTTAAGGCTGATGTGTAAAATTTAGCATACTTTTTGTTCAGCTATATTTATCCGACTTCTTTAAATAAATGAAAAAATAAACAGCCTATCAAGTTGGAAATTTCTTATGAATAAAAATTAAAAACGTAATAGAAAAAACATTTAATTTTTTTATTTCGATTATTTTAAAATTCAACAATAACTTCGGAGCAGTGTAAATATATCAGTCATTTGAGTCGCGACGTGTGTACAAATAAAAACTAATCTACATTTCATGAAATTAATTGATAGTAATGTTCTGTACATTTTAAAGAATTGTATTATAAAGTATCATGTTTCAAAAATGTTGTTTTCTTATAATTCTTTCATTAAAAATTTGAAATATTATCATTTAATTGAATTTAATCCCCTAAAAAATGGGGATGAAACATAGTTTTTGTTTAAATGTTTTTTTTCTATTACAATGATTTAAATTTTTATTCATCCAAATTAATAGACTTATGATTTTTTTTTCTGTTAATATTTACTAGTGCCAGGTAGTAAGAGTTTTATCAGAGGAATTCATAAATTCATCGAAAATTGGTTAAAAAATAGTTGGAACAATGAAATGAAAATACTTTGAGTTTTGGCTGTTCAGTACTACAGTAGTCAATCTGCTTGGTCAGTCTAGTCAATAATACAGAATGTATAAATACTTATCTATGGATTAGCCGAGTAAAACATATTCTATGGTACAATTCCGTGTAAACCTAATTTTCCAGCTCCATTTAAATACACTTTTGTTCCTTTTCTTTTCTTTTCTTTTCTTTACATTGTCTGAGTAATGATGAATTAATGCAAACATGAATCTTACAACCTTCATAAGATGGGAATAATGCCTGCAGTAGATCTGAGGGAAACTAAAGTTAAAATTTTATTTCAATTTAATATTTAATTTTGTTTAACTAAATTCACTTTCGGGAAAATTGCTCAAATTGAGTTATATAGAACTTTCTTTGAAAACTCCTCAAAGTTAAGTCGTCGTTCATTGTTTGACTTGATGGAATGAGGTCCGCTGACCATTACGATTCATATTTCGTTCGCAGAAAAGTAGTTTTGGATTAAGTGCCACCGGAGTCTTTGGTTTAATTTGTCAAACCGCTTAGGAGCTGAACCAATTAATGCTACAGTACCGGGTCAGAAACCGCGACATCTGGTTTCAACCGGGAAACACTTAACTGGAGATTGTAGCTCCCTATCTCGTTAATCCTAAAAAAAACACCAAGAAGGAAGTTTGAAACACATGGATCATCAAGGTCTGTTGCCTCTTGTTATCGGCCGACAAATTGTGTGGGGTCACGTTCCACCTCACGAGTGACAGATAAGGAATGCTTATTTGATATTTAATATTTACCTTCTAAGCAACCGACACACGCTGCTTTTAGTTCTAACCACGTGAGTTTTTCGAAGTGGTCAAATTTAAGTCAACGTGAAGATAATTATTGTTGATTACGAGTGTATAGCGTGCAAAACGGACATCTGGTTTTTTCAGTTCACTTTAATTCATGTTCATTGTTTACCTTCGCCTACCATTTACAGCGATTCACATCGGTTCCTCGACTTAGCGATGGCGCAACTACTACTTTATAGTAGAATGTGTATCAAGATCTTGGATATTCGTTTAAGAAATGGTTTTGAATACAGTCATTCGTCGAATCTGAAAACGTGGATCTGGAACAATTTTTTTTATCTATCTTCTCCCCAGCTTAATAGTTCATAAGCAGAACTTCAGGTTCAGATTTTAATATATATATAAACTTTCAGAATCTAACAATGTTTATATAGTCTACTGGACTTATTTTCTGAATATAATGCATTACTAATATTTGTTTCCATTAGTTAAAAATTACTGACGCGCTTATTTAACTCGTCACTTAATATTTTGCTCTAATAGAAAATAACGTGCATTTATATAAAATTCTAGTTCGATTGTTTTGTGGTCATTTATTCATTTATTATCCAAAAATTTTAATATATTTCATATAAAGTTGTATCTTTACCCCAATGGTTTTTAACAGTCGCAAATTTATAAACTGACGTCTGATAAAAATAATTGGGGTAAGGATACAACCATAATGTAATAATAATGGCCACAATAATTTAAAAAATTTATTGAAAAATAATTTCATTACCTTTTCACTTCTAAACTTCATCTTGTGCTAAAGGCACAACAGAAAACCTCCTTCTCAAAGAACCCAAGTATCCATATTCCCACTAATTCTAAGTTCGGAATTTCTCTATTTGTTTCTTGGAAGCTTCCGTCAGTAAATAGACGATTATTGTTTCCTTACCTGTTCTTTCGTCCGATTCGTTCCTAAGAATGTGTAAATTGATAACCTCCGCGGCTAATTTTAGCTTCACACGTGTATATCAGTTTACAGGGAACCACTTTATCATGTTTCGTCTGAAAATAAATTTAATGTTGTCTGCTTCGTGAGACTGTTGTATAAGTTAACCTTTAAAAAAAATTGTCTGACATGCCCATAAATCTTTCAAATCTGATTAACACTTCAGACAACTGTCAATAAATAACTCGTGGATACAAAGAAACCATAAATTGGTTTTTCTTCACTTTATTGTTCAAGAAATTATAGAGCTCGACATTCGGTTGATGAGACGAAAAATTGACAAAATTCCTGACTTTACAAGAGAATGTACATTTTAAATTAATGTAATTATTTACATCGTACAAAATTAATATCATATATAATTCTAGCAATGCTTTGTCACTTATAATAACTGAAAATATTATATCGATTACATAGATAAACATAATAAAACAAAATTTTCTGTAAGGCCTGTAATGTTTGTACATAGCACAGACGAATAGGGCATTAAAACCTCACCTTAAAGAACACATTTCTAATTTAAAACAACCTTCTGTCAAACATTCAGTTCACAGTAAACTTGTCAATTAACCACAGTTTGATTGAGTAATGTAATAGTATGAGATTCTGAAATCTAATATTATGCGAGATTAACGTCTGAAATGTTACACAAGAAATAAAATTCTTCAACCATCAGCAACATTTATGCCTGTATTCTTAAAATAATTTCTTTGGTCTTCTGTTGTGTATATCTTTCTTATACCGTTGTTTCAGTTTATTTGTAGTGCACACCTGATGAGGTCCGCAGATTGTGGAAGAAACGTAGTCTATTAGAAATTTTGAATATAGAAATTTGCAAGTAATCTGCGTTTGTAATGAATTATTAACTGACTGCTCGGCTATTATATATTATTAATGTATCTGAATCTGTTTACTTCTTCAAACGAAGCGTAATCTAGTCACTGGGGGGCGGCAAGTCAATTATGGTTATTATATCTACACTACCTTTCGCAGATCCAGTTCTTGAGTCTCTATCACCGCTGTAGCCATTATTGTTGTCCTATTTTAGAGAACAAAACTGATAGTTCTTATAAACAAACATTAAAGGTCTACCGTGTTAACCAGAGCTTACCCGACCGCTAACCCGAGTTTACATTCCAACGCGTCTTATACAAAATATAACAAACACTTAGGTGAGTAATCGACTTGCAGTACGAAAGAGTAAGGAATTCCAATATTGTATGTTTATCTTGATTTTTTTTAATGAATGAAGCCTGCGAGAGGATTCTCCCGCTATCGGAAGGGCGTGGGACAAGTACCCAATGCCCGACCTACCCGAAGCAGGTTTTTCTAGGGTTTTCCCTGCATTTCTTTAGGCGAATGCCGGGTAGGATCCTTAAACCATAGCCCGGGGGCCGTAGTAACCCTAGACTACCTTCCTCTACCCTTCCGCATCCCCCCTTTCTAATCCCTTCCTATGCTATTAAAGGGGAGTTGCCCAATGTGGATCACCCTCATGTAGCCTGTTGCCCTAAAAAAAAATCTCTATTTTTTCCAACACATTTGAATATGTATGACTTAATACTTGAAATTCATAGATTGTGGCAAAGGTAAATCAATTGAGCTACTACTAGAAAACTTTCCCTTAGATCTCGCACACATTAGTTTCGTTATATTGAAGAAAACTATTATACTTTACAGAACGTTCTATTTTATTATAAATCACTCTGAATATAATAGTGTCCTCTCTTAACAGATAAAAAAAAATCTGAATGGCCTAGTTCCGAGGATATTTCTCGAAGTTAAGGAAATTGTTGGTCATATTGTTGACGTTAGCAATTCAAATAATTATGCCGCCGCTAATTGATGCGTAACACACATTCCCTTCTGACGCAGCAAAGTTGTGCTTCTTTTTAACATGCCCATTTAGCAAGTTCCACGGCACGACGATTCATCTTTAGCACGCGAAACAACCGACTCCGTTGCGTCACGTTTGCTGAACCATAGTGTTCTGTAACGCTGAATGAGTTGGCACAGTCTGTGTACGTGCTTCGATGAGTGTTCAGTCATGCTGACCTAAGCTCTTTCTCTAATCAAGGGAATCTCGACAGCGCCAGTCAGATCTGTTTCTTGTTGCTTAAGGTTTCAGCTTCTGCTGCGTCGAGGCTTCTTGTCTACGCCTGGACAAGAAGGTCCAATATAAAACGTTGATATTCAATTACGTTACTAATGAAAGAGATTGACTCGAGTTATCTTAGTTGACGCAATTGATAAACTGGTTCTGTTACGAACCCAGGCTCCGAACAGGTTGTAATAAAATTTCATGCGGTACAAGATTTAGTTGAAAAATAAAATTGAATTCCTGTAATCAGGTGAAGATGGGCATGATCAATGTTTGACGCTAAAAAAAACGATAAACGTACAAAACAGTATATCACAACAACACTACAGCGTACCAGTTAATTTCAGATTCTTTTACGTAGGCCAATATTTTATGAAGAAATTAAAACATTTCGTTTTAGATTGAAAATAATTCTTTTCGTATAAACCTTACCGATATAATCAGAAATACAAAAGAGAATTATTCTGAAATCAATGATTTAACCGTCTCTGTGATAACGATTGTTTCACTGTTCAAAACAAGATGGAAACCCCGGCTGATTTGTCAGATGTAACTTCGTCTCTGATGAAATGTCTCCGACAATTGACCCTCGTTTGCCTGTTACATAGTTCTCAGTCGTAATATAACAGCATTAAACCTTAGTCCTTTTGATTTAAGACTCTGAAATGAGCTATTTTTAGCATGGGATAAACAGTTCTGTTTGTTAGTAAATATTGGTTTCATGAATCACTCGTCAATTTAATCTGATTGTAACGAAAATTTTTGTTCAAAGTTGAAAGTGCTTAGTTCATATAGCAGGTGACAGTTGAGAATATCGTAGAATTTTAAACAAAAAAAAAACACGAATGGGCTCACATAGAAGTGAAACGTGTCAATGATGAGTATCTATAACATAATATAAATTTTCATACTGATGAAAAAATATCTTTAATATAAATAAATAGACGTCCTTGAGTCATAAGAGTAATTATAATACTTATTAACAAAAAAAAATTAATTTCACGTCTTCTTTTGGGACATCATCAGGTTGGACAGTTATTAATTTTGTATAAAATTCATGAATACAATTTAGAGGCAAGGTTGTCTGATGTAACTTTATAATTACGCTTCTGACTCAATGCCATCTATTTATTTGTATAACACGAATTTAATTATAAGTGTAAATGATTATTAGTCAGAGAGTTGTCTCATTTACCGTGAAGTTTGTAAGACACATAAATAAATCATAATCATGTGTGAAATGAAAAATAATTTTTATGATTGTCTATTCTCCTAGATCAAATTGTTCGAAGCAAGCTTGAAGTTCTTTATATTTCATTCTGTAAAATGCTATTTCGTTTCACAAATAACATAAATTTCGTCATCGCGTTTAGCAAAATTTTGTGTGCATCGAGAAGCTAAGAGTTCTGGCAATTTTAAAAGATGGTTCCTAAATTTTCTGACATCCTATCCATCAAAAGTAAGATTTGCATTAAGCGAACGCAGTGATTGACAAACCATGACGGGGACAGCGGTTGCGGTTTTTGCTGAGATCCTTAAACGGATACACATCTAATTCATATGTAAATTGAACTAAATTTTGAATAAAATGGCATGCGTTATAAAAGGTCCCGGAAGTAACTGCTTTGAGTCACGAAGGAGCTGGCCATAAAGAGCCAAGGCTCGCACACCTGAAGAAAAACAGGCATTTCCCATTAGGACTCCTGACTCCTACTTGAGTGCTGTACGTTCTGGTAGCTACGCTTCTATTATAAATCATTTAAAAATCCAATTAGGCAAAGAATAGATAACTGCAACTATCCTCGTCCATTTATTAAAAACCGTTGCTTTTAGATTTATTTATGACATTACAATTTCTTAACACCGAAAAATATATAAACTCAGACCAAACATTTAAGAATTAATTTTGTCCAGACGTGTCATAGAGCAGACTTGATTTATTTTGTATATAAAATTTTGTTTCGCAATTTTTATTCATTGCTCATTTTCTGCAGAAACTTTGAGCATACCACACACTTTGGTTAAAATCTTGGCATTGTTCTTTATCGTTAATTAAGAAACCAATCACGGAACTTCAACTCGTACTGTTAACTGAAACAAAAGTCTCTATGGAATAATAAAATTTTGGAGTCGATCAAAAATTGAATTACCGTGAGGCTATAATAAAGTATTAATTGACCAAGTAGAAATTAAATGGATTCCTCCTAATAGTCAGTACAAAGCTTTTAGCTGTTGCAAAGATTTATTATAAAATATCCATTAACCTATGCTTAGTTTCAGAAATAAATTCCCAGGCTCGTCAATAAGGGTTGTTATGTTTATTGACAATCGCAGAATGGATGTCGGTATTATTAATCTGGCCCGTTCTCATAAAGTAATGAATACGCATTGATGCATACCTGTTCACGACCTTGTTTTGGAGTGTTCAGGTGCATATAAAGTAAATTAAATGCTTTAAACGGTTTAGATAATATTTCCGATGTTCTGGATTGCCGTGTCGTTCCATGAAGGTAAGCAGGGTTTGTTATGAGAAATGTCTTTTAATTCATTTTCACGACTGTCGCTTCTAAATCAGTAAACGTGGTTTATGTAGTCTTGGCAATTATCTATTATAAAATCACGTCAATTAATGCAACAAGTCATATGTTGGCTCATGGTCATTTCTGAAATGCCAATTTTCTTTCAAGTGCGGCATTGACGATCCTCAAATCCTAACTGGAAACTGATAATTTATTTTTATATGTATGCGTACTTGTATTAATTAGTCACTTATCTTCATGTAAAGTCATCTATAAATAATTGTTATTGACTATTTCCACTGGTGAGGTCAGCCTAAAAAGAAACTGTTCCATCGTTTAGAATGGATTAAACTGACTCGCGTTTATTATCTCACCTGTAGACGAAAGCATAATTTTTAATTAAAAATGTCGGTTTATCACAACTTCGTTTCACACCTACTCTCTCACAGTTTTCCTTCAGATAAATAAATAGGTCTCTGACGTAGAATAATCCTTCTTATGCTCTTAAAGAGGAGTTGCCACCACGTTGATTACCCTCATGTAGGCAGTTACTTTAAGGAACAAATTCTTTCCAGCGTTGAACACATCATGGACGAGCCAAGATGAAATGAGTTATCGCGTTTTCATCGAGGTGAGACGATAAGGAGTCCTTGGCGACGATAGTAGTGATCGCTTTACTTATTCCACTGGAATAAAATATTATTTTTACTAAATTTCCTTTTGAAACCCAACAATAAATTCTTCAAATTGGTAGAACTTATGACATAAACAAAAATATAAAACCAATTATAATTCCAAATTTGTAAACACCTTAGTTGTTGTGTTACGTATTATTCCAAAATAATCCCAATTAATGTATGTAGAAATCGTCGTTGTATTTTAAGCGGATATAACACAATTGTCACGTGATTTTGGAAATTTTTATTATTGAATATCACTAATTCAATTCAACTGTAATTATAAAAAAATTATGTAAATTAATCATTACAGACCCAATAATTCGTTATACATAATTCCACTGGCATTCTTCTACTCGAACTTATGTTATCATAGTTATGTAGACTATTTCTGTGTGTGTGTTTGTTTCACTCAGTAACCATTAAATTTCTATTGTTGCAGTGATGGAATCAAGGACTCACTCTACGGAACGTCCCGAGAACGATCAGGAATCACTGCCAAGCTATACCATAGTGTCGGGTCTGCCATCTTACGACGAAGCCCTGGAGCAGTTACGGAAAGCTCGAGAATCCCACGCTATTAAGATTCCCTTGGAATCGGATCAGCAAGTGAAGCTGTCCGTGACGGACTTGTTCAATATGTACAAGACGTACCCGCCCCCTACGTAACGAAGGTTTGTGGGGAAACCGGACTTCCGTTTTCTCCAGAGTTCTGTGCCTACGGAGCGACAGCGTCGCGAGATTGCTCCGGACACCGTATATAACTACCAAAATGTATTATACATCATCCACGAACAGTGTGGTGATTGTGATAGCGTGGTGCAACGCTGCAAGTCACCAGTACCTTTGATCCGCTATGCTGTCGGATAGCGAGATCAAGGACAGTCGCGCGTACTTGCAGAAGGAGCCAGTTTTCTAGTCCGTCGTCATTCAAAGTGTGGCGGCCCTAGTCATAACCTTGCAACAACGGGGCGTGACTCAAATTGCTGTGGTCGACGCCCCCTTGCAAGAACATCGAGACAGTGACCTCCAGAACAAACGGGTCAAGGTGCCCGACGAATTGTACTTCCTCAAAACGATGTGTATTTCTGTTGCAATAAATTAATTTTAATACCATATTGTCTTTTCTATTATTTTACCTCTGTCCTTATTTACACATGGTATCAGGCGATCACTAACTGGTTGCAGGAAAGATTTTTGGTTTGAGTTAGTAACTTTTAAGGTCACTAACGTCGAATGAATGAAAGGACAAATACGATCAATTTACAGATAATATTAAGTAGTAGAGCAATTTAATACTTCCACCTTGACGGATTTACAATCGGATAATCTTCCCCAGAATCCAACATACACCACGGTAATATGCCTGACTCTGTGTGGAATACCCATCAGATCTTCCTGATTTGGATCTTTCCTTCTGGAATGAAACTTGACTCAAGACCACTTCCTTCCCTTTCTCCCAATAAATGGGCAAATGATACGTTTATAGGTAGATACTGAATTGGAACAGTATCAACTGATTGTGGTATATGCATAAACAATTTTAATTGATAAATTCGTTGTATTTCAAACTGAACCTTCGGGGCTGTGTCAAATAATTGCAAATGAGAACAATTTCCACATAGCAAGATTTTCAGTCACCTCATAGATTAATAGACTTCTTCCGACAAATTACTTCATTTTTCACAGATTATTATGAATGCCCTTGTCTGTAAACGACGACCTTCGATATCGCATTGCACTTCCAAACAACTAGTATATTTAAGCTAACGTTAATTCGTTCCTTATATTCACGTCAAACTAAAAGTGGAAAACACATTGCGACTGACAGAATCTCATTTTCTTTTCTTGAGGTTGAACTGAATACTGGATGCTGAACGAGTAGTTTTAGCAACTCTAATATTATTGGAAACCTTTTAAATGTAACTGAACATTTGAAACCTACTGTAATAAGGTCTAAATTAGGGAGATCTTTCGACGATACAAACAGACGCCATTTTAATTTTTTAAATATGATATTAAATGAGGTTTTTGAGGGCTATTACCGTAATTGTATATTGAGGTCGTATAATTGCGTCAATGAGTAATTTTCAACTTGTTTCCACAAAGATTATTTGAATGCTGAACTACTTCAAATTCAACAGTCTGTGCCACTTCTTTGTTGTTGTTTGATACGTATAATATTTAATAATAATCCATAAATGGCTAATAAAATGCATTAATAAAAATTGTATCACAAAAATTAGAAGGCCTAAAATTTTTAAGTAACGAAATATTCAGAATTTGCCATGAATGTAAACTAATTTTTGTGGAAATTGAATTGATTAACATGATCATTATATTTTATGTAAAACAATTATTGGCCATCTAATTCTGCATATAGTCTAATTTTAATAAAGACTTGAAAACATCACGAAGGAAAGATTAATTACTCTAACTGTATGGACATAGATAATTTATATTTTAAGAGTTAATTACTCCACATCATCCTAAATCTTCCATTTCTCTTATTATTGGTTGAAATAAATATATTATATAAACAGTTATTTACATTTGATACAAAAATAATAGTTATATGATGCAAATTATAGAATGATGATTATTACAAATAAATCAGAAAAAAAATCTTAGTAGTTACAAGATAGCATTTAATTTAATTATTTTAACAATTCTAAAAGATAATACATAATTTACACACAATATTGTTTTATAATGAATAAATAAATTACCTCGTTTTCTTTTATAAAGCATTACAATATTTATTTTAAGTCGCTAATTTTTTTATAGTATAAAAATATTTATTTGTACACAAACAACATGAAATCACAGTGCACACTTTTCTTAACACTAATAAATATTAATTTTTATTAAATAAGTAAACAAGTCAGACAAATTTCTTAATTAATTCAACAAAAATATCAGTTCACACAACATTTCCTCCACAATTACGGGGCTTATTCAGGTAAACGTCTATTGTTCAGTTTTGAATATATTTGCTAAAAATAGAGGAAATATTAATTTAGAGTCAAGGACTGCGCCCGATAACATTAAGTAACTATCTTAATTTTGACAAGCTCTTAAAATTTCCAATTGAGGAGTAAAGTAAATTAAATTCACATTAAATTAAGTCCAACAACCATAGGTTCTTATAACAATAGGTAATAACAGGAAATATGATTACTTTATCACATGCTTCAAATATATGGAATTGCTCATGAATATTTTTACATTTGAAGCCCATTATATAAAAAATAAATTTATAAGCCTTTAAACCTTTCTGCTAGCACGACTCCGTACAGGATCTCACACTAATGAGAAATACGCATGAGTAGTATTCCGTTCTGATTTCTTTATTTATAATTTAAATATACTTTTATAGATGACTTTAAATGAAACACTACTTTGAAAATCAGTTACATATGTAATTTATATACGTTTATCTTGTTGTAATTGTATCGTTGAAATTATAAACTCGGGTGGTATAATGGTTTTACGCTGAATTATTTTGCTTCTTATGTTGGATATACAACAGAAATGCTTGTTTATTTTTAAATTATATTTATAGATATTGATTTATGTAGTGTATATTTGTTTTGTGAATAAATAAAAGAATCAGTGCTATTAAGAACATCCGAACATTTAAAGATTATAAGTACAGGTTGTGATAAAAATTATTCGTAACTGTCTGTATGGCCCGATCTTAAGAATATAATAAATGTTTTTAAGAGTAATAATAACGTGTGGACAGCTTTCCTGCAAGCGGTAAATCCTCTGAAGACAATACGCCCCGCCATCTTCAACGCATCTCATACAACTTGCTATTTCTCACGATGCATACTTTACACATTGCTACGTATTGTTCCTTCTCTTTATAATAATAATATATTGGAAGCGCACACATGCCGTGCATTACATTACAACCTTTCCTTGCTGTAAGCTACGATAGATTTTCGTCTATTCCTACATTTTACAATATGATATCTTTCACAAGCTTCTAAACACAATTCACACACATACTCGTCTTTTGGTTCATGAAATACTTTGTTTAAGCACACTTTATGGTGAATAAAATATATACTTGTTTCGCAAGTCTGATTAATACAGTTGTAATTTTTTAATCGTTTTAGATATGTATTATTATCATCTTCATTGAGTGTTGTACCATTCATTGGCAAAATATGGGCAAAATATTTATTTTATCAAAGAAAATAAATTTCAAAGATAATGAAAATATCTAAGTTCACATACGTCGAAGTTGGTTTATCTGTGTTATATAAACTTTGCTATATTTTTGTAATAGTTGTGGTCTTTAATCGATTTATGAAACTGAGAAAGCTAGTGCTTCAAATTGGAATTTGCAATTGATGGTTCCTGTATTAAATGTCAGTGTTTTAAGCTCGTAACGTGGTTTTAAATATTCGATTATTAAAATTAAATGATTAATTTTTTAAAATTGGATATCTATTATTATATTATTATAAAGTAATACAACCTGAAGTTTCGTTATCTTTCAACTACTAGTTTAATACTGTGCATCGCTGTCTATACCGGAATTAAAAGTTAGAGGTAAGTAGATAGAATTGGTTAACGTTTATATAGGTCGACTATCTATGTCATGACCAACATAATGTTTTGCTGCTGAAATAATTTTTCTATATTGTAATTTGCAATCCTTAAATATTGATTTACGTTTTTAGGACATGGGTAGTACTCAGATGTACAGTTTAACATGGGGAGAATTCGGGACATCTTTAGTGTCTGCTGTACAGCTGCTTAGATGCCATGGGGATTTAGTGGATGTAACATTGGCAGCTGGTGGTCGCAGCTTTCCAGCTCATAAAATAGTCTTATGTGCAGCTAGTCCATTTCTTTTAAATTTGTTGAAGGTGTGTATAATGTATATTAATATAAAAGTGGGTCAGCAGGCCATTTTACTTTTAAGTAGTGACAATTATTTAAGTTTTTTGATATAAGAATAGTTAAATTGTTCTGAGCTTTTAGTTTTATATTAATTTTTATTTGTGTTCTTGTAAGATATAGTGTTTTTATGGATTGTTATGTTATTCAGTCAAATTCTCAACTACCATTTAAGATCGATTATTTTTACTTTTTCTCATTAGTTTAAAAGAAACCATTATTTGGTGGAATATAAAACTGATTGGTGTTGAATGGTGGAATACTCCAAATGCTTATTTTGATGGCAAAAAAGATTGTTTTTATCTGTTGTAACAATAGTTTTTTTTGTTTTATATGTAAATTGTGCAGAAGTATAGTTAAAGTCATTTCAGTAATAATGTTAACTTCCAAAATTACTTATTCTTTTTTCCAAATTTTATCATCATAATATTTCTGTCTATGTACATATATTTTGGGAAGTACTAGCCGTCTCAATGTCAATATTGACACATATTGGAGACAAAAAAAGTTTTATTCATTAACTTTATTTTTGTTTTAAACAGTACTCTGTTTCAAGTTAGATAAAGAAATAGCCAATTAACAAATGAACTAAAGAGATAAAATGAATATCATACAATGTTTCTGCAATCCTTGTTGCTATTATCAGGCGATTAAAAAAAGGCAAGAACCACACAAACCAGTTGAGGAAAGCAACAAGGATTGCAGAAATATTGTGTGGTATTTATTTTATCACTGTACCTTGCCTGTTTCTTTCCTATTTCCTTATTTAATTAGTATCCTGAATTGAAGAATACAGGCGTTTAATTTTTTTTACTATGTTTCATTTAATTATATTTTCCTGTTGCTCTGAATATTTGTTTCTAGTATTATTTCCTTTTATTGATTATTCTATTATCCTTTCATATATTCATAATACAATTTACTTTAACAATATTGATGCACCCATGTCTTTACTGTTTTGACATTTATTTCATTATATTAATTAAGTATAATATATTCTATTAATTCCATGTGATGAAAGTCAAAAACATTAGTTCTTTTAGAGTAATTCATGTTGGTGATATTTTTCAGAGTACTCCATGCCAACACCCTGTAGTCATGCTGGCTGGAGTTACTGCACAAGATCTTGAAGCTCTTCTTGAATTTGTGTACCGTGGCGAAGTGAGTGTTGATCCAAATCAACTTCCTTCTTTATTACAGGCAGCACATTGTCTCAGTATTCAAGGTCTTGCACCTGGCCCAACAAATTCAGAAGTAAGTATTCCCAAAATTTATTTCTATCCTTATTTGAATGATAAATTACTTTATCTTAAATTTCATTTTATACTATTAATCTTGTCTCATACTGCATTTAAAGTACTTTACCTTTTTCAATAAGTATGTATAATGTAGAAATAAAATAATAAAGCACATTTCCATTAGGTACCTAATCATGCTCATTATTGTAATTCCAAAGTATTATTTATCATCACATAACTTGAATATAATGTATCCTTTTTATCTTAGCTATAGTTAATTTACCATAAACTATTTTTCTTGTATTGATTGCATTCCAGTATACATTATTGATTGTGAATAATGTTTAATGGTTCCAGAAGAATGAAGATTTGACAGGAATTCCTCATGCCCATGAATCTTTGGCCAGAGAGGTCATAAACTCATTTTTACCTGTTCGTCGAAGAAAGCGTGGCAAACGTCGTAATTCAACTGGTGAGTATTATAATGCCCTTCTATTTTGAATGACCATTTCCCTCTTTTGACTGATTAATTTTCTAATAAAAATATGCAGCCCTTGAAACATATTGTTCCCAGTAGATGCCTTTTCACATAAGTTTTTTTTCTAGTTTATTTAGGTTAGAATATTCTTAATTTATTGCTCCACATTTGACAAAGTATTAAATGAATTTTAAATTTACAAAATACTACTGCATTAAAGTATACACTTTCTCCATCTGGCTTATTTGTTGGTGTTGAACAACTGACTTTTTGAAACTGTTTGACTCTTTTGGATTCTAGTGTATGATGGATGGAAGTGTAAGAAATTCACACATACAGATCTTTTGTATTTTTGACTCAACCCATGTCCAGAAACTTTAATATTAATTTAGCACAGTCTCCATATTTTCAGAGAAAAAATTAATTAATGGAATTGCTTGTTAACATATTACAGATACTGTTTTTTATAAAAAAAATTGAATTATAATGAATCATTTAATTTAGATGTGATTTAAGTTTTGTAAAATATTCAAATAATTTTATTAAAATGTATTAGACTATTTGTTTGTATTTGATTAATAAATTTTGTGAGTTGGGATTTTTCTTTGATACAAATTGATAATATTATTAACACCTTTCAGGTTCAGGATCTGGTTCAGGCTCTGGATCTAGCCCTCCGAAATGGGCTCACCGTGACAGTACTTCTGGTGATACTGAAACTCGTTCAATGGATTCACATAATGATAATCTTACGAAGTCGGATCAGGAGCCATTAAACATGTCAGAAGTAAATCATAAGGTTGAAGACCTAGACAGTAATACTCATTCAGCAGATGAATCAGTTTGTAAGTAATTTCAGAAAACATTTTAATCATTTCTGTGTACATGTCAAATATATTGAAATGAAACACACATTAATAAATATCATTTACAATAAATTTTAACATCATAATCATGTAGTGTTCCTTCAATCATATATTTCCAAAACATTTTTACTTGTAGATTATTTTCCTTTGTAGTAGGCACATAAATATAAGTAATGTAGACATCTAAAATTTTGATCAAAATATAGGAACTTACTACGGAGTGAATAATATAATGTCTGTAATAGACAGATTAATAGTTTCTTAATTGACAGTGGTCTGTTAATTTAATTTTTACTTTGAATGTTTTCATTATGAAACTAGATTATTTTATAAGAAAAATAAATACTATTACCCACTGGTATTACTATTTTTTATTGCTTTCAAACAAGTTCTTATAATGTTAATTAATTTTCCATAATTTGTGAGCTAAAAGACTTATTTTATTATAGCTGGTCATCTGATGACTCAAACAAAAATCAGGGGTGCATCTGATCAGCCTGGTGCATGTCCCCTTTGTGGAGCTCTTCTGCGACAAGCTCGGAATCTTCGACGCCATCTGTTAACAAGCTGCAAATATCGCATGATGAGTCCTGCTGCAGCTCTTGCTAGTTTACCATCTTCATCAATTCTTGAACCTGAAGTTCAATTACAACAGCCAGTAGCTGTTTCGTTACAACAACCTGGTAGTCCTCTCAGAACACTTCCTTTACAAATGCAACAGCCTAATAGCCCAATGAGAACAATTCCAGTTCAGTTACAAAGACCTGGAAGCCCACTAAGAACTATTCCAGTTCAAATTCAAGAACCTTTAAGCCCATCTAATTCATTGAGAGCAGTAATGCTCCACATGCATCATCCTGTTGTTGCAGCTCATAATGCAATGATTCCATTGCACCTTCAGACAGATGAGAATGAAGAAAATAAAGCACTTTCACGAAAAGATAAACATAATGAAGACATGTGTGAGCAGATAGTTTGTAAAGTTTCACCTCTTCCTTCACCTATGTCATCCTGTGGTAATCTCACATCACCCAACTGTGGCATTATATCACCAACTCCATCTATGGCACAGCAATAAGTGTGCTGAGTGATACTAGAAATACTTCAGCTATTTTCTACTGTGTTGTTTAAATAAGTTATATTAACTTGCATATTTATTGAGTTTTTTTATATAAGCGTAAGGTTACATAATTCCACATATATATTTATATTCTTCCCAGTACTATTTAATATATTAGAATTAAGGAATAAAATTTTTGTACGAATTCACCGATTTGAAATTATTTCTTATTTTTATACTTAAGTACATATTGTGTATTCCATTAGTCATAAATGATTGTATTTATTTTTGTGTGATGAATGTTTGTTCTAGTTACTTAAAGGAAAAAGTCTTTCTGTTGTATATTTTAAAATTGCATTTCTAATTGCTCATATGAAATCTGTGATTAAGTTTAATTTAATAGGTTAGTATAAAAGACAACTTTATAGCTTTGTTGCTTTCGTGAGATTCTGAAGGGATAATTTTTGTGTATTGGAAAAATCACAAAAGAGATACCCAATCTTAGCTGCAGGTTTCTGTGCTTCATCTTAATTTTACCATCAATAGTTATTTATAAATATAAAGGTGGACTATTGTTATTTTATTGGATCATAGTTACTTTGTCAAAGTTACAGAGACAAATTAAATGGATTTCAGTTTATTTTTATGTATATATGTCCATTCAAGAAAGATTTCCCCCAGCTTTGTGTTTATTGCAACTTCTTAATTCGTAACTTGAAATAAAACCTCTTCTGTTTCTGATTTGTGGACTATGGAACTTGTACAAAAAGCTGTAGGATAATAAAATTATTTTGTAATAAACTTATATTGTTGATGCTCCATTCATAAATTTGTGATTAATATATTTATCTTTAAATTATTTAATTTTCATCTCTGAGGGGCTAAGTATTTGAAAATAAATTGGCAAAGACCCAGAAAGCTCTGAAATACATCACATAATAAACTTCATGAAATTAATTTAAGTAAATAACTGCAATGTAGTACTAGAATATGAGTATTAGTTCATAGGGGAAATATTAAATTTTTTTAACATTAGCAAGGGTACAACGAAGTTGTTTGATATTGAAAAATATTAAAATTATTTTTAAGTTTATCTTTCTTGTTATTTTGTTAATTCGAAGGAATATGTTTGATTACTTCATTTCTCTTTTTTGTATAATTATCAAGGAATTTAAATTAAATTTTCTATATTGCGGTAGTCATCCATTTATTTTAGTTCCTTACAGTTTTTTCTTAACTTGGACAATAGAAAACTGATATAATATATATATATTTTTTGGGAAGTGGGGGGGGGGGTGTATTTACTACCATAAAGTTATTCATAATTGTATCATAAAAATTTTAGCCTATTTGCCTAATTTAACACATAAATTTTTTGTAAATGGAGTATTAATGAAACACATGACTGTCATATTTCAGTGACAAACTTAACTTAGTTATCAATATAAATAATTTGTAAAACTATAATTTAATATTTGAATTCTGTTATACAATTATCGTCCCAGAGATTGTATAACAGTTTCTTTCCTGTGACTGAATTATCCTAATTTGATTTAATATGATTGAATGTGGCAAAACAATTATTATTCCTCAAAAGTAATTGAAATTCTTTTAATTATTTACATAATAATGTATTGTCAACATGATGTAAGCATTGTCGCCTTTAAAGAACCACTAATTTATAGAAGTATGTGTTGTGTGTTTGTATGATTTGTGAACAATTATTTATAAACTTTATACCAAATGTGGAAATGGGTTTGGTGACTTTGTCAGTGCTATGTTGTAGGAGTGAATAAATGCATTTATGCATACTACACTTTTTTTTATTCAACCCTTTACACAACTCTGCGAACTTTTGATTTAGGTTGTGCGCCATTTCACTGAAGAATTTACAATTTTATCTTTCTTCATATATAAATACTGTGTTAAGTAGTAGTAATTCTTTGAATACTGAGCACATCAGAACCTTTGCATCATTTTATCTAAGTGAAGGGTTTTACTGAATTTTCTACATACCTGACGCCTGTTTTCTGTTATATGTATTTTTAGAAATCTGTGGTTGGTTGAGAGATTTGTGGTTGTTTCCTGTAAGCAGTTTTTCTGTATTGGTATTTAAGTAATATTAAAATAACTTTGTATTATTTTGGAACCTTGTGAAACGTAAAGAAAAGTTCATGTTAGAGGAGCAAGAATTAGTACGAAACATCAAATATTTTCATTTTTTTATAATTTATTTACAAAAATACCAAAAGCAAATGATCCATTTCACTAAATTATTACAACTCACCTCTAAAAAATTATAACTTTAAAAATCATTACATTCACTCTATAAATGATATAAAACTTAGCAGAAAAAACTTGGATATATTATCCGTTATACAATTAGGTTCATTTCACCAGCAGTATGCCCAATAACAAAGGGCCAATCTCGTAATGATATTTTTTCAAATTGACCCTGCAAGAGAAATATAAAGTCTTCTAAGTAGAGAACATCACAGGATTCCTCATCAATTTGATGAATTTCATTTATTAGCCTCAGGACTCTTATTTCATCATTCTACAACAAAAGGAAAAAATCAAAACATTAATTTTTGAAATGAAGAAATTCTATTAGTTAATTGTATATTGCACTTAAAAAATCGGTGTGTGATATAAGATTGCTGATTTTTCTGTTTAACATATAAGAAATTAATCTGGGTTTATAATTAAATTTAATACGTAGTATACTCACTTCCAATCTCTACTCATCAAATTGATCAATAAATATTGCATATAATAAACTATGTTGTATTTCTTCCTTTATTACATAACGTACACTATTCAAGCTCTAATAGTTCAAGTCAAATGATGTTCACATTATTGGTTGTATTAACAAAATAAATTTAAATGATAGAATTGATAAAAATTCCCTATATAAAGTAGTGTAAAAGATTAATTATTATAAATATTGCCCCATTTTTATACAGAACAAACAAAAATCAGCAATCACTGGCACAGAAGATGAATTCAGTAATATAAAACCTCCATTTATCTACAGTTACCACTAAACACAAATCACACTTTCAATTGGTCTAATTCTTAAGTTACTGATAAATAATACAATTATAAATCAAGACTGATCAGTTACAGATTCTTGAAGTATGATATATAATTCATTATTTCCAAAAATATCTTCCAGATGCAGTTAATCATATTTTAAAAAAATAATTTAATTTTTTGGAAATTTGTTCATAAAATTTGGATAAACCAGATTGGAGCATTTAACATTTATCAGTATTTGAAAGGTGTTAGAGCAGTGATAGTAACCAGGTTTGAGGATGAAACCTATCCCAAATTCTAGAAAATTGTTTGTAGTTTTATTTGAGACGGAGTTAAAGCATTTGATGTAAATTGTATTAAATACTGACTACAAATAATTGAGACCTGAATTTCCCAATGAACCATGTATTTTAATTCTCAACTTTGATCATTAAAATTATAAGTTAAATTGTGATTTCTATTTTAGTAATCGGATAGCATATTTTGTTGTTATGGTTTCGATGAAATTTTAAAATTCACTTAATGCTAATTCTTAAATAACAAATTATTACAATTGATAGCTTAAGGTATCTTCTTTTTTAAACTAAGTCATTTTGTTGTTCACATGTGAATCAATCCAAATCATGAAGTTATAGCTTCTGTAACGAAAGGCATACTTATAAAGAAGTAGTACTACCCATTATTTGGGTAAGCTAAATCATATTCAACTTAGACATGTAATAACTTAACATTATTTACGTCAACATAAATTCTGTATTTAGAAACTAGTGGAGCAAGCAAGATAATAATCATTTTAGATATAACAACCATATTTTTTTAACGAAAAGTGTTTAATGTGGTAAATTGGATTTTCTATTGGGACAAAATCTTCTACTGAAACATGGCTCCAGGTATTACTATATTGTAAATATTGCATCATTGTGTTTATTACATCAGGGCAGTTGAATGTTGTAATTTGAGTTAAGTACATCTCTACTGTGCTTCAATTAGACACACTATATAGATACCCAGACTTCACATAATTGGTCGCTTGTTTGCATATGAATTTAAAGGGGTAGGACTCATAGCAATTGTGTGCTTCAACAAGTTCAAACTTGTTTGCATGGCAGTATTTTAGCCTAGAATTTAGTGCACCAATCCTCCTCGCTGGTATCTTCGCCTTAATGTGGCGAGGGGGTTTGCGTGCTCTGATGAACTCAAGAGCTATGCCAGTGGTAGCGTAGCTACTGGTAGGGCCTCCCTTGCCAGACAGGTCTTGAGAAAAGAGTCAGACAAAGAGAGATACCCTGGCCCTCCAGGTTGGGGGTTGAGACGTGAGGCTGAAAACCTCACACTCGTAAAAAGATACCATGTTAGGAAACCAATGATAGCCTCAGAAAAGCAGGATAAATCCATAAATACACGACCTGGCAGGAATAAGGAATTGAAAATAAGAACTTGGAATGTGTTATCCCTTTATAGAACTGCAGCACTGAACAACCTAGAAAGACAGCTGTAGTATTATAAGATCGATTTAACAGCACTACAGGAAATGAGATGGACAGGACAGGGCATACTGGAAAGGAAGAAGAGTAATCTTTATTACAGCTGTGAGAAAAGAAAACATGAGTTTGGATGTGGTTTTCTAGTAAATGCAAGAGTGAAACATTTAGTAATGGATTTTAAACCAATCAACCATAGACTATGCATCCTTAGGGTCAGAGGGAGATTTAATAATATGACCCTACGGAGGAAAAAAGTAACGATATTAAAGACCAGTTTTATGAAGAACTAGAATGGGTGGTCTGGAAGTGCCCAAACAATGATGTTAAAATACTTCTCGGAGATTTTAATGCACAACTGGGATTATGATGACCAAGACAACATAGTTGTAGGAAAATATGGGTTGCATAAAGAAAGTAATAATAATGGTGTAAGATTAATTGGATTAGCGAACTCATTAAATATGGTAATTGGAGGTACTACTTTTCCCCATAAAAGAATACATCTGGCAACATGGAGATCCCGGATGATAGAACTTCAAATAAGATTGACCATGTACTAATAGACATGAGACATAAGAACAACATGATGGATGTAAGAAGCTATTGAGGGGCAAATGTGGACACAGACCACTAAATGGTCGTAAGTAGAATAAGAGCAAAAATAAATACATACAAATATAATTTAAATAAAGGAAAAGTAGAGAAATATAATATTAAAATAGTGAAGGACTTAGGAACAAAAAATGAATACGAACAACAAATTAAGTTGCTATGTAGAAACTAAAACAGAAAGAAATATAGAAGAAGAATGGACTTGTTTAGAAGGAATACTTAAACTGTCAGCACAGGAGAAAATAGGACATACTGATGGAAAAGAAAGGAACAAATGGTTTGACACACAATGTGAACAAGTAACAAATGAGAAGATTATGATACAGAAAAAGTTTACAAAGGTAGCAACTGAAGAGTATTGAAATGCCAGAAAAGAAGAGAAAAGGATGCATAAAAATTGGCATGGTTACAAGAATGCGATGATAAAAGTGAAAGCAGAAAATTCTATAAACAGATGAATAAAATGAACCAGAAGATTGATAAGCACAATTGTTCAAACATTTATTTTTAGTTCAATTTGCAAGATTTGGCTCTTGTCTTATCTCGAATGGCGGTTGGATCCATTCGACGAAGAAAATCCGAATTTGAATGAAGTAGATTTAAACTACATTATGTAAAGGTTGAATTGAGTAGATAGTGTAACAGTTTATTTTTAGAAGAACCGGGCAATAGTTACAAATTTACTCTACTAAGCTCCACGTGTCGTGAGCATTAGTATAACAGCTAGTCTTTGGCTTAACACATTTTGGGCTTCGGAGGATATACACACGTTGTGCTTGTTGCTGTGGGCTTTCTCCTAATCGGACTCGAAATTTTGCCGCCAAAGTTTTTCCCTATAATTTAAATTTTTGTAAAAAAAATTATTCATAATTACCGCGTGAAATTCCAATAGGAGCGAAAATGTTTTAAATGTATTACATTGGAAACTGTTATCTTTTAAAACTAGACATCTCTCAGATAGAATTAAGTTTTCTTGCGTATAAATTGAATATATAATATAACTCTTGAGGAGTCCACTTTTGGGGATGCCTTCACTTCTCTCTTTTTTTTTTTAACTAAGGTTCTTACATGCCGAGGCACCTCGGCCTGTTTTGAGAGGTTCTGGGGTCACAGACCTTGGGCATACGGTAAGAGTTGTCTACTATTCCTATTGGAATAGTCGGCCAGCTGCCTCCTAAACTGGTCAAGGAACAGCGAGGGGAAAGCTTCGACCCCACAGCAAATCCCTCTCTCGCCATGGGAAGGGCGTGGGACAAGTACCAAATGCGCGACCTACCAGATGCAGGTTTTTCTAGGGTTTTCCCTGCATCGCCATTAGTCGAATTGTCTGGTAGGATCCTTAAACCATAGCCCGGGGCATCTAGTTAACCCTTGGCTACCTTGCTCTACCTCTCCGCATCACCCCTTTCACTCCCTTTTCTATGCTATAAGAGGGGAGCTGCCACTATGTGGATTACACTATACATAGCGTGTCTACACCTTCTTCTTCAACCATTACTTGAAAGGTGAACGACGGAATAAATATGGACATTTAATCCGTCCAAAAGGTTTGGGACATAGAATAAATGTTTGGCTCTCTGAAAATGTGGATACTGGCTTATAGTTTCATAAATGAGAGTGTAATTAATATGCTCACTTTTTTCCAAAACATATTGAAAATAGGCTCTTACCTTTTATATCTAATACAATTAGCCATCAAGTAAATATCAGAGCCATAGTTGCGTTAATTTTCAATATAATGATATCTGAAGCTATCAGATATATATGATTCAGTGAATATGATTCTGCCCAAATCGAAAACCAAATTTATCATATCGTATATAAAAATATTATTTTTTTAAATTCGCGATAAGAAATCACCCATGAAATGAAGTTTAGACTGAAAATTATTGATTTTTCTCTCTCCCCCATACAAGAGTAGGGCATATTAAATTTTTATGAGGATGAAAGTTATTACCACTTCCTCCCTTAAGGATAACCAATTTAAATTAACGGCATGATAAACAATCAGTTTATTAATTTCTCTGTTTTACATGTCCATAAGTAAATTTACACACAAAATATTTTTTTTTGTGAATATGACAACAATCGTGACGTAATTAATGGAATGGTAAATCATAATTTTTTCCTCCTGTATGTCTTGTTTATTTTTTTGATTTAATTCCTCCCATATTGAAAAGAAACCATGCATAAGAAAATACATAAAATGAGAGTTAAAAAAGATAAATTCTTATCTATAAATCTTAATTTAAGATTGTACTTGCCATTTCCTAACTGAAGCAGATAATTTGTAATAATTACGTTTGATTGAAACACACACTGAAATTTAGAAAACAACTTTCATGTTTCGTCTTCTAAAGACTTAAAAATATATTCCTATCTTACAGTATATTTCCAACCGTGTCAATTTAATGACAAGTTTGTAAGAATGCATTAACGTCGTTCGCAGACTAGTTAAATGCTAGTAAAGTTGCTTAATAATGATCTCGAGTCGAGAGTCTAAAACATCCTATTTTAACGCCTCATGAAACACCGTAGTCGGCGACTTCAAATGATCTAAATGTCGAAAGGTGGCTCGGATGACATTTCAAACTGTTCAGTTGAAAATAGAATATTATACAATCCCATAAGAAATGTTTCCGAGCATTTCCCTTTAGAATATGAGCCAACTTTGAAACAATAAAATTAGAAAAAATCGACAATGGGTTTATTGTTAATTTGGGACGATATATAACCGGATTATATAATTAAATATCCAAAAAAAATAGAGAAATAAGTAGTATGAAGAATCAAAAAAACACTAAATGTCTTTTTTGACATCAAGGGTCAATACACTATTATTACGCCATTTATTGGTTTGTTTTTCTGGATATTTTAGTGATAAATCCTTAATTTTTTCAGTAGTAAATATATTTTCCTGATTTAACTGTCTGCAGTGACTAACGTTTTTGTTACTAATACTAATACTAATGTGATCAAGTCGAATGTATGTATTTCAAGTGAAATGTTAATCGGTGCCACTTTTTTTTTTAAAAAAATATAATTCTCTATTATTTTGGATATTTATGCTTAATATTTACATAGTTTCTATTGCTGAATATACTTTTCTTGAAGTGAACATACAATTGTTCTATAATGTTAATGTTTGGAGAAAAAAGAATAATGAAACTTTTAAGTCAAATTTTTCATTAAGTAATATTTTAATAAGAAATTTATTTGCACCTGTGATTGGTAGAGTGCTATGACATTGCAAAAGCACTTGTAACGCTTTGTGAGATTAATTATGAAAATAATTTTATTATATTTTATTTCTATAAAATCTGATTTCTTTATAATAAATATCTTACCATATGTCATTTTACTGATAATAATGAACTCTCCAGAGCTTTATTAATTAAATATGAATAATTTAATAAATAAGCCATAAGGTTTGAACCTATAAATTGAATAAAGACTTATTGAGTATTACTTAAGATTATACTACACAATATATTGAATTTAGGGTCTCAGGTAAAGGTAGGTAATAAATAAAAGAGCACATTACGGATGGTTTTGAGATTTCAGTTCATATAAAATTGTAACCTGCCAACCATTGGAACGTCAAGATTGGCATTTTTGGCTAACGTAGTAAATTTTTTTGATATTAAAATGTATCCTCTTCACTGCGAAATGATACGATTCCAAAAAATTATGGATTTAGTCACAAATGACAAGTGGAAACGAGTGGTGAAACCTTCCTGAAAATGCAACACATCATCTAGCGACAATAGAATAAACAAAAAAAGCGAAAGAAAAATAAGTTGTAAATAAAACATTGATTCGTGGCTGATGGTTTGCGAGTACTGTAATGTTTGTATACTTCATGATATGTTAACTGTTTATTGAGGATAAATCGAGAACTTCGCTTTCCTGGCATCGCCACGTGATGCCCGATTTACACGCGGGGCTTCGCTACGGTGTTTCATAAAAGAAAACTAACTGAAAATATTACACGAGTAAAGAAGGTGAAAATATATTCAGCCTACCGTGTCTGTGAGCTCCGGTTTAATAGTGTTACACCTGAGTTGCCTTGTGCATAACCTCGGCTTCCTCAACAGTATTGTATTATATATTAGTCAGGCCAGAGTCCCCACAAAATCTAAGTAGATAAAAATAGAACGTGTATCGTAGCCAAGTAAAAAAGAAATGGACATTTTTATCTTCTTCTGAAAATATGTCGAATTAGCGCATGGAGAATGATATGTTTTAAAGAGCGAAGATACCCAAATTTCAAAGAACTGCATTAGAAGAAAACTCCGGAAATTTATTTCGAAGACTGAAAAATGCTTTTAATTGTTCTTGAAATGTATCTTAACGAATAATTCAGTGACGAAGAATATGTAGAGTTATACGAGTGAGTGTTCGTTCTTTATTATACAATGCTAATCAAATCATCTGATTTTTTTTTGAATGGACAAATTGAGTTACTTTGTAGGATGCAAGTAAATAAAACACTGTTGTGAAGTGTATGTGTAAGGATAAGGAAACACTTTTATCAAGAATTTCACGTTGAAGAGTTCGAATTCCTTGTATATCGCTTACGAAATTGAGATTGCAGCTCACTTTACTGATCCGTCATATCTCGACAACAGTTTTTCTTCCGTTTGTTTCGAAGGCAGTGACTTTTTATAGTTGAGTGATACATTTGATAAATATTCATTAATTACTCATGAGTGGAAAAATTTAATTTGTGTAGAGACAGTCTTTGCTGAGTTAATATTGTCATATTTTTCGTTAATAAATTAAAATTACAAACCTTCGAATAATTTATACAAGTGAGAATAAGATCAATCTTGGAATTAAACGAGAACAATATATAAAATATTAGTCTCTTCCCACTTAACAGGAATTGAAAAAGATAAGTCTTTTAAAGATCAATGAAAATCAGTCCTCTTTTACAGGTGAATTAAAAAACAAATTTTTAAGGTTTATAGACGATAACTCTGAACATATAGTTGGTGTATGTGATGTTCTTGCTATTAATTTCATATGAATATATTTTAGAATTCGGTGAGACTGAAGAAGAACTGCTTTATACAGTACAATTGTTCGAACAGATCTGAGTAAGCGAAACTACCTTCGTAAATGTCTGTTTCCTATGCTTTTCATGCAACTTTGGCCTACAAATATTATGAGAGTTAAATCCAGGAATTAATCAACTCACTTGACATTATCTAAAGAACGTGTTTATCAAGAAATATATCTTCTTAACCCAGTTATCTAAAAATTGGTAAAATCGATAATTTTTTTTCAGAACGCAGAAAATGCAATATATGAGATTTATTTGTATAAAATAACCTGTTCATAATTTTAACTTATAGATAGTATTTGGATCAAGCATTATAAAAACAACTACGTAGATCCAGACGCTTTATTTTTCGCTGTAAAAATAAAAAAGTTTAAAATACATCGATAAAGTGAGAATAATGAAAAGACAAGAGAAACCAAGAAAAAAAATATTTGGAGCTAAAACAACAGTACAAATTTATTAATCTAAATAGAAATGGATTATAGTTATAGTTTACCATAAACCTGTGTGTCTATGAGAAAACAGATACATACGAGTAATATTTACAGAAACCGTGACTTATAGTACTAGTTAAAATAATTTAAAGTGTTCATGAAAGATTTTATAGACTGGCACACACTTCGTAATAACAACAGAAGTTCGCGAGATAGCGAAAGCCTATGGAATATTTTTCTCTTTTGCAGTTATTCATAATTCACAGTAAAGCTGTCGTAGAATAGGTAAAAGATGGCCTATCAGACATAGAACTGACAGCTGCAGAGATAAATGAATGCTGTGTCCACACAGGGACCAAGTTTGTATTCATCTACCGAAAATGAAGACAGAGGAGCTTTTCGTTAGGATGGGCGTAAAGCAGAATTGTAATTTATTACCACAGTTCTTTAACTTACATTTTGACTCAGTAATGACCGAAATGAAAAAAAAAAAACAGGAAGAAAACTACTTTGAGAGCGAATACCGATGATAACGTTTGCTGACAACATTAACTTATTACTGGAAAAATATTTTGATAAGTTCTTAAAAGTAATAGAAATATTACTTCTGCTTCTAAAAAGGTAAATTATTAAATAGAAAAAACTGATAAACTGTATTTGATGTTGTGGGAGAAGTAAGAGTTATGATATTTAGGTAACATGGCAAAGAAGCCAAAATATTAGGATTTGCAACTTAATTACTCTGTTTTCAAAATATAAGAGAAACTAAACTGTAATCGCGTTCCTAAAATTGTAAGTATATATATATATATATATTTAATGTAACCCCAAAATAATTAAATAAATATATATATATACATTAAATATATATATATATATTATTTAATTACATTAAATGTATATATATATACATTATATATATATACATTAAATATATATATTATTTAATGTAACCCCAAAATAATTAAAACTCCATTACTAAAATTATATATATATATATATATATACATTATATATTTATAAAAATATTAAAAACTTTAAAAAAATTACATGAATACCGAAATTAAATATCAGTCATATAATATTTATAATCCTTAAAGAATAAATTGTAAGTGTACGAAATGTCAGTTGTAAGCTAGACGTCATTGAATGTAGTGCTTCTGTATATAGTTGTGATTAAATGGACGACCGACAGAAGGAATGTGACAGTTTAACAAATATCAACTAAGTTTCATGTCCTTGAATGAGACGTGACGATTTTGTGCGATATTTGAAAATATTTTGTGCTCTTGAGGGTAAAAGTGTAGGAGAAACAGGTTCACACCATAAAAACAGGAAAATATTAGGCATAATTGGTTTACAAGAGGGGATAAGATGACGAACCATATCAAGGTGATCTTTGACTGATGATTTGAAAATTTCAATACCTGTAGCTCAAGGCGTAGTTGACAGATACTGGATCTGAGCTCGTTGGTCTGCTTGCACAGGATCTGGATCCTGGATGAGACGTCGAGGACCTCCGCTGTATGCGAGAACTGCGTTAGTTGGTTCCTGAGTATGTGGTCCACTTCTTCATGTGGGAGGATCTCCTTGGGGACCCTGAACTCCAGATCACCCTCGACGGCCTTCAGAGGTCCTCGCCGGGGTCTGGAGGGCCACCACTGCAGACCGAGGTCGTCGTCCTCCAGATCCTGCAGCCACCAGCCGAAGCCCCCGCCGCCGCTCATGTCCGCACGACAACTACTCTGTACGGCTTCCGACTTTACTATTGCGGCATCGCGCTCACGATAACAGCAGACAGCCATACGTGTTATAAGATAGCACCAGGAGTTATCATTGCGCTAATCAGCGCGTATTATTAATAGAGACAAAATTGCAAATGCAGCAACAATCGTGATTGAGCCACTTGCGTAAAATAAACAACATCAGACTTATAGAGTGACGCATTCAATTCGAAAATGAAATATTTTTAACTAAAGAACACAACAAACGATTCTTGAACTTGTAACTCATACAATAAACTGTGCAACTTGGAAACAAAATTACGAAAATGGTAGAATTGTTGTCAATGCTGAATCGGCCTTCCGAGGACCTCGTCTGGGTCTTTACGGAAAGTATGCACATAAACCGAGTTTTCAGTAATCATCTTCCCGTATGTTTTTCCGCGTATTAATGCACCCCTACCCAAAATTTTCATGAAATGAAATATCACTTTTCGTTTATCTCCACTGTCTTCATAATCTCAGTATCAAATAAATTACCTTCCTTGCCGCCTTTTCTTGGAGTCTTAGAAACTACTCTGGTCCATCTACTATCCAGTCGTATTCTGTCTTATCAATGCAATTTCAACGACATAATGTTTTTACTTGTTTCAGTCTATGGCGTTTTTTACGACACACTCATAATCTTTTATGTTTCTTTTTATGCTATTTTCGAGCTATCGCGAATTGGAGAAGAATTTCTACTGCGTAATAAGTACTGGGATCACTCAGCAGTCAAAGATATCCATTTCCTTATTAGATAGTATTTTGATATTGCAAATATACATTTACATATTTCTATACATTTACATATTCAGATATTCTTGCATGCACTGCTCGTATGCATATATTATTTGTGATATGGTCGCTCTTCTAGCATATGTTGGGTGTCACCGTAGAACTTTCCTTTTGTTCATTTCAACCACTTGTAGCGTCGTATATATTTTTTTATTTAGTATAGCTGGATACACGGCGTTGCCCGAGGTGTTATTTATCCATAACCTCCGATTTTTTTGTTATTTTTATGTAACGCACTTCGACCCCTATCCCAAAATGTGTTATTGGCCGGTTACATTGTTTGAAAATTTCTACCCCCGCCCAGACTCGTTCTACTCCGAGCAATACCCTGATTGTCAGTGACATCCATAACCCCGGAATGGACTCGAATCTCGGTCTATTCGCGTTATTTTTCATGTAACGCTCCCCAAACCCCACCCCTAAGCGTGCTCCCCTCCCATACCGTTAGGGGTTGAAATTATACACAGAGAATATCTACCGAAATATTATGCGTATAAATGACACCGAAAAATATTCTTTGCACGTAAATATCGGCAGATCAAGACCGACGTCCACCCTCGCCCCTGGGACCGTGTCTCGTCTCTCTATTTCTCTCTAGCTGAGAGGAATGAAGGAATGATTTTAAATATATAAATAATCAATAACAAAATATTTACTAAATTAAATTTATACTGTGGTATTTAATTAGAACCCTTAATTTTTCCGAAATTAAATAATTCATTTACTTGAATTAAATTAAAAATCAAATTAAAAACTATTTGTTTACTCTTATTAATTTCTTCAAATAATTTTTTTTATTCGGAATGTTTTGGCGTTCCCTTATTCACCTTCTCCGTGTTCCATTATTAATTTTTTAATCAACAATTATTATAATTACAATAATTACAAATGCAATATTATAGCCGTCAATAATTTTATTTGTTCCATAAGTTTTCAGATAATGACCATGAGATTGACTAATGCCACGACATCGATATGCAGAAAGTTTTTAAAGTTATGAGTTTATTTCCTTGTTTCCTAACTTCGCTTACAAACGGACTATTTTGTTCCAATATAACGCCTCAATTCAGATATGAATTTTGTCAAGTAGTTATAATAAGTCAATATGGATGTATAAAATGTATAATAATAATTAATAATAATAAATATGCAAGTTGCCGAAGTTATTTATTTCTATTTAAATGAAACTGCAGTGTGTTTATTAAATTATTTTATTACAGTTAAGTATTTATATACCCAAAAACAGCAAAATTATGTAATAAGATATTTCAGTACATAAGAATTGATTGACTGCAAGATAAAAAAAATTAATTCTCTTGAACTTTTAAACCATTAAAAATTAGGAGATAATTATAGTGTGTGGCATTTATTGTACTAAATAATGTTCCTCTTAATTAAATATAAATAATATTCAAAGAAAAATGCACTGCGGAATACAGAGAACAACGACTCCATTTTGCTTAGTTCTGGGTAAACGCCTCTGACCAAGGCGAGGCAGGAAGAAGGGGCAGGTGTGACGTAGACAAGAACTTCGCCAACTACTAAGGCCGTCTGCTCCCCTGATGTATCGAGCTCCGTGAAAATCAAACCCCATGTTAAATCCTTAGTACGAACCAAGTCCCAACAGATGGCATGATCGCCTCCTTTTTGAAGCGTTTCAATTTTAGTATGGGATTTCGTGATTTTGTCGTGCGGGTTGCTAGTAGAAGTAAAGAAGGTGTCTTATTCCACGAGCAGGTGTCTCAGTCCACGAGTCTAAGCACCGCCCCTAAAGCAGGAGCTCCTCCATTTTACATGCATCGGCACAACTCCGCCTGCTTTTGCGTACGTGGTCTCTCTATTTCTCTCTAGCTGAGAGGAATGAAGGAATTATTTTAAATATATAAATAATCGATAACAAAAAAAATTTACTAAATTAAATTAATAATGTGGTATTTAATTTACTGCCCGGCGTTGCCCGAGATGTCATTTATCCATAACCTCCGATTTTTTTGTTATTTTTATGTAACGCACTTCGACCCCTATCCCAAAATGTGTTATTGGCCGGTTACATTGTTTGAAAATTTCTACCCCCGCCCAGACTCGTTCTACTCCGAGCAATACCCTGATTGTCAGTGACATCCATAACCCCGGAATGGACTCGAATCTCGGTCTATTCGCGTTATTTTTCATGTAACGCTCCCCAAACCCCACCCCTAAGCGTGCTCCCCTCCCATACCGTTAGGGGTTGAAATTATACACAGAGAATATCTACCGAAATATTATGAATTTAAACTGAAAAATATTTATTGGACGAAAATATCGGCATGCAACTTCGGTAGAAATATTATCAATCCAATTAACTGCGACAATTATTTATTCCACGCAAATATCGACCGTTTAACATGTTTGAAAATTTACACCCCCGTCAACACCTCCTTGGAGGAGTTAAACGGTCATTTGAATGTCATAATAAACTCATTGACATCGATAATCCCGGATTCGACTCCAAAATCGATTGTTTTTGCGTTATATATAAAATTTCCTCTAAGTGAGAGGGAAATAGTTGTAATTTGAGGTGACTAACCTGGGAGAGTGAACTACTAAGCAAATGCTTGCTGTTAAACTGTTGGGGGGGTTTCTTCAGTTGGAGCCGAGAGTTGCATCGTGGTACACTGCGGGACGATGTCCTACGTAACAGAACCCGATATATGATAGTAAGACGACCAATGAACTGATTGGGACTGAGTAATATCTGAAATATTTGGTGATTTAAGATCATTGAATTATGAAGATAAAATCAATAATACACTTAGCTAAATGAAATAAATTAAAAAAATTACAGTAAAGCAGTGTTACAGAATTTATACTTTGTGTAAACTTATTCATATTATCTTTAGAAATTTTGAGCTCTTTATTTCCGTTGAACTCATAAATTAGACGCTGGCCGATTCCGTTACAAACTTCTGTTATTTTTTATAGCTTATTACTTATGAAACTTCTGTTTAATATTCTTAATACACTAAACGATACGTTTTTTGAGACTTTATTTTGAATTTAGAAATTATCACTAGTATTTTATAAAAGAAACCTAAGTAATATATATTAGTCTGGTAACGTGGTGATTTACACAAACTAAACTTTACCTGATGATTATTTTTACCAATTTTCGGACTAATTCTATTTTAATCGTCTTCTAAAATGTTAATGATAAAGATGTTGCGCATTAAACTATGGACCATGATTGGTTCTGAAATATCTTCTACTCTATCAAAATGATAAAATCAGAGATTTTCTACTAGTGTGGAGATTTGGGTCCTTTTTATTTTTCTGAGAATGACCGAGGTGATTAAATTCATAGAGGATAAATATAGTTATAATACGCAAATTTGACCCCTATTTTATGAAATTATAAAAGACAATTTTAATTACATTCCTTAACGGTCGCGTTGTGGTCCTGATCGAGCGTTTGCTCAGACCACTAATTCTTGCGGTTACCTGGAATGTGAGCAATGCGAATATCCCATAACGGCTTGGAGTACATCTCAGTAAACTGGGAAACTGAATATCTTAATGAGGTTAAGTCAAACAGCATCCAGTGGCTAATTATCGAAAATAGATAACTCAATAACGGAGATCGTAGTTGTTTGGCCGAAACTGAATAATGAGTCGTAAGCTGGACGTGAATCAATTTAACAAACCGCAGATCCGTTGGAAATGGGAAAACATCTAACAAGTATCGTATGATTAATAATCGGTAATGAGAATTTAATTCCAATTTTTTTTTACAATTTGATCAACAGATCATTTTTATTTAATTTCTAAAGCAATTGCATAGCTTCCTTATCATTTTAAAAATAATTTTTATGTGAATATGTTCTTAATTCTGAATTTCTTCTTTTGGATTTGAATTTAGTGACCATACGTACATTAAAAGTAGCATTCACGCTTGCCCTCCATGAAGACTAATAGAGTTGTTTTCGCGTGTTTAAGGAAAAATGAACAACGGAACATAAAATTTTATTGCAGTTAAACTTGTGTTGGATCACGTTATCGAAATACTTTTCAGAATGAGTTCTAGAAGCTGTGAAATATAGGACATGGACATTGAACTCTACGCTGAAGTATTCTCGTTATCTTCAGACGAAAGTATTTAATATCAGATACCATATCAATCTATAGTGAGATAATGCGACTGTGCCGGCAGTTGGAATAATAATAAACATCAGAAAACAGAAAGGATGGACAGAGTCAAAATAATCGAATCTTATCAGATTAAAAATGCGTAAGGAATATACGAAGCCAACGAATAAACTGTCTCTGAGAAACGTCAAATTGTATTCTTTATAAATGGGTTGATTGTTTTCTTTAGAATTGTGAGCTGTAAAAATTTTCTGACAATTTATCATTAATAGGATCAGACATACACTTCATCTGTTCCATTACCTATAAAGAAAACACGTCACGTTTGTAGCGTTTCTAGCGACTCACAAACTCTGTTCACGAGACGTCAGATTTGTTGCTCCAGAGCAGTCACGAATTGTTTTGACTTCTCTAGGCAATTTAGATAATCATAATATAAATGCGAAAAGTAACATGCACATGACAAATCGTAACAACATTGAAACGAGAGCGGTAAAAAAATGTAAGTTATCATTAATGAGGTTAGTGCTATTATAATATATATTAATAATAATTATTGGAAGATAATAAAAGACAATGGAAATGATTGTTGTGTGTATAAGAAATTCGCCATATCCACAGACGATATTTAATGATGAGGGAAAAAAATTATATATAAGTTAAACCGCCAACAAACCTGAAGAAATTACATAAGATTAAAGTTGTTAATTAATTGTGTTTCTTCTTATTTATAAAAACAGAAAGAATAGAGAATTGGAGAATTACGTGGGCAAACATTTATTTCAGACTGAGAAATGAATTATTAAGGTTGGAGTTCCACAGGGTTCTATTTTAGGTCCACTATTATTTTTAATATATATATATATATATATATATATATATATATATATACAAATGACTTGTAATAATTAATGAATACGGACACTAACGCTATTAGCTTTGCAAATAAGACAAATATATTAATAAAAATCAATACAGATACTATTATATTATACTATTCTAAAACGGTTTTCTGCAAATTTTTTTAACTTTATAAATGTGCTATTTCACACCTAAAATTATACAGAACCTTCAGTGATCTGAATAGTTTGTGTTTATAAGTAGATTACATAGAATTAAATTTATTAATAAAAATTTCTGTATGTCTCTGTACATTGTCTTAACTTTTTGAACTAATTCAGTAATTTTAAATATTTTTCATTATTAATTTATCTATAAAATATAATTTTCACTCTTTATTATGATTTCAATTAGTAAAGTTGCAACAAATATCTGCTCAATTTGATTTGTTCCCCGTAGATACCGATTACAGATTATTAATTTTATTTCTAGAGAAAAAAATAATTAAATTTTCCATTAAGTAATATTGGACTGTTTTTAATATATAGATAATAATAAAAAAACCTTTTACACAGCCTCTGATTTATTTTAAAAACTTCAGAAAGCTTGCGACGTTATGCTATAATCATTCTGTAATGGAACACATATGAACACAGAAATTATATATTATATGACATAATTGTTAGGCTTGGAAAATCCTTTAAAACCAGAATTATTTTAATTAAATTAAAATATCTTTAGTTACAATAATAAACTTGAAAGGCCTTAAGATAATATAGTAGTAATTATTAATAATTAAATTTTATTATTTTCATATTTATTTGGATGAAGAGAAGTTAGATTTGATGTAATAGTACCGTGTTTTCCATGGCTCGTTCCAAAAGCACCGTGATTTCTGCAGCGGCTCTGCCCTTCTCTATTTTCAAATATGCGGGACGACAGTTTTTATCAAAATCACGCCCGACCGCGCAGCTTCCAGCTGTCTCGGAAATGTACACTGCATCACATGTGTCAAACGGTTACACGAAAATTCGTCGTAGCAGGGATTAGCAAAAGCTAACACAACCCGAACGTAACTATTTATATTAACGGTCTCAAACCAGTTTAATGAATAGCTTCAGGTGGAAAATAATCTGTTAAAAAAATGCAGGTTGCCCAACCGTAAATTAAAAAGGCTAGTGGCGCTATAAATTCTGTGATCATCGGGCCAGAGTCCTGAAGTGCTAATATTACATTTCTAGGAACCTTGAGATTGCTGAAAAAATTTTTTTTTTTCAATGTTGAAATAAGAGATTGGCCCATTTATCTCACATGCAATATTTTCACTGTCAACTTCTGTTTAGTTTAAAAATAAATTCAAAATATTATGAAAATATTTACTCGTAGACAACAATTTTGGAGTTTTATTGCTGGTGTCAGTACTATAATTCCATTATGTTTAAGATAATATCTGCAACCACTTTTGTGGAGTTCTTATGTTATAAATTCGGGTAATACAAGAAACTTTTCACAACGCTTGTGAAATTTGAATCACACGCTATTCGTATAGTTAAAAAGTCATAATATAGGATGTCAGTTTGAAAAACGGCATATTTATGCATTCATCCAGAAAATTCTCCTTTCCTCCATTATTCCTTTTGAAACCTCCTTATTCGGTCGTTTTTGTCTACTTATTATGCGCCATTATTTTTCACTATCTTCAGTTTACGTTTCTCAGATTTTCTAACCGTCAATGTTAAATTTGATACAATACGGTTGATTTAACGTAAAAACGTCCAATTTTATAATATGGATCTCTGAAACGAAAATTATTTATTTGATAAAATATTCGTATACATATTTTAGAATAAGCATTTATTAATTTTATCAGTTTATATTCAATTAATATATATATATATAAAGAATTAAGTTAATCAGGTTTTCGATTTTTAATTAGCATGAATGAAATTTGAATAGTTAAATAACATAAAAAATAATAATGAAAAATAATTGTAAAATAAAAATATAAATTTCTACTTCAGCCTATTAAATCCAACATAACTCTTTTTACATTCGTTGGCTATGGTTTAAGAAATTTACGAGGTTTATGTATCAGCTTTACATGTCGAAACTAACATCGTTGTCTCTTGATGGCATTCTCTAGTCTCGGAATCGCAGTGCCTCTATTCTTCGTCCAATCGGATTTAGCGTGGTTGACGTAAATGATCCAAAAAATTCCAATTTTACTTCATTATAACATTCCTTTTTATTACCTCTGAAAAAAAAATTAATTGGATGATTGATCGGTCTCTATTAACTTCCCAGATAACTTATGATAATTATCTGTAAATTTAATAATTAACTGTCTGATACATTACATAACTATCTTTGTTTCCCTATTTTGTTTTCAATAACTTCCATCCTCCAATGAATTATTAAGTGATAACTGGCTTTTCTCTTAGAACCAACGAAGTTTAATACCTTTATCGTTGGTCATTTCTGCGTTGGACACATTGAAAATTTCATCTTTGAGATGCCAAAACAGATATCAGGTTATGCCTACCTGATACGGAAAAAACATTTTAGTTCAATCTGACGGGGAAATTATATATGGGGTTTATGATTTTAAATTGACTCTACGATATAAAATTTTGTGAAACCCTTGGTTTTTATAGCATGAAGCGTCCACTACAAACTTTGTGTATTTTCTTTCGTTTTTTTTCGTAACGTCGTTATATTGAAATACATCACTCGGCTGCAGGGTTCCTTTGAATTTAATTTGTGCTTTTAATTAACGACTTGGCGCCTTTGAATGATGTGTATGACTTTTGCATGTCTGTACGTAATTCGGACGTTCTAACTAGTAGGAGAATCCAGAGCTGTGTCCGTTAGCAATAAACTCGACCCCAGGTGTTCGAGGAAGAAAAAATTCACGTAGAGGATTACTCCCACAAGGGGACGCAAAGGTTTTCGTGTCATCATCCCACACCACAACCGACCAAATGTCACTGCAGGTAGCGAACCGGAGGTGAGCCTAAGTCTCCTCTAATTAACCTAATATAACGCTGGGAAAGGCCAGGCAGCCCTTCAGGCCCTTCGTCCTCACAAAGAGATGATAAATACTCCGCGTCCCGATTTATTTCACGTATGTGCATGAAATTTCATACGGGATTTTAAGTTTTATTGCACCAGCGGCCATCCATCTGAACTCTTTTTAAATGAAATTCAATTTTTTTTTGTGAGAGAGCGCTGGCAAGGGAAGGGGGAATGTGGAGAACCAAGTTGTAATAAAGTCGTGGATGTTATGTGCTATCTATATTGCGTCGAACGGAGCAACGAGCCAGAAACTTTTATATTCACTGTTACGAGATGATTGACGCACACTTTATCGAACAAACGCTGGACTTTTGCTTTCCCTGAGAAGCTATTTTTACATCTTCAAGCTCCTTTTATTGCATTTGGTTTACTTTTATTATCATAGATATTTAAATAAAATTAAATAGCAGAATATGATATGAAATAAGCAGCTGCTAGACAATTCGTGAAATTTATTAACATCTAACAACTATATAGCTTACTGATTTATTATAATCTAATATAGCAATGCCCAACCTACCTGATTCAGGTTTTCTAGGGTTTGTCCTGCATTACGTTTAGGTGAATGCCGGATAGGATCCTTAAACCAGAGTCCGGGGGCACTAGTTAACCCTTGGCTAGCTTCCTCTACCCTTCCGCATCCCCCCTTTCAAATCCCTCCCTACGCTATTAAATGGGAATGTAGATTTAGATTAACATTCCCTAATACAAGAAAAATAAAGAAAACTACAATCATGTGATTCTAGGGAACGTACTGGTTAATGTATATTTTATTGATATATATGAATTGACCTATCGTTCTTCTGAGACACCAAATGGCAAACGCAGTTTCAACCTGAGACATTTTGTATAGAAATGTTAATCTTGGTCTCTGAATTTACTTTGGAATGTAGAAGGAAATTTTCAGGATGATTCATTAATCACTATCAATATTTATACTGTACTTTTAAATCGTTTTTCTATCATTCCCAAGTGAAAACTGCCAGTGCACCGCCTTCGTTGGTTTAGAAATACGTAAGTAGGAGACTTGTTTCAATAATTTCCGTCCACACGAATATAAGGAACAAATGAAATTTTAAATACGTACAAAACTATAGTGTTGGAGTGTTTCGTAAGCGACCCTCTCCGGGAATGGAATTGAGACGTCTCTCCTCGAGAGGTTTGTCTGAAAGCAAACACAAGTATCGCGTTCTGTTGCGAGGTTTCACGGAACTAGAAACTGAATACGTCTGCATCTGAACACGGCTCGTGTTGAAGGGCTCTCGAGGTGCCATTAACACGTGGTGCCGGGTCCCTCCTTCCTGTTACTGATAAATTGTTTCTGAAAGTCGATACGAGAGGCAGAAGAGCTTCAGTGGCAGACACTGAAGTATTGAAGCCTTGACGGGACGACGTATTGGTGTATTGTTTTAGGCTGCTGTCTCTGGATTTGAATTTATCTAGGTTTTTTTCGACTGACAAGTCCATTGTGTGTAGAACATTCTTTAATATGATAAACTGTATTATTTGGTTTTTTACTCCTTCAGAACTGCAATTTTATGAAGACAGGTAAATAATAGACAACAACTTTTTTATGCGTAGTCTTTAATACTTAACTGCAATGAACAAGGTTCTACTTTTCTACTGCATTGGAAAAATAATTAATAAAATGAAATATAAATTTAGAGCAATGGCACGTTACCCGTTCATCTGAAGAGATTTCGAAATTGTGGACGAAACGTTGTATGAACTGATGTTTTTGGTTTAATTAATTAATAAACTTTTCTGACATATTCACTGAATTTTTTATTTATTTATCAAATGTTAATTGTCGAATTGTATTAAATATTAAAATGAAATTATGTAAAGAGACAAATACGTAACCATTTTTATTTAATACTATTTAAATTCAACACACAACACGATTATAATTCTTTTTCAATAATATTTTTAAAGTAATCTGCTTTTTATTTTCTTGTTTTTAAATATAATAAGAAAGATAGCCAAATACAGGTAAAATAAGTGAAAATATAAATACCACACTACGTTTCTGGAAGCCTTGTTCCATTCTTCAGGTGCTAAGAAGAACCTAGAGCGACACAGCAGCACTAGTCAGTTGACAAAACTCGAAACGTAGTGTGGTATTTATATTGACATTTCTTTTACCTGTATTTGGCTATTTTTATTATTATTAATTTTCAATCAGACAGAAATTTTTCATTTTTTTTTGTTTGCTTGAGAATACATTATGACGAGAGTCATGAACTCTGACAGTATTTTTACTACAAAAATAGCAATAAAATAAATATTTAGAATTCATTCTGTACTGTTTTCAGATCTTTTAGTATTGCAACTAACCTTTTTTATTTCTGTTTTACTATTTTTTACTATTTTATATAAAAATTCCATACCTGTGATTTGCCCATAGCACATGTTCATTATTCGTTTATTAAATTTATTCAACGCTAATATCATATGTATATTCATGGTAATTAATGCAGTTATTTTAAGTATATTAATAATCGAGCCATTTTTAATTTAACAAACTACGACTAAAAGTTTAGTTTTTTTAAAATATGAATTGATTAATTATTTGTTACTGAACGCCTAATGACGTCTGGGATTAGAAAAACGTTTTTGGATTCATAATAATTTCACCGGAAGACGCCACAGCATCGATGGCGAAAAAGTTTTTAAATTTATAGGTTTAATTCCTGGTTTCCTATCTTCGCTTAAAAACAGCCTAATTTGTTCCAATATGACGCCTCAATTCAGATCTGAATTTTGTCAATCTGGATATAGAAAATTTATAATAGTAAATATACTCATATAACATCGGTAGAAACCCTATAAATCTCTTTGACCCCAAAAAATATTTATCCGCTTAAAATGTCGGCTGTTTATGGATTGTTTGAATGTTTCCACCCCCAACACTATGCGTGCTCCCCTCTCATGCCCAAAGGGGTTGAAATTTTACAATATATATATATATATATACAAACACTCTGTTTTATTTATTAGATAGATTGACGAAGATTAACGTCAACTATGGAATCGATTTATGGGGTCAAATTACTAATTTTTATCTATGTCTATGATGTTAGTATATCCGGAAGATATACCGACAAACTATGATGACCATCCCTGTGTACTCGAGGGAATTTCTAATTTCACTTCCGATCTCCGAAGCTAGGCTCTAGGAGAGAATTCATACGGAGGCAGAGAGAACGGAGCGTAAATATCAGCCTGAACCATTGTTATGGGAATTGCGTTTTGCACACCCTAACGCGGTAATGGATCGGCCACATGAGTGTAATAAACAATAAATAAACCATTTGGTCCCGCGAATTACTGCTCTCGCATTTATCACTTTACGTTTCACACAGCACGGCCGCGTTACACACAATGCCAACAGTTGCAATTATGTTACAATCAACAATCGAATTGCGTAATCCACACCATTTTTTCCCGACTTTGCGCTAAAATTAAATGCCAAGCCATTTAATTAATCTCTCGTTTAGCCTGCGTGAACTGTCACGGTTTTGCGAGTCAGAATTCAAATTATGCTAGTTGGCCGCTCCGATGCTGATTTGTGATTGAAGATAAGCCACTCGAAAAGGGAAAAATCACATCCCAATTACAGAAGTGAAATTAATTCTCGATCGTTGTTATTTTTTTCCTATTTCAATTTATCCGATTTTTTACTTTGTTATCAAGCAGATTTATTAATATTAGGGATGTTAATTGAAGTGATAATAAGAAGAATTGGTTAAAAACTTAGCCGTATTCAGAATTGTTAACTGGATCAAACAACATTTGGAAAATAAGTATTTGTTATATAATGTTACTGATACACAAAAAACTACGAAAAATTTTAAATGACCCTGAATGAGGATATTTGAGAAAAGAGGTAAGTATTGGCTATTGAAAGAAAAAGTAGCAGTTAATGGGGAGATAATTTTTAAGCACAAGTCATTGGACCTGTAGAAAGACAGAGAAATTTATAATAACATAAAATATGCAAAGATGTTTAATGAATTTTGAAAGTTGTTTAGATTTACACAGGTAAAGCACTTACATATTTCTAACCAGACACAAGAATACTTATTACCTGAGATGAACATAATTCATAATCACCTTCCGGAAGTCGGATTTCATCCAGCACCTTTGGTTTCAAATATAATATTCTTCTTAAACGGCACAATTTATAGTTAAAATTATTAAATATCTTATATAGATTGTCTATTTTAATATATACGTGTTATATTTCAATATTCATATATTGTTAAAATTATTAAATATCATAATAATGTGTGTTTTAATATGTATATGTTTTATATTTCACTATATTAATACATAATATTAATATATAGTTAAAATTATTCAATATCATATAAAATGTGTATATATATATATAATATATATATTATTAACATAAAATAAAAAATATTAAATATATAGAATGTGGATTTTAATTTATATATATATAGATATATAAATAGATAAAATTATTAAATATCATATGTAGGTTGAGTATTTCAATATATATGTTTTACATTTCAACATTTATATATAGTTTTAATTATTAACTATCATATATAAAGTGTGTTTTAATATATATTAATTTTACGATTAAATGTATATAATATTAATATATAGTTGAGATTATTAAATTTATATAGATTATGTATTTCAATATATATGTTCTATATTTCAATATTTATATATATATAGTTACAATTTTTAAATATGATACATATTGTGTATTTTAATTTAATAATTATTTTTATATTCTATGAAGAAGACGTTTATGGTTTTAGCCGAAAGATATTTAAATTACTTAATTTTGAATACATACTTGAGGAACATTTAGTACAAGTGTTTGGTTTTTGAATGATAAACCAGAGATGAAACGATTATAGTAAATTAAGTTACAAAGTAAAATAATCAGACGAATACAGATATATAATAATCTAAAGATTAAAATTTTTTAAAGCGGAAACTTGGGAAGACCTGCTTCCTTTTATGATTGTTGTGATAGTAATGTAGTCGTTTCTAAGTTAGGATCTGGATCGCACTAGTAATTTTCCTTGATGGCGACACGTCTGAGTGGTTTGGGAATATGCAGTATTGCTCCAGAATGTGAATTATTGTTTTGGAGGAGGATTCCGATCAGTAATTTAAAGATTCCGCCTACGTCTTCCCTAATCAAATTCTAGATACGCGCTCCATCGTGTGGCGAATCTTGAAGCATTAGATAAAGTTTCTGCTACCGATAAGACTTTATAATTTAAAATCAGGCAATAAAATAATACTTGTGTACGTATTTAAAACAGCACGAATTGCGTTAATAACTGTACGGTCTCATTGAAGGAATATAAATATATTGTCGGTGAAAATAAAAATAAAACCGTGTATCTGCTATGGTCTCGAATAGAGAATTCCAATGTTCGGACTGCTGCCTCTACCCGTAAGCCACGCAGACACGGATAATCAGACGCTTTAAATTGGATACTTAAGCTGATTGATAAAATATCGCTCGGAAGAAACGAACTCGCTTGACGTACATGCACTGAATTTAAACTGGTAATTGATCGATGATGAATGGAAAACTTATTAAATTTAAATCAATTAAAACCTTATATATGTATTATACATGATAGTCAGACATTAATTAAAGTATATGTCGATATTTAAGAATACATGTTTAATTCATTAACATAAAGGTTTCCATTGTGAGCGTCAGTTTTGGATCAATGAGAAAATCATAACAACTTTCCAAGGATACTCTTATGATTAAGGTAAACAGATTTTTGGCAATACCAGGACATTGTTTTATATTTTGGATCAAATTTTTTGTCTAAATACAAGATTATGCGTAATACATGACGAAAGATCCGATAACTTGTAGTCATAAGTGGTTTTCCCGTTTGAAGATCACTCGAAAAAGTTACAATTCAATGTGATGGCCCGCACGGACTACACAGTAAAAGGTTCCAATAAACCAGCAAAATTCGTTAAAATACAACTCAAATTAATATAACCAGTTTATTGCAGTTTCCGTTATCGTTTTTTGTTCATATGATTTAAACTATACTTCGTGTTAACTTTAAGAATATCGTTATAAGTTTGCATAAGGGAAGAACTGTCTGACTAGGAAAATGAGTTGTCTCGTTTTCGTGACAAAGGGATATAACCAAACTAAATATATTAGTTTAAGAATTTCCGTCATTTTGATGAGTTATACTACTTTTAAAAGAGACGAAAGCTTGTTAAAGCAGTTGGATTTAAAAGTAAAAAGGGCCATTCACAGTCATTTAGACTTTTTTAAACAAAACTTTAGATTGCGTTTCTCAGAAATTATGTTCGTTTTCAACCGAGAAATATTACGTTAGCATTAATTGAGAGAACGATATTTTTATGAGTGAAGTGATAAAATATTATATGACAGGCAAATACTGCTTATTCGTCACAATATATCCGATTGCCACGTGGGGACTGACTGAGAAACGAGTATTCTAAATTATGCAAAGGGATTAACAATGAAATATTGAAAATTACTGAAATTGGAGTCGAATAGATTTTGGGATCGATGAAATATTGGTGACAGCCCCGACGACATTTAAACCCAAGTTTATAGTAAAATTGTAGTATGTAGAACATTCTAGGAGGTTGAGTGTAAATAAACTAGTGAGGGATAAAGTAGAGCATTTTTTATCCCTCGTACCTACCATTCACCTTTGATCGCTATATTACAACAATAGAAAAAATGCTAAAAACTTTAAGTAACCACGAGGTATTCTCAATATCGATAGTGAATTTAACTAACGGTCGATCCATGCAAATATGGGGATATGAAAGTTTCTATTTCCAGAGCGCTTAGCATTATCTCGCTTTGCCAGTCTCATAATTGGCGACGGGGTCGGTTCTCTCAGCCTCCTAATTTCCTGGCTGCGACTTATATATGAGATCGCATGAGTATAATGTAAGGTACGGAGATAGTGTAATCTATAAGAAATTGAAAATTATTGTAAATGAAGAAGCTGGGTGAAGGTAATTAAAAACAAATACGCTTACAATTTAAGGTGTCCATAACGACCAATTGGAAGTATTTTTATTAAAACAAAACAACATACAAAAATAATTTTTTTACGTTCATAAAACTAAGGAAAATATTTAAATATACTGTAATTATATTTTAACATACAACAAAATAATTGATTTATCAGCCGAAATTATTTATTGTATGTCTTATTTATAGCCTTCGGCATAATTAGCCATTACCATCTATAAGATAAAATATAAATAAATAGAAATATAATTATAAATTACAATTTTTTTTTGTTGAAAAATTTGTTTCCACACATTATAAATACTACTGTTGAGATATATATTATTAACGGCCTTAATCATTGCGCAATATGTAAAATTATGAAATATTTTAAAAATAATATGTGTTTTTTATTGAATTATGTTGATTGCAAATACATTTCAAAACATTCAGTATATATCATTATAGTACACGTATAGAACTTATTTGTACTGATGTTATTTGTCCTATTGTATATTTTATAATATCATTCAATTTGAAGATGATATAATTTATTTCAAAAAAGCTTTTAAATTAACTGTATTACTAACGTTCAATTAATTACATTATATAATACGTATTTATGTGTATTATAGCTTTCAGAATGATAAAATTTTTAATTAAAATATTCCAGAAAACGGTGATAACATTTGAAATTATAAAATTTGAAACGTCCTTGTGAAAAATATACTAATTAGGTAAATAAATAGCGAAATAAGGACACAAATAAGTGATAAATTAAATACCATCCAACGTTTGTGCAATCTCAAAGGCTTTTGTGTTCGTCACGTTGGTCCTCTTATAATTTAAGACCTCAACGCCTCTTGCGTTTTTTAAATCACCAGACGAAAGCAACAAGGATAGCAGAAACGTTGTATTTTATTTAATTTACCACTTATATTAGTCTTTTATTTGGCAATTTATTTATATAATTAATTACAGATATTATTTATATACATTTTCATATTTTAAGACTTTTTAATGGGAATGTTTGTTTTTATTATTTGTTATACGGTGCTGCTCAATAGAATCTTATTATAATAATAAATAATATGAAACGCTCTGTATCGAGTTAATAAACTTTATTTCCCAATAAAGTCATACGTAAAGTTTTCCTGTCATGGTTTCTTTCTGCACTACTTCTTCACAGACTTTTATTTCTCGAGCAGTGTTTGTTGAAATAATTCGGAAGGTGTTAAAATCCGTGTTGATGTCTTTGAGCATTTTACACACGGTATGTTGTCCATTTAACTTCTAAATGTCTTTAGGTACGTTGAAGAACGGAATGGTGCCACCGTCGAGGTCTTCAATTATAATAGGACCAAGGCAACACAATGCCTCAGTGGCCTCCAGTTTCGACTTCTTGCAGACAGACTTCCAAGACGCGAAAGTTTAAATTGCCATTCCAAACGCAGATGAACTCGGAGAATATTTCCCTGGGGCTACGGCCTTCAAAGGAACCCCCGCTGCTTACGTAAATAAATTTTAATTCATTATTTTGCCTTCCGACCAGCATAAAACATGAATAAAATACAGGAGATATTTATGCATTAACAATTAGAAAAAAAATTATAATTAATGTTCCTCAATTTTAATCCTCATTGATTCTAAGATGTATAGAGAAAGTAAATTAGTGAATGTGGCACTGTGAAATTAAAATAGTTTTATTCGATAAGATTATAATTTTAAAAGCTCGATGAAAAAATCCACTATTAATTAAAACAATAGAGTACATTTTACATTTTTTAAATATTGCAATGAAATGATTAATTACATTTGTGAATTTATAACGACAGTTTATGATCAACCTAGTCCATTTTTTTGCATGTGATATTTGAATTAGACCAAAAAATTCTTAACAAAATAGAAATGATTTATTACCTTAATTTTAATTCAGCAATTATCTGTTCATTTCTCATCTTTTTGGAAGAATTTACTACGTATAAAGAATAGCCTTTTTCACGTTTTACTGAGAAGCAGTTAACAGATGAAAGAATCGCAGACCTAATTGAATTTTTATTAATTGGGCTTTTTAATTGTCTGGTGGAATTGTAACGTGAAAATGACGATAAATATAATGCGTGTAGGAAAGAGAATTCTGTATGGGGAAAGATACAAAAATATTTATTTTGGAAGTAAATTCTGAGCAAAAAAAATAAAGCTACGACAAAATACCCATGAATATAGAAATATACTATACTATTCTGTTCAAAGAGTCTTTCCTTGCTTAATTAATTATTTATAATTTAATATTTTGAATAACGTCCTCATTTTGGTATATGCTAACTATGTCGCCGCATCTCTCTCAAATTTCACTTAATTTTATCAGTTAATCAAAAATCGATATAGTAATTTTTTAAAATATATTTTCATGATGGTTATTAAAGTTTAAATCTAAGTCAAACGCTAATATTTGGAATGGATACTAAGACTGGTTTTAAGGAACGAGTTATTGAAATAATAGAACATTACATATAAGAGAATATGATTATAAATAGTACATTTGCATTTCTAAGTTCAAAAACGTTCAAGTGTATATTTACGAAAAACGTTTTTTTCCCTTAGATGTAAGGATCGAACTATAAAATTATTTTTCGACATCGAACTCCTGAGTTTTGTATCTGACTTTACTCCAAATCCGAGATCCCGAACATGCGCAGTGGCAGTTCCTTGTCACCAGAACAAATGGTGGCGGTTTGCAATATGGACTTCCGGTTAATCTTGAGGACATGAAATATGCCTGCCATATTTCAGCGTTCCAGACGCGCCCCCTGGCTACGTCATTAGTTTCCCATGCCGTCACGGTGTATATTACTAATGCTATACATGTATTTGCAACGGAGATAGATCGATTTGGTCATGCTGATGTGGGGTGCACATCAGTGACATGAATCTGACCTCGAGTCCGAGGAAGCAATGAATCATCAACAGTGCCGTATGGTGTAGGGAGACAAGCCATGCTGCGTGGGCATGGTGCTATGGGAAAAACAAAATTATTACTATATTGAATTTTTATCTTGGCCCCACTTTATAAATTCAAATTATGTCTCTTGTACAATAAAAAATAACGTTTTTAAATAAGTTTTTGTAATATTTAATTTTAATAAATTACAACGTCATTTCTTTGTATAAAATTTTAATACAAATCAAATCAATTATGTACAAAAGTGGTTACCTAATAACCTCGAAAGAATAAGAACGTAATCCCAGTTTATCCATTTGGCTGTTTTGAACAGTAGAAATTTTTTTTTTTACGTTTCGTTCAGGTAATATGCAACTAAAGACGGCTTTTCTCCGGAAAAGACTGTCCTATAGTTAACTCGGTTCTCTTGGAGGTTTCTACGGCGGTGTTTCCTACTCGGGTAATTAGTGATTCCTGGTTGATGATTGAGTCATATCTCTGATGACACGTTCGTCGTCTTCAACTGCCTCCAGATTTTTTCCCCAACTCGCATTCATCTTTTACTATACAATTCTTCCAAAAATTCCCATTTTCCACCTCGCCTTTCACTCTCTTACCACTGTTAACTGATTGTGCTCAACTCTTTCAACTGCTATTACTTTCTGGCTTCTCATTTTAACTGTCTGAAATCGTTTTTTTTAAAATCGGAGATAAAAAGCCACTCCTCAAACCGCTCTCTCTTTGCCTTTCTATAAAATCAAAATGTGACGTTTAGCCCTCGCAACTTGAACTTCTCAATCATGAGGGGGGGGGGGGGAGGGTTCGCATGGAGTAATTTGTCACTCTCTCACCCTTACCGTGTCGCGTATTATTTCTTCCACACCTTGAAGGAATGTTCAGCGCCATTCCGGCCACATCCCGTCACATATTAGTCCGGAAATTTTCAGTGTCGGAACGAACAGAAAACTAAAAGTACTTCATGGTAGAGTTGCAGCCCGATATGAATAAATTGATTTATAAATATATTAGAACTTCCCTTTTTAAGATTTATCCTCAGTGCGTCAGTGGCATGGATATAATCTAGAGTCCGGAGAAGCAAGGAGGCAGCAAGACCTGCAATGGGCTAAACTAAAAAACTGGAAATGTTAGTCAAAAAATAAATTTAAGACATTTTACTACTGTTATTGTCTCTACATTCCTTATACCTTGTTTTCGTTACAAATTTAGTTCTTACAAAATATTTTTCTTCAGAACAACAACACAATATAAAACCAGATAGTCTAAGGTTTTAATATTTATAAACACTTCCATGTTTGTTTTTTTACTGTTGGTAGTACATTTTAATTACACAAAAAATATGCAAACGTATGTATAATAATAATTTTGTTAAAACAAAGGACAAATTTCTCAAGTATGATGCATTACTCTGAAACCAGAAATACGAATTTATGCTTTATTAATTTAATTTTCAAAATTTAATTTGGTTTAATTATTCCATTAGTCCTCGAATACTAAAATTTTATACGTCATTTCATAAAATTACAAAAATATGAGAAACTTGAATTAATAACAATTAGAATTTTACGTGTACGTAACTAAAAGCGGGAAACCAAAATTTACCTGTCCTTCAAAATATAATATTTCGATAATAATAACATTAAATAAATAATAATATCAGTTAAAAAGTAAGATCCATTAACGTTACTAAGGGTATAGCATAATATTATTATTTATCCAAATCATGAAGATCGTAATTAATGTTTAATAAGCCTATAATCACTTTTATGGTGAGTGGCCATTTGTTTCAGGAATTAAATGGTTTTTATACGTAGTTTTTAACATGTAAATTTTTATGTTCCTTGAAGGTGTTAAAGTTTGTCTAACTAAGTAATTTTTCAAACAGAAAATGTAGGGATGAATATCAACATGATTTGATTTCTATATTTCTTTAATACTGATTTTGAAGTGATCTTCCTAAATTGAAGGTAGATACATAGAAACACACACTACCCAATTTCGATATGGAATCTGATCTGCACCTGAGAGAACTGCAATCTCATTTCAAAGGATTCTGGCGCTTAAGAGCCACGAGTCCAGTTCGTATCGAATTTGGCTTACTCGTAGCAAACTGCGTGAGTTGTATTATATCTCAGAGTGAAAATCAGTAAATTGCGACTAGCGCATGTATTTTAGCTGAAATTTGTGGAATTTATTCTTAAAAAATCATAATTAATTTTCCAGGAGTTGGAAATGTGTACGAAGGTACAAATATATTTGTTTCAAACCAAAAGGACGTAAGAATAATGAATTAAGGAAAAATGACTCCAGAAAATGATTTTGAATTATGTAGAACTTTAAAAATGCTTTTTTTAAATATTACCGTCAGAAAAAATGAGTCAAATTCAAGTGTATTACTAAAAAATAATTATTTACATTAAATATATTTTTCAGAAATATTTCATCGTGTGATTAAGTTGATATAATATCCACTTTTTAAATCTAAGTGAATCTTGAAGATTAGTGAGTGAGAAAGTCTAATCAGAATGTTGGTTTCTGTATTATATGAATATTTTCTAAAATGTAAATGAGTTTCATTTTGATTTATTACACGGGGTAAATTTCCGAAACACGTCCGTGTGATTACGGGAACAACACAATTACAGACGACATTGTACTTGCAAAGTAGTATTCCCGTAAGGGTGACACTTTATTCTATGTTCGCTTAGGATGCAAGAAGCGAAGCCCGTATTAAGCGAAATCCCATTTCTCGAAACGCACTCCGCCATGCATTTGGAAGTCTTCCCACTAACGTTGTTTGGTTCCCGCCCGAAAGAATCTGAAATGGAGCTAGCGTTACAGCGGGAGAAAAACTTAGAACTCGTTAATTGCTGCAACCACAAAGCCCTCCGGGAAAAGCTGAGGCAATTCTAGGGCTTAGCAGTCTTAAAAATTCCCAGCGGCAGAAGCTATATACTCATTTTGTCTTCCCGACGACATGTTTTCAACATCCACGGGGGGGGGGGGGAAACTTTCGATTTAATTAACACCAAAAACACGTACGCATGTTTTTATGACACAACATTGAACTTCAATCATATACGATAATGAAGTAAAACACAGGGAATGGAACCGAAGTAATCGATAAATTCGTGTCTCTGAGTTTAATTAGCATTTCAACATTTTTACGTTAAAGTTTAATAAATTTAAATGTGAATATTGGTTTTATATAGAACAAAATTTCATTATTATGAATTATAATAAAATTTTTCAATCAATGTTTGACCGAAAATGTTATTACGTTTGATTTCTATTAGATAAACAACACAGTTTGACGTATGTTGATGGTGTTTTGTATTTAAATATGTTTCATACTTCTGAATTATAATCGTGATGGTGCTCTGTTTTTGTCATAAATTTTCTTATAGATTATATTAATTACGAATTGTGGAGGGACAACTTATTATTTCACACCGATGTGAATTTATTATGAAAGTTATGTGACTTTAGTTTCCTTGATGTTGCTTCCAGTTCTGAATAAATTTTTATTTTCAACTTAGAACATTTTTTTTTTACAATTTATTTTCAGTAATTAATTTTAAATTGAAATAATGGAACGTATAAAATCATTTTCATAATTTTACAAAAATTATTTCGGAAATCGGTTGAATTATGTACCAAATCAATTTATAGTTGTTATATGATTGTATATAATTAGCGCACTGTTTGATTAGCATTTATTTTTTGGCATATCAATGTTGCGAGAATAATTTTGTGACAATCGTTTCAATAAACGTTTAAACTTTTCTGAATAACAATGTTCAGTTTATAAGGCGTATTACATAAGTAAACTTGTTGATAAACTTGAGGTAAATTATACGGACGACCAACGGGAATCTATCACGACGATGTTGACGTTTTGTCAATTTCCAACTCTACATCGAGATTAGTTTATTGTGTTTTTGTTTGACTCGTAACTTTACACTGACAAATTTAAGGGAAGTGAAACTTTCGGCCTGATGGTTGTGCGGATATGTAACTAAAATGCGTGAATGGAATTGTGATGTCAGCAGGATTATTTCCGAAAGTGAAATCCTTCTGACTAGCGCTTGTTCACTGAACGCTATCAATATTTGAACACGCAGTCTGGACACCATCTGACATTAACGATTCGAGTATCCGGTGGAATTCTGGCGATGAAATATTACGTGATAACGCTTCTGAAATAATAAAGATTCTCACACAACGAACCAAGGTGCCTGAATATTGAAATCGATACCTTGTAAAGGAAATTTGGATGAATTTATTAATGCGGTTTAATTTTGGATAATCAAAGTTTTCTGAAGTAAGTCCAATCGAGTTGTTTTATACGGTTAAACTATTACTTATAGGAGAATTTACATTGATTTTTATAGCTTTTTAACATTATAAAATCTACTTTGCTTTCCAGACAAAATGTGAAATGAGTTGGGCCTCGTCCCGATACGTGCAATCGAATCCTACATGCAATGAGTATAATTTCCATTGAAACATCATTATATAAGCAAAATTACTGTTATGCTACTTTTTAGAAAATTAATTTATGTTATTACAACAGGAACTCTTAGCTCGTAACCAGTTTTAAATATATTTGAAAAACGCCGCGAAATGGATAAATGAATACTAATTCATTAAAACCTTGAGTTCAAACGTCGTAAAGATATCCCAGATTAGAAAAAGTTTAAGCATATACAAATAGTACTTACTACAAGATGGACGGCAGTTTACATTCATGTTCTATTAAATCAAATGTTGAGTCACTAATTCTGTCTCCTCGGATAAAATTTCTCATCTGTTGCAAATTCGCACAATCAAGTCAGCAACACCGTCGCTGACAGTTATTAGGATCCTGGAGCTTATAAATATAATATAAAGGCGACAAAATAGGCGCTACGACTAAAACTTCCCAAAGTAATATTGCGTTTATTACTGACGTTAAAAATGACTGATGCTAAAATTTCAATATCACTTGTATATTCATTATACTTTAGTTATTATTTATTTTAGATATACCGACAGTAATTAATGTTTTTACTGCATTCAGAATTATTTTTCGTGCGCGCAATCGGAGATGTATTTATCCCCGTGATATTTTTTTTCAGCCGGCATCATACTGCCAAAGAGAAACACTTTCCTTATCGAATTTCTTTTTTACGCAATTTTCACTGGCGTAAAAAATGGAATAAATTATGTTACATATTATTTGAAACTCTGAGATATATTTATGTGGCTCTGTCGCTGGTTCCGATGTGAAAAATCAATTCCTACATTCAATGAGCCTGAATTGGGTGAATAACTTTTATTCTCAGAACGTAAATTTAGTATTATTATTTTCCATTGAATATAATTCCGGATTGAGTTGATTTGATCCAGCCACCCTTAACACATTTGAGCGAAGAAATATTGACGAGCCAAATTGGGCGACATCCTAATGATTTTCCGTTGGTATTGAAAATCTGCGACGCTTTCTCATTTCCCTCCGGCCGTCCCACAAGGCGTTATTGACCTATGATTGGCACTCTACCGAGAGAGAAACGAGGCGAGTGGCAAATTCAGGAAATTTTTCTGTTTAGAATATCCAATCTCCAACTATTATTCATCTATACGATATTCGTTAGCATATTTGTTTTCTAATTTAACTTTAGAGTCAATACTGAATATCGATGTTTGTCCGCGTTTCCCACTATTTTCCCCGTTGACGGCGATTGTAATTTAATATTAAGAATTGCATGAGCCTTAAAGAATTTGCCAAAGTTGTAAATTGTGAGTGAAACTAGGTCATGCGACGGTGGATTGATTGTAGCTCTGGAAAAGGCTCTGATTATATACACGCGAACATTCGTTGTTAAAACGACCAATAACCTTTATAAGAGAGAGAATTAAATTTATTAACAGGATTGCGATAATAATTGTTTCCTTCCTTTTATCTTAAACAATTAAATATTTACTTTATTTTCTAGATATTACATAGTTTATTTTGAGAGTATAAGTTTAATAAATAGGAGAATGTTAGTAATATTTATTGTATTTATTTTTAATATGTTAAAAAATAATTTTATTGTTAGGCATGTGTTTTTTTTTGGTAACAGGCTACATGAGGGTAATCCACAAGGTGGCAACTCCCCTTTAATAGCATAGGAAGGGATTTGAAAGGGGGGATGCGAAAGGGTAGAGGTAGGCAGCCAATGGTTAACTAGGGCCCCCGGACTATGGTTTAAGGATCCTAACAGGCAATTCGCCTAAAAGTGATGCAGGGAAAACCATAGTAAAACCTGCATCAGGTAGGTCGGGCATTTGGTAGTGGATGTTATTACTTGACTGTGAGTGAATATCGCATACACACCTACGTGATGCTTTCCCAACGCTTGAGACCAATGCAATATTAGTAATATTTACCATTGACTGTGAAACGGATTAACGATTTATAAATCCGAATATAACCGTACTATGCAGTTTTTTTAAAAAAAATTATTAAGGTATGTAATTATTGATAGATAATATCCTAATAATACTCATTTTAGCTACAATATATCAGATGTCAAATGCCAATATTCTTTTTAGGAATCCCAAAAACTGATTTTTCATTATTTTCTGTAGATAATAAGCGTTCGTATATTCGATATAGAATATTACCTCTATGCCCCAGCTACGATGGTAATGACTTCTGGTTCAAATAGCTCTTTTGAGAGAAAATTAATAACAATTTTTAATTAATTATGCATTCCAACGCTAACCTGAGCAAGTGTTTTAGTTTATTAAGGAGTGCTTAGGTTACGACGTCTGTACCCCAGTGGAGCTACAGCTCACATACCTCTTCGCATTGGATCAGAATATAAATGAAAGACTACTTCCTGTAACTCATATGTTAAATTAAAAACGTTTACGTCTGGCTGAAAATAATGAATAAGAAATATATTCAATACAGATAGAAAAGGGTAATACAAATACCACACAACGTTTCTGGGATCCTTGTCCTTTTTGTCACGTGCTACGAAGAGCCTAGAGAAACACAACTGCACTGGTCAGTTGACTTTTTTGTGTGTTGTCAACTGACCAGTGCAGTTGTATTTCTCTAGGCTCTTCTTAGCAACTGACGAAAGTGACAAGGATCTCAGAAACGTTGTGTGGTATTATATGACCCTTTTTTGTCTGTATTGGCTATCTTTCTAATTAATTATACATATGTAAAATGTCAAACACATCGGCCCATATTATTACAATCGTTATAATTCAATGTGGGGTATCTTATTTCTTTCTGAAAAACCATTTCCAGTTTGTTAGTGGATCATCTATATCGTTTGAAACTTTTGTTTGATTTTCGTCTGTGCTCCTTCTGGTAACAATTTTTTTCCAGTGCATGTGACCCACAGGTAACATAAGTTGTTCCTGTTTACAGCAGCTGTAAATTGTGAATGAAATTAGGTCAGTTGTGGGCGAGTTGGTCGGGCGAATACTCGTCGAGGCGTCGTGGAGGGGCGCGCATGCGCAGCGCTGTGGCGACGACGACAACGACGGACGCTCTCCAGTCGGCTGATCGATAGCGTCGGGGTAGGAGCGCGTGAGTCGGAGCTGCTGAAGGCTGAGGAATGACCGGGGACCGCGGGTAGCCGGCTCCATGGGCCCCAGGGGCCCGGGGCCTCCGGGTGGCCTGCTGTTGCTGCTTCTGCTGCTAGCAATGGCGGCCAGGGGAGCCGCGGAGAAGAGCAAGCCCTGTGAGTATTGACGACGAGCCCGCTTGTCGCCGCTGCTCATGCGCAGGCGTCTTTGCCTTGCCATCGGACACACAACGACGCGTCAATCTCGCTTGTAAACGACAAATTTACCGAGTTCTGTGTTCTAGGCTATCTGGAAGATCTCGATTTTAAACCTCGTTCGGGCGATCGTGACTGAGTATTTCAATGTAACGCAACTACTCCTGTAGTTATCGAATCAGTTTCCTGCATTTCTCTTATATTAATTCATTTCGGCCGATTTTTACTGAGCAATGTCGAACACGTTTGGCAAATTGACTCGAAACAAACCAATATTTGTGCTTCCACACTCATTCCATTACGTGAACACCGAGATTCACGATATGTATGAAATGCATACTATAGATCATTGACTTGTGAAGTTTGATCATCATTCCCGCACCGAGAAATTTGTAGTTACTCGAAAATTTGGCATCGTAACTGCAGAGCTGTGACGACATATGTAATATATTTATACATCACATGATAACTGCGAATTTCTACGAAAATCAGCCTAATGTAGCAAGTTTTAAATCTCACGCTTTTGACATCGCTAATGAGGAACGTCTTTTGTGAATATAACTCGTGGCAACGTAACTTACCAATCTTTGTAGTTATCGTATTCAGACCTGTTTAACTATTCAATTACGTTTCTAAAGTAGCTGAGCAGTTCCACCAAGAAACACAAGGTAATGGTCGTTCCGTCATCAAAAACTGTTGTCGCGAAATAAATACAGAGGTACAACGTGTGCTGTAGACCAGCCATGACTGCTTATTTCTGCGTTATATTTTTTTCCTCTCCGGTTCTTAGATTTTTGGTGATACCGATTGTCGATAGTGAATTTAAATTGAGGCATGGTAAGTACTGACTTTAATGTCAGTGTAGCCCATTGGCTATGTGGAATCGATGTTGTGATTTTAAAGGGAATACTATCGGTTTGCTTTCTCATGTCGAATAAAACTTAAATAAGCACATACTAGTGGGAAAATGTAAAAACCAATTTCTAGGATCTGAATCCTACCGTTGAAAGAATTTCATGGACCCATTCTCAAAATATTTCTTTATCGTTTCTCGAACTCAATTGTTTTTATTACCAGGTTAATTGGATATTGTGAATAAATATTCACTAATTATTGCCTCTTTCTAACTTCATCAATACGCTGAAATACTGATAAACGCGGAGTTCTTTTATTAGAGATTTATCACGTGTCACGCATTTTGTGAATCTGACATTTAGTACTGCATCAAAAACGTGAGTAGTGCATTGCTTGATGGATCCAATCGTTAGCTGCATACATCTACTTCAAAGAACATGCTGTACATATTTATTTTATTTACCTTCGCGCTAATTACAGTCCTTGAGGGAAGCCATTTGCGACAGAGACGAATGACAGGCTCTCAATTTACATTACGCAATCTGTGTTAGCTGAAGCACGTGGTGAGTGTAGTATATATTTTCCTCGTCCGTGACGGCATTATTTGTACTCTTAGCATGATTTACATCGTTCGCTCACAGCAACCAGGCATGTAACAATTATAGGGACAAGTTGGGAAAAGTGTATTGTCTATTTTAATCGCTAATGAGAAAATTCCGCCTCGTTTAAAATATAAAACTCCTACTTTTAAACTGTATCCGAACTGTTTAAAACTGATATACCCAGATAGATCAGTTAAAAGTAAGAAAGTTAAGAACAATCTGGCCCAAAGTACAATAGTACTTTTTTTAATAATCCCAGAATCGTTACGCTCATATTTGTTGCTTTAAAGAAACTGTATTGTAGATCGCCCAAGTACCTTTCGAAAAACTGAAAGCGATAATACTCAACGAAAAGACAATATTTCCAGTGAGTTGTGTTAATTTCTTATTAGATATAATGTACTTCTTATTATGAGAACTATTTATGTTTTCGCATATTAATAAGAATGGAAACTAACAAGTGCTGAAAATCAGCCGGAACTAGTAAAAAACTTACTTTTCTTGCGACTATTCACAAAATTGTTAACGTTGTTTTTACAATTTTCGGAAGAAAAATTAAATGAAAACTGAACCAGACAATATTATAAGCATTAATAACCCAGATGGACTCTTGTTAATTGTCATTTCTTTATTGAATCTGATGAAACTTTCACGGTAATTAATTTCAATGCTGTACTGAATATTATCTGAATAAGTTAGTTTTTTATAAATGTTAAAAAACACATGCCTATTAGAAAAAAATATTATCAAATTTTAAAAATATATTTAACAAACGCAACGTTTCTTCCCTGATTTGGCCCTCTTCAGGTTAACATTTCTTATGTGTTTCTTAATATTTTTTAAAGAACTAAATTTAATTGTAGTTGTACCCATGACTAGAATCTCAAAGAAGGATGAAGTTCTGTTTGTTATGTGTTATGTTTAAAATTTGATTATAAAACATTTTTATAAATTATAGCTGGTGTTTTTAAAATATATTTGAAATTATTTTTGATTATTATAATTGTTAGTTTTTGTATATCATAAATGATTCATTATTTACCAGTAAAGGCTAAGGTTTTTGGCTTGTTTGAATAACTTATCGTTAAAGATGTATATTTTTGGAGTACGAAAGCTCAACATAGTCATTTATAAAAGTTTCTAAATTTGGTTGAGATTGGACGTGTCTCAAATTGTGAATACTATGTTTTGGATTTACATGGTTATTCCATTGTGAATATATTTGTACACAAGCCCCAAGAGAAATGTCGATTTTGAATAACCTCCTTTCTTCTGAGTGCTTGAAAAATTTATGCTTCAATAGTGTTTTTCCCGATTATCTACAGAATTACGATTTTACATAGAAATACTTTCTGGAATACTACTATAAATACACCAACTAATATTTATGACGTAAAAGTAATTAAAATATACTTGAAAACATACAAACATAAGTTCTACTATCTGTTTGGTCTTCTGAAGTAATTTGAAAAATTTAATAATATTTTTTTACAAATATTATTAATTTAGAATTTTTATAGTGGTTCCTTTAATATATTTTATAAGTCTAACGCACAACCATTCTGCAAGAACTCACAGGTCTAATGCAAAATGCCGTCGGTTATGATTGCGTGGTATAAATTTAATCGCTAATGATATTTACTGATTCAAAATAAAAAAGTAAATAACAGTAAATTTTTATTACATGTATTATGTAGGCAACAAACACGTTAATCACTGGAATGGTGTTACGGATTGGATATAATCGAGTTTATTCCTTAATTTCGTTTTTCTCAACAAATGTTGAATATTTTCCCAGGCCAATTGTGACTAAATGAATTTTTGTCAGCTGGATGGAGTGTAATAGCATTAGAAAATGCGTCAAAAGTTAGGTCTTTTCATCTTTATTGATGTTTAAATTTTTTTACGTTTTCAAATTTGATGATATAACAGCCAATAACAAGCAATTGAAAAAATATTTATTAATTAATTAGTGAATTGTTTAAGCCCTCACGTTTTCCCTGAAGAGGTTCACAAGAGGATCAAAACACGTGGAAATTTAATAATTAATTAATAGAATAATTTTTCAATTGTAGTTTTTTGCCTTTTTATCATCATATTTATTATCAAGTTTGTGACTTAATTTAGCTGTTACTTCATTCATTGGATATTCAAAATATTATTTAGAAATAAGTTACTAATCAAAAATATATAATTGTACAATAAAGGATGTAATATTACTCAACGACGTAGAAAGAGTTCTCATAGTTCGCAAATTATCACATTCTCCTTGAATTTTAAGAATAAAAATAATAGCAACTATGAATGTTAACTAATTTCGTATGGATTCCAAATAATTTCATCTGTGCTGTTCTAAATAAACTTTTTTTATAAAATGCTTTAGTTTTTTACGATGATGTTTACGCGTAATTTAGTCAAAGACGTATACCCACTACGGTGAATTTTTTAAGGGTGTTAATTAATTTTGTAGCGACAAAGAGATGGAGCGGAGATAAAGCTTGAGTTAGTGGTTCTAATGACCACCCTCCCACATCGATTTGCATTTCCTTGGTTTTTTTTAAAGTTTGTTGAGCTTATGAGATATAAAAAGTAACTTTTAAAATCGAGATAAAATACTTACATAAAAATCAGGTGTCCACGTGTCATAACTCAACATCAGTACTCAGTTATTAGTGAAATAAAAAATTCTGATTTAATTATTATCAATAAACGGAAATCCTAGAATTTTTAATAGTTACGTGCTTACGTTTTATCTTCGATTAAACAATTGTTGAATATTCAGAGTCTATGATAAATAAATCATGGAGTCGGTTGATCTTAATTTATTTTATTTTCTCAGCAAATAATTGTCAACCGGATCCAGACTAACACGAAAAAAATCCGAAAATATGTTATTTCCGAATTTCTAATTTTTTTCTTTTAAATTTTTGAGTGACATTAATGGAACAATGAGAGTAGTACAGAGAGGATGAATTTCTCCATTTTTCAGATATTATCACACGATGTTAAATTATATCACGTTTATAATGCATGCCATGGCTTTTAACTGTTGGAAAGCTTGGCGTCCGATATGCCCAGTTGATAAATTACCAATTAGTTCGATCGCTGAGTCGCCAGGATCACAAGTTAGGCTCGTATGAAATTACAGTTCTCGTCATCGAGCTGGCATCGCAGTCAGAATTTATCCTCTGATCCGCACAGTTTAAACTCTAACAAATAACATACATTTTTTCTCAAAATATACAAAATTTATTTTAGCTTCCATATAACAAACAAATCAAACACAAAATGATATATTCTATAAATTTTGAAATTTTATTTTAAACACGTCAAAAAATTCGTATATCCTCATAGAGTAATTATGTTTTTTTTTTAACCAAGTAAGAAATGTTATCTGCTATTTTATGCAGTTTTATGGAAGCCGAGATCCTGTGATTCTCTTTTCGAGGAGATTCGTGATCCATTTTACTTTGCACACATGAACTTGAGCCTAATTAAACAGTTATCTATTATATAAAGAACTGGTATTGTAATAAGAAATTAAATAAACGCATCTCCTGCTTATATTAACAATGTTAAACAAATTAAAAAGTTAAGTTTTGTTACTTAATTTTGTTTATAAATTATTGTTTTCCTGATTAAAAAATTATAAAGATCTGCTTAAATAATATGGAAAAGTCTTAAAGAAAAAATTAATAGATTTTTGTACCTTAGCATTTACGTTACACTAATTAGAATACAAGTAATGCTATTCATGTAGTTGTAGTTCACTTGTATACTTAAAAAGAGACTGCCAAAATATTTATTGAAATATTGTAAAGCAGTTATTACAGTAACGACTGTAAGAATAATGACTGGAGAGAAATAATTATTTTCATATCATTTTACTGTGTTAAGAGCAAGGCAATCATAAATATCTTTTTGATATCTATAGCGTGTGTGGAAAGTCTTATCCCGTCCTTAGGTTCTCTAAAGAACCTATGATTAATTCAAGATCCATTCTTCGGCCTCAGCATTCACTTTCTGGGAGTAGCCTAGTGTAAAGAGGACGATCAAAAGGCGTCACATCTTCATCGACCTCCAGATATTGCCAGCAGAAAGCTTTTCCAACGGAGAGAAAAAAAAATGTTCTGCATCTTCTGCAGTTCCTTCTATTGGTTCTGTCAAAAGAGGGCCCAATAATCGATGAGCCGAAGACACAGTAACGAGCTGCTTTAAGAAATACCGCTAAGAGTATTGACACTCGCAGTCTGCAAAGTGAAAGAACCCATCCACCGTTAAGAATATATTTCTTCTTCTATATACTACTAAGCTGATGGAAATAGGATTGAAGTGTGGAATGGAAATCAGACCGGCGAAGTCCAGGGTAATGCGAACATCGAGAAGGAAAATGTCTGAAGAGTCTCGAGAACGATGGAATGAAGGCGAAAAATTACACGTAGTAAGATCCCGAACGTATACGCCAATCAAATTAACTGGGATTATAAAGGAATGGTGATGTAAAACAACCTGTGTTTTAGTTGTAAAGAAACTTGGGATTTTTAAATAGTGGGAAAACTCGGATAGTCAAAATAAGTCTATACATCACGAACGATGTGGTACTTAATGGTAATGTCCTATATGCTGAAGGAAAGTTACAATTGTGAGAAATAATCTGGAATTTGACGTATATTCACTTTCAAAATATGTTAAAGAAAACAGTCAGAGATAGAGAGTTTGAAATATAGTGGTGTTAAAACTGGTACGGAACACAAACATAAAGATTCCGAGATAATATGGTTCCATTGAATTATTTTAAGGAGGAAATAAGAGCTTAAAAAATAAATTAGTATAGGTAATGGAAGAAGGTAATTATAAGAGGAAGTGATAGCCGTGAATTAGGAAAATCAGTAGCATCGGATGTGAAAGTTTCTTTTGAATAGTGAGCGGCCCAGTTTAGTGTCTTTCTGTGCAGGTGACGCACTTTCCCCGTGTGCAGCTAATCTGTTTCGGTAAGCGCCTAGAACTTGACCTCGTTACATCGTCGTAGAGCATGAGTTTATCCTGCGCACATCGTGGAATCGTCGGACTTGCCTCCAGTCCCTAAATTTGCCCACCAACGGTCGTTAATGACTCCTGCTATAGTTTTGGTTTGTGTCAGGATGAGTTTTTTGCCGCTGGTGTAGACTGTTGTTTGGAAAATTTAGTTTTTCTTTAATCCTGAATCGAAAAGGAACTAAAAAACTGTCTGTTGTGCTGTTACTTACTATGAGAAGTATTTGTGCTTGTCGGGAATTACTCCTATGATGGACTTCTACGGATGTTCTACGTGGTTAATACTATACAGGCCGTCTTCTGGCAAAAGGGAGCAAACTTTTATTTGAAATTAGGCCACAAAGTAATGTCTTACTAAGATGTAGATAAGCTAATAAAATATACAAATAACAATAACTTAAATTATTTAAAATAATATTTTGAACGAAAATTTTTTTTATTTGAGGTTCTGATGTCTGGAAGTCGACAGAGAAATAGGCTAAGGAGGCGGTCAGGAAACAAGTTTTACGGTGCGCTCTGTTGCTCGACGTGTATCGACCTGGTCGAACCTGATTTTGACAAGCCCCTGTGACCTTAAACGTTTTCCAATAATTGGTTCCTTACGAGTGATCCTGGAGCGCCTTATCATTTGTAAATGTTGACATTTCACTAGTAGTTTGCTTCCACCTGACTTGGCGCGATGTTTCGGTAAATCGACAAGGAGACTGAAAATCTCTGGCTGTATTGCATTTTCGCCTCCATCGCCGCCACTGGAAAGGAAACTGAAGTTCATATATCTCAGAAAATTTCAAGAAAAACATTTCCCACAATGACTATACGAATGATATCGGAGTTTTGTATTTAAATATTATCAAAAGACCTATTAACCTTGTTTACTCACACTTATCACATTTAGAACAAAAATGGATAATATTTGTGTTATTTTTATTGACTTAATTAAATTTAATTAATTGACATAAATTTTGATATGAAATGTGTTGCACGATTATTAGAATTTTTAGACTTTACGTGGAGAAAAATCGCAATTTAGGTGACATAAAAATTTATATACGAGAATAGAGCCAAATATTTAGTCCATTATGAAAGAAATCATTTAATTTTATTTTTAACTAACTATATTTTGGTTTTATAAGAAATTATTCTGAGAAAAAGTTAGAGAAATGAATGTCTATAATATTTTCTTTATTTTATAATGCTAAGATAATTTTTTACTTTCAATAGGTTAATAATATATCTTAAATAATAGGTGAAATTTAACAATTAAACTATTTTTTCTGTAGTTTATGTAACTAATTGTCTACGTAAATAACTCAACTACTAAGAATTATTTAATTACGATGAACCTAAAAGGTATTAACGCCAAATCAGCGTGTTAACATCGTGAAATCAAATTAAAAGGAAAATACTATTACGCACGGCGAAGAAACTTTGAATTAGAATAATTTTGTTTTTTTGTTCCTAAACCTCTGCTTTTAATGAGTCTGAAATGCATAATAAATTGCAGGAGGTCGTTACTAAATTTCAACTGGTGTTGCTTAAAAATAGGCTTCCAACTGTATTTAATTAACTTCAATCCCTGAATTGGCTCTTCAGCCCCCTTAATCTAGCGTTTTAATGCCCCAGGGGACAATTAATCGTCTTCTTTAATCCTAAGTAATGGATATTCGTGACGCACCTCCAGTCAGAATTCCTATAGACATCTTCATTTATTACGAATGCAAAACAATCTAGATACGGCAGCTATTTTTTTACACGTTAACTGGAATACAATTTTATTACGGCTGTTGGCAGTGTATGAAAGTGATTGAACGTGAGAATGTGTATCAAATGTAGTATAACAATTATCAGTTTTAATTTGAATTATAAAATGTAAGAAATAAATTCAATTCTATAATACAATTATTTACAGTAATTGAAATTAAAATAAACACTCTCAATTTAACGACGCGCGGATAATTTAAAAGGCACAGACAAACACGTAAAGGTTTTTAATTTTGAATATATTGAAAAATATTATAAAACAAATAACGTATAATAATATATTTACATTAATCAATCATTAATTGGAATTAATTACTATTGTTATTTATTACTTGGTATATTGCATTTCAGTCTTCATTATTGTATCAGTGTTGACTATGCTCTCATAGTAAACATAGAACAATAAATAAAATTATTTTAATGGTTAAAAAATAATTTTTAATCTATATTTGTATAGAAAGCATTAATTTAGATATTTTCGTACGGCCCTAAAACAATTTAACCTATTATTAATTTAAACGTGGTAACAATTTACTCCATAGGATTGTTATGGTATATAAATTCACAGTGTATTAAATAACCAATGCAAATTAATTTTTAATTAGATAATTTCTGGTGTATATAAGTCTCTAAAAGAAAACCAAAATTACTTTTAAAAAAAATCTATGAAAAAAATAAAATATAAAACGTAGTTATGTATTCCTTGAACGAGTTATAATACTCACCTGCTGTGAGTATGTCCTCGATAACGGTTGATAACGTTAGGGTTATTTCGTGTCAATTTTTTTTAAAAGTATTGATAGCATAGGGCTAAGGTCAATTTTTTTCTTGATCGCGAACCTTGTACCTTGTCCACTAAAATCGGTTTTTGATTGAAAATTTTTTGTTTCTTAAAGGTTCCATCTATAATATTATCGTAATAATTTTCTAAGCAGTTAAGAACAGTTTTTTCCAGTTAGTAATTTAGTCTCGAGGTAGCGGATGCCAGTTCAATGATGCTCGAAACTTTTAACGGCTCAGTATAACAACTAAAAAATGTTTAATCAAAATCGAACACACTGTTTTTTTTGTGTGTGAAAAGAGAACTATATCAGCGTGGTAAAGTCAGAAAGGATCTATGTTCCGAATCCGCTATTGCATCAAACGTAAAGATATACTAAATTACTAGATTATAATGCAAAAAATAAAACTATCTCTAATTTCTTAAATGTAGATAATGATCAAAAATATGCATCAGTCAGGACTTATATTTTATCTACGTATACATGTAAAGGTCGGAGTCTGTATTACAACCCAATCCTTACAAGGGTTTTAATGACCTTTTAGTTTACCCTATGTAGCAGGAATCACAATTAGACCAAGAGACATTGTAAACAACACAATGTTTGCTTTAGGTTTTTGTCACCTCCAAACAAACTTGATACAGTTTGGAATATAAGTTTGCCCATGAAATTTGTGGGGAATTTATATTCTTATTTGAATCTTTCATTCAAGAACGAACCTTATTTTCAACCAACTATATTTAAAATTACAAATCACTGAATTTTAGTAAAACACATTATTTTCAGATCAATAAATTGAATGATATCAATATAATAAAAATAATAAGTAATATAGAGTTGCTCATGTTGAGATATTGTTCGTGAATTATTTCTGAATAAATTAATAAAGTCTTACAGTTTGTTTGTGGATATTTTAAGCTGAGCATTGTAATTTTTGTAAGCACACAACATTGCGTGTAATGCTACGAGAAAATTCCTACCAAAGTTGAAATTTTCGCCCTTGGGATTTGTGAGAGAGGAAGTATTGTGAATGCACCGGAACAGGCTGCTCTCGCTTCCGTAAGAAAGAGGCACGAACGTCTATATACTGCTGTAATATAATATTGCTGGAACGTGACGAGCGGCCGAGGAAAATATTAGCCCCATGGGAGACGAGAACAACCTCCACGGACTACATCTCCCTCAACATTCCACTGTCTTCTTTTTCTCTGCAGTAAATTGCCGGTACAACTTTAACTTGGAATAGACTCACCTTTCCCTCGCTATTTCCATCACATCACTTATAAATATTTTACAAAGAAGAACTATTTTTATCTTCATAACGTCAGATGAAATACTATTGCGTGTTATATCAAAATGTAATATTCAAATTCCGTCACGAAACTTTCTGCTTCCCCACATTATTAATTTAACTTGTCATATGATACTCTAACATAAATTTCATACTCATACAGATTTCCATTGCTGCATTAACATACTTTTGTGCCTAATTTATAGAGTACCGTGATAAATAATTTAGTCATAAATTTTCTTCCTATTCCAGTAAATGTAAAATCAAGCATATCAGCATGATATTTATTTTATTTCGAGATCAACATTTACCTTGGATTACAGGCTTCTTTAAGGGGATTTTATGTCTGTTAAAAATCTTTGTTCTTTGGTTTTACAGTATACAGACATATTTTGAGTTTTTATAGATTGAATATTCCAAAACTTAATTTTTATTTGTTTATTGTAGTATTTTTTTGAATGATACTTCCAATTTACACCTGTATTTTTATATGTATCTCCGTTTTTAACGTTTTATTCCTTGAATAATTTTTTTGTAGAACTGATATACTCCAAAATATTGTTCTAATATTTTCCAACAATGCAAGGGACTACGTTCTGAGTTCGAGATATCCAAAATTTGCGATTATTATTTAATTTAATTTATTACCTCTCACGTAGGCCTTATTTTCTGCACGTTTTCTATAGCTATGGTTTACCATCTTCATGTTTATATCCCTTCAATTCGATCATGGTCACTCAGTCAGAATAAAAGAGAATCTTTGAATTCTTTGAAATGTGCTGTTTGAGAGAAATGAAAGAAATAAAAGGGACATTATATAATAAATGGAGTGGATAAAACGAGGTTCGTATTGAGAACAGTTCTACAGAGGAAATCGATATATGATAGGTATATTCTGAGAATTGCTTCTTTCTACGTGACGCTATTGACAAATGGGAAGAATCGCACTGGAACTGGAAATAGGACTGACTATATCGACGGCTCAGAAAAAATACGGTAAGCTAAATATAGGTGTAATTTAAGAGGTAAATTTTGGGAACTGTACGGAAGACTTATCTTAATACAGAACCATTAATATTTATTTAGATAAATAAGTCTGAAAATTATACTGAACACCAAGAACGTTTCGCACTTCTGGGTAATGGTCGTGTAAAACCACAAAACCCTTTCATCATGACAATTAATTTACTTGGAATTGCTCTCGAATTACTTCAAGCTGGTACCACTTCCTTACCCATTTTCGACTTCCCTGTTTCACGTTCCAAAGCTGAAAATAATAATCAGTTTCACCATAATTATCACCAAACACACCACATAATTATCACTATAATTACTTAAAGAAACTCTCCCCAATTTTCGATTCCGTGTTCCACACGCGTTGAATCGTCTACAGGAGTTCGATGTGAAGAAATTTGGTCAGCTTTGTAGGGAAGCTTATTTTAGACAATTTTACCTGGCGTGACCAGTTTCCACTGGTCGCACTCAAAAACAGTACGATTTGGGTTTCCGAAACTCTTTGCAGTCGATTAAATTGGGGCTGTCTGTACGGATTGCCAAATTAATGGAGGTAGGCTTTCGTGGTCAGTCAGAAACTGTTATATAATAGTAAAATACTCATATGGATCCGAGCAGTCAATCGCAGAATAAATATTTCAGTTCGTCTTCATATTTTCCTATGATCATGCCATCAGTCCAGACATTGGGTTTTGGTTTTGAGTTTAGCTTGGTTTGATAGCGTGCCTTGACTATCTTAATGTTTACTAAGCTCTGTTTCCTCATAATTTAAACACTTCATACGGTTTTATAAGAATATATTCAAAGATTTTGGCTTCTCAGAGAATTCATTATATTAATAAGTCTTAGATGAAATATTTTTCACAACGTTTTCTAGTGTTTCCAAAAGCCGCTATACTTCTGCCACATTTATCCTTTATCAATTAAAAATACGAGAAATATGGTGTGACGTCAACATTTGTGTTGTCCACAATATATCTGAACAAAGTATCCAAACATTCCTTCCAATTAACGCAAGTCGTTTTTATTTGTAGCCACGCGTTTGTTGTCAAGAGAATAGTCCGTGGAACAACAGTGCTCAGTATCAATCAGTGTGCGAGGGTGGTGCCTAATAAGCGACAGTGGCAGCCCAATTACGCGTTTGTGGGACCTGTTGAGAGTGAGCATAGGTGGTGAGGGCACGCGCTGACCTCGGGGCTCCGCAAACAATGCGGCTCGTCGCCCCTCTTACACACGTCACACTGGTAATTGGAGCGTCCTCGGCTATACAGGAAGAGAACTGCGACTTCTTCACGTCTCAATGGATGTTGAGGGGCACTTTCAACCTATCCAAAAGTGTACGCTCTGAAAAACATCTGAACAAAGCTAGGACGGTATGATCATGCCGCAGTTCCAGGAATCGATTGTCCTCACCACCTTATTTGCATTGATGCAATCAATCGTGTGGCCCGAGATCTTACTACCACAATATTTTTATTAAGAAGAAGTGAAGGTTTTCCCGAAGTATTTACTGGTTGACGGATTCTCAAACATTAAACTGAGGAAGAGGTTGGTACTGAATCAAAAGTGTTCACTGATCATGGTATAAAACGATTCTGTAAAGCGACAAAATCGTCGACTTTGACTGTGACTGTGACTAACTTAAAAATTGTGAGATTTCTTATCTTCAAGGTAGGTCTCCAGTTGCCTCTCTGATAAATTGAAACTAGATTCTTACGTTGTAGTTTTAATTTTAATAAAGTATTATTTCAGTTCAACCCCTATATTTCTGAGCTTTGTTTGGATTGCGCTATTTTTTTTCCTTGATTAATTATTTTCCGGACTAAAATCATCCATTGTGACGTCATATATCTACATCATCTCTTGTAATCACATTATTTTTCTTCCCTTCTGTGTACACTCTCTGACAGTTTATTGGACTTCCACTGCAGCATTGTTTTCTTCAACTTTATTGGGCATCGCACTCCGTCACCCCGGTTGTCCAATCATTTGGAGTTTCGTGGCATCGAGAACTACGGACACTCGTGATAAAGCGACTCTGTAGTTACCAAAAATTTCAGCGGTGAATCCGCTCGGGCTTATTCGATACTCTTTATGCAGATTATTGGTAGTATCCATTTTAGAAACGGGTAATTTATTCTTAATTTCACTATGTTTAGATTTAGTGCGGATATTGTAAGTGGTTTTCGTTAGCATTTTGTATGTAATTTTATACGCTAATTTCTAATTAAAAAATTAAATTCTTTACAGTACTCGTGTGAAAATACCATTTTAGTTCGATAAAGAAAGGCATATCCTCTGTTGAAATATTTGCCACTGTTAAAAGGTTGGCTTCCGAGATCGTTTATACGTCTTTGGTATTTCCTAACACACTTTCAGTTTCCTCCTGTCTGATGTTTCGGTCATGTTCCTCTGCTCCGGTAACTTCCTATATTCGGAAACGTTCAGCTTAAACTCCGTGGAAATCTTTGATGACGTCGGAGAGTTAAGCTTTGAAGCTGAGCGTGCTTCGTCACAAACGGCTCGTCTTCCGGCTCCGAGTAGTCTTTACTATAGGACCTGTGTACTACGGGGACTGTAAAATTATTAAATTCACTTTTAGTCGTTTCAAAAATATTTCTGCAAATTTAATTAAATCGTAAAATTAGTTTGTACATATTATAATGATGTTCCGTCAGAGAAATAAATGTTTATTTTCACCCACTGCCATGTGTGTTTTTGTTCGTGATCAATAAAATTTCAATTTATCATCACAGGTAATAGTAGTGTGTTGTATAGAGGAAAAACGATCACTGTCCATAATTGGCGTGAATATCAGTGGATAATGTTACAGAAGAGTTATTTTACGTCTTTACCTCGGCCGCTCGGATGCGTCTTCAGTTTCATAACGGCAACTAACTGCCGCTTATTACCCTTAAGCCAAACTATCGCTCGAGTTCTACGCAAATTGCTTCTGCTGTTGTGACGTAACTAAATCGTAATATTTGCATAATAAATGGATCCAATAACAACTCAATCACGGTTAAAAGCAACCTGGCTCGATATACCAATTTCAGTGTAGCAAGGGAAAATATGATTAATAGACACAAGAAACCTGGAAGCATATTCGAAATTTACCTTGATAAATCTTAATTTAAATACTTGTGTAATAAGAAACTGCTTTTAATGTTTTAATGGTTATTTCTACCTGATAATTTAAGAAGTTGATATTTAACAACTTCATATTAACCACGGATAGTTTAAATTTAAAAGCCTGAAACCGTCCAATATTTCTAGTCTTTGTCACTGGCTGTTTCTTATCATATAAACTTGACATAAAAATTTTATGTTTCCAAAAATATAATATGTTAAAATGAAAATTCCAAATATAAATTTAGCATAATATATTGCGTCTTATAAAGGTTGTATATGCATACATTCAAAACAGTATAGTACTTGATAATATTCCAAAATCATGGACGAAACGTCGTAATGTAATGATTTTTTGTTTTGGTTGATTAATTCACAATTTTTTTCTGACAAATTTACTTTTTATTTATTAATTGATAATTATCACATAATGTTAAATACGAAAATAATTGTTTGAAATTTATATTAAAATTATTTTCAAATGATGTAGGCCCTGCTCAGAACACGACTTAATGTTAGAATGTTAGAAAATGTTAGAAAATGTGTGTTCATGAAATATATGAAAAATTATAAATTCTTAGAGTTTATATAAATGACTTATTAGGACCCAAAGTTTAAGGAGAGCACGAATTTGGGAAGGAAAAATAGTTCTGGGATGTCCTGGTGTAATTTATGCACAGGTTTTTCATCAACTGAAGTTCACTGTGTTAGTTCAGTGTCTGAAACGTTCGTTTATTGCTAGATATGTGCGGTTTTGGCAACATCTACGTTTGACTGCGGTATCGACTATGTTTACGAGTAATAAACTAAAGTCCTAAATCACGCGGGAAGTATACAAACGTTAACGTCAACCGTACGTTGTTACCTGGTAAAATTACAAAAAAACAACAATAAAACCAGGTTAATTGTAAACTACCGCGAATTTGGATTTTTATTCAATTTTTAAAGGAATGTGTCGTAAATTACTTGCACCGGTGATGAGGGCCTTAAAAATTATTTTTAAATATTGGATTTATATCCACATATTCGCCAACGCGACCCAGAATTTTAATATCTGATTGACAGGCTGTATTTCCCAATAACAAATTATATTGAAGCGAGATATATCCTTATGGGATTTATGTACTGTAGTCGTGAATAATACCTCCTACCATTATTAATTAATAGTACTACACACGTTTCCTGAAACAATGAATAATTTATGAGTGAATACAAAACTATAATATCGTCTCTTAGTTTTAGTATTGAATTAAAGCATTAATTATCCAAGAAGTGTCCAGTAATGAGTGTAAAATTTTACAGTTATGGTAATGCATGAAATAGTTGATATTTAGAAATAATTTCCTTCAAAATCTTGGCTTTTTACTCGTTATAAATTTTACCTTAAGTTAACATAAACATATTTTTGGACCGGCAACAAGCGCAAAAACTGTTACGTCACAGGGAACTGTAGACGACTGCAGGTAATTCTTCGCAGAAAGTATTATACGTTTCCAGCGATACCGCGGCTTCAGTGGAGAGAAATAAGTCTAAGAAGTTGAGAACATTTTTATGACTCAAACTCAACTCACAAAGTCAACTTGGGAACTGAAATGTAAACCTATACTTCTAATTTAGAATTTTTTTTTCTTTTAGATTTATAGTCAAAACACGGAAGAATACGGTCACGTTTGAAATATAAAGATATCCATCTCAAATTAATATATATTCTCTCTTATTTGTGATTAACGTGTACAATATCTTTAGAAGGAAAGTAGACCGTATGCATGTGTCGTTTTCTTTCGTATTAAGTGGAGAGAAGCCTTTATCCCTTATGGCGTGGGAATTGGGAAGTGAAATGTTTCCTTGTAGAGTGTTGATGAGATAGGACTGCGGGGGCGTGACGGAGCTAAGGTCGTAAAGAGTCGTTAGAGGCGAGCCAGAATCTGAGACACTGGCAGGGCGCCATGAAAGCGAACGGCGTGCTATAAGTTCAGGCTGGAGGCGCTGTAATTTGCTTGCTTTACTGCACCTACTCGCTAAGCGACAAGGCACCTCGAACGTGACTCGAATCGCCTTGAAATAGTAACGAGAATATCGCCACTGACGTTTCCGTTTCGTAGGAACCCGGAGAGCAACAAGACCCAGTAACCTCGTAGTGGAACGGCCTGTAACGTAATGACAATTATTTAATTAGTGTACGTGAGCGCCAGTGTAATTGTATGGGATGACGATATCCAACGTGACTCAGTTGCGATGGAACTCTGCTTAACTCCCCTTCTCCATAACCTGCGATTTATTGAACAGTATAATAGTATATTTGATATGTACATATTCTGACATTTTCGTCTAAAATGTATTGCACATTTACTAAAGCTTCGACTTCAAAGAAGTCATTTGGAAAAATTAAATATTGTATAATATATATAATAATTATGTAACTATTAACCTCCCTTTGCACAAGCCTGTTCTAAAATATACATTCAAGACTGACGTACACCTTCCGTACTGACCCGAGCTTACCCGATCGCCAACCGGAATATACTCAAATGAACAATGTCACACGAACCGCGTATTATAGCTGAGACTAATTTCGCTTTCCATTAAAGATATTGTCCAAATATAAACAAATATATATCTGCATAAATTATTAAGCTTTCTTAACTTGAAAAATCAAGGCAATGTAAAACCGGACAATATTCCACAAATTTCCACCATATTTAAATTCCAAAAAGAAGACTAATTAACAATTATAAAATATACTGTAGATTTGAGTATTTTTAGAAATAATTTCTTGAGGACATCCAGCCGTTGTTTTACACTCTGGGAGACTTTATGACTTTTCTTGCATTATCTGGATTTTTCATATATAATTTGTGCTTCTATCTGGGCAAAATTCGACCAGTTCGTAGTTAATTTAGCTTTGATCTGTATCCGTTAAAAACGTAACAACTGTACATTGTAGTCATAAAATTTTCGCAATTCAAAAATTATTATGGTTTTAATGTATCTTTATGTAATTTATTCGTCAACGTCTGTAGCCAGTGAAATAATAAAATTTTATTTGATCGCAAAAATTGAGACAGAGGACACCTTTAGATAGAGTGGAATAAGTATAAACAGCTCTGAATCTTTTCTATATCACAAATGTATTATCTATTCGATAAATTGGTTAAATCTTCCTTTATCTTGTCCCTTTACCTTATTCGCAGGCAAAATGATACAACCATTTTTTCTGAACGCTGACGTTATTCTCCATTTTTTCTAATTCTACGGTGGTACGAATATTTGATTTTTTAATGAATATTTTAACTGTAGTAAAAACAATATTCTCTATTCATTACTTACTAAATTTGTGAACTGTTGTTATATTCAAATATTTTCTTACATTTCATTCAAATAAAATTGAAACTTAATTTGCGGGCCAGAAAAATTGTTCAGGGTGTTCAGAAAGTTACTGTGCATTTACGTCAGATGTTGGAAATGACTTATCATATTTTAAGTTCCAAGTTCAACTTTCCGGCTACAAGCCTGACCTTCAAACAAGATTGTAATTACGGTACAGTATATTATCTGGGTTGTAATATCAGGAAATGTAATTACTCTTTAGAATATCGAGTTAATTGCCCTTCATTACTCCCAAAGCGTAGTATTTCCCCCAGTGACCTAATTTAACGGAGAACAATTTGAGTGAAGGTTTAATTACTTTTAAAAATTAGATGGTGTCATTTAGGAAATTATAGTTTTTTTAAATTAATACGAAGTGACCTAATTTAACGTAGAACAATTTGAGTGAAGTTTAATTACTTTTAAAATTTAGATGGTAATATTTATGAAATTATATAGTTTTTTAAAAAAATTATTACAAAGTGTCCTGAACCTATGTGATTAAATTATGATTGCAATCTGTGACCACGTTGTCATGGAGTCATCAATAATCATTGAAACGTCAACAATATACAAATATATCACCATAATAGTATGGCTAACTTTTACAATAGATATGCTAAAATTACGGTGGGGGTTGATTTGTTAATTGAATACCTAACGCCATGTAACTGAATCGAAAAAAAAAATAAACAAAAATATGTTCTTTTATTAACTATACATTTTTAATGCAGAAAGAGAGATTGTATATTTATGTATTTAATATATTGAAGTAGTGTAAGGTTTTTATAAGTTGGGCATTTTGTGAACCAATCCTCACAATTATACTACGTGTGTACTGTATTTAGTATTTAGTGGTATCATATTTTGCAGTTTTTAGATGAATGTCTCAGAACTCAATCAAATGTTTATTACATTGATCAATGCTTTGCCTCGTAGAAAAATATTATTCATTAAAAAAATTTGAGTTGTATGATATTAACTCTACTATACTCATACTACGTATATATTTACACTGCTAAGTGTATTTTCATTAGATATTTAGTAGTATTTTTATTCGTATTGTTTAGATCGGCGACTTATCCCTCAAATATTTATTACGTGGGTTAATACTGTGACACGTGGAACATTGCTATTCATTTAAACTTTCAACGTACTTTTTTTCAACACAGTATAGCAATTTAGTTACTATTTATGTTTCTAAGCTTTATCAAAAACATTAGGACTGCTATTAATTCATTTTTTTCATGTTATGCAGATCTGGCAATTATCAGCCTATTTAGTGATTTTTAAATAAATTGTGAAAAAATAAATTCCAAAAATTTGCGTGTTTTTTAACACTTTGACAAGATTACAACTTTCGTTTAATTCCCACCTCGTGTTGTCAGCCTCTTTGTCGATTTCTGAGCGGAAGTTCCGGTTGATACGCGATTCTAGCTCTGTCAGGCCGTAGAGCTTAATAAAATATTCAGCGAACTTTCCCCTCTTATTCAGTCGCTCTTTATTGAAGGAAAAGCGCTGTGTCGTCACATGAAACAGATTCAATACTCCAGTCACACTCGCGAGAAATTGACGAGAACATTCTGAAGAGAAGAAATCCAATTCCGGCGTCACCAAACAAAGTGAGCGAAACCCTGTTATTGACTGTTTCTTGGAACTGAGCATATGCGCGTTATTTGCCTGCGTGTGACAATTTGTAGCCAACACGCAGGCAACCTTGTCACACGAGGTTTTATTGATATCTCGAGAGGTATGTGAACGATATAATTATGAACATATTTATATATATATAATCAAAATTAATAGCATTCCTCACGTAAACAAAAACACGAGATTAGATTCTCATTTCGTGACACGAAATACATTATTACCAATATAATGAGCTAAAATTGATAAACAAGAGTTTTGCTTCTTATTGGAATTTAATATGATTAACCTAAAAATAATTTTCAGAAATTATATCAAGAACTGAAATTTATTAAGATTGATATTTGGGTTCAAATTATTTAAGAAACCTAACAAAATCTCTCAATAATATTACGTATTGTTGTCCACTCTGTGATTGTTTTGATGTGGACAGCAAATTAGCTTTAGTCGAGACCAAGACAATGGCCATGCGTCACGATAGTATATTTACGTACATTACGTGGTATTTACGATTTTTATCGGTATACTCTCTTTATCCGAAAGAGAAGCCGATCACGGTCTCGATTTATACAGATTTACCCTGAAATAAAAAATAATCACGTTAAAAGCTCTGCTTCCTAAAACGTAAAAAACACACTGAGCCATTACTTTTCTAAAATTTTTAATAAATTATATTCAAGAACATTCCAAATTTCGAATCAAATATTTTATACTTAGTGAATACCAGACAATATTCTTATACGACTTGTATTTTGCGTTCAAATCGACACTATTCAATGCTTTAGTACGGATTCAGAATTTTTTCCCCAAAAATTAATAATAAACATAAATGGGGTGAAGTGTTTTTTTTCCCTGCGATTGTGAAGGGAAGTGTTAAAATTGTTTACATATTTGTTTGGGAAAGTGACACCATTCAGAGTATATTTTATATATATGAAATGTTTAAATTAATTTTTATCCAATATATTTGAATACTTACCTTATTCGCCTAAGTATATTGCAAGTATATATAAAAATGTCAGACGTGTTTACGCAAAAATATTTTCCCTCATTTTTACATATAATTATGTCATTATATTTTCCAGTGCAGTTCTTTCCATTATTTATGAAATGAATTTTAAATGGGAAATAGTTATTTTAAATTCGTATGTTTACTATGTTCCCATAAATTCGTTTGAACGGAATTATAAGTTAATTTCCTTCCAAAAGATCATACAGAATTAAATGTTTTTGATAACATATACCTACCTTGTTATCCAACACGTCGATGTATTTACGGCGGAGGAACACGCAGTAATTATATGTCGCGTGGGAATATCTTCCCTAAGAGCTTCTTTAAGATAAGTGCTGCAGTAGAGGCTGAGACAGCTCTTGGAGACAGCCGTAAGACAAAATACAGTTACAGAAGTTTATAATTGAATGGAGATGGGAAAGACAACCGAGACGATACTAGTGCGACGTTACAGTTAATTAATACTGTTTTCCTAAGTTCCTATTTTCTACTCCCATGTTTTTCTGTATCCAATTCATATAAACCGTTAAAGTAGTGACAATAAAGATCAGTAATATTCTCACCAAACCATAAAGTATTGTCCGAGTTTTTATTTTAATTTCAAAGTCTGGGGAGTTCAATGACAAATATGTAAATAAAACTATTTTCTTCTATAGGCAGTTTGAAGCTTATGAGCTGTACATTATTATTGAGAAATAATTTTTTATATTAATACGATTATGTGAATCAAGACAGACACAATTTTATTAAATGAATGTATTAAATAAAAGTTACAATGAACTTAATAAAAAAATTTTTATCCATAAATTTGTGGAATTTCTTCAGACGTTATAATTTTTTAAAAAAACTAAATTAATAAGCTAATAATAATGAAATAAATTTTGGAATTGATCAAGTAAAAAATAGTTTTAAAAAAGTAAACAGAAGGTGAGATCATTAAATCATTAATGATTTAAAATTTAATCTAAAATTTCTTCTATTATGTTGAATATTATGAAAAAGATATTGTTATCTTCAAATTTACAATTTGTTTTCAATGATAAATTTCCAAAAATTATTTAAGATTATTAGAATTTGGAATAAATTATAAAATAGCTTTGAAGCAAAAGAAAATTTCTAAAATCGCTGACGTAGAGTAGTATCAATTGCATTGAAAATTAATTAAAAAATCTAAGTTTAGGGAAAGGACTTGAAGCACTATGAGCTTTTGATAGCGGATATTTTAGCTAAATCCACTCTATTCATATTTATCTTAAGTATATCAAGTATTATATTTTCAAGAGTATAAATTGCCCCTTTTTCTTCGATAGCCTGACGCCATACGAGCGGATGCTGTTTTTCTCTGTTCGTGCACTAGCGAGCGAGAGCGGTGAAATTTTCCGGTGGTTTGTGTAGGGCGTGAGGCAGTTTGATTGGCGCCGGTACGCGTGGACCGTGTACGAGGGCTTCGCCACATGAATGTACCAGCACTGCACGCAAGGACGGGGTTGTACGACGTCCAATCGATAGGTGGCAGGGCGCCGCGTGACGTCACCTCGGCTGCTATTGGCAGCGTCGCGTCGTGTGGGAGGGGGTGTGGGACGTTAATGCAGGTCACGCAGCCTAAAAAATGCAACAACGAACCAATAGTTTCTCTACGTAATAATGACTTTTCCGGTTTAATTTGACAAGCCTTCGCTTTTTTATGCGTTTATGACATTGTTACTAGAACATTATTGCGGATAAACGGCCCGTTAAGCTAGATTAAAAGCCATATTCGCGGACGCCTGGAATGACACGCTCTAGTTAAAATATTAACTGGGTCCACGCAGTGTTTCAAACGGTACTAGTTTTTAACTACTGATGACAAGGCTGCGTTTTTCCGCGTAAAGATTAATCGGCTCTGTTGTTGTCCCTCGTGGCATTCCGGCTTGATTGTGGGCGAAATCTGTAGCTTTGTATAGCGCGGAATTGGAGGCAGCGTGTCATAATGATATTATCAGATCGGCTTTTAAGAAGCATGACTAGCATTTCAAAATATTATCAGTATTTAAAACTAGGATATTTTGTGTAAAGAAGGAGAGTTTCACCATGAAATTATTGTTTTTTATGATACATATTACGAATTACCGGAATTAATATTTCTACCACACTCATGCTAAATAATAAGATATAATATCGCCTGTTGTTTACTTCCCGGAAAGTTAACCGATAAAAAATTACGAATCTAGCTGGAATTATTTTAACACAAAAAATTGAAACGTAATAAATAAAATGCTCATAGTAAGGGTTTGTTGTTCTTATGAGGATAAAAACGTGGTTCTAAGCCTATTTTACAACAGTTTTGTATATGGAATATTATTCCAAAGCATACATGAATATACAATGTTTCGGTTCAAACACAAAAATAATTTTTATGATGAAAAATTTAATTTTATCTGAGAGAATGAGTCTGAGATATTTTTCTGTTGTAATTTTCCAAACTATAAACATATTTTCTTTCACTAAGACGTCTAAATTATTTTTATACTCCTTACAAAACAAACACATAATGAAAGAAAACAGTCATCATTGCTGTAGGCATGTCTTCATATTCATCCAAACAATATTACTATTTTTTTGTGATATTTTGGAGAGTTATTGTCACCCATAGGCCTAAGTCTAAAACTCTATTTTTTTTAAAATTAAACTTCAGAAATTTTTGAGAATATTCTACAGTTTTTATTTTAATTATTATGTAGTATGATAAATTCAAAAATGGATTGTCCTTGACTTAAACCATCAATTGTTTTTCATGATGTTTTATTTACGCTCGCATCGACATCAAGGACTTTAGCAACCATGCTGTTGTTATTAAATTTAAAACACAAGATTGAAAGATAAGCTTGAACAGTGTAGCTTGCGTTCCGGTACACTCTAGATACAAAATGGGTCGGGGAAGTTAGTGAGGAAACTTCTTTGGATAAAGATAGAGAATTAGTGTCAGACATAAGAAAACTGGTAATATATTATTAATTATAATATAATATATAATTATATATAAAAATTAATTGTACATTAAAAATTATATTATGTTTTAACGTGAATATTTTTATTGGAGGCAGAAGTCGACCGTGTTGCGTCACGATAGTCCATTTACGTGAATTTCAGACGATGAGATAAACTTATTGCGATTTATTGCCTAAAAGCGTAGAAATATATAGAATGACCATAGCCATTTCATGCACCCATGTTTAAGGTTTCGCATAAAACTTAATTTCAACTTCTTTTATTCTTATAAATTTTTAAAATACAGCTTAACGTTATAGTTGCTGCTACATGCTGTCATATCACTAAACAACTCTGAAATGGATTTTTCCCCCAATATAAATAGTGTTAAAGTCAAGGGTGATGTAATCGCTATAACAGTTTCTATTAGGCAGCTTGGAACACCAGATCTGTTTGAAGTTTCGTAGATAGAAATATAAAAATTTGGCTGAGAGATAATGCAAGTGGTCAGAAATTTTATATTTTTTCGTGGACCCTTTAATTTCGCAAGTCGCGGAGCTATTCTGGAGGCAATCAACGTTTGATTTTGTAGAAGCCTTCGGCTCTATGACAGGATTATTAACATTCGTAGCTTGTTTGTGCACGGCGTGGTGTTTTCCCGGAGGCAGCCATGGCCGTAAACACTGGGATATTGCCATCATCCGCAGAACGAGACCCTCAGGCTTAGAAAACAAGCGCCATCAGGAAGCGGTGCAGTCCTACTTTCCGTGGGAAATGTTCTGAATAATGGAGATAGCAGTTGCCCCCCATTGGCTTCATAAAGACTGGGTTATAACTATCAGGACAATGTGTACGCCGAGTAAACTTTTATACCAACAAAGTAGATCTTGAATTTTGCATCAACCTCAAAAGAATACGCGTGTAACTGGGAGATGAATAATCAATTCTGGTGTTTTCTAGGTCAGATTATTATCCGTCTCTGACGTGTACCATCTCTCACTGTGTGAAAATTTAATTATTTCTGGGTAATACAAGGAATACTTCAATGTTGTGCTAATATAAGGTCATAGCCGGGAACATGTATTTATATATCCCTGTGGCTTTGTACTATTATTTTTCTATTTTGAGTTGCATCAACAACTAGACCTTAACGGCTATACTTTATGATTGCTTGCATATTGAAATATCAATTCGCAATATTTAGACGGCGTTGCACATGGTTAATGAGTTTATTATAAATTACTGTACATTTATTTCACCTTGTACTCTATTTATTCATCTTGGGACTTATAAAAATAAATAAATATCATTTTCTCTAATCATCTTATTTTAGGTTAGAAACAATATTCTTTGCTTAAAATTTTGAATGTACATATTAAAAATATTAAAGTATAATGGAAATTGTATTTTTTTTATGTTTCACGCTTTTCTCTTCTTTTTTAAGCGTATCCATAACATAGTATCACATGATCTTCTATTATATCCTATTTCTTCAACATTAGGCTTAGTCTCGATGATCTTAGTTACAAGCTATTATTTTATTTTATTAAAGAAAATTATTTTCTCTTAAGGAGAACATGTAAAAGAATTCTGATTTGTTGTTGGAATATTTTAAAAACACAAAATTATTGTGAATTTGGGCATCTACAAATTGTTTTAACCCTTCGGTAGTCTCGTGATTTTTTCGAACGTTAGTGAAGTAAGTTTTTTTACGTTAGTGAAGAAGTCATGTTTTTTTACGATAGTGAAGTCAGTGTTTTTTTTACATTATCGCAAAGTATATTCGTACTTGAATACGTTAAGTATTAGGAATCCATTAAAAACTGTTTTCATGTTATGTAGCGTATTAACAAACTCACGTGAAATATTTTGTGAAAGTGTGTGTACTGAAATGGTTGTGTATGGTGTAGCATATCTTATTGTAATTTCATCTACAGACGTAAATATTTGATTTCACGTCCTTTCCAGCACATTTTACACCAGGTTTGCTTTTTGTCACAGCGTGTTTGCTATCCTTTCCGATGTAAAATACACTTTAAATTATATTAAATCTCAGAGGAATCTCAGTCTCTATCATTGTTTCATATCAACTATTGTGAAATATTTTGGTCGCATTTATCAACTTCACCAGAAACTGACTCAGTGTCATTACAGATTTCTACCATCAATTTATGAATTATATTGATTTCATATTCATGATATTAATAATTTTTCACCTTAAAAAGCTTATAGAAAACACGTGTACAACAGCACTGCGGAAGAATAACAGTAATCGGAAACTCGCATTAAGGAAGAAGTCGTACGGGGATGCTGGAGTTACAAAACGGAAACAATGCTTGCTATTTCAGTAACGCCTAAGGGTATTTAAGATTTACTTTCCCTAGAAGATGGTGAACGCACGACTGAAAGGTTTACAATAGTAAATTTTGTTTTACACGGCTTATAAATACGCTGGGGATCCTGTTGATCTCACTCCACAACTTAAGAGTTAATCACTTTCGTGGTTTTGATCGACAAAAATTAATGGAAGGGTTTTTTCATGAGTGTCAATTATTTACTGAAATACGAAGCAACACCAATTATTAATATAGACTAAATAAATTGAAAGGATAGATAAGTTATGTGAGGAAGCCTGATGATCCAAGTATTGTTAGTCTGGGTTTCAATTGTCTAGGTTGAAGAAAGACTCTGACGTTTCGAACAATACTCGAATGATTTACACGACATTGTCAAAATTCAAATCTGAGACACCCGAAGACCCTGTCGTGACGTCCCTGAGCCTTCTTTTCTGCCCGCAGCAGCACGGTGCAGCGACAAACATGGAGGATTTAGGAATCAGTGCGTCGATTTCGCCATGCATAATCGATGTGTGCTTGCTAAGGTGTCACGGGATTGCCGATATTTTAATAAATGGCACGCAGGGGCCCAGGGCAGGTTGGCGTTTGACGGCGTGGAATGTTAATAGCAGAGCTCGTAGGTATTTCGTCGCATACACAAGGCTGTGGGCACTGCCTTTGTGACGGCTAAAAACAACATTGCAGAGATTGCTGCCTGCTGGTATTACCGGCCCATCCCTGCACCTCATGTTTAAATATCAATTTGTGAAAATGTAAGCGAGGAGATGTGTTGATTATATGTCACATGAAAAAAAAAAACACCTCGGGCGAGCGATGAATATACATAGAAAGTTGTTCGACTCTCATTTCAGCCTTTTTGTGATATAGTAACGTATGTCCTCTTTTTAGCTTGCAACGTGAACAGTTGGAGGTAGAAATTTGAATGCCGTCAAGAACTGGTGCGGTGAATACATATCAAGGTGGACGTTAAATTAAAAATTCAGAGTTAGGACGACACGATGTATCAAGTATCAATAACACACAATCGGAGTTCCTTGTAAAGGAGATTTCCTTTGGTAGGAATTTTCATTGCGTAAAATACAGAAAAGTTTAAACATAGTTAAGATATTTCTAATATAATATTGTATCATAAGCAATAAGACCATAACTATGACCGATAAATTTGAAATTCAGGAACAGTTGAAACCTTAAACTTCCTTTATACAAAGTAAATCAAATTTCTGTGGTTAAAACTGCAGACTTAAACTGGAGTATATTTTATGACACAAGCCCAGTGTTGACCGTTCCAAAATTACTGTTAATGTAATCTCTAAATATTCTACCATTTAATGCAGTTTGTGTTTTTTTAGGGTAACAGGCTACATGAGGGTAATCCACATGGTGGCAACTCCCGTTTAATAGCATAGAAAGGGATTTGAAAGGGGGGATGCGGAAGGGTAGAGGAAGGTAGCCAAGGGTTAACTAGCGCCCCGGGATACAGTTTAAGGATCCAACCCGGCATTCCCCTAAAAGAAATGCAGGTCAAACCCTAGAAAATCTGCATCAGGTAATTCAGGCATTGGGTACTTGTCCCACACCCTTCCGATAGCGGGAGAGGAGTTTTCTGTGGGGACGCAGAATTCCCTTCTCCGTAGTTTCTCGTACACCCAGATAAAGTATTTATTTTTTACTATTAGTAGTAATTAAATATATAAAAGGACATAAAGAAAATTTATCGAAATGGAACCTTGTAGGTAAATTTCAGATGACGGTATTGCTGTACCTGAAACAGCAGGAGGATCAGGTAACTGAAACTTATTACATCATCTTGTGTGGGAAACGACGAAGAAAGATTGGAATGTTGTGCGAAGAATTCCTTTCCTTTCAAAGAGCTTTGATTCGTATGGGAAGCTCGAATGCCTCGAAATCACTTTGCAGGTGTATTTTAGTCTGCTATATCAACTTTCGATGAACCGTACAGCTCTTTGAGGCTTGACCAAAATGCTTGATTTATTTACCTACAAATAGAATTACCATTCAATTGTTGTTTAAGCGTAGTATTAACAAGAAACGACTAAAACTATCCCTTACTTAAAAGTTTTAATTTAACGCCAATTTTGAATTAATAAAACGATTGATGACCTTATACCGACACTCTTTATTTTTTATTTATATTATCACGTCATTTCGATACATTTTTGTATCTTCTTCAGATATATCCCCACAGAAGGGGTATTTACAAATGATCTGTAAGAAAATACCCGAAGATGATACATAAAGGTATCGAAACGTATAATATAAATAAAAAGTATCTGTATAAGGTCATCAATCGCTGTATTAAAATTTTTGTTAAGTAAAATAGGGTTAGAAGAAAGTCTAAACTTGACCACTTTTATGAATGATTATTTCCAAGAATAATTTGACTCCTTATAAAGACGTATAAAAGGCTTCATATAGTTAGTTGGTACCGTATTACGATTAACATTCTAGGAAATTTATTGTACATCTGCACTAAACTCACGGCCACCAAACATTTTGTGGTGGGCCAGTATAGTCGTTTATTCATTGTAATAATTAGAATAAATTTTTATATACATTAGAGGCTGGAAAGTTTCGAGACCGAAGACATTTTCTTGGAGTGATGAATGTTTGGCGTAACGTAGGGGAATTTCAGCAGACTTGGAATTTTGTGGCTCAGAAAGGTTGCTATTGTCCAGGCGGCGGAGTAAGCTGACGAGAAAGGCAATAAATGTCTTTGGATAGGATCTTCTCCGAGGGCGTTCATCCTTGGTTGAGCCACGGAAGGGAAGAGGATTTTTTAACTTTAGGCGTGAGGATATGTAAACTCTATTTTTATGTGAGGCAAGGAGATTCCATACCGACATGTAACATTACATCCACATTGTGTAGCTCATTAGGCTACGAAGTGAGAAGTACCACAGGGTGGCGAAGGCAGGAGTCGGTACAAACCTCTCAACCACCATCACAAACCACAACATGCCAATCTGCACACAGAGACGCAGGGAAGCCGCCAAAAACAGTCGGCCACAGAGTAGACTAGCATCGAGTTGGATGAGTTGACAGACAAATACGTCCATCCACTTGCTTTTGTTTCTGATGAAACGCGTTATGAAATTCCCAGTAAAGTGGCACTTTTGTCGTAAATATCACTGGTGGAGGCATAAGTAATTTAATTAGCCATGGAAAATATTTCACTGTATAAATGTAAACTTGTTATTTAATGTAGTTTTTTTTATTTTTGTTTCATTTGATTTTTATATGAACATATATAGACGTGTGGATATTGACGAGATGAAATTTCTAAAAATTTTCTTATTTTACCATTTTAATACACAAAACGTAATGGGAATAGACCACATGCTAAATACTGATGACATTTATGAAAGGTGTAAATGTAAAAATCAAGAGCAAAATTAATGGACGAATTTGAGGCATTAAAATATGTAAATATGACAAGTTACTTCACCTAAGTTTTAGCCTTACTCTTAATGCTGGATTGATATTCCTAAATTGTATTCTTCGAAATGAAATCGCTAACACATCTGGAAAAATCATTCTAAAAAGCCACTGTTGTATATACGAATATGAAATTATCTTGAAGGATACGAATACTGTGTTAAATAGTAATCAGAACCAGCTGATCCTGAAGTAGTGTTGGGGGTTTATTAAGGCGTGCCTGGTAATTCGCCTCTTGGTGGAGGGAAGAGTGTGTTCCAAGCCATACGCAAACAGACGAGGCCCCAAAACCACTCTAGCTCGTTAAGTTGCGGCGTTCCCCGCGAATGCGATAATTGGTGAGGGAAGTCGCCTAACTCCGGTTCCATTATGAAGTTCTGAGACTGCCGACTGATATTCACTCACCCAAACTGTGCGACGGAAATGCGAAAACGCAGATCGACATTCCTTTCGGCTGCACTACATTAATAGCCACTAAAATTCCATTAATATCGTGAAATCATTGTGCATAAAAGAAATTTTCGAAACATTTTATGGCCGTAAGCTAGTCTTGATACGAACTCTGGAATTAGTTTCAACTAGAAAGAAGATAAATTTTGAATTCGGAATAAAAAAAGGGAATAGCCTAGTGTTACATCGGTGTTTTATTTTCTTAATTTGGAAACAATTGTTATTGTTTTGGTGAATATTCTAAATAATTAGACGGCTCGGTAGAGATCTATAAATAGACCATATTTACCTCTTAGGAAAATGCGTCGAGATGAAATGTGCAGCACATGTGGACCTTTTCTCGTGGGTTGCCTGACGTCATCAGTGTAGACTCTGGTACAGTGGTGCTCCCTGGGTACTCAAGTCTCTTCAAGTCTCTCGGGGACGTAGAAGGGAAAGTGTTTAAACTTACTGCCTCCCTCAGAGACTTTACTCTCTGGTTCTATCTGATCATTTTACTTTGCTTCATCTTGTCATTGCACTGGAAAAACTACATTTCAATCTCTTATAATACTTCTCTCAGTTGATGTGTGGTTCAGTTGGTAATCCAATGAGGTCCTTAAATCATAGCCACATAGTTGACTGAACTCCAGCTGAAGTAAATCATTCCTAAAAATGTTCTGTAATTATGATGATTTTGATTTCGCAGCTGTAAATGTCGCCAAAGTACGAGTAATCTGATTCGTCTTTAAACGATAACTATCTCACGCCAACTTGAAAAATTTTCACAAACAACCGTATGTAAACATTGTTTTGTATCAAGTTCAAGTTGAAATGTAGTAATTATTGTGGAAGTTGAACAGCAGAAATTAAATATTGTTTGAGGTGCTAATCCTTATCTTATCCTTGCTAATCAAATCAAATTATTTCTCTGTTAAAATTTGTTTTCCTGTTTTCAGGCTTTCATTTTCCTTATCGTCAAATGAAAATTCCTTTCCTTCAATCTTTGTACTTGCTACCATAAATCTGAGAACAATGGAAGCGGAGAATAATGGAATATGGGCTTAGAGGATGCCACAGACTTTGGTGCCAAAAGCAAATCACGGCTCAATTCTTATTGTTCATTATTCCAACCATGAAAGGATTCAATATAACAATCAGTTCCGGATAATGCTTCTTGATAACGGGTGGCTTATAAGCTTTTGTGATGATAGAATTTGTATGTCATCAGAGCTTGTAAGAATTCTACGTAACTTTCGTATAACGCAGTGCTTTTAAAGTTTAAAATAAGATCTTTCATTTATGGAATACATTTAAGTATATTAACAACGATAAAACTAATTAATTATAACGGCACACCTGTAAATGTTAATTCTTGGTAAATTGCCTAATTTTCATTAACTTTAAAATTATTTAACCCACTATTCTGTAAACGGATATTGTTTATCGTAAATCCTGCAAATAAATTTAATTTAGAATTTATCAGGCACCTTTCCGAAAATCTTAGTGAGGTAATTATAAATAGTAGTTTTATTAGTAATTTTATTTTCTTCATCTTTTTAGTTATGACAGTTCATATACGTTTATATTTCTACATTCAAAAAAATTGATCTATCACCATTAAAAAGCCAGGTAAAATAAATATTTAGAGTTCATTCTGTAATGTCTCTGTACTTTTTAAGTTTTAATCAAGTATTTTAGCAACGTAAAAATAGTCATAATTTAAAATTTATCTATTTCTTTTTTCAAAATTTTAAGTTTTACTACTATGCGCAATACTTAACTAATTTACAATGGTTATTTAACAAGAAAATAGAATATTTTTAATATTTACATTTCGTTGTAATAATTTTACAGAAGAATAATTGTATGTAATGATTAGTGAAATATTTAGTTAGATTTGTAATAATTCAGTTACTCGTCTTTGGGAATATTCGGGACCATTTGGAAACGTCGTCTTTAACGCCGCATTAAATTTACGTAGTTGATTGTTTTTGAAACTTGAATAGTTAAGTTCCTAAATGAAGAATAACAGATATTTAGAATATACTTGAATGTAAGTATATACTTTGTTTTCATCATTCATTAATGACATCATTACATAAATTTTACTAAAAAATTGAACTTGCGGGATAACGAATATTTATATTTTCTGAACTGTTTGGTAATGAAAATAAATGAATTTTTGACGTCATTTTTTAACAAAGAAATTTAATTATTTTCACGGACAGCAACACGAGTTAATCAAAATAAAGAGTAAAAAGTATTAGATTTTATTTATTATGAGAGTAAATAAATCATTATTAATCCCTTGAACGTATTAATTAAATATGTATATAGGATTTATACGAGTAAAAATAATATAGAAATGAGAAGTTAAGATATATTATTATTTTCTGTTTCATGTTGAACGTAACGACTAAGTATTAGTAATGATAATAAATATATGTGATAAAATGATTAAACGTCAGTTTTCTTCGTTTAAAGGCAAACATGTTATAATTCATGGAACAATTATGAGGCAGTGTAGAGGGAATTAGAGTATTGATTATTTTCTGAATAATTTCCTTTATCTCATATGAAAAATTTGTTTAAAATAGCCTATAGAGGATGTTTACAATGACTAATATGATGCTGAAGAAATTTTGTGTTGTAGAAATATCCGATTATTCGTCTGTGAACACACGTCATTTTTAAACTTATAATAGTGAGCATAGTTAATGATTTTTGCTGCTGTATTCATGACACATTTTCCTTCTTTGCTTTCAGACCACATGCAGCAACTGTGCAAGAACCATTTTCTGCAGCAGCTGTACCGAAAAATCGACGGGGCCGTGCTTCATTCTCAGAACGAGCGGAACCTGGACTGCGTGATCACGTTCCAGACGCATTCCATCCTCCAGCGTTTCATGTTGCGATTCGACATGCTTCAGTTAGATTGCAACGACCATCTGTTTATCTATGACGGAGCTCACGCAGTCGGGAACTATAAGGTAAACTTCCAAGCCCTGTGTTATTCTTCACTCGAATAGCTCAATTAAGCAATTATCAGGACGGTCGACGTTCACAGTCGCTGGCGAGACATATATTGGTCTTGTATTTCATGTTTCTGGTTCTTCACTGACCCAACGAATAATTAATTAACAGGGTTTGAATAAGTTGGATACCAATGTACGAGGTAGACTTTGTTTGCGATCTCAATGTAAAATACACGTATGGGACTCAGTACATTGAGCTATGTTTTCCAATCACATAAGCTTCATATCTTTATTGGAGGTAGAAAATTTCACAGATGAACAATTAAAGTTTACTAAAATTTCACCTAGCTTTAGTGGTATAAAGAATCCTTCGAAGTTGAAGTTTGGAAAGGTCCTCTACAGTCCCTATTCTTCCATTATTTTTCTCTGTGATCAAATCTATATTCATAATTCTATTCATCCTAACATTTAACGGCCAAGATAATGGAGAACGGTGAGACCAAGGAAGTTGAAGATTCTGGACGCCAACGATTCCAAACACTTAGCCATCACTCTCGTTAAAAATTAGGACCTGTCGCGGAAAACAGCAAAATGCTCGTAGAATAAAATTATGATAAACTAGATAAACTTTCTGGTAATAATACTGATACCTATTTTAATAATAAAAGCCTAATAATTACTATGAACTTTATCTTTAATACATATTTATTAGTAATATTAAAATAATTTGATCAAAATCGAAATTTAAAAAGTTCGTAAATAATTAATTTTTTTCTGATTGTTTTGGTATTGAGTATGCAAGATATTAATTATCTCTGACTAAAATAGAAAAATGAAATGTTTAAGTGTGTCGTGAAATGATCTGAAAGTATTTTTTTACAACGTAAAGTCTTTTGTTGGCTATAAAAGTCTTTGTGATGCTGGATTAATTAATATAATTAATAAAACCAATTGGTCTAAAGTTAATAATGGTAAATTAAGACAGAAGGAACGTGGACGTGAATGAAATTAAATTTTTGGGACATTCTGTTGATCCCACATTCTGATGATTCATAAGTTAGGTAAAAATTGACTAAACTTTTATTATAATTGTTCATCTGTGAAATTAGCTGTCACATTTTCTACCTTCCAAGAGAGATATGAAGCTTATAAATTGGAGAGATGGAAAGAGAGAAATGCCCTCCAGAGTTCATAAAGTCTGAGTATACTTATTACAGGAAACTTTTTTTTGAAGATCTTTTTTAGTGTATGTTCCGCTTGGTATTAGCAGGTGCTCCAAGGGAATGTAATAAATGCTGAATTCGCTGGCGAATAATTATGGATGGTAATTATTAAAGCCGTTAATTCCCCCGCACATTAGCAGTGTTTGAATATCGAAGGAACAAGGTAATTGTTTGAGACTCGGTAAGCTTTACATAGATCAATTTAATCGATATTTACGGCTCTAAACTGGGGCGCGATAGTTTCGCAGCACATCTTCGTAGAATGAAATGAGTACTAAATTTCAAATTAAACGGTTTCAAAGCTTTAACATGTCAATCTAAACGATCCATAATTATACTAGAAAGACATAAATATTCTCAATTATCGATATTGGATATCAGAACCTCTGTTTGGAATTTTATCGCAGAGACGAAATGCGAAATGACAGACAAATATTGCTTTGTAGTTATTTGAAAATAAGCGGTTTTCTCGTTTAGATTATTTCACAACATTACTCTAACTGCTAAAGTTTGAGAGTCGACGTCGGTAAATTTATTAAAATAAACAGTTTTAAAAGTTACGATTCAGAAGAAATTAATTTCCTTGTTATTGGCGAACTTTAAGATATGTTTTACGAAATTGGATACAGGCAATACTAATTAAACGTTGTCACGTACAGCAAAATTTGTTACTCGAACGTGAACTGGAAGCTCAACTAACTGATCAATTCTAATAACAGAAGCTATACAAATAACTTTCAATAGAATGAGATCCATTTTCGCTATAAAGAATTATTACATCTACTAATTCACTCACTTGGTGCGCTATGTTTTATTAGGCCACGAAACCTCTGCTATGTATTTTAATTACTTATTATTTTATTTTAATCTGGTTGTAACAACTCGCCAATTACTATATTACATTTTATAATTTCTTGGAACTTTAAGCTGATACAATAAATCACTATGATGTTTTCATGACGCGTTAACTCTGAGCTTAGTTTAAAGCAACTTCCAGTAACGTTGTAGTGAACAATCAGTGTGTTATTGAGTTTATTTGCCATAATCATAGTGCATCATACAGAGTAAATAAATAACCAAATTCTAACATCTCCTCTGGCTTTGATGTAAATTACAAAGAAGGACAATACTTTTATAAACTTCTTCTATGATTTAAGAATACATTTGTTTCTGTGCGTACGTCAGAAAAAAATAAATGTGCGTATCTTTGTACTATTATTTTTGAATTCCGCTGTGTTGAATGAACTAACAAAGAGGGAAAAAAATCAGTATATTTATTTAATTTAATTTTAATATCTCGTAAAACTCTATTGATTAATATGCGCTTAGGGTTTATATTTTTGTAAGAAAATATGTCCCTTGAGGGTATTGTGGGTTTATAACTGTGAACAAGATTTATAGCATAACGTGGAAACTTGTATAACGTAGACATTCTCTGGTAAAAACTTTTACTATTGAATATTCCGGCTGCACTATGAACGCGTTACAATACTGGACTTCTCAAACCAGTGGGAGTGGGGCTGGTTTATATACTGGCTACTCCTGACCCCCTAAAATCAACTTCTGTCGACAACGACAACTCCCTGTGTTGTACAGACAACATAGGAGAAAATTATTTGACAGAAAGATGACTGTTAATAGCTGATAATAAGGATGACATTATGTTGTACACATTTACTTAATTTTTCATGTTTACCTAAACTGTCACGGATGATTATAATTGTATTTTAAATGTCTTATGTTGTAGAATGATCTATCCTGCCGTAACACGCACAACTCTGTGGGGAAAATCTACACACGCACCAATTTCGTAACATTAAAATACGTCACTGACGGCTGGGGAACCGAGTCCAACGGTTTCAAACTCGTCATAACTGCATTTAAAGACAAGAGTAAGTATCTACAGAAACATTTAAAACCTCGGAGCCGATATGTCAGGTTGTTTTAGACGAATATATCTTTCATGTTCGATGCAGCGTTGTTCGATAGTCCTCAAAGTTTATCCGATGTATTTTTGGCCATAATTGTAAGGAATCATGTAATCCCAGCAGTTTTTAGACCAATGTCATCTTTTACTTAATCTGACCACAGAAACGTCAACATTGAGATATCTGAACCTGATGCTTAACCGTGAAAAATTTATTATTAATTATAACAATGTTTGTTCATTTAGAGGAATAAAAAATGTTACAATCGAGGCAAACTTCAAGAAATTAAATTATTGTCACTAAATTTCGGTCTACCTATGAATATTGTTTATAGTAAAGATAACATTTTCATTCATACTTAATATAAACATAATATATTTGAATGATTGAACACATATTAATTTATTTATAGCTTTTACCAACGAATATGCTATATTCGGTAATCGTAATTCAGTACCGAAGTCTGTATGGTTCCAAGATACTGCTCGTTATTGTTAATCCAGTGACCATTGGTAATAATTGTTAAGATACAAGATACAATTTTAATTAATTATTACACAGTCCTTATTGTTTATTGTCCCTCTTTTCTGTTTATATTTTTTTGTGATAAATAAGCGGAAAAGAGTAATAAATGGTCTGGATAATAATCAGAGAAATTAACTTCCGAAAATCTCTCTATTTTCCTTTCCGTGGACCTTATCATTTTGACGGACGGTCAAGGTGATTGGGAGAGACAGAACATGTGTGCCCAAGGGGAACTTTGCCGATTGGTTTAACGCGGGTTATAAAGATCGTCTCCATGGCAACGATCGTTCGCAGACGCTGAGTTTGCATTTATGGAATATCACTAAGGCGATTTTCATATTAGAACGGAAATGGAGGTGTTTGCCTTGAAGGCCTGAATAACAAAATAATTGCTACCTGAATTTACGAAACATAAAAACGAGTGTACCAACTATAAATCTAAATACTTGTTTCTTACTTTTAAATCTTGACCCATGTATATTTAAAAAAATTAATCAGGGAACTACTGGTTATTTTTAATTCACTAAACTGAGTAATTCTTAACATTAATATATAAACTCTATAAATCTAATTAATTATTTGAGTTCTGTCAGAGATAATTTTAAAGTTTCAATAAATTATATTGTACACAGAGTCCAATTAATTTTAAAATATTCTAATATTTTGATATCTGAAGCCGACTTCATGGTTAGAAAAATCTTAATAATTAATTTTAAAAATACCTATGGGCATAGTTGCAAAGATTTCAATATTTTATGCTTAACAGATATAAATATTCAAAATTATTTTCTGGTTTTTGAAAAAGTCCTGAAACATTAAATTTATGAATTCCAATTTATTAATTAGTAGAGGCTTGTCTGAATTAAGATATCATTCTTTTTTTGTGGACTTACTGTCAACAAAGAACAAAGGACGTTGCAATAGTACAAAAAATTCCGATTTATTTTTGGTTTATCAAACATTATTCAAAAATTTTAGTAATTCCTCCACTATTCACATTTTTGAGTTTGATTTTTTGGAACATTGGTGTTAATATATTTTTTATTAACTTAGTTGATAGTAAAATCTGATTTTTTTCAGAACATGCCTGTGAGGATTTTCGTTGCGCTGGAGATTTCTGCATAGACACCGACCTGATCTGTGACCACGTCGATCATTGTGGAGATTCCTCCGACGAGGACAACAGCGCTCTTTGTACACGTAAGTTCAGTAAATATATTTAAATAACATCCTAAGCATACGAAATTTTCTATTCATATTATTTGCTTTTATTTATATTTTAAATCTTTTTATTAATAACTCATTAGTTTACCACGATCATTTGATCGGTTTCATGTTCTACGTACTATTTTCTTGACTATAAATAACTGGTTATTTATAATTCTTACATGATATAATACTCCTCCTTTCTTGTTTTCTTAATTTACTATGTACTGGTTTTCTTTTATGATTTTTAATTGTTGAACGCTATTTTCTTTTCAGAAGTTATAATTCTTCAGAGGCAATTTTCTTAAACTATAATGAAACTATACTTCTAAACTTTTTTATTATTTGTTTACGCGCTCTACCGTATAACCTCCTAGCTAAATCATTCGGCTGTTCCATTTCTATGGAATCTGCCATTTACTTTTATTTTCTTCCGTATATAGAAGGATCAGTATTTTTATGAGAATTTAACCCTTTGCGACCGTTCTTCTTACAATCAAACCTAACGAGTTGGCGTCGTGGTAAAACTCGAGGCTCGTAATGAGTTTCTCGTGATAAAAATCACGGTCGTGCTCTCCTAATTCGGTCTCTCTCCCATTTTATGTACTGTCTAAAAATTTGTTGTAAAATTAATAAAGAAGTTTTTTGTTAATAAATAAAAAATTACTTAATTCGTTAAAATATGGTTTTTAAGTCTTAATTTATGCCATTTATCCTCCTTATTTACTATAATTAATATTAAATAGTTAATTTCAATTTTTTTTAATATTAATAAGAAAATATAAATAATATATAAAATATTTTTGAATTTAACGATTGTTTGAGAGACTTGTAGTCAGAAATTTTTTATAATCGTTTCAACGTTGAGACACGTAAAATGGAAAATTCCATTTTTATTTTTGAAATTGTAAAAATCAACTAGGCTTCAAAAGTAAGAAATTATAATTTTGTTAAAAGTGATAGCGTTTTAACAAGTAAGGAATATTTTCATTCAAACTCTAAAATGCTTGATATCTTCTTTAATGTTGTCTCTTTGGTAGTGTCGATATAAGGCCCCTATTGTGAATGTTTTTGCAAGACCTTTTTTTTAATGGTATTCAGCTGGGCCGTAGTCTTCGCAAAATATTTTTCTTGATTTAATCGAGTTCCATTCAGCATCAGTATCAACTTGCAGAATAAGTAAAATTCATCACAGCTTTAGAGGCCACAGAGATTTGTATGAATTTGTCAAGAAATTATTAACTACATGCGATCAGAGACTACAGTACTTCAAATAAGATTGCTGAGGGTCTCTCTGCATTGATGAAGTTGAATAACATTCCATTATCCATGTCGACAAACTTCTGGTTCTTGAATTGGTTTGCACGTGGGCTTCACCAAGTTTTTATGCTAGTTAAGACATGTAGTTAGTTATTTTCAAACTATATGAAGTCACACTTCCTCATTGACGTGTTGGCTGCAATGACTAAAGTTTATTTTTATGGAGAAACATATCAAGTAAGTTTTGATTGAAGCCTCTGTTTACATGGTAAAATGTATGAAATGATGCATGTTAATGTAGCATGAGTGCTTATCATGGGTGGTATGTTTTTTGTTGCAGAAAGTGGATCTGGCACGGTGCTGGGGATGAGCCCAACGATGCTAGTGGTAGCCGTGGTAAGCGGGTTGCTGGTGCTGTGCGCCTGCGCCGTCGGGCTCGCCGTTTGCGTTTGTCGTCGGAACAGCAACGGACGCCCTCTGCCAAACGCACCGCAGCCTGTGCCCGCTGCTTCCTTCCCATGTAAGTCCTTCGTCTGTTCTGTGCTAATACGCGTCTCAGATGCACGTTCATTTGTTCACCGAAAATCTAAGATACTAATATTTGCATTTAAAGATATTAGGTTGTATTACTTATGTACTCTGTCGTCTTATAGAAACCCAGGAATGATCAAAAATAAATATTACAGAAACAGAATATCAAGGCGGATAACAAATATCACTGTTAAATGCTTGAATAGTCAATCATAATTGCATAAAGAAAAAAAATATTACGTATTTCACACATTATTACTGAAATTTTAATTCTGTTAATGCCTATTCAATAAATTATAACCCTATAGATGATTCTATGTATTATTCAATAGCGGTGTTAATAAATTTCGTATACAGACTTAAAATCTGTGAAACATTTGTCAGAACTTATTGGAAACAAAAAGCAGCCTTACAACTTGATTTTATAGCCTTTTCAATTTAATTATTAATTTAAAAGTTAGATAAATATCTAAATCTCATGAGTGAGAAACCCCTGTCTCCGCTACCTGGGCAACGACCAAAAACTCCAAGCTCTTCACTTAACTATGCATACAATTTTCCTCTTTTGCAACGACATCTTAGATTTATGAAAAGACTACTGCATATTTGGCCTCATCGAGTTGATCAGTAACCGCTAAATTACCATAAATAACGGACTTAGACCAATATATATCGAACATATAAAAAATGATAAAATAAATAATAATACCAGTTGTTGATATGTTATTTCTTGTTTAGGGTCTCCGAATTTTGAATCAATACGCTTAGTTTATTTTTATTTACCTTTGTTCTTTTTTTTACAATTAACAATCCTTGCTATTAAATATATATTTCAGATCAGAGCCTGGAAACATTATATATACAGTAAAGTTTTAAATATATAGATTATGAGAAATAGCTGTCTAGCCGATATTATATGCAATATAGATACGATATTATGTTAGAACCAGACAAAAACACCTCGTCCAAGTTGGACAGTGTTTAATAATTAATTAATCGTAATAAAATTTTAACATCTACATTGACAATGATACGTGTATATTACTATTTCCTCTTAATATTCAGCAACAAAAGCATTTAAGGAGAAGGTATAGGGTACAGTTATCCGCCTTTACATAGTCTTATCCACGGCACCATTTATGAATGCCACGATAACTTTGAATGGGGCCTAGAATGTCTCTCCTCCCTGTGCCCCGAGAAATTTTACGGTAAGATACTGCGGGCTTCGACGTTATTTCCGTCGTTCTATTATATCGGACAGTATAACCGTTTTTTAAACTACCCCTGTAATGTTTGAAACCCCCTACGCCGATGCCTATTGTTAGTATCGTCACGATCTTAAAAGACTGCGATATTCCAAAACCCTGAATCCACTATTCATGAACAAAAATATTTTTATTTTGATGCCTTCATATCATTTAAAGAATTATCCGTGTCCGACATGAATTGTCAAATTCTCAATTAAGCATAACAATCGATCTTTGTCTTTGGCTAGTCTCGGCCTTTTCCGATGTCACCGTTTCTTCGCGTCTTCTACAGATCCATCAATCTACCTCACTTTTTGTTGTCTCCGTTCCATTTGTCTTCCGGAATTATCCAATAACACATTTCTGAGGCGGTAGGATTAATCTACGTGGACGAAATGTGGTGTCGTTAATTTTGTATTTTTTAGCCATGTTTACAATTTTACTATTTATTATAACTAGTTTCGGAACAAAATAAGGAGGAAATTTTGATATAAATGTTAAGACGACTGTAAGGTTAAAATAATGATTTTCGTACATTTCTTGACACTCAGCTGTCTAAATATTATTTTGAGTAGGAACTGCCTTCTTGTTTACATTTATCTCAAATAGACTGAATTACTTACTGGTAATATTTGTTTACACTTTTCTGAGAGTTTATTAATATGAACATTAAATTATGGATAGATTTTTAAGAATACTCAAAGTCAATCAGCTTCTTAGGACACACAATATATGAAAAAAGAAGAGAGATTGTAGTAGTCATAAAAATACAATCATTTGTTTCTCACAACTGGTATAAACGTGTTGAAGTCACAAGTGACACATAGTAAGATATCGGGGATCGTAATTATAACGTCCAATTCCTAATGTTATTAATTAATAGAAAATATTGTATTAGAGGCTCAAATAACCAGTATTGGTAGTCCGCTTGTACTTACTACGTAATATTTTCAAAATTTTAACAAACTATTTATTTAATTAAAGCTACTTTAATTGTGAAAAAAATTAATATATATATGCCTCAGACAAATCATGTTACTTTCTTCTCCAAACGATAAATTATTAAAATATATAAACGATTCCCTCAGTAAAAAAAAACATGTTTCTTCGTTACTCTAGAAACGGCGAGAGGCATCAGCCGCACTTCAAAAAATTATATCTATGGCCCAAAGCAAACATATATATAAAATAAGCACTTCAATCGTTATGAATCAATTAAAGCATAATAATGCAAAAAATGAACCTTCGTTATGGGAAGAAAATGAGATGTAGAACTTCAACTTTTATTCTATAATGATCGTTTTGAGATGCGATTGAAACACTGAAAAGAATAATTGTGGTAATAAAGACCTGTTTCGCTTACCGTATGACGGTCGTTTCATTTCAGAGTTTGAGGCACGTAATTTGTTGAGCGGGCTTTACAATTCTCATCGCTTGTCACTTTCCGTGCATGCCTTCATGCTGACAGCTGCCGAGAGTTACGTGGTTCATTGAACTACTGTTATCGATAAAGTGAAGACTGGGGAATGCCATTCTCTGGCGGTGGACATATTTACATTTGTTCTGTGATTCAAAATTTACTTAAAATGTTTCAAGTTAACTAATTGAAATATGGCTGCTTTAGTAATAGTCTTTTTCAAATAACAGAAAACCAATCTTTTTATTTGGAGGATAGCAAAATTGAAAAAAAAAACATTTTTGTTAAAAAATCAGAAGCTTCGAAATTAATAGAAGTTACAACAGAGTATGTTGCAATTTTCCCTTGAAGATCTGAGAAATGTTCTCAAATTACAGTAAGCTTTGCTTGAGTCATGCAACAGAATCGGAATATTTGCATTTTTTCATAATTAAAAGCGGATGTTTTTAATTTATAGTCTAAAGATGACTCAAAAAAATCCGTCAGTTGACGTATTATAGGAATATTGAGCTAATTGATAATATATACAAATCTGTTTTTGGGTTTATTGTATTATAAATTTTTGGGAATCGTATATTTGAAGTCAAGAAGTGTGGACGAAATATAAACGATTTTTACAGATATTACAATGTAAGTACTTTTATTAATATATTTTTATGATACGAAATATGATGGATTTGAAAGATTTATCTTATAGAAAAATTGTTAGATTGTTAGAGTGAAAATTCCGTTTCAATAATAATGACGCGAGTCCAAACTTCTCCAAGAAAATAGAAATTTTAGGAAAATTAACTGATTTTGGTTAAAGGAAATTAAGAAATAGCGTTCTGCAGAATACAATCTAATGGTAATTGAATATACGCGGATCAATGAGTCTTTTTCTGAAGTTTCTATCAGCAAACAATTTGATGATAGCTTTATAGTGGTAGTGCTCCTGAGGTTACTTGCGATGAGCCTCTTGTTTCTTTGTTCCACTTAGAGCCTTTTGCGTTTAGTGCTTCGAATAAGTGTAGCGTGTTTCGTGGAAAGCATTTCCATTAGTTGAATTGATTCAAATCCCAGAAGTCAAAGACTCTGAATATAAAGGCATTAATTTACGTGTATGAGAAGGCTGCCTCTTTATTTTCACCGATAGCTTTTAGAGAAATATTAATATTGTAAAAGTTAATACCTTCTTTCAAAGAGAACGATTTATCAACACACCATGTCACCAAAATTACCTTTATTCTGCAAAACTACCAGTATTTTTTCGGTTTGTGTTTCGATTACCATAAAAAACAGATGCAGTTGTATTTTTTGAAGATTATATTAAAAATTTCACCAAAAATTAAAATTTAAGTATTTGTATACAGATGTTTGATTAAATGTTTATCTTTATTTTGAAAAGGTCATCAAATCGTTTTTGTTTCTAGACGAAGTCGTTAAAATCTATGAACTTTTATTTTCTAACTGTTCGAATTTAAATGCTTATTTTGATGCAAGTCATTTAGTCTAAGTATTCACTAGAAAATAACACGTTGATATAGTTTTTCATATTCATATAAACTTTGACTCTTTAAAATTATATGCACTTTAGTTCACTGAATTATTAAAATATTAATTTAATATTTACTTAATTGTAACTTAAGTATAGATATTAAATATAATAATATAAATATAGCTTTGATAGAAATATCATTATGATTTTAGTTATAAGCTCCCTTGAAATGAATGGTTACGTAGGTGGAAACAAGTATGAATACACCAGACATTGATTTTATTGATTTAAAGGTATTTTTTTTCTACATATACTAAGCAACAGTTTTCTTTAAAACTGCGCAAATAAGAAACTAAGGTATAATTAGCAGTGTCATTAGCAGGAAACTACAGTATAGGCATGTAACGTAAAAAATTTGGTCTAAGTTTGTATGATTAAATAACTTTAAAATTTGTGTTTTCCAGTTGAAGTTCCGTGTCTATATTGAGATCTCCTAGGAGCTCAAAAAGCACATTTATTAGGACTGTTTATAGGTATAAATATTTTCTAAATTATTATATAGTTACTGAGATATTTGATACAACTACGCTTAAAGGAACATATTAATTTAAATTTTATATTCTTGAGGTCTGGAATAGTTTTCAGGCCGAAGTTAATTGTGAAATTATTCACCCAGTCAGTTAACACTAAAAAGTAATTAAATGATAAAAATAACACTGCGTATTGCAATAGCAGAGGTTATATTGGTGGTAGATATTAAATTTTTCCGCAGTTGTCTAGATGGCAGGGATTAGAAATGTTTTAACAACGTTTTGAAGATTAAAATTTCCGTTCGTTTTCATATACAGAGAACTCTTATAGGTATAATATTACTTAATTTAGGCTGCAGTTCGTGAGTTTGCAGGTATAATATTACTTAATTTAGGCTGCAGTTTGTGACAGTGCAGGTATAAGAATTTGATGCCTGATTTTTAGTGATTTAGGGCGGGAGTGGGGTGGAAGGATAATGACCGAGCTCGGTGCCATAAATTTTTCACCGCCAATGGCAGATACGGAAATGGAGGTATACTGCTGTACTTTATATTCTCATGGTGTGGTTCTTATTCTACCACAATTACTGAAGATGATTTTTTTTATCGAAACGTTTATTTCAACCCTTTTTCGCTTATGGTGCGGTATTCTCTTCAATTTTTCTTAAAAGCTTCTAGAGAATGCAAACTTCGGTAAAGGTCTGTATGATGGGTCTGGTTGTCGCACTTGTTTTCACCTACGATGTGGTGTGTGGACCCCTCCCTGGCGTGCTGTGTTGAGTGAGGGGTGGCTGACGCGTTGCAGTGCAACAGATGTACGGGTGGAACGGCGCAAGCAGCAAGCCCCTACCCCCGCCGCCCCCGACGGGAAACTGGCGTCACCCTGCGGGCCTCAAGCTCGGGTACAGCGTGGCCCCGGTCCGCCTCTACTGCCAGGCAAAGTGAGGAGCTCGGGCTCCGACAGGTAAGACCAATACATCACCAACAATTATAAAATAGGAGTTATTACATTATAAGAATAAGAAATTTATATTTCACATTTGTTTTGGTAGTTTTCTACATCTGTGTTAACTGCTGTAAGTCCTGTGTACGAATTTAGCCTTTGTAGTAACCCTGAAAAGCAGTTAGGCTGACGAGAGGTCAAAAATATATTTCTATCTGGAAAAATTACTGAAAGAGATAGAAAATAAATATGTACATATTTGTAGTATTACGAGAGTAGAATGATTAACCGAATGCATACCCAAAGAGTAAGTCTTGGTCATAGAGAAGCGTACTGTTAATCTTGGTAAAACCGATGATACCCTATACATGATTTGGCTAACCCATTCTAAATACCATAGACTATATGCAATACGTTTTTCTGAAAAAGTTCTCGGCCTCATACAAAAATGGCGCCATTAGGTACGAACAGTGATTCGTAGTTCAGGTTACCATAGTATAAAGATTGAATCATGTTTTCATAAATCAAGAGAACTTGAAAAACTGATGAAATTGATATTCGTTAATCCTGATAAGTAGATTCTACATTAAACTTTTTCAACAGTCGAGAAGTGGGCAGCTGAATACAAGCGCTGTCCAATTTCCATTAAGGATAATAAGCGCTCAGGACGCAACAGCATCGACCGAGGACAAAATCCATCACGTCCACAAAATTATACATGAGTAATAGACTATGAAAAAGCAGCGATCACAGCTGCGGTATTTGACCATTCAACAGAAACGCATTGCAATGAATTTTATCACGTGTTCGGATTATTTTAAATTCAATTCAACTGCGTTTTTCCTAGGTTTCATCTAGGTTTCATGACGGACCATGGATTCATTTTAACACTCACCAGTCGAATCAACAGTCCAAACAGTGGAATAAACGGATGGAAGCGCTGAATAAAATGTTTCATCATCAGGAAAAGACAATGTTTTTTTGGAAGCTCATGGTGTCCTCAAAGACGATCCAAAAAAAAGTGAAACAGTCACTGAGTTATTATTGGAGACATTTAAACATCCGTCAAGATAAAAGTACACATTTGGTGACGGAGAAAGTAATTTTTCATCACGATAAATCATCCGTTTATCCGTTTCTACTCCACGTATTTCGCTCCGGTGCACTGTATTAGATTTAGCTCCAAGTGATTACTTCCTGTTTCCAAATTTAAAAAATATGATTAGCCGGATGAAGATTTGCTTAATGTTGAGACAAGCGCCTGTTTCAGAAATAGATTCATACTGAATGGTTAAAGATGTTGGAAAATTGAAGGAATAATTGTATTGATTTAACGCAGAGTACGTTGAGAAAGAAATAGTCAATAAATATAAAAATATATTTATATCAGGCAGAGAACTTTCCGTACCATGCCCGTTCAACGACTGAGGACAGAGCTGAATAGCATCCTGAATTTCGGTATGCAAACAATTAATTATATACATGTCCTTGCGTGAATTTCTATTCTTCCTCGCACTGGCATTTAGATAACGAAATATCAAGACATCACCAAAAGACCATGAATACATGGTATCCTTTATCTCTGTGTTAATGGCTATTTCAAAGTTGGATAACACATGTGCAGTTTTGAATTTCGTCTGTAAATTCCGCACATGATTGGACATTAAGATTGGTTCACAACCCAGAGCAAAGATTCCGATCTTCATGTTGTTACAGTTAATAAATGTTTCCAACGTCTATAGTTGAGCATTTCACAGTCTCTCTGCTTGCATCAGAAACTGGACCCATTTATTATTTATTTTTTATTATTATTATAAGTAATGCATAAATTTATACCTTCTGCCAATTCAACTACATTTTATGCATATAAATAATTTTTTACCTATTCAAACGTTCAACGATCTATTAGCACAATCATAGACACTATAATTTATTAATTTCCAGATCCGGAATAAGTTTTAAAAATTCAGAAAAATAACCATGAAAATATAAATTTATTTTATACAAACGTAATTTTACGTAATGAAATAGTGTTGTAAAAATATTAATTACAATCTTAATTTTCAGCGACATTTCTTCCAGTCAGAAGGACGAATGGTTCGTGTAGGTGAGTGTCGTAACTAGTTTGATATTATAAATATATAATGTTTTAAATCTGTGTAAATAAATTTGATGAAATAACAGACAATTAAAATATTTTTATTTTATTATTATTTTAATAGAGAATTATCTTTTTCTGAAGAATGTCCACATAAGGACTGAAGTATCTTGTGTGACTTAATTCATTAATAAAATAAAAATAAAAATTATTTTTCTGTTATTGTGTATTTTTTACTTCAAATATGATATTACTTAAGAGTAATTAAAATTTCTATAATAAAATAGTATAAATGGAATTTATTTGATTAAAAATAACGTCCATCAGGTGATATTATATTCACGTAATCATAAATATTTTTTGAAATATTATGTTTCATAATTTCCTCGAAATTCAACTTTGAAAGAGATTTATAAACGTAGACAAGGTTTAAAATTGAAAGTGAGTCATATGAAAATATATTTATATAAGTAACGTATAGACACTTATTTAAAAAGATCTATGTTTGGTGGGGATTCTTGACTCGAATCTTATTCTTATATATGTTAAAACAGAACAGAAATTTTTATTCAAAACTCAGGTCACAGGCATGATGAAGATGAATTAATTAAATGATAAACAAACCGGAAATCGAACACAGGACGAACCATCCTACTACTATCTCGTTTTGTACATATACCCGTAATTCACGCTAATCTAAATTTTTCTAATCGTATTAGTACCGGTTTATATTTCCCGATTTTATCGAGAAATTCCTATTTAATTTCCCTACTTAAATTTATTTGAGACTTTCGGAAAATGCGATTTATTAAAAATATTATTTTTTATTTGTTTGATTTACGGTAAAACTTAACGAATGAAAAATGTTATTATTTACAAAAGCAAATAATAATTATGTAAATACGAATCAAGTTAATGGGGTTGTTAAACGTTTGTGAGACAGTATAGACCTTGGGGAAAGAAAAATACAAGACCAAAAATTGATCTGCTTTCTATTGACAACTGATTTAACTGTCCTCTACACTAACCATTTTTTTTCTTTTACAGAGGCTGACCTGGACCAGTGCCTTGCAGGGTGTAGACCGATCTGGTAGCAGTACCCTCTACCGGTCGGCATCGCAACTTCAAACTCGGAAAGTTGCTCGTTTTCCTGTGGACTTTCTTTAGAGTAGAAGTGAAACGTCTTCTTTGGATTTTAAAGAAGGCAGCTCTTGAACAGGTCTTTGTTATTTCAGTAGTGTAATTGTTTGTAAGTGAAAACCATGATTTTCGAAAAAAAAAAAAAACTGGAGACAATTTGACTGCAGGTTTTTTTTGTGGTAGTGTGAAATAAGAGTTATTCGCTTTTGGGAACAAGCCCTCTAGAGCAGCTTACAAGATCTTAAGTGCCTGTTCACAACAGCTACTATCTCGAAAATAAAAGGGATCCAGATAATATATTCATAGGAGGAACAAAAAGAGCTCGTGAAACTTTCTGTAGACTTCACTTAAGTTTGTTTCGCTGTTGTGAATCGATACCGTGTGCAAATACAATAATTATTGCTTCTCAAGTGTTTTCATGGAACAGTGGCGATATGGTGTGTGACACGATGTGTGGAACCATTTTTTTTGTTGCTTTCCAGCCAGAGGCAGTAGCTCTGTTGCTTTTGGCCCGAGAAAAGATAAGAAGATGGCAATTTCGTTTTCGATGTACATTTTTTTACATTGTATTTCTTTCACATTGTGACAAGAAATATCAGTTGAAAATTTAACTTTCTCAGGCGACCCTTCTCCAAAAGAAATCCCTTTGTCATTTCACAAAAAAAAATATATCACCGAAAATTTTGATTTTTACATTTAAGGAATTTGAAATTTGGGGCAAGAGGAACTATAGTGACGCTACTTTGACGGTTTAGAAACTGTGTTCGTAACATGGTCTCGTGTTCTATTTTGACCATGTTGGTGTACAATACTCGTACAACATGAATGTGACAATATTGTGTTAATAAGATAACTTTTGCTAAGATTTAAAAGAAAAAAAAACTCAGTCCAAGTATCACTTTCCAAATACCGTTGACTCTCCAAAATAAATTTTTGTAGGTAATATTTTACAAAGACTTGAACAATATAATAAATAAAGGGAGCCAGCGTAAGAGTTGATCTGTACAATTTCGGGCGCATCGTCTTGTGTGTTCTATACACAGGAAGGCGTCCTTTTTGTGAGTAGATATTTCATACTCTTTTTTACTGTGTGCAGAAATTTCACCCTTTTTATGCGCTTTTGCTTAATCTGTTTTACATCCCTAAAGATCACGCCATATCATTCGTTGTACCTCTGCTACATCCTTTGCAAAGGGAACCTGTAGTCTTAAAATAAAAAAAAAGAAAGTTATATGCGTATTAAAATAGCTAATTCATGTTGGATAACGCTTCTGCACACTTAACATGCGAATAAAAGTGTTTAAATTCATGTCGACGTATCTGAATAATGCTTAAATAAGATAGTAATTAGGGAAACATTGGATTGTATAACACGTTGATAAGTTTAATTGCAAAACCAAAGTCAATATATAATACTGATCTGGAGCAAACAAAACATTCTCCCAAGTCGTCGTAGGTGCAGAGACCCCAAACCCATATCATTCACTTGCATATCACTCCACAAAATGTAATATGTTTGAGTGTTTCTGTCCGGCATGCAAAGCACTGCCACACACCCATCCTAGGAGAAAAAGTAAAATTATGTATATGTGTGTTCGTTGAAAATTTATTTAGTAAAAATATTGAAAACATGTTTGCCTTTTTATTAATGTGATACCTTTCTCCGTCCATATTTTATTACATAAATATTGTATAAATGAAAATTGAAAAATTATCTAAGTTACATAATTCAAATTATATCTATTTATGCGGCCACTGGGGAAAAGTTTTCTTCCGTAACGGTAATTACAATGCCTTACATAAATTGGAAAGTATTACGGGAACTACAATTTGTTTGATAAACTGTAGTAAAAAAATAAATAAGAATATTTCACGAAAACTAATAACGTTCAATTTACTGTCACTTACGGAAAACTACTATAAAATAAACTATTTATTTATTACATCTAATTGTATATTGTCCGTTCTCAGTTCAGAACTGTTTAAATAAAATACTTTTTTCAAATATATTTATTACACTACCAGCGATTAAAATTATGATAGTCTTAATAAATTATAAATTTGAACGATCTTAATGAAAATATTTTTTAATTATTAAATTACTTGAATTAAATATCTTAAAGTCGTAATGTCATGCCTGTATTTAATGCTAAACTACATTAATAATCTTTTGTAACAAATTCTATTATAGTGACGTTACGTGATATAATTATGATCCTCGTCGTTTAATGTAATTAGCTACAATATTAACAATAATAGGATTCTCCGCCTAGAACAGCAAATTAAGAAATTGAGAAAGTTCTATAATTTGCCCTCTTAATTTGTCACTACGAAAAATGTTTCATATGCTGGTTCAAAATTAAATTAAATTATGACCAGAATTTCTTTCTAAGAGAAACGAGATGAACTATAGGCTGGCTGAGGTATCTTTACTTGAATACTAATTTATAACTTAGAACGAGATTTCAGGTGCAAAAATACAAGTGCATAATAAATTTAATTCCTCAAAACATTCGTCCAAAAACGTAAATTCAAGATTTAATATCATTTATATATATTTAAAGCAGAATACGAAAGGTAATGTATAAAAATAGGTATAAATAAAATTAGCCAGTTTTAGATGGTTGATACCGTTTTCAAATTCACGACACCTAATAAGTGTTACCAAAATATGTTTCTGCTAACCTTATTGCTTCTTCGTCAGGTAGAAATTCGTATATCTTCACGCCCGTTGCTTGAATGTTGCAAGGTACCTCCACAGGTGGCTATAGCGCGTTATTTCAAAATTATTTATTTATTATTATGTACATGTTTGTTTTAGAGGTTGCCAGAGGTTGGGGACAAAGCCGGGTCCTCTCCGATTAGGGGCAAAACCCAGATAAGCTGGAAATTTTGGGAGCGCGGTTAAAAACTGTCGTTCTACTCAAGATCAGACGTGATTGGAGGGAACTACCCAATCCGAGCGTGGAATTTTGGGAGCGCGGTCAAAGACCGTTGTTCTACTCCAGATCAGACGTGATTGGAGGGAATAGTCACCAGAGGTGACTGCCCAATCCGAGCGTGAATGGTGCCCTGTCACGTGATTAGAAAGAGTCAATCGTGACATATGAGAATTGCTTCTCCAGAGGCAGTTGACGTCTAGAGCTTGTGAGAGGAACATGTCTGGTTTAGAAAGAATACTTGATGGATGAACGCTGCTAGCCCGGAGAGTACACGTCGTCCATTCTTCGCTGCTCCAGTTTCTGGTAAGCGCAGAGAGCATTTCTTAAACGCAGATCTTATTTGAGACGGGATCACGGAATTTTTGTGTGTACCTACATTTACGGAGCCAGACACTATCTAGAAAATCTCGCTGTCACGACGCGAGCTTTAAACACGGTTTTTACTTGATGAGACGAGTTCCTTTTGCTTCCTGACTAGCCGGCTTCTAATTAAAAGCAGCAACATAGGGAAGTGAACCACCAATTATGCCTGAAAATGTAATTCTTTTATTTATATATTAATTTTTCATATATATATATTTTATATTGTTCGTTTCCTAAATCCCGCTACGTGGCATTAAACTGAACCATGGAACCATTGTATACAAATAATATTTTCGACCCTGATCTTAGCTCATATTCTTTTTCGAAATATTTTTTTATAAAACATTTTACGTCGTCATTTTTGTCGCTACATACAAGACGTACTATATTCTTTGGTCCCAAATAGACAAATTGGCAAATAAAACGCAGAAGATCTTATTTGAGACACGATCACGAAATTTTTGTGTGTACTTACATTTACGGAGCCAGGCCCGATCTAGAAAATCTCGCTGTGCAAATATGAAATAGTTACACATCTGAGGAGACGCAAAGGTACAGCAAAGAGTTGTTAGAAAAAAACGTGAAGTTATACGCTCTGGGGTAACAGAGGATTTTTGTTGTTTACATAACGGAACAGCGCCCATAACGACACGAGAGAAATATCATTCGGGATTGTATGGTCCAGTAGAAATGATTCAAAATCCATATAGTTTCTTAACTGGCATGTCTCACGTTATTAAAACCGTCTTACGTAGAACCTTCATAATCTTCTTAATATTTCTCTGCTGTAACTGTGAAGTGTCCTCTAAATTATTTATAAATTCCTTTACGATTTTTCGTGTGGCTATAACAATAGCCACTGGTTATTAGCCCCAAAATGCACGAACTCAACATTAAATTTTGTTACATAATTTGAAATAAATTAGTGTATAAATTATACGAAATTTCGATGGTCCATTTCCGTACATTACATTAGTCATCAGTGGTAGGGGAACGAGTTCAAGTAAACAGAGACTACATTGCAATTAGTTGCAAATTTATTTATTAGCATTAATAGCATAAATCTCTAAGGTTATTAATAATGTTTATACTCCTACATAAAGTTTCAAAATATGCTGAAGCCTTGTAAATTTACGGTAATTTTATAACATTTCAATAGATACGTAAATTGGTGATTAAAAATATTTTAAAAGTTTGAATTTATTATTTAATAGAATTAAATAATTGTATTCGAAAACTTTATTTCCTCATTCATTACATAAGAAAAACGTTAATAATATTTAATTACCAATAAATATATAATGTGAAAATTAGTTTAATTTGTTGCAATGATATTTTTTGTTTGTGAGAATTATTAGATAATTGAAAATCTATGAGTATAAACAAATTTTAAGTTCAGTATTCTGAAGCGGCAAGGGTCTCGTCAGTCCTTTCTCTTAGAACTGAATAGTTCAAACAAAAAGACAAAAAGGTTTCCATTTCAAATTGATGACTGATGTAAACATTGGGGATAATACCAAAATTAACAAAATAATTTTTTAAACTATTTCATTTTGAAGTTCGCAATTGTGTTCAGCAGTGTTCTGCGTACGTCATTTGTCTGAGTTTATAGAACAATTCCACAAAGTACAAAAGGGACGTAGCTTCCTGCACATCAATAACTTTGCTGTTGCTAGGGAACTGAAACGTCCAAAACACGAAGTGTGACTTTCAACGACGACACCACGCACATTTGCATCGGCGCCGGATAGTGTGACGGGGAGAAATTTTCAGAACAAAGAAGTACTTCAGTATTGCCGTTCGTGAAGGTCTCTTTTTCGCAGCGCGGTGATTACGAAGGCTTTCAAACTCGTGGTCAATACTGCTCATTTATACGGAAAATAGGAGGCTATAGTATCAAATGTTTCATCACTCATCTTATCGATTTTAATTATGGCTTTTATAGATGAAAGGCTAAAATTATCTCTTAAATTACAATAAAATAATAAAAAAAAATTCGCAGGAACAGGACGATACAGTATTTTGAATCCGATGAAGATAGTGACTGTTATGGATGTCGTTGAAAAACGTATAGATAGAAATATTGGTTCGCGCACGTTTCCAACCGCACTGAATTGTTAATATATCTCTGAAAATAAATCTTGTTACATGTAATCTTACAAAAGGCTGTGTCCATTGTTATCCCCATTCATCATACAGCAGTATGCTGATTACCTTGATTGCCGTATTTTGAAAGCCCGTAGAATGGAGAGCGAATAGTTGACTTAAATGTGTACTATTTATTAAAAGTGTGTTTAGTACCTTCTTTTCCGAGACGAATATCTCAGGGATTGCATCTGGAATATAGTTTTCTTGAGTGAATTTATTACAGAAAATTTGGAGTGTTCTGTCATTATCATGTGTATATGTGATATGTAATTGACCAATAGAACACACCTAAGAACTTAGAATAGCCTTGATGCAGGATTGCCCCGGGATAATAATAATAATAATTATAAAATGCTTTTAGGGTATACCAAAATATCTACGATTGTACTCAGTATTCGTTACCAAGAGAAATTTTAAGAAAAATGTTAAGAAAATGTCTATTTATTTTTATAAAAATGACTAGTTTTTCAAAACCATGCATATTAAATATTTCTACTGAAAATAAGTGTTTTAACAACAAATACTAAAATAATACAATACTGTCAATAACCTTAGATCTTTTGAGATAACAGAAGAAATGTTATCACTAGTATACTGATGTCATATTCTAATTAATTATGGGAGGATTTGTCTTCTATTTTGCGTCTATGTCCTTTTCCAAGAATAAAGGAACCTGGGACTTCATTTTTAATTAATTCAGCTGCTGAGAATCAAGCACATATATTTGCATGAATTATTTAAGTTTTATTAAGACAAAGACTATATTAGCCTGAAATATGTCTTTTACAGTATGCGTTCATTATTTTAATAATTAATATTGTAGCCTCCAGCTTCGTTGGATTATTGCAGACAATAAATATACATATTATCTTGTGTTCATTAAATAAGAAATCTTCCTCGCTGCAATAATGTTAAGTTTACGATAAACTTCAAACACACTTGGGAGAAATTTTTATATTGGTCATTGGAATAAATTCCCCCGTTTGGCTCGTGTTACTCTGGAATCTTCGGAAAAGGTCATTCATAGAGATTAGTCCCAGTTGAACCTCTGTTCGCCTTTCATCACCTGAAATATTTTCAGCCAAGGTTTAATTTTGTTATTTATTAGTTGGCCACAATAAACTTTCTTTTTATCTAAACTGATCTAACGGAATTTTTTTTCGAGAAAACCGAGGGAAAAGAATCCTAGTAATATGTAAAATAATACTATTGAAGTTGTCGAGGTTTTGAAAAAGGTGATTCTAAGCACAGCACGAGGACACAGAATGAGTCATATCACAATATTATACCAATATTAGCTATCAATGAAAGGCAATAGCGAAACTTCGTGGTAAAAATCTAGTATTGAAAAATGATATTCTTGATGCAGAATGTTCAACTCAATAAACGCTGCCATTATCGTCTGTACTGGAAAACTATCGTTCGCGAATCAACTTCATTTATGGACGTAATGTTTATTTTACTGTTTTTAGCATGACTCTTTTACGTGGTCCTTTCCTCAAATTCTTGGTTCCTTCTAAATGCTTCACCATCCTTTAGTATAGCAGAGATGCTGATAGCATTTTCAAAGGTAATTATTAAATAATGGTAAATCATATTCTGCATCTGCATGTCACACAGTCAAACAAGGACGACATTCTTGACCTAACCTTGAGAATGCTCGAAGCTAACGAGCGAAACGTCAGCAGACATCGCGGTCTATCAACCTAAAAACCGATGCACGTTGTCACCAGTTAAAAATATGGTACACCTTTGGCTGAAGGCTGCTGGAACTCTAAGTAAATATCGAAGAGCTGAGTTGAAGAAAAATGAAGACTTAGCTGAAGAGTCGTTCATATTGGTTCTTTTCAGAAATAACTCAGGAACACAAAAGAGCCATTTGTTGATTAAACACTTCCTTCTACTCCTTTTGGTCGAGGGAAACGAATCAGCTTCAGTAATCCCCTCGCGTGCTAAGAATCTGGCAATCACTACAGCTTCGTGTCTTGAGTGCATCGTAACTCAGAGGAATTCTTTCATCCTAGGTAAAAGACTTGCTCACCAATCTGAATCTCTCTCCTCATTAGCCTTAAATTCCTGTTTTGGACATATCAAACGTACCACTTATATTCTGAAGCACCCAAGTACATTATTCTGTTTGTTTGTCCATCGATCACAACCCAGTGAGTAGACAAAGCTTCTCAGCTGGAGTTGGATCGCTGATTTGGCAATTCACTCTGATCGCCGTTCGAGTGAACGTCATTATGCATCGTCACATGATCAATAGGGTAACCCACCAGAAACACGAGGTCGACGTCCTTCTCTCAAACGGGATTAACGCACTCTTTGACATGCTAAATTGTCCCGTCAATACAGGCGCATGTCGAATCTACCTTATGCCTCGTTCGCCAAACTGTAATTTGGTGTGGGGCACGAGACCTGTGGAAAAAGGCACTGTGGCTTGCTTTAGAGGTCTAATCAGGTGCGCTGCTTTAAAATTCATGAGCTTACACGTGCGGTGGACCGGCTACAGTTTAACAAAACCGTACAACCATGGCAATGAGGTGTGTTTGGAATCAACGGACCGCATTATGCTCGGGATTCGAGCCGAAAACAAGGAATTCGGCCGGCGGCAATATCGTACTACCCCTTCAGGATTTACAAATACAGCACGATTGACAAATATATTAGGCACCAGAAGTATCAAATATTTAATAAATAAATTTTGAGTTCTTTTATAATTTAACTAAAAATAATAGTTATCAATTTCTTGTTTCCTACTGTGGGAAAAAACTACGTAGTGTTTTAAGTGGAGCAAAGCGTTTCTACCACAGTATGAAAATATTATCCTTCTACAATGCCAGGAAAATTCTTTTACCGACCTGAGGTGAACAACAATGTTCAACAGACTTCTGAATCAAGTTAGAGAGATTTTCGTCTTAGAGAAAAAATCGTACCTTCATGTTTTTGTTATCATAAAAGGTTAACTTCATCTAAATCTAATCGTCAACATCTTAAAAAAAATTTTCTTCCGACTTAAAACTTGATTGTTCCTTATTGAAACATATTAATAGTTTATTCAGGTAAAAATATGGCATGGGCATAAAAATTATATTTTTAAATAGATAGTTACATATTTTCTTGTTCGATTATCAGGCAATTTGCTACCATAAATTATGGTATTGCTAGATGTTCTTTTTCAGTTTTTACAATGAGTTAAGAAAAATCAAAATCAGAAGTAATCAAAGCAGTTAATTAACAACCATACTAGTAGTACCGCATACATTCGTAAGTCACAGCTAATCAAAGATTTAAAATTCTAATATTGTATTGAGTAGATTGATTTTATATAATTACACGTTGGTATTTATACCAGCGTCACTTAAAATTTTATTACCCTTCCTGAGAAATATTTTACCTTTTGTAAATTAGAGAGGTTTTAGTTATGTAAAATATATCTTCATTAAGTTACACGAAACTAAAAGCTCGATGTTTAAAATACAACAAATGTATTATTTTTGTAGGTGTAGATGTATTCAATATTTGTATCAGTCCGTATTTTAGTTAAAAAACGAATAAATACTTTTAAATATTTAATTTTTTCATAAATATCTGTGCGTAATTTTTTATATAATTTAAAAAAACATTTTTAATTAATCAAGAATCTAATTTGAAAAATATTTAACATTGATTCGCAGTTTTTAAAATGTCCTAATCATGTATGTAACATGTGTTGAGTATAGAACTGATGGACTTGTCTTAGGGATCTTTATAATATTTTATTATGCTTCAAGATAGTTTTCTCATATAATTGTAACTCTCATATCTTTAATATAAAAATTATGTTGAGTCTTTCGTTGTAACTGTAAATGGAATCCATATTGTAAAAGTAAATTTTTATAAAAAAAAATACTATAGAAGTATCACCTGTAATCACGGACTAATAAATACGACGTGCTGCCCGCCCAGCAACATTTCCAATTAGTGTCTGTTCCTGTTCAAGCGGACAACACGGCTAGGCTCCACAATCGAAAATCGGGGCATTCATGTTGAAATTTCCGCCGTGAACACATCCCGGTAGACATTTTAGATAACTTTTTATTAAAACTCAAACGACAGTTCAATCAACAGCCGCACACACACACTCGGAACTGCTCTTTTGTGGCTTGCACGTTTTTATATTCATTTCTCAAACAAGTTGTTACTTCTTAGCGAAACGCGATTACGAAGTAAATTCGATTCGAGATGTATTATTGTTCCATTACATAGCGTTTGCCGGTTTGCATCATTGAGAACAATCATGAGTCTGCTTTGTTTGCGAAAACACGTCCGGCTCAAAACGATTCCATTTCTGCGCGGCTTTAGACGGTCTGTGGCCAATCAAATCAACAGAGCTGCTACATGGACGGAATCAGGGGGTTTACAAGTATGTCGACTCATCTTTCAGCCCTTTTGCGAAGCAATATCAGCTGAAATTTACGGATTTATTACTCATTTTGGCAGAACATCATATAAATGGACAGAATAGACGTTCCATCGTACTACTCAATATTTGATTTCCTAATTCCCGACAAGTGATCAGTGTTACAATCCAAGTCCACGGGATGACTTAAATTAGCGATGTACAGCGATGTACAAGGCAGGCAGCGAAAACAGTCTTAAGTAACATAATTAGGAATATCGTATGTTTCAAATGTTGTGATTTTGGTCGGTCCAAGCCATTTCCTAGCCTCGTACCTCTAAAGGTTATCTTTTTACGAATATTCGTAACCGAAGGTTGGCCAATACATCATTTGGCTTTGCTACAGCTGTGGAACCGTCAGGGAGAATTGGGATTATGGCCCAAAATTGAAATAAGTAGGTATTTTCAGGGCCGTTCAGTTATCGAATGTAATGTAATTGCACTAACCTATCGGAATCCTTAACCTATAGTACTGTTTCTCTAAAACGAGGAAAATACGATTTTAATGCAAGGCAAATTTATTTTCCCAGAGTTTAATATAGAGGCATTAATTATGAAAACCTTACCACATACGTTACGCGAGTTGTGAAAAGTTTACTGAAGCAATCGACCTTTTAATAACTGAATGTTAAATTATATGAAAAATTTAATAATTTATTTACCAAGAAGTAACACCTTGTTTGAAAATTGAATATAGGAAAACGTGCAAACTACAAAAGAGCAGTTCTCAGACATTATTAAATTACCTGTTTTATTATTTTAGAAAAACTTAAAAAACGTCATTTGAATACCGTTTTATAAGATATTTTATAAAGGAATAAATTGGGGGGGTTTTGTTTCATAATCTCGTAGTTGCTGTGGAATATTTTTCCGGTGACTGGGAAATATTAAGCGGCTTCCTGTGCTACGATATTAGCTCATTCTAGTAGTCAGTTTTCCATACCGCGGCCACTATTGCTCCGAAATAGCAATGAGACATCTTTCTTTGTCCCTGTTTCTCTGCAATGTTTTATTACACGTGTAAGGAAAGCATTTCTAGGACGTCAGCATGTCCGATGAGAAAAATCCCACTGAGATTTTTATTGCTCATTTTATCCATCGTTACTACACCTGGGGAAACGTCGTCCCATTTATCCGCATGGTCTAGACGGTAAAGTTGTTTTTGACCACCTTTCCGATAAATCCTCAACTCTGGGTTTCCCGGTGAGTGGACAAACTTTGATTATTAAAGCAAACTATTATTTTGAAATATCTGGAGGATTAACGAAGGTAGGTACTTTGCATCTTCTTTCAAACTTTGTACTGTTTGATTGCAAAATTATAAAGAAAGTGATCGATCGTACCCAATATGGAAGAATTCTTTGTTATTTCATAAAAAAATTACCTGAGATTTTTTGAGGTTCTGAGGAGACTGCGGTCTCCCGTTAAACAAATCTTACAGTTTAAGGTTCATTGGACGTATGCCACTCAATATGACATTTGTAAATGTGCTTAGAAATATATGGAATTGTAGACTGACGACTTTTCACCAGTCTCGTTCATTTGTCTTTCATTCATAGACTGCGACATTTAGTTTAATCGATTATGAGCGACGTTGTGGGGGGCGCTTACGGCGCGGTCACGTCGTCGCTGCTAAATTTCAAAACCGAATGCGCTCAAAGCCACGCAATGACGCAAAGACTTTTGTTTCGTTGGAACTGGTGCGATTGAATGACAACGATCGCCATCTACTGCGTGGCAGCCGACGATTAAGCCGGTTGATTTACACAGTTGTCACAGGAAGTCACGTTTCAAACTGTAAATTTTGTTCCATATCGCCGAGGATCTGCGACACAATGCAACACACGAAAGCTGAAAAATTCGATTAAGAGTGATTTTGACAAATAAGCGATAAAGAAAAAAAACAGCTAGTGATGTCCGTGTCGTTTTTTACACCACGTAATTACGAACGAGATCGCATTATGCCAAAAACACTGATTGAAGCAGGACAATTTTTTTTATCTAGTGTTTAATTCATACGAGTTGCTTAATGCTTTACGTGTTGACAGTACATAAATTCTCGTTTGGAATTCGAAATGAGCTCTGGTTTTTTATTCAGTTTAGTCTGAAAAATAAAGTTAAATATTTTTGTGAATTTAAGAATTAATTCTATACTGACATGTACATAAGTAGAAATAACGTTTTGATAAAAACAGTAGAAACATGAAACAGAACAACCTTCTTGAACAGGTTATGATTGAGCGTAGAATTTAAAGAGTGAGTTAAGTAGAGAATCAACTAAAATTATTTGTTCTGATTTCCAGCAATCAAATTATCAACCTATACTACATAGTAGTAATTAATAACATAGATTAGATACATATAATTATTTACTAGATATCAATGTTGTAGAGATAAATTAAACTCTCAAATATAGGATTTTGATTTTTTAACTCTTCCTAAAATATGTTTTATAATTTTAATATATTTTTAGGTTAATATTATCCACTCATTAACACATATATTACAAATTTAATATCGTTTACTTGCCAATTAATTTTTTTTCATTTAATTTCTGTGTATTTTGAAGCATGCATGCTGCGGAAAGAACACGTAGAAAATAGGATTAAAGATAATTGTTTAGAATATCCAAAATAGGAGTAAATATGGCCAGCGGACGAAGACCACTTACCTCTAATTCAGTTGAGAGGAGCGAGAAATTAATTAATATGTTGGAGAGGAAACGTTGGAAGTGAAGTTCAAGTATGACGAGGATTAAAGCGTAAACATTATAAAATATTAGATGTCGTGGCGTTGATTATTTACTGCCAGTACTTACCGATTTTATGTATAAAATTTGAAAATTCCAAACTGCCGATCACATAAATTGAGGAAATAGAGCCAGAATATTGTCGCGACATATATTAGTTGTCAGATAATTACGAGATATTATGTCAAAAAATGATTGTATAACAAAATTACTGACATGTCATTGTTAATTTGTAAAAGCTATAGTTACATATTAAATAGTGAATAATACGAATTTGGCTATATCATTACAATTAAAATTGTAAGTTTTTTTTATTTAGTTTGTCGTTATACTAGCAGAAACCCTACATATTTTAAAAATAAAACTATATGTAAGAGTGTGGTTTCGTCTCTAGCGGCCATGAATCTTCTAGGAATTCCGTTGTCTGTGGAAGTAAGACGGCATCTGTTCCCAGATAGCCGCAGCGTTTGCATCATTAATGGCGGATTAACTTCGTGTTCTGGAGCTCAGACCACCAACAAGACAGGAGAGCTAACTTAGGACAAAGAACAACAACTAACATCCTATCTCGCTGACGTCGCATCCTCGAGCGTGCGTAAAATATTAATCCACGTGAAAATTCATTATTGGAAAATATTGTGGTAGTTACCAAGCGATTCTCATATTTGCCTCTCAGAATTACATTTTGGAAAGTTCTGGACGAAGAAATTTCTCCCAATTTGCACTGTTACTAGTTCCCCTCTTTATTGAAATTGGATCACCTTATATTATATATTACTGCGGAAGGATATTAGTTTTTATTTAACTTTTTCATTATCTATGTTCACCTTGTTACTGATTTCTTTTATTTAAATTATGACATTCAACTAGGAATATATGTGAATAAATATGTTGCAGCCGTGTTGTAATGTAGATCCATAATATTATCATCATGACAAATGTAAGGCGTGTTGTAATTTTATGACTTTCATATATAAATATTAAACTTCAGGTTCCATATTCTACATTTTCTGGTTGTATTAAATATTTATTCTGAACCAATAATTGAAGGACGACGTATATTAAGTATATCTCGAACTGGGCTTCACGACAATTTATTATACTTGAATACTTGAAGAAGAACCTGGCATGAAAAATGACGTTTATAAATAAATCTTGACAATTTTAATAAATTATGCTAATAAAAAACACAGTTTCGGAATACTGATTTATTAACCTTATGAGGGAATTTAAACTTCGCTGAGTATTTACACAAAGAAGTCTTCCGTGCAGAGGATTTTAAGCTGTTATAAACAATGAAATGAACTTTGCAATGAAGACAAAAGAGTCAAATAAGCTCTTTGTGTTTCGAGAGGAGAAACTTTCAAAATTTATTTTCCGTAATGTTGTCTACGTTCAGTGCTGTATCGAAATAAAATCGAATAACTTCGTAATCACTCCATTATCAGAGACCCTTGGGAGCAGGTAGCCGACCAAGATGTTTAAGGCTGCTCCTTAAAGAATTTTCAAAGGGGGAGAAAACTGAATCATGAACAATAGAGGCTTGTATCAGAGCGGTAGAAAGGAAATTCTGCTTTAAATTAAAGGAAGCTTTGAACTGGATTATACTCAAGAAAATAGAAAATGTGAATACATAAAATCATAAGCTGGTGTGGATCGGTTTCATATATTTATTGCGAGGTTAATAGATATTTACTTTAGTACCTAAGAATAGCGTATTTTACTATAAATGTGGATTTATTTGGACTGTTAGAAATTTTGTAAACTTATTAAAGTATTTTTTGGGACACAAACACTTACTAGTGATGCAGAAATATATCCACATATTTAGACTTTCAGATTTATATCCGAAAAGAAACATAACCTGACTTTTAAGAACTCTCATCCGCCGCAGAAAACTGAAATATATGTATAATTTTTGTCTTATAAAGGTAAAATATCATTTATCTTTTTTTAGAATTTTCGCACAGTTTTTTGTATTATTTATAAATAAATAATTTAGAACGTTGTTCGTTTTGATTCAGCTTAACATTTATCTATCCACTTTAATTAATATTCTTACAATAATACGGATATTATTTACTTTTATTTTTAAAGTATTGTGTTAATTTTACTGTCGTTGGTTGGTTACTCCCCGTTTTGAAACATTGTTAAATAGCACGAAGAAACTGTTAGCTTGTTAGACCAAAGGAATGCTCCTGATATGGTGACAATAAGGTCATTGCATCGATCGGCAAGATATTAACCTCAATATTATGGAATCACCACGGCGTAATTTTAATTTATTCAACAGTCTGAGATCGAACATTAACGGTCTACTCTAAACTGTCTTCCATTTGCATCGAGAACTGAGGGAGATATGTTTAAGTACTATAATACAGGAAGTGAAATTTCTGGAAGTATCGTATTGATTAATTATCGTAACTCAGACGGAAATATTTTTAATGTTTATTATTAATTCTAAAATATGTGATATATAAGGCCGTTTTTGGGCAAGTAGTACAATAATACAGAGGCATATATTCTCAAGATTTATATACTGGATACAGGCTTCAAGAAAACAATACTTACGTGACATTTGACTGTCTATATTAATTTTTATTTTTCATAAACGAACGTAATAAAATTTTAAATTTAATATTGCTTTATTTAAGAATACACAAAAATGCAGGAAATATGCGTTAACTTCGGACAACGTGCCCTAAAAATAAGATTTAATTCTCAATATAAATCGGAATTGATTTCGTAGCACACATGTACTTCTCTAAGCTCCTACAAACTCTCTGAGAAATTTTCTTTTAATTTTGGCAGCTGTAGTGTTATATTCACGAAAAGAATACAAGAGCTGGTGGGGACTTCTATTCCTCAGTGATTTTGAAGCCGCTATTTGTTTTATCCAGTTTTCCAGTGATATGACTATATATGGGTTTTCATTTAATTTTATATATAGTTCATATTCTGTTTTTAATTATTAACAAAGTGTTTTTCATGGGGAACAATGAATTAAATGTATGGATCTTACTGGACAATAATTAAAATACAGTAATCAATTAAGAAATAATTTATAAATTTGGAGGTTACATTTTTCTTCTTAAAGACACAGACACGTCCGCTAGTGTACGTGGCTTTTAAGTTGTGCGAGGTTGCCAATTAATAGAGCCGTGCGCAGTTTGCACCCGACCGCGCTGCTGTGCACAGGGGAAATCAACGGCCTTTCAGCGCCTGACAGCACGACGTGCCAACTCCGCTTCAAACAATCGGCCCGGCAAAATTAGCCAACACTGCTGCCTGGCCTCAATGTCACGTAATTCCTTTCAGCGGCAGGTAATTCGACCCCGGACAAAAGATTTATTTGATCGTAACTTAAAACTGTTATATTTAAATGCTGAAATTAATTTCCTGGACGTCAATAGGCAATATGAGCAACGTTATTCATACATCCACATTGTGCGGAATTGAAAGTTAATTTTTTAAAATAATTGAATTTATATTAAGCATTTGTTTATTATGATTACGTATCACACGATTTTTTTGCGGAAAAGTTAGGCAACACGCGTGTCTGCGATTAGTAATTTGGCCGAGAACAAAATACTTATTTGATTGCCGCCGTAATATATTTTTTTCATTCAACAGGTGTTATGAGAAATAATGTTCCCACATATTCACATGCTACAAAACAAAAGTTATTTCTTGTCATATTTTTTTTTTTGGGAAAGGGTGGAATGGGATGTCCATCCTGAATATTGCTGTGTCCTGGACTAACAAACTATTCCCTGCATCTTATCTCTTTTTGTTTGGAAATCTTCAAAGCTCTTTCTTTCTCAAAGCTAAGTCAATTTTATCGTATATTTCTTCCTCAACTTCTTCCCGTTTTTTCTTTTTGACATCATCCTTTCACTGCTTTGAAGAAGCTGTTATTTCCGTTCCTGAGCAATTTCTTTCTTTTTTTCTCTTTCCTCGCGATCATTTTGCCATTTTCTTCATTTAATGTATTTATTTACGTTGAAACAACTATTACAAACTCTTCATTCAACCTACGCTGCTTTTAGTCACCCCATCAATTTCATTGGAGTTTCATAATTACTTGATCAGAATAAATAACTAATGGTGTACTAATGGGTGTAATTTACTGTATAGTACTTCGTTTCTTGAACCTTTAATTAATTGCTTTCATGTAGTATTTCATCAGACTCGTCTAGATATAATTTTTTCCCTTTGGTTCTTGGTACATTTTTCATCATTACAAATTCGTGACTCACGTACCACGATGCGTTTTCCAATCCGTTGTGACCTTTTAGTTTTCCTTGCTTATTTAATATCTAATGTCTATTGTATGCAATATTTTTTTTCTGCATTATAATTAATTTTTTATTTCATCAGTAGGTAAATATTTTCGTTCATATAGAGATAATATTTTATTTCTGGAATTGTGTTTGATAATTCATAAAAAAACAGTTTTTTCCTGATTGGAAACATGAAGCCTCTTTTTACGGAGGAATAATTATTTCTAAAAACGTTATTTAGGTCTGATTACTTCATTTTATCCTTAACATCAGGAAAATATTTAGAGATGCCGTTTATGAAATGTATGTTTTCCATCATTTATATTTTCGTAGAAATAATTGTTTCCCTATTGATTTATAAGTCTTAATAAATTTGCCAGTTAATCGTAGTCTTATACTGCAAAATAATTATTTCTGTTATAGAAGAATTTAAAATTAAGATTACCAATTAATATTTTCTTTTGAAATAAAAAATTTACAGCATTTTGAAATTAAAAAATATTAAGAAATCTTAATATCTTCATGTATAAAATATATAAACCTATCATAGGATACGAACGAGAACGAGAAACGAAAAAAAATCACTTTTACTTGCTCCATGTTATTGATTATTAGAAAAACTGTTCAAAAAAGGAAGACCGGAATAAATGTATATCAATGTACCATTTGAATTTGCTGGTTTAACGAAGAAACTTCTTTGAGATACATTTTTCATTCATTATAAAATATTTTTTTTCTATTAAAAAATACGCTGAAAGGTAGCTTTGAGTCCCAGATTTGTTTTGGAATTTTAGAACACATCAACATAAAATATATCCGTCCCGCGGTTTGTTAAGCCATCCAATATTGACAAAGCTCAGACTCCACATGCCTCATTAAACACGCTTCCTGCTTCATTACCAGTTTGTCTGCCTTCATATTCAAAGCCGGATTTCACCTAACAATTAATCTAATATATCAACTAATCTTGAATATAAGTCATAGCATAACAGTTTACATGCAACCACTATAATTAATTGGGAGATAACATTAATATTCTTAAAAAGTAATTTCATAACACCCATCGAATACAAGGAAATAGAAAATCTGTGATTAATATAAAAAGTATGAAGGAAAATATTTAATAATTTACTTTCCAGTATTCAGTTCTTTAGAATATTTTAGTAGTTATAAATGGCTCTGTTTTATAATATAATCATAAAATTCGGTTTAATTCAAATTGAATAAAAATAATCAAAACTTAATATCAATTGTGGGCTCAAATTGTTGAATCTAATAACATTTGCGTCAATGTGTATAAAACCGTACAAAATGAAATTAATAATTACGCTCTCTGGTTAAGCACAATTACAACGGCTAATTAATTTAAATTTAAGTTCTACCTATTGTTCAGTTTATCGACGAACTATAAAATAAACATTAAATACTCCCTCCCCAACAACATGTTATGGATATAATCTAACTTCAAAATTTAATGTAAATATTCAGATATATAACCAAACTGGAAAGTTTTATCAAGCGAAACGATGAAATAAAATTTAATTTACAGCTTTCGAGCATATTTTGTTTTTCGCACTCAGAATTTTAATGAGTATTGTAGCGGCAAGCTTAAAAGACCTTAATGAAATTTCCATTTCCATTTGATTTTGATGTAAAAATTAGCATATTAATTGTGCTCTAGTTTATGCATTCACGAACGTCGTCCAAACACCAAGATCAATACGAGCGTCTGCAGTTGGAAGATTTACTGAAGAGACAAAAAGCTTTCTTACTCTTTCAGGTTTCTGACAGCCGTCTGAGAAGTCTTTGTTGGCGGCGAAATAACCATTTATGTGGCGTAATCCGCACACACGCACAGAATATTATAATTATGATAAGTAAATTACTCTCGAATATACTTTGAGACTATTGAAGAATAAAATATAAATTAAAATAATTATGGGGTTACATTAGCAAAATTATTATAAGTATAAATACAAACAATTATATTGAAAGAAATTAAATATTCTTAAGTTACACAATTATTAATATGATAGAGATAATGTTTTGTGTGACTTTATCCGTAGTAAAAATAATCACTAACGTATGATAATCAGAAGATATATTATTTTTTTGTGTGCTTTGTCTTAGCAGGAAATGTTCTACATGAAGCAGTAAATATTTCATATGTGGATATTGTATTTTAAATATTTCAAATATTGAATAAAATATATTAATCAGGATCTTTACAATTGCAATATATAATATAGTTCGTTGATAAATTGTGATATTTTTATAAATGGATCTATTATTACTGATAATTATGTATTTATATTTCTAATATAATTAAATTTTAAAATTCAATATATTTTCACATCATTGTATTTTAAATATCATATTTATCAAATATTTTTCTCCTTAAGTATTTTGATATTTTGAATTTTTAAAAATTTAATATTGTCACCGGAAGAGTTAATAAAAAGTAACGAGACGTCCTGCCAATTTTATTAAAAAGATCTAATTTTTTTATTTTATTAAACCATATTTTTGACAAAAACGACTAGTTTATCCACATTTAACTCATTAATAAATTTTATAATATATTTACATTTGAAATTTTATGTAACACTAAGAGAAAATAATTATAGTTAGAACCATCAGTATAAAAATAATTTCCTGTGACGTTTTCATGAAATAAGGATTATTAGAATGTAATTTAAAATTTGTATATATCTATACATAGGTTGTCTTTGGTAAACATCCTAATATTAAAGTTGATTGGTTTAGGGTTATCAATCAAATTAAAAATAAATATAATTTTATTTTTCTGTTATTTTAATAATTCCATCTTCGAGTAAGTCAATATTGAATTAATATTTATATATAATATTTAGACTACGAAGTTTAATATATGTTGTAATTATTAAGGAAATGATTGTCCATAATCTTTTGTGATACAATATCTGGGATTTACGAACGTTTCAGCCATATTCGTAGGCATGATTCAAGACGAAATTACACGTATTGTACGTGGAACGCAGCGTATTCTCTGTGGAGGAACGCAACGTTGTCGTCGCAGTTCGCTCTACGCTCCGAATTTATTTTCTTTCCAGGCTGTAGCTTTAATTGCTTTTCGTCGCTGGCCCCAGCTGGAGACGACACAGTGGGCTTCCGGCCTGGAAACAATGGAACCTGCGTAGTAACGCTATTAAGGACGGTGAAAAGAACTCGCAGAAATAATATTTATGCTACGTGACCATTATCTCAATACGGCAGCAAAACTACTGTTCCTAGAATGTAATCTTTATTCTCATTTCCTCACCAAAAACAATGTATATTCAAATTTAATAGTGAGGGAATTATATTTCCTGCTAAAAAATTATTCAAAAATATTTACTTCAGATTGAACCATTGACTTCAGTATTCTTCACCACAATAGATTTATTTAATAAACAAGTAATAACATATAAATGATATAGAAATTAACGCATATGGTATTTATTTTCTTCCAAAGATAAATTATATTGCTCAATTGAGTGAAGGCTGAAATAAAATATTCTTCAAGTAAATAGATGTGCATTTTAACTACAGATCTACTATTGATCATTATTATCGAAATAGCGGTTAGGAATATAATTAGATATTGTATTCACGTTCTTTTGACAAATCAAACAAAACAGAAAATTATTGAATCAGATTTTCAAGGAACATTTTATGTGATAATTTGTGATTAACAAAGCTTTCTACCGTGGTATTTAACAAGATGACTTTGGCCCAAATTTGGATTTATATGCCAGTTGGCACAAAAATACTTTTCTTCGTGTTTGTCAAAAATTACCTTAAAATTTTTTTTATTTGGTTTTTCTGGTCGCGTCCACTCCCTTAAATTTGTTTTGGAAACTACAGCTCTTTACCTAGCTAAATTTACCAGCCTCGGTGGACAACGATACCCATTAAATTTAATAGTGAGGGGACTTTAATAGTGAAGGGAAATTTTTTAGTGTTTTTCAAGGGTCAATTTATTAGAAATTTTAATAAAGACAGACGGAGGCAGGGTCAGTTATCAGGTAGTAAAATATGATATTACTGAAAAATTTTCGTCCCCCTATGCCTTTCGTTCTACAGATGAATGAATAACAGAGACAATGAGATTCTGAGTCCATAGAATTCTTGGAATTTCCAGTAAACTCTCCGAAAAAGTCACTTCGAATGGGCATTGTTAAGAAAGTTCACAATTCCCTGTGAAAAAGAGTTCCTTAATTAAAAAAATTTAAGAGTAGAAATTTAATTAAAATTGTAAATATGAAATTATAACACGTTTATCTTACAATTGTGTTTAGTAAATTATAAAAATTTCATTTTATTAAGAAATAATTATTTTAACGATTATAAGGCATTAGAAATTCGTCATAAGCATTCAATAAACTTCACTGAAAAAACGTAGAATTTTTAAGGCAGTAGCACAGAATTCCCTGATGAATACATTTGTGTTAAACATAAATTTAGCACTAGGAAGTAATTGCCATAATTTTCACGAAGTGAATTAGTTTTCGGGGAGATGCAGAGCAGATTTCAGCTTTATCTGCGGGAGCAGTTCTTCCTAACGATATCTACGACTCGTGTTTAATTAAAACTTCCTTTAAGTGCCGAAGCTCTGTTCACAGAAGTCAAGCAACGAGTTCGCTTTACTACGCCTGACAAGGAATTGCTGTTTTATGGCCGACGTAATAGTGACATCTACATGATTAGCTGCTACGGTTCCCGAAAATACCTTCAAACTCTGAGTGGAAAATAACAGTTTGGAAATTACACTTTTAACTAAAAAATTATTTTTTATAAAACACAATTAATTCTCTTAGGAAAACTGTCAGAGTACGTCTTCACAGGGACGAAACCTTGTCTCAGTTTGTCCTGTAATATTTAGAATTTTTTTCAAATCACTTAACATAATTTATTTACTTTTTTGCCTTTGGACGAAAATACTAGAGAATAAAATAATTTAGTGATTAAATTTATAAGAGCCTACGATGTCGTATTAAAAGACGTTGCAATTAGAATGAATTCCTTTCCAACTGATTTTTGTAGCTCTCGAGGGTCTGTGGCGATAGAGAGACCGCAGAAAGTTGTAGAAGTGATTGTTATGCCAGTCACTTGTGAGACGAAGCGAGCTACTTGCGATTCTCAGGGAATTCTGCATGTGTCTTCTTGCGATGCGATGGAGGCTTTTCGTCTCCATTACGCTCGGAGAACTGTTCATCTTTATTAGCATATCTTTCCGAGCCAAACTTCATTCATTCCCACATTAATTCAACCGCCATATTATACTTAATTATAACACTCCAGCTGATTGTTCAAAACTTTGGAAGTGTAATAGGCTAGTAATAATATTTACAATTTAGGAACCATCTTAAAGCTCTAAAAGGCAGAAATATCTTTCATCTATACGCATATATTTAATTTTGAGTCGGTCATTTCCGCTTAATGGTTGAAATATTCTGCAAAAATTTAATATATTTCAACAATTATATTTTTAAAAATTGTGTTGAAGTGTTTGTTGACTGTGGATATTATTATTTTGTATTACTTATCCGTCTAAAGTATTTCACATTGGCACTCGTTTTACTTTTATACTCGTAGATCTCGGGGGTTCAAATAAAAAAAAATCCCCTTGGAGTAGTTAAAAAAATATATTGTAGCATAATTTTTTATTAAAGAGACAAATTAAATACATTTCCGTAAATTGTACTTTCATCAGGCTTTTTATGTTATGTTTCTACAGTAAATGAATTTTTGTCATAAGTAGCATAAAGAACAAATAATATAATATTTCAAAACACAAATTTATATACCATGTTTTCCTTGTTTTTTTTCTAAAAATTTATGAAATAAGAAAATCCACAATATTATTCTATCTTAAATGTTGTAAGGAATACTGAAATACGAAACAATATAATATTTAAAATCAAACATAATATAAACAATGTTATGAAATTACAAAACTGTTGTGTTAAATAAAATAATTTAATTGATATATTCTGCGTTAATTAAATTAATTTATCTCATTAATATAAAACAGACGTAAAGTAAAGTATTATTTATAATTTTTTATTGTTCAACATTTTGTGTAACAAGGATTTTAAAATTTTGTGATTAAACTCCGCATTGCTACGCGAGGGTTAAATTCCAAAAATTGTATTAATGCGTTTTCTGTCCCCCAGAATGAGTTTGCTGCAAGGCCCAAAATTATCTCATAAGAAAGGTAATATAATTTTTTTAAAATAGGCCTGATTCAGTAATTGATGTACTTATATAATAAATATTTTTTTTCAAAATATTGTGTTTTAATTGATTTATTTCTATGGTTGTAATTTAAACATGACCATTTCGTGGAAGGTTAATCCTAATATGTACGTAATGCTATATTTATTGTGTTAAATTTTGTACGCGATTAAAATAATTTTTATAGAAATGATATTATGAAATTTTCCCCTTAGAAAAAAAACTCTTGATTTTCTCTTGTAGCGCGGGGAAACTTTTCCTTGATGAACTGAGGCCGAGGTTTTATTTCCGAGGGGTGGCGACCTTCGCGAAGGCGTATTTTTCGCACATATGGCTCCCCAGGACAGGACATACCCCATTAAGCAATAAGTGCTTCCATTGAGCGTAACACGCTTCTACTCTTTCCTTGCGGCGTGTCTCACTCCCTGTGAAATATAAGGGTACCACCGCACCGCCCAGGAAACTGCTTTATCCACTATTTATATTCAACTCGCTCGTCAAGACAGACGGTTCCACAGGCTTACGTCTACAAAAAAGAAATCTATGAAATAAAGTTATCGAATGTCTTACTAGGATCATGAATAATTTAGTTTAAAAAATGGCAGAGAATAAATTAATAGAATCCGATTTACAAAAAAAAATTCGTTACTTAGTTTTATAAAGTCCTTTAGTATTACGTTAAAAATTATTTTATGACTCCAAGATAACTTAAACTAAATAATTAAATTTAGATAATGTTGAGTACGGATAAATATTGGTGTAAGGAGAAAAAAAAGCAACCTGAGAAGGGGATCAAATCTAACGTATTGATGTGAAGGACATTTTAAACTCTATTATAAATTCTTCCTTATTTCTCTTGGCAAAAATTTCAGAAATCAGATGGCTAATTAATAAACCGTACTTACAACACTGTTACATCCATTTACATATACTAATTCTTCGGAGATAGAGAAAAGCTGGGAAAAGTAGTATGACATAATACATATATTATATTATTATTTATCTGACATATAATGGCACAATAAATAAATGAATTTACCGGTAAAGCAGTCAGAAAATGTTTACTATTCGAGAATGCAATCAATACAATTATAATATAACACTTAGTTTCCTCCCTAATTTGATACTTCATTAGGTGAATAATATATAAAACAAAAGGTGATGATACATTAATAATTAATATTATTGTGAAGAAAAATTTAATCCGATTTGTGTTAAATATAAATATAATTAATGTATATCAAAGTATAGTCAGAATTTATTAAAATTATAATTTCTCATTTAACTATAAAAAATTATATTTTGCAAAATATGATTTAAATTTATGTAAACCATTTAACAGAATTTTTTAAACAATAATTTCCATTACCGTACAATCTTTTAAAAAAATTAACAGCTAAAGAGGACCCTGAGCGTAGTGAGAAAACGTTTCATAGTTAATTGTAAATTTTAATAAATTAAGACTTTTGGCTATTATACAATAATTAGACTAATTTTATCATCTAAAGTTTTAGATCATAATATTATCCATTAAGATCTCATCTGTTTTTGGTGTTTCAACTATTGTTCCCCTAACGAAGTTCCAAATTGTGGAAGAAGCGTACTGTAACTATATTTTTATAATTTAATTGTCACTATGAAACTTTTTACTGCTTGTATATTATATTTAATCAATTCAGTAATTTTTTAAATATTAAATCAACCCAAAATGTAACAATTCTCTAGGAGTGACAATTTCTTGTTTGTAATTATTTTAGTAAATAAAACAATTAAAATCCACAAGAAATCTAACAAATTATAATTACTAACCTAAACATTTTACATCTATTTATTTATGCGACTTCTGATGTTTTCTCCAAGATTATTCACAGTTGTAGTAAAATTAATTGTCTATTGTCATTAACGTAAGCCTGGTGTGGAATTAAATTCTTCCTACGTTCAAAGCTAGGAAAAAATAATTTGGACATTTATAATGAACTTAAGATCTCAGTATTTCTCTAATATGTGGCTTAACTTTCATGAAAATGCCGACAGAAAAATTAAAGAGATAGCATGAGAAATTAAGATGGGAGAAGTTGCGACGGCGGATATAAAAAGAAATTCAAATTGCAGAAAAGTGAAGAAAGGTGATGAACATTCAAGTCTTGTTGAAATTAGTTTGTAGGTTATTTTTAAAAAATTAAAATTTATCCTACAGTAACGACGGTGTAAGTGTCATAATTAGGTCTATTACTATACATTAATGTACGTATATCATTAGCATTAATCCTAATTTAAAAATTAATCCTTGCCCCTAGCCGAATCTGTTGAGACACCATTTTGCAAATTCTATATTCTGTAGAAACGCGTTTACAGTTTCATCCCAGATTGTGCAGAACGCGCGGATACTTTTGAGTGTCGCAAAACTCTTGGATGAATTTGTGGGTCTCTAGGGCGTCGTTTATAGTAGATATATGCGTACTGAAATCTCAAGATGACATTATGAGACCACAAAGTTTGAGAATCCCCGACGGTTTGTTCATGAGAGTTTCATTTCCAGAAACTGGAATATTAGATTCTTTCTTTTTTTCTTGAAAAAAAATTCGTCCTTTTTGCATTCTTTTAGTTTTCCCAAGGGAATTTGATAGTTTCTGAGATGTGATTATTTATATATGGGAAGGGATTGTGTTTATATTTAATGAAATTGCATTAAAAAGTACTTAAGTTCATGGATACTATATGTTTATTTCCTCATGATCGTATTGTAGCTGCTGGGCATTGCCAGTCAAACAATAAGCTATTTAAAATACGGAAATTATACGTCAACTTTGGGAACATTTCTTATTTTGCACTACAGTGTCAAGTACAATTACAGAGGTATACTCAACAACAGTAGCCGACGTACCGCAACCTACAGCCCTCATCATGCCCTCTTTGGCCGCGGAGAATGGGAAAGAAACAGGGGCGAATTTGGTGCTTATATTTTTTAAAGGCTGAGAAGTGGCAAGCTCAGACGATAAAATGAGGTTTTCACTTAAGAGCTTTGGAGGAAAGCAAGAAATATGCGCGATCCCGGCGCAGGTGGCCATTTGGAGTGGCTCCTTAAGCAGGGGCGTCACGAGAGCCCCTTATCGCAGCTAATTGCAGCCCATGACTATGAATCACCACTTCCGGCATAGCTGGGCCGCGGTGTCCGCTGCTAATCTTAATTGCATCCTTGCATTCTCGGATGACGGATGAGGCGCACTTCGCAAAGTGATGAAATTAGCTTTTGTATTCTGCTGCTGATACCGGTCTGCGAGATAAACTCTGCTTCTGGCGAAAACAAAACACTGCAAAAGTGGGGTTATCGGCAAGATTGATGGACAAGTCGCTCAGACAAATGACCTATGCAAAATCTGAAAATTTTGTATGTACATAGGCAATAAATCAAAACATGAGCTCAATTACCCTGACTATGAGACCTTTAGAATGTACCTTATCTACGGATTTTATCATTTTAGAGGAATAAAATATTAGTTTCTCTTCTCATTTCTTTAACTGCTGGAGTGTCTACATTTCAATTCAGAAAGATTTCCTCCCATTTGATATTTTATTTATTGTTGTCAACTATCACGTTCTGAAAAAAAAAGAATGGAAATTTAAGACAATCGGAGATTTAATTATCATTTTCTTTACTGATTTATTTATAAATTTTGAGATTAACATAACCAACTCCATTAGAGATCGCTTCTTCCGTGAACAATAATACAAGCGTGAGTAATTTCTCGCTTAATCACTCATAATTACGTCATTAGTGGCATCAGTGCGGACTACATGATGAACGAGGTAAAATGGCTGCTCAGTAATTTAGAATTAGATTAAATATGTTTAAATATAGTAAATCCAGTCTGAATTAATAATTGAAAATAGAGTGATGCCAAACACAGAAATGAAGGATATCACTTCAGCTCATTTCAAATGTGACATCAATAGTAACGAGAAATTTAGTGATAATATTAATTTTATCGATTATAATTTATATGCTTTTAAACCTACAGTCTCGCATTTATTATTAATATATGATCCTTGGACATTCAAGTTCCACTTCTTAATATAATCACTTTTACGAGGTCTATTTATGAAATAAAAATGATTAACATAGAGCATTTAGTTAGTTTATTATTCCACTGTCATGAAAATTTCTTTTTTACTTCTTTCGAAATTAGTTATTAAGAATCTTATTAAATGTATAATATTTACATACGATTTAATTTCTAATTTCTTACAATTTTTGAACACATCAATCAAAGTTGTTACGGTTCCATAAAATATCGGTGTATAAATATAAAAGTTTTTGTCTCTTAAAAGTGCGCCCAAGTGGACAAAGATTAATGACGTAGATTTCACTTTTGTCCATTATCTAGTGGGAGCGCAGTTCACAAGAAACTTTCAAAACTGTCGCCTGAGAAAAGAAATACGGACGGCTGGTTTTTTTTAGAACCAACCGTGGTGTAAAAACCCTCTCGTATAGCTTAATTTCTACATTCCGGGCCGTCAGATGATCCAACAGAATATTTCGGTATTCATAAACAACTAAAATTGGAAAAATTGGTTTTTAGAACTGATAATTTATCAAGAACAGAAGCTAAGCTGTGGAGCCTATGAAACTTAATTAAAGGACCAGGATGGAAAAATCTTTTCTGGGCAGGGAATCCAACTCATGACCACTACTATTTGCGCGATGCTTTACCATCGATCTATTCTGCTCAACTTCTTGTCAGGTACGAGATTCCTCAATTTCTTGAATGTTTTATAGTAATAGCATATAATAAATTGGGCAACAGAGAAAATATCAATATAATAAAAAGAACTGAATTTATTTGAACGGTCGATGTTCATATTATGGGTTTAATACAGTGGCCTTGATAACCTCCACATCAAACAAAGAATTAAAAAAAGGCAAAGCCTTCTGAATCGTATCTTATCATCGCAGTATATTCACGAAAAAATATTATTTGGGACAAATCATTTTCTAACAAACAATTATGTATGAAAGTCCTGCGAAAAATGAATGTGATTTGCGTCGAAGTTCTCGGAGGTTACAAAGTTGACAAAGAATGTATCAAGATGGAAGACCACATTGAAATAATCTTGTTATAACGAAGTAGATAATATGTTTAAGTCTAAAATTAGACATGTGTACTCGAAGTGGATGGGAATAGTTGGAAGGATAATATTGCAGTATGGTGTTTGAGGCTATTTCCGTGGGGGGGTTTAGCCGAGGTGTTGGGACGTAGCGTAGATCGATAGCCATGCAGCTGGTGACGTCAGAGCACGTGGCCCTCGCACGTGGCTTTATGAATAACTGCCGCCGAAAGAGCATCCCTGCACGCCACGGGAACGCAAATATTTGCGGCCGAGCCTTAACCGGCCTCCTATTTACCGCCTCGCATAATAAATCCTATACTCAACGCAAATGTTTAGAATGAAATTCATAACACGTTCAATGTTTTCATGAAGAAACTGTAGTTCGTGTTAAACGCAGATCAACTTCCTGGTACAACATTAATAATATGCTTAATTAAGGAATTTCTCTTATGTTAATAACACTCACCTAACGATAGGTATTTGTGAGTAAAATTCTGAATGACAAGCTCTCCTGTTCCAGCGCTGGATTTTCTCAAACTCGGAAGAGAAGTTAATCTCTTAACCTGAATTTCTCATTACGTGTAGTCGCAAAGATAAATAATGATAACGTATTCCCTATAGTTGACCTATAAAAATTAATACTGCCTTTTCCTGTAATAAACGTAACTATATTAAATATTTATTGATAATAAATAAAGATGCGTTTGTCATCTTGATTGTGTGATAAAGTAAGAATTTCTGATAATAGTTAAATTTTATCTGTTAGAGTTGGATGTTTTAAATAATTTATAATTTAATTACAATATGAATATATCTTGTCGATATGGCTAAAATTGTTTTTTATTCTTAATTTCGATTGTAGGATTTTTTTCATCAGTGCTGAGGAAAATACTTAAGATTAGTGCCAATTTTAATTCTAAAAAACGTGAAGAAATGCTCTCGTATACGCGCACGATACCTGGACGTGGACGTCGGTGGATGACGATCGGTCAATTTCGTCGTTGTCCTTGTGATGGGGCAGGGTTTTTTTTTTGATGTTTAAAAAAAATAAAGCTTAAGGAAAACGTTCATGGGTATTTATTGATTTGAGTTACAGAATATAATTACTTGGATATATACAAATTATATGGATTTTGCTAGCTGAATAAATAAACGGTTCTTTTATTTGTGGACGCAGACGCGTCAAGGATTGAGTGAGAATCTCGGTAGTTACCTTGTATGCATCTTTCTCATCGCTCCATCCGTGAGCCAAACACCATCGCTGTCGTCTCTGGTAGGGGGAATATAGTCTGTATTTGACGACGACACGTTAATGATTTTTCGCAGCACCGTGCAAAATTTCGATCTTATAGACACTTTTAGTCGATCTTCCAGGGTCACTAAATAACGTTCGCCTGAAGACGTCTCGTCGCATGCACAGAATAAATCATGGGGTCAAACCAGGTGTCTGTCTGCTACATGCTTATGCCTAGACTCCAGGGATTAGTTCCGCGACAAACTGGGGCTCTGTCAAGTTCTCAATCCTAGCTAATATCTCTATTGAAGGTAAATTGAATAAAATATATTAACTAATGATTAAACTCTCGCAGTACATCCTTCACTGTGGTTAACATTGCCGGGTTAATGCTACAAAAAGTCTGTTCTGATGGGTATCAAGAAAAGTACGAGTCTCTTACAGAAGTAACAAAGTATTATATTCGTGATTTTTACAAGATTAACAAATAATAAATGTAACGGCGTTTATGTGTTTCTTCAGATTAAAAAACTGAAAATTAACATACTTACTTAGCAGCCTCGTTCAATACGAAGAAACGTTTCCCAAAACAGCAATAAATTGACTTTTGAAGTAACCGATTTTTTTGAAGAAATTCCACTATTGTGTGTTTGTGTGACACAGGAACAGAGAAAGAAAGGGAGACAGAGGTAGATAGAGAGGAAATATCTATTCTATATTTTATTACCCGGAATTTATTTTGGGCAACCTTTAAATTGTTAGATGAAGTGTGTGTACCCTACGAACGACATGAAAATGTTATATGAATATAAATACGTGCCATTTAGTTAAATAACATAGCTTCTGTTAAATTTACAGAGAAATAGAAGCTTAAAACATATTTCATTTGTTTCATTTTTTATAAAATGTAAAAATATAAAAAAATATTTCACTCTAAAATTCAGTTTCAAAAATGGATAATTTAAAATACACGATTTAGTGTAAACTTCAGAAGCACCGATAATTTTAAAATATGTATACAGAGCTTTTACACTCTCATTAAATAAAAAAGTTCATGCAATATTAAATAATTAACATCATACCTGCCTCTGAGTGTTCTATACCCTCAAGTTGTAAATTTATGCATTGGACAGTGATTTGTATAAATATTTGATCCCCCAAACAGTTACGTGAAACATTATTAAACGTTTCAGTATATCATACGCGGTTTAAATAATTTAATTGTATGTTAGTCGATCAACGTCTTTCAAAGTAGTGTTACTTGAGTTTTTATACTCTATCAATAATGCTGAAGTGTGTAGTATCGTCTATAGCATTATTAAAACTCTAAAACGTCTTATTGTGTATGATTTTAAAGTTATTCCTCGATCATAGAAATGTTAAAAAAAATTCTCTTTAAAATAAGTCGAGTCGCCAGTCAATTAATGTCTTTGAAGCAATATGTATTTGTGCCATGACAATAATATACGACAATATTTTCATCGTCATTTCCAGTTAGTTAAATGAAGGCGCATATTAAACATTAATTCTGCCGTATTTTCCTTGGCCCTCTGTAATACAGAATATTATTTGTTATAAGACTTCCGTTTCTATTTTCTAAAAAACTATAGAAATCCTTGGGAATCTTATATTTACAATTAATCTTTTATTAAAAATTTATTACAACTGATTATACATAAATATTTTTAATTGAAATTTAGTTTCAGAGACTAAATATTTTTTAATGTGTTAAGACATTTAGTATCAAAGTTGTTATTGGGACTGACGTTTTGACTGCAAATATATAATATAAATAATAATAAATTATGTATTGTTTAACAGTATAAATTAAGTCTGTACTTTCGGGTTGTTGGCCTTTTAATTAAAATAATCCCCTTCCTTAATATGTGAGATACTGTTACGTGCCTTTCTCTTCAGGAAATTACGCAGTTACTAAATTACGTACTGAAGTAATTTATTTTTTATTCCTTTTTTCAATTTAGGACTTCCACGGTCTTTAAACTTGCCAGGGAGCAAAAGGAAGCCACACAATTTCTATTATGCGGGCTTGTAAAGTAATACAACTGCGCAGCTAAGAAACGGAAAGTAGAGTTAGTTGAGTTCTACGGTTTCCAGGTCTTAGAACAAATTAGAAAGCAGAATATTATAGGGAAGTTTTAGTACTTACGCTAAAAGTTCATACAGAGGAAACTCGTGGCAGGACATTTACTGCGTGTTTAAATTTGAATAAGACATATTTATTGTAAATTTTGTGAATATGTATTGACGATATTTTAATAAGTTATTTTTTCAAATTAATACTAATACGACCCTAGTCTATATTAATTTGTAATTAAATTCGGTGCTTTCACTATCTTCTGCCCGGAGTTGTTTCTGGTAGTCTACTTTTAGGGTAAGTACAGAATCTTTAATTCTTTTAAGTAACTAGTTCTTACTGCATATTTACTATTCCATTATATTATTTGTTTTATCAATAAATATTCATTGTGCTGATTTTTTACGTTACTAAGGTACGAGAAAATAAGTATAATTTACAATCCTCTTAAAATATACAGAACTATATCCGACGTACCTACATAGCAAAAACTATAGTACATATTTTTCAGTGCTATTGTGTAAGAACAGCAATGTTTATCAATAACATGATATACCAAAAATTTGATGGATTTTTATTAAGATGAAAATTTTTTCTAATATTGTCCTCAAAGAAATTTGAAAAAAAATCCATGAAATTTCATTCAACAATTATCTTTAAATTATAAATATGATATTTGAGAAGTACAACTTTCCACCTTCGTTAATTTGATAATAATAATTGTATGTAACTAATCTATAAACATTAATGTTTAAAATGGTCATATAAATAACAGTATAACTATTTTGATTTAGATTTTATTAAATCCTTATTTTTGTATTCCCTGATAACTTTAATGAAAGGTAATATATGTCGGTCCAGTAGTATAAATCCAACATTTTCCCCACACACATAATTCAACTCTTTCTTTTTCGACTTCATATATAATTTCTGCTGTATATTTTCATTTGTTCCCCATTTCCGCAGCTTAATCTTCAGCGTCCCTCTGGGTGAAGCGAGTACACACTTTTTTTTGCACATCATACTCGTACGTGCGCGCAATAACAATATTTATATTTCTTCACAAGGTTTGCATTTAGACGACGTGACAAAAGGCAACATTTTTTTTCCAATAATTTTATTAGTTTTATGAATCTCACGTAGTTACTTGGGGGGCTGTCCACGGTGAATGAATTAGGTCATTTTATAATGCTCTGACGCCTATAAAATAAAGATATAAATTAGGTGGCGAATGTTAACTATTTAATAATCAGTATGTTGCAAAGTAAAAACTTATATACCACATCATAGTAATAAATCTAAAAAAATTAATTCACAAACCGGAAATAATTTATTACAACCCTTAATAATTCACAGGAAAGCTAACGAAGTAATTTTTGTGAATATCTATAGTTATGAGAAATTATTTTAAACAGTGGTTTTAGTATAAATGAGATACAAAAATATTTATTTAAATTTATCGGTTAGTTACTTAAATAAAAATAAGTAAATTAGTCATGCAATTGTGTTTTTGTTTCCATAAGTTATAAATATCGGTAATTCACTGGAAATGTACTAACTATTATGACTGCAGTTGCACGGATTGTTTTCATTTATATGATCGTAAATAAATTTATTTGTATTTTCAGATGCTTCCATTTTGCATTGTTTTCAGTTTTAACATGTTTTTAATGATTACAGAAACAACTGACGCCCATCCATTTAATGAATTATTTAAGATGATCAAACATCCAATTATATTTCCAATGGTCTGAAACAAAAATAACTTCAATTCTCCTCTTGGGATTTGTTTAAATTCGCGTCAAGACAGAATTTATATTTAACTGTCGCAGAAAGCGGCTAAAGTAGTGTGCACTTTTGTCTCGTTTTCCTTAAAGTGTAGCAATTTGCTTCCATCGTCAAGCTCACCACCAGAGTTGTAGTTCGCGGAAGAAGTTAAGGGTAGCAAGAGCTTGCTCCGTTTCTTCAAAGCAACTTGGAAGTTATTCCATTTACTTTAACGAGGGTAACTTTTTGCTCCCCTCCGCCGGATGTTTATGTATTCGCGAGACGAGGAAGCCTGCTCCAACAGGTGTTGAATTCTAAGGAGGCCGACGCAGTGGATACGCGATGTCGCCTGGAGTTTGTCACGGGCTATTTGGTCGCAGGGTCCCTGAGGATTTCACGTCACGCCTCACCTCCGGGATCGCAATACAATATCGCCCGCAAGACGGGAACCGCGGCAATCCACCCCATCAGCTGTATATAATGAACTTCAAATCGAAATTTCATAGTTTGGGACACTGCAAGTCGGAGTGATTCATACTTTGTGGTATTAAGCACGTCACAAATGTGTTGTTATTGGCGGAATTATCACCATTGGCGACGGTTCCTATGAACGGAGGCAATTGAAACATTTATTAAAGTATTTTCAAACGTTTACGTAGGTGGTTAAAAAGAAAAAGTGAAAATTTAGAGGAGTGTGAAGATAAATAAAGGTGGAAAACGTATAGGAAAGTTTGCCGAATTCTTATTAAATACATGTAAACAGTAACGCGGAAAAATTACATATAAATGGTGATTATTGAATAGTAGGTAGTTGTCAATTGTTATAATTCATTCCCGTCATAAAATAAAAATAATTGTTAAATTAATATTCAAAGAGGCAAATGTAGTCCTTGCCCGGGAAATTTATATATCCGTCATAAAGTAGACAGAAAAATGTATGAATAGTGTGAATTTTGTTCAAAATTATGAATGCACATTATTAAAGTAAAGTCTCTTTCAAGTTCGCTTCAGTTTTAATTAACCTCTATACGTGATTATAAACACTAGTTTTAGTTTCCATACAGGGCGAATGAATATATTAATTCTTGAATTTAACTACATCTTAAGCAAAAAGCATAAATTTGTCTATGAAAGAATCGTGTAAATTTTAAATCCACTGTGTAGTATTTAATGGGCTGCCGCTGTGACTTGTATAGCGTTATCGATAACGTAAGTCTCACTGGAAATTTATTGAATTAATTTGAAATGAAGGTCCAATGGAATGAGTAATAACCAAGGTTTCGCCATCTTTCTTTCTTCTTAAGGTAGTCGTTTAAATTACAATGCTCTGCTCCTTATTGAATCACATCCTTCTATAAGGTTCTATATATGATGTGACTGAAGTTGGGCCTAAATTCTGGCGGGACTGCCAACAATCTGCGTAGTGATCCCAGAAAATATTAATTTGAATCTAATCGGAATTTTTATGTTATTATGGCTTACGTATGACTTTGACGGCTTCTGGATTGCCTTCAGTCAACGTACAGACCTTCAAAAGTATGAATTAAACATAAATTTCGGTATTTGTGGATATTTTATTATACCCCTTCCGCGGCTGCTGAAAAATTTTCGTGATAAACTTGAAACAATCTCTTGGGACTGACTAGTTTTTGTGGAAAAATGTTTCACACTTTTATTATAAATTTAGTAGATATTGTAACAAACTTTATTAAAACATGAAATGGGATCCATGGCATTTTTATTATTCTTATTTGTTCACTCAAATAGATTAATTTTATGTAATTCTAAACTATGTGCAAGGATTTACGAGAATGCAGGTCAAAAACAGCTTGTGTGTCATGCATCTCTCGAAGTATCGATATCTTAACTGTTTCCGGACACGAATAGGTGGGAAAATAAGCGGTATATTCGAGGATAGTGCTGGCGCATATATTAAAATTCCGTGGAACAGTTGGAAAGCAGCCATATGACCTCTCGGTAAACAACAATTCCAATATTAGAAGGCGGTGCTTGATCTCTCATTGGATGCCACGGAAATAAAACTGGGTGATATATTGAAGGAGAGGACGAAAGTACTAATAGAAGTGGGAGAAATATGAAGGCTACTGCTGATATATAGTGGAGGTCGGAAATTAAAAGAAGAATGAAAAAATCCATTTTGGTTCAAATTCACTGCATTCGACGGAAATTAGTTAATTCATTCAATTATTTGATTCCGTATCGACATGAGTTTTTCATTTCCAATTTGACAAAAGATACGTTCCAGAAAGTGTAATTTTGTCGCCATACAAAGATCCTTTTATGCCTCTATATAACAAAAAGTCTTGTGAAAAGCGCAAGATAAAAACAGCATGAGCCTCAATAAGAAATTTAAAGAATATTTATGGATCGTAATTTTTGTTACACCTACACTTTTGTGTTACTACAGGAAGGTTCTCAGAAATCAAGCCATGAAGTTCTACATCCGCTAACGCCGTCATACCAACTTCTAACGCTGCAAAAACTGGCTTCACTCTAAAAACCATGACTCTCCACCGAAAATTACCAAAATCTAACAAAATGCCAATTACTGTCCTAAAACTATCATCTCTTGTTCGCTACAGGTCTTTTTTTTTAAACTTTGAGTCGTTTCGTGTATTTTCTTCTTCCCTCATCTTTTAACCTTCTCACCTCCTCCTTCTCCAAATATGTCCGACAAATCTATGTCACAAAATTTCCCAGCCAAATGTTCTTTGTTCGTGATTTCTGTTTCCGTGATGACGACTTCAGTCTAGTTTTTAATATCCTTGTCTCTTCAGCGATCACAATCGGACCAGTTGTTGATTGGACTTGTAAAAAAACTCTTAATATTTTTTTTCAAATTATCTATCACCAGTATATGTTCGCTTCAACGGTAGCGGGTTCTCCTATATAAAAAATAAACACAATATTTTTGAAGTATTTTATTTATTACACATATAAATTCAAAACAAAAAAATAACAAATACATCAGCTCTCCAGAAAATCAATGGCATATTCCATTACCCAAATATCATTATTTGCCGAAATCTTATTATTATTATTATTATTAAATCTTGTTATTATTAAATCTTGTTATTATTAAATCTTGTTATTATTAAATCTTGTTATTATTAAATCTTGTTATTATTAAATCTTGTTATTATTAAATCTTGTTATTATTAAATCTTATATTTATTAAATCTTATTATTATTAAATTTTTACGAATGTAATTACTTTATTACAGACTGAATGCCGTCAAATTGCTAACTGTGGATGTCACCAGACTGTCTTACTGTCTTGTACATACTTTTCGGTTTCGCTCGGTCACAAAGTGAAATCCGAGTACCGCATAATTGAATATTTTAATCGTGCAAAAATATGCACGTTTCAGTAGATATTGTGGATCGATGGATACGGTTCGTGTAAATATATTTTTATTTTATTTAGATAAAAAGCTTAATTTTCCGTTTCTTTCCTTGTATTTGCTGATGGTTAAAAATAAATGAGTTACCTGTTTAAAAAACATCAAAATAGTGATTTATATATTGTGTGTGTGTCTTCCGAGAAATATTGATATTTAATTCAAATTTTAATTACGAGCAAAGGCTTTTTTTAAGACTCGTATATGAGGTGAGAGTTGAATTCGTTGTACTTGTCTCAGGTGCGGCCAACAGGTGGACCTCCACTCAGCCAGATACGTAGCCCTTAATATTTCAGCATTCAGCTACCTCCCGGATACACGTAGAATGTTCTGCTAACAAGCTCACTGGGATACTATCGATCAATTCTAGAGTACCCAGTAATATAGATCCAGACCTTCGACATTTGCCTTTTACAACAGATGGAATCATTTGTAAATTTGATAAATATTCCAAGGGATTGAAAATGGTTTTTTGTTTTTGGTTCTGCTTTGTCTTAGAAAAGGAAAATATTTTTTTATGGTACTAAATATCCAGATTACCCCCAACTGCTACAGGAATTTTAATTGATAACAGTTCTTAATCATTTTGAGATCAGTTTTAATTGTCTTTTTACCGTGAAATGAAACACTACTGAGTTATCAACTCACTATATATTTTTTTGGTAACATTTCCCAATTGCTTAACTGATGCACTTTAACTAAATTCACATGCTACGATTAATGTGAGATATTATCACAGTTAAAACACAAATTCGAAAATAAGTACATTAATGTTGCCTACGAAAATTAAGGAAGACAATTCCTACAGGTAATATTTCTTTGCAGTCTGCGTTATGTTTAAACAGGTCATAAAATTAAGTTCTCATAATTCCCTTTGATATACGTGACAACAGCGTGTTTTCATATTTAGATGAAAACAGCGCCTTTTGCAAAGGGACAATAATAATGAAGAAAAACAACAGTTAAAATCAAAGCTAAGAGAGAATCTTCTCACTTTCATTGCTAAAGTGATTATCGTTTGAATTACGAGCGTCTGCATGTAATAATTGAGTTATTTGTAGGCGAGGGAGCGGGAAAAAGGATGTACGCTGTTGGTTATTCCAGAAGGGGAAGTGATAAAATGCTTTTATATTGCTTTGAAAGGAAAGTAAAAGCAGTCTGAAATACGGCACATTGTAGAAAGTCTGCTCATTGTTACTCAGTGGCTGCCTTAATACTTAAGTAATTTTTGTTTCTAATATATATGAAAGGTAAAATGAAATAACTATTTTTAGAAGATACAATTATGTATTTACGTATAAATAAATTTCGATGTTATAAATAGCCTGCCATTTTTGTTGTATCTAATCATATTCACATAAAGTAATGTCATTAGCATTATATGTATCTGAAAATATATTTATTCAATAAATTTTCACTAAAAGTATGCGTACCATAATAATTATAACCTTAAAAAGAAGAAAATTTATTCTTACTAAAGTCACGACAGATATAATGACCTTCCCGCCATCAATCTACGTCACCCGCCATCGTTCGCGATTACTCCTATAGTAACTAGAAAATTTATTCTTCTAATTGATTGAACGAGTACTTCAGTAAATGTTAAGAATTTAGAATGTGTTTCTTTATTTTTTTATATAGTAATATTATCAATGACAGGTTTCTCGAGTCCAGTATCGATATTATATATGAACTTTACCAGTAAATGTGAAACATAAAATTATATTAGACTAACTCGCTTCAATTCAGCACAATTATTAATTCAATTAACAATATGGAATTTATGGTAAAATTACGTGGTAAAAAACAGTGACCATTGAGACCTCATAAAATGAAGTCCCCAGACCGTCAATATTGATTAATGAAGTGGAAAGACAATAATAACGTAGGAATGTAATATCACTTATTATATATGGAAAAAGTCATAAAGTTATTGTACATGAAAGCATTGTAATCATTTTGGTTACAGTAGCCACTATGGCGGCTTTGTGGCGGCTTATTTGAGACGAATACAGTTGCGGACGTGATCTGACGCTAATTCTCAGAGTTAACTAGTTGTCAGTTTATTCCGGGCTTTGCGGAAGACTGAAGGAAGGAAGTTTGCGAGTTCTGTCAGTTGCGTAGCCAAATTCCGTGAGTTCGGTCTTCATTTCCAAGCGGATGTGCGGCGGCTCTGCTTCAAATATCGATAAAGGAGACATTAATGTAGGAACCATTTCGCTTTACCGGAACGTGGATTAGGTTGAGGCATTTTGGCGTTCGCAAGCGCTTTTTCACTCTCACACACGCATTGTATATACATAATTTGTAAAGAGCAGTCGGCAATTAGTTGCAGATGAGTTATTTTTTTATTTCATATTTATTCAAAGACACGTCATTCGAATACATAAAAATAACTCATGGCCTGCAAAATATATGAAGCATTAGGAGGTCCTAGGAGACTTTCATTATAAAATTATATGTTATGACGTATGTAAAGGAACATATCATTTATATTTATAATCAGAGCTACAATATGTTAATTTAATTCTTAGAAGATTTCCACGAATAAATAATTAAACAATTTATATCAAGGAAAATCGTAAATTTTACTTTATCAATATTATCAAATTTAAATATACCATAAATTCAACTGTATTTTAAAACATGATGAGAACCTTGGATTATGGTAGGCAATTAATCATTGAATTTGTTTACATTAATTCGTATATTGAATACGTTGTTAAACATAATTATAACATCAGATTCTTTGAGAAGTCCAATAAAGGAACCTGTACCTTCCTTCTAGATGCCTTAAACAATACAGTTGCAGTAAGAGCTATTTGAGTGGAAGTTAAAATGTTAACATTTTATAAATTGATAACTTAGTGATTTTCAAATGTCAGTTTGGCTTTTAAATTTAAGGTATATTTTGGTGGAGGAGGGAGTTTTCAAATTTAGAATAATTTGTTATAGGCACTGTAATCTTAGCTAATCATAGTGGAATAAAAAAGAATAGTTAATGTGCTTTTGTATTATGAAAGGGACGCTCAGTTTTTGTTACAAGGAAGTGTACATGAAAATTAATGGCATTCTTAAAAGAATAAATTATTTAATGGTCTAACACATTCGCGCACATATTATAAATGAAATGTTTACAAATGTTCAGGAATTTCTCAATGCGTAATCAAATATTGCAATTAAGGGATATAAAGATTATATAAATTTTAGTGATGCCCGTGATTCCGTGAATCAGATATTTTTTGAAGGTTTACTGTTTATGACTCTATAAACTAAATTCGGCTAAATCATTTAATACTTTCTAACAAAAATTTTTTTGGCTTAGATTTTATTTATTTTATGTTTTATGTACATCAGATTTGAGACTTCCAAATTTCCACTTTCGGTACAAAGCAGATATATTGCTGTAGCATCATAGAGTTCAGTAGCTTTACTACCCAAACCCTTAATCCGGGAGATACAAGATTAAGCTATACGTCTCTTGGGGGTTTAGAGAGGAATGGACCATGTACCTAAGTCTCCGTGGCTAAACGGCCTGTATTCCCTACAGATTTTACACGTGCCGCAACTAGTCGTTTAGTCAATTATAAAGACCGATGTTTTAGGCTACAAGATTTATCGGTAACTGGAAGACATAAACAAACATTTTGGGGAAAAAATCTTATGGAATGGATGAGGTCATGTAATGTTTTAGTTAAAATTTTTGTCCAATTAATGTTGACTGGGAATTACAAGGATTATGATTCATGGAGGAACTCTGTAGGATCTGAGTTTCCATTTTTAATTTTAATGCAGTTTTGAATCAGATTAAATATATTTATGAAAGTATATAAATTTACGTTCATACTTAAGGAGAGGAAAAACGTTGGTTTTCAACAACTTCACTGACTTTACCAGAACCTCTTTGAGCTGCCACGGGAGTGATTCGTTGAGTAACTAATTTATATGCAATTTCTAGATTAATATTTAGCCTCAGCCGCTGAACTTTGTTCGTACGAAGTTTCTTCAGAAAGAGAAGAATATTGACAGAAGTTTGACGAAACAAAGGCCTGTTCCGTCTTGAATAATAAAAGGAAGGTGACGCAATCAACGTAGGTCGAAAATGTTGTCTCCTTTTGAATGATGTTTTTACAACGAATTACAATAATTATATCAGAGTAATTCCTTAGAGAAAACGGAAATTATGTGAAACTGATATATCTTTATTGAACTCAACAAATTGTTGAAGATTCATCAGTGCATGTGATCAGTCTCACAATTCATATATTTATTATTGTTTGAAAACATCCAATAAAACCAGAGATTACAATTATCAACACAAAATTTATACAATAATGTAAAATTGTTGTTATATGTTTTTAATTCAACTCGAGTCATTGGAAAGGAATGGAAGAAAACTATCAATAGTATATCTTTCCACTTTAAATCAGGTGTCCAAATTAATCACGTCACTTGGTATTGATCTTCGTTTAATATATTATTTGATAAATATGTCTAATATTATTTGATAATATATTTTGATTTATGCAGTCAATTGTCTGTTCATCCTTCCGCCATCTTGCAGTGGTTTGTTGGACTTCGTCTTCGTATTTCAGCTGGAACTTAGAAACGACGGTGATTTCAAGAGCGTGAAAGCCACTTGTTGAGTTCTTTGGAGCCATGAATCCTCGTAATGGACACCAGGCCACATACGTTAACATCACAGTGGAGGCGTCTCCTCTGAATTACTGGGAAGACCATTGGACACCAATTTGCCGTCCCTTTAACTTGTTTCCTTAACTGAAACTTGGCTGAAAAAATATATTTCACTTCTGAGACATCAAAGTCGGCGTGCGAACATTCAATAATAATTTAAATATTTCGATACTTCAGTTTGAGGTAGGAATTTCTTTTCTATATTCAGATTTATCTGAGTGGCTCATTAGTACTTCAAAAGGATGTCGTAAATTAAAGGATGTCGTAAATTAAAGGATTTTAAATGAATTTTTCTAAACGATGTTATTAGAATACTAATTGAAAAATTAAAAATATAATATAATCTTAATTGGACAGGAACTTGCCTTAAATATTCCAAATTACATTTCATACAATCTTGTCATGTTAAGTATCTCATTAAAAAAACTTTGTTTGTCGATATATCCAGGTACATTAATTTAGTGTAATGTAAACCACAGTCCTTTAAAATTCTTTTCTATTTGATTGGTAAGTAAATTTCGCGTTACAATATACAGAATTACGTAACAGACTAGAAATACATTATTAAAACGTGAATTAAATATTTAATAGGCTAAATGGTTTTAAAAAACAATTGTGAACGAGGCATTGAGGATCTCAGAACAGCTCAGACCCTTTTTATGAGAAGAGAGTTTGCAAGAGAAATGAGTTATTCATGTACACGAAATTAAACCCTCCACCCTTACAGAACGGACTTCCTTGTAATTCTACACGAGGATTTTTAAGGTTTGTTTATATAGGTACCTAATTAGATGTTTCATCTGTGTTTACTTAACGTTGGCACTTTATTTCTCTAGAGGAAAATAGAAACAAAACAGATTGCACATAATTTCACGTTTTTACAAACACACACAAAAAAAGATTGTTTCTTGTTCTCAAAGGAAAAGTCAATTAAAAATGTAATGAAGGCACCAGAAGTTGTTTGGTAAAATTTATATGTTTTAATATAACTGTTGCGTTTCAGACTTATGATATTCGTAATTAACTCTGTTTCAAAAACATTTTTACAATATTGTTTAAAGTTACCGATATTCTAGTAAATTATAACTTGATGTGCATTAAGTAATATTTTATTTAAATATTAATATTTAATGTCTCCAGAATCGATGTTTCGTAACATTGATATGTAAATACTACAAATTTAAAAAACTTGACCTGTGAAAAAAATATGATTTACACATAAAAAATGAATTGAAATATAATAATGTATAAAAGTACTCGAAGAAATATATTAAGACTAGTTTAAAAGTAAAAATATATTACAATTTGATATTATAAAGTCTCAAAATCATTAAGTGTCTGGGGCTCGAACTTAATCTTATTCCTGGTCACAACCAAGATGATAAATGCGTTTACGAGTATAAAATATCAAAATAAACTGTTTTTCGTTTACAACATACTATGAATTATACATAGTATTTAAAATCTGAGTACAACAATTCACTGCGGAGGAATGGATTTATAACTAAAAATCCTAATTTTAGGAATATTTCAGTGACCCAGTAATAAAATAATTGTTTTTATTTATCTAATACTGATAAACATTCTCAATCGGATAAATTATAATTATTCTAAAATATTTTGTAATTTTTACAATATTATTAATAAACCACCATTAAACCTTATTTTTGGGCATCTTATGGGCATTATTTGGTGTCATTTTTATTAAATAACATATACAGTTAAAAGATTTTTTTAATCAGATACGAAATTTGGATGTTAAATCTTATTGGAAAATATATTCGCCAGTTATGTTGGCTAGGTTATTTAAAAAATGGCGAACCTCATTCTGAAAGCCGATGAAAGTCTTCACTGAATGTACGTGCATTCCTCGAATAGCGGTGAACATGCAGACTTTGTCACGGTCAAATATTCAATGGGATCTCTCTCAATGCGCGATATCTTTAATGTAGATTTTATTTTCATATAAATCGTTATTGTTTAGGGATTTTTTATCATTGTATGTTTCAGATTTTCCTGAAGTGAGCATTGCAGGATATATAATTGTCCTTTTTATTAACATGAAATGTTTCCGGTTTCGTACAAACTTCCGTATTAAGGTCCTAATATATGATAACAAACCGAAAAAATAACATTCTGAGTGATATAAGATCATTAATTGAACAACTGTATTAGAAAATGGAATCATTCAGGACAGATCTCATTCTGCTTCCAACAGTGTCTCTGGGGATTATGGGGAAGTGTATGAGAACAGTTTCCCCGACATACGATAAGGGAATTCCAGATTTAATCATTCGTAATGGACCGCAAAACAACAAAACATTCGCGAGTACGTCTCTTATTTGACAAGCAATTTGATAATGTGTCAATAGTACGTACTGTTTAGCAAATTCCGTTAGTTTCCATTAACGAAATAATTTGATTACGCTGCTGTTTCCGTTGAAACATGTGGGTATTCGATAAGCCACTAGGCTTTCCTCTATCGACTTTGTGAGAACAATATGTCTGCATATACATTCCTTCCATCACGATGCGTAGAATTTCAATACAGCCGGAGGGTTTACAGGGGTAAACAGCTCTCTTGCCAGGAGAAATTGACTTCCAGGTGATGAACGCATTATTGAACATTCGGGAATATATTAAAATAATCTCATTGTAACATTATTTTTTATATACGTATTAATGAACTAGTTTAATTCCTTGTCTTTATTTTTTTACAATGTGTTACTGTTAAAAACGAAAAATACTTTACAATATATTGGGTTGACCTCGACCTGAACTTGGTCGTGCTATATATTTTTTCATGTTTTATACAGTCTTTTTTTATTTTCCCAGAAAGCCATCTGCTATCATCGATATAAACTTTTTACAGTAATGCTAACCTTAATAATAAACGAAACCACTGACGTGGAAATAGAATGTTTTTATTTTTATTTTTGAGGCAGAGAATTTAATGAATACATATGTATAAATAAATTAGTATCTGCAGCTGTCAGTGAAATATATCTGTAGAGGTGCATGTAATGCATCGTGAAGACTGTCAGGACATTTTAGCGTGGCTCAAAGCCCGTGGTATAATTGCACCTGTATCTGAGGCTGACAAGGGAAGGGTGAGCATCCACTTGACAGAGGCAGTTATTGAGCTTGCAGCCGTTACTCAAAGGCTTTCCACTGCACCGCTGCAACAGGAACAATGCAACTCATTTCATATAAAATATTATATAAATAACACAACGAATAAATATTAAAGTTAATTCTCTATTAAAACGCTGCGATGAGAGTATTTATCAGGTTTAAGAAAATAACAAACCATAATCAATCGCTTCACGTACACTTCTTAAATATTTGAAATCATGGTGAATCGCCTCAGTGTATTAAATAATCTTCCCGTCTATTTCACTTATTTTCGACAAATCTAGTTTGCTAAACTTTCAAATTGACAGTACTTTACTTCCTATACCAGTGCTACACAAATAATTAAGGTATATAACCGTAAACCATTTTGTATTGTTAGGTAAAAAATTTTTTACAGTGGAAACATTTATTCGTAAAAGACAAGAGGGAATAAAAGATACTAGAATCCAAACAGTAATACGTTAGTCTTCATGGAAAATGAGTACGAATCAGAGGCATGGTATAAGGTTCCTAAAACCCCTATTGAAATAAATTTACTAAACCCATTCTATTCCGGAGAGTTGACTACATTAAATATGACACCATATTTTCTTTATGCTATCATAGGTTCGTTATAAGAAGTATTTTTATAAAATTAGACAAAAATTCGTGGTACACTCCCATCTATTTTTATATCACTCAAAATTATTATAGTTTTAATTTTTTTCTATACGAAATTCAAAATATTGCCAAATATATTTCAATACATTCAGATGATTTATTCATAAGAAGAAATAATTGGAATAATTTGTAGTAAAGAGTTGAGTGTTTGAAGATTATTAATTGAAATTAATGAACGGTAGTGAGTGGCCACTTGGAGTAATTTAGAAAACTCTTATCATACCAGAGACTTGTCGGTTATTGTATTGTTATGTGATTTAAAAATTAGGTGAGTAGTTGGAAAACTGCTTTATTGTTTGTTTTTGATTATTAATATAATATAAAAAAATTATTTTTCTCACTTTACGGAACTGTTGTTTCTGAGCAGCAACCATACAACTTTCAATATTTTCCCTTTCAGGAACCTACTAGGGAACTAAGTTTTTTTTCACTTGATAATATATTATTACAATTCGTCTCTCACACCCTATCTGCGATTGTTAAACAATATTTTTGCATTTGACTGTCACACGAGGCTTAATAATCGGACACTATAAATGTGTTGTTCTTCCGCATTATGCTTCATAAATTGTGGTTTGCTCTGACTGCACTGCAGCAGATTAACGTTTCGTATATTCCCATTGTGGAGAGTCACCAAGGTAGTGTGAAGGTTTCTATCAGCAGGAAGCTGAACAAAAGCGGCCAGACTGCCTGTATGCAGTACACCACAAACTGTAAAGTTGCCGTAAAGTACGAAAGCCGATTAAGGGATCTCCGTGTTAAAGAAATCCTCTCTGAGCTTCTCCCAGATCAAAGGATTACCGCCATCGTGTCTCCGGACCAGCTCTTATAAATTTGCACGACTTCCCACTTGTCCTAAGATGTCAGCCAGAAGTCTGGTGAAGGATTGCGGGTGATATGTTACACTAATGTCTCCTGAAAACCTGGCCTTCGCCAACCAGGACCATAACTCACTGTCCCGGAAACCTTTGAGTGGAACTGATACATTTACTTCCCTGTAGTTGATAACCAACCATTCATTTCACACAATTTCTATGTGGTTCCTAAAATGAAGAAGGAAATTATTATTTTCTTGTACGATCAGTATACAATTTTTTTTTTTGCAATTGGCACATGCATACATGAACGTAAAATTCTTAGTAGGTGTAAAATTTACTTGTAATCATCTTATTTTACAAACACAAAATTAAAAGAGTTACTATAAGAGATAGGCTACACAGCAAAACATCTCATGAACAAGTGTATAAAACTATAAATCAGATTTTCATTTTATAGTTCTTTATAAATATGGAACAAAGTGTCTAACTGCTAAATTTAAGTGATTATTACTTTGGTACACAATTCTATAAGAAATATTTTTGTAAATATGTGCAAGAAATTTACATCTCCTAAAAAATGTTACATGTAATGTAATGCTAATCTTTAAAATAATTAATCTGAGTACAAGCACAGGCAATCAAATTGTAAATACAAAAAATGGCTCCGAAGTTAGTCTCAGAACTGGGATGGACCTCGGGATTAAATTAAAATGAGCATAAATATGAAGTTGTAAATTACCATCAAAATAATGATAAATGCCACATGTGAAATAAAGAAGTGGGTTGTGTTGTACAAGAATAAAATGCGACAGATATCATGAAATGTGTAAGTGTATACATTTTAATAGATTCTGGGGGGATGCTGTATTACTGATTTATGATATCAAATTTTTATTTATTTTAGATATGTATTTTTTATGTAAGTGCTTCGAAGAGGTGATTCTAACATTACAAGCATTGATATATTATCTTGGATTCTAGAAATATTTATATTGAATGCTTTTGTGACGATGAAATGCTTATTCTGGAACAAAGAGAAAGATAAAGGCACAAGTTCATTTGACATCTACTGGTATAATTTAATAATAAATAATCATGACGTGGGAGAAAACATTTTAAGCATGGCCAAAGTTACATCATACTTGTCGATATTCTGTTGAAACTTAGCAGCATTTACTTACACTCCGAAACAATTCTTAGAAATTACACGTCAGTCAGTCGTATTCTGTACTTATTTCTTTAATTATTGGTCGATATATCCATATATATTAAACCAAAGGACATATTCCATATCTTCTTTCCTTTCACATTACAGCACTTCCCGAAAGCGGACTCCGAAAGAATTTTGAGTAGCCTACAATATGGTGGCAGTAAGGTCAGCCACACAGGTTTATATTTATACTTCCCGCAACACTTCACCTCCGCGGGGAAAGAAATTGATTTCTGTCTGTAATATTCTGCACGTATGTGTCATTATAGTGTCAAATAACACACTATGAATGTGTGCATGCCTCACAAATATTTTTTGTACGCAATCAAACCACTAATAACCAACCAAGGTTTCTTGTGAGTTCAGCCAACACTTTAATTCCAATTATACAATATATTTCTGAGTATTGATGTAATGTGGGCATCCAGAATATGGTTAAGGTGTTGTTTACTTCTTATAAATCACGGAGGCCTTTTGAGGTGTAACCTCTGTTTACCGGAGGAAAGCTGCGTGACCTGGTTGTTCTCCACAATTAGCACGTCAGCGAGCTACACGCAACCATCCGACAATCTGCACGCACATCGTGGTCGTTAAAAGAAATCTTGCCTATTATCAAGGAAATCTAGACTATATTCATAGTGCCTCGTCATTCTCCCAAGAAACGCACGGTTTTATTGCGGGAAAACTTCACCCAATTGTAACTGTTGAGAAGCAACATCTTTGGAAACGTTTCTTTAATGTGGAAAGTAAGCACATAAATTTATTCAAATACGTAGTAAAATATAGGCGCATTTTAACATGACGTTGCCTCGTTTCTCAGTAAGCGACAAACGTGCTTTGGACCAATATTTAAGTATGAAGATGCAATAATATAATTAATGGTTTACAAAGATGTACAAAGATTGTAAAACGTAAAGGATCAAAAATAAATTTTATATTATTATAAGACAAAGTGATGGATGTATTAGAAAATTGTTGATTTATAAGCGGTAATAAAGAAGATAAACAGGATATATACAGCAATAATTAATTAGAAATTCGTTGATCTAGATTGAAAAAATGTCTTTGTTCCGGTCTTTATAATTTCTTGACAGGAAAGAAATATAAATTACTAGATACAATCGTGTTTTGGTCATTAATGAAATAATTTTTCAATTCCAAATAAAAAGGCTAATTTATGAGATATGAACTTATTATTAAACGCCGAAAGGCACAGTGAGTAAAATATGGACTTACAGAATTAAATTTGAATCTTTAAAATATAAGACATTGTTTAGCCATTAACGCCAAGTGGATCAGTCTCTAAATATATAATGTGGTTACGGTAATTACAACAAGAATAACAGATAATAATTTTTTTAAAAATTTGGAAGCTCCTAATTTCAAATTGTTGGTTCCATTTTAACTTAATCTGATCCACAAGTTGGGTCTTTCGACTTAAATTTTACTCGAAAATTTTCCTTATTTTTATGAACTCTGAAAAACTTGTCGTAGTTCAAATCAAGCTGTATCTTTGGTTTTCTGAACGTTCGTCTTCGTCATGTAATCATGATAGTAAGGCCAGCCTTTCAACTTTCTTTCAAATTATTCCTATATCATAGCCATTAATTTATTTAGCGCAACTTATTTTTTTAAGTTTTCAATCCTTCAAAGACATTGAAAAATTGATATATTCTGACTCTGCATTCAAGACTCTATCTGTATAGTATAAAGTATAGAATTAAAGTCATCACTCGGTGTCCAATTAATAACGAAATGCATCTTACATGAAAAATAATTTTTCCTAATCAAATTATTTTAGTAAAATTACATCTATATAAATTATAGAACGTAATTTTTGTTTTCAAAATTGAAATTCAAGGACCATATAGGTTTCGCTTTAATTGGGCAGCATGCTACTTAAAAAACACGTTCTTATTTTAAATAAGCCTTATGTAAAGAAAAGTATACACAGAATATTATTACGACGATATTTTCTGTACTTCCTAATTGGACCTCAAACTCACGAACTCTTTCCGTCAACGGGAAAAGTTCTTTCGGAAGCAATTTATTCAGTTATTTCATTATGAAAGAATGTATTTTATCTATGTTTCAGTTCTTTACGTTTAAGAAAATAAAAATATATTATAAATTGGATAATTCTCCATTTGAAACCAGTATTTAAAAAAACACAAATTTATTGTTGATAGATCCCCTGGCTGGAAATTATTCCACATATATTTCTAAAAGTCTGATTTTTTATAAAAGCGTGTCTGTCTGGCATTTGGTATATATTTTTTAGTACGAAAATATTTCTTTATAATGGTGTCTTCAACTTTATTAACTAATATTCTTTAAAATAGTAAATATTATTTAAAAATGCATTTTAAAAAGTAAGGTTCTTAAATACAAAATTAAAAGTTATAGTGGCCCAAAACCATGTTAAAACATTAAAATTCTATTATAAAAGCTGTATGTTTCTAATAAAAAAACTTTGAATGAGACTCAGCTTAAGTCTGAGATTTATTGTATGGGTGTTTAGTTAATATTACCATCTATATTTTCTCAATGTTCATTAAATTTATGAAAATTTAGGTTCCCGCTTACTTTTTTATTTTTTATCGAGTTTATAATTTTTTATTTAAATTTTAGTATGTTTCTGTTCACTCCTTTTTCCCATCTGCCATGAATTTTCTCTTTCTTATGGGAAGGTTTCTGTTATGTTTCGTATTTCGATGTGTGTGTGTCTAAACTAGGTTGTTTTTTTCGTCGTCTTTCTATTTTACTTAGTTCAGAAAACCTTAGCTACTCGGCACCTTCTTAATGCAAAATATTTCATGTAGCCTCACGGTCGAATCACGCTACATTTCGATATTCACTTCAAAATGTTAATTTCCCCCTGTTTATTCAGCATTAAATTTGTAACATTACTGCTGTAGTCAAATCCTGTTCCTAAGGAAGTGAATAGTATTTGCGTGAGTAGTTATAGTTTTTAGAGCATTTTTTGTTCTCGTTGCTGAACATACCTTACTGTTTCTTTTGCGAACTGATGTCACGCGCTCGAATTCGCTTCTTTTTCTGTGCACACACGGACCGCTGCGATCGAAGCGAACCTATTTGATATGAAGTGTTCTTTAATTAAATTCATTTCATCCTGATAGCTGCAAATTGGCACGAATATCCCTCCAGCGGTAATTTCACCAGGATATCCAATTTACTGTCATTGAAACGGTCCCACACAGCCTGTAACGATGTTCATGAGTTGAAACTTTATTTTTTTTTCCGGTTGGTTCGAGATCAATAGCTCGTTACGGCGACTGATGGAAAGAGCATCGCTCTCTAAAAATACAATCTCGATGGCGTAGTGAGTGGAGCCGCTCCGCATTCAGAGCTGCACCCATTAGCACTGCGTTCATTAACGCCAACAGCGATCTGCCATTACTAGCGCTGGCGTGTACAGATGCCTTCCTCGGTCTTGGCACCACAAAACACGCCGTCTTTCTGAGACTGCTCCACCACAAGCACCGTCAGAGAATAACTACAGTCTATCAAAAACTATTACGCAGCTGCGTAAGGCTTCAAATCGTTTTATTCGGAATTAATTGACCCGTTTCACACACAGTTGTTCTCCGTGTTTCATCCAGGGTTAACCTCAAAAAACACTAAATTGAATGATTTATTGCTGAAAACATTAATACATTCCGTTATTTTCACAAAATGTATCAAAATCAGACATTTAATACTTGTAGTATTATATTCTGTGCAATAAATTATGCTCACGTTTTTGCACTAGTTTTTGTTAATTTTCACTACGTATATACATTGATATTTTAGCGTCGTGCTGTATAATAATTTCTATATGTCTAAATATAATTATTAAAAAATATGAAAAAAATTAATAAAAATGAAACTAGCAGCCTTACAGTGTATTAATTTAATTCTTTTTTATGTAAGGCCCACAAATAATTTTTTGTTATTTAAGAATAGCAATATTATAATTTTGAAAACGTAATTGTATGTTGAAAGCAGCTCATTCACATTATACTTACACGCGCGAGTATCAAATGTATTGTTTGCAGATAACTTTGCCTTATTTGGCTATAAAATTATTTAATTGGGAATTAAATCTAATTAGAAAATTAGCAAATTGTCTCTGAAACCAACGTAGCAATAAAAAAGGAAACACTAATAATTATTATATGTTCTGAGGAATAATCAGAAATGTAAGTAGCTTTTCTCTAGAACGTAATGTCTCGACTATGGAATTTCTACTATTTTATTTTAATAGGATGAAATAAATTCCAAAATTGTTTTTAATCTTGTAGAAATGATCCATACCTTTCTTCATTATTGATGTACACCTTTCATTATCTTGTTTCATTCATACAGACATGTAGGGCAAAAATACGATTTTAATAAGTTCGTTTCATTTTTGAGACCCTTTACAAATATTTGGTCTTCCACTTTTCTGGATTAACCGTTTCATTTCTCATCGTGCTGTTATTTCGCTTTCTCTCATTCCTTCCGGACACATTTTCTAAACGGCTAATTGAACTATTTCTCTTTCCAGCGTGTTTCTACGTCACTTGTCTAATTTGTCGTTATCTGCTTATAGCATAGATCTTTCTCAACTTAGATATGTTCCATACAAAAGTAAGAAAAAATGTTTAACTTAACTTAATACCTTAACAATCTTCTGTGATTAATATTGCTAAACACCCAAATACATTCACCCGCTTATCCCTGAAGTGGAAAATCCATCTCTGAAACATTACATTCTAGATAAAATATTGGCACGTAGATTAGATGTAGAATACTGTTAAAATATAAATTATCAATTCTTACACGGATTAATTATATACAAACTCCGAGTTTCAGTCCATAACATATATAAAAACACTAAATACTTCCATTAATATTTTTAAAAAACAATGGTAAAAGGGATACATTTTAAAGAATGAAAGGAAAGTTTTAATTTTTTTCGAGCTGAGTGAACCGTTAAAGCAGTGTTATCCTTCAGCGTAGAGCAAAAATCTGCTAGAAGACTTGGTGAAATTCGCAGAGGTCTTGCGAATTCGTGGTCCGCAAAGATGTGCGAGTCCGAATAGTATTAAAATCAGCCGGGACCGTAAATTGATTAAGGTCCTGGAAGGCAGCTGTTTGTGAGACGTTTATTTGACGTATTTAATAATACTTTTCACTTTCAAAGAATAAATTGAGGATATATGTTAATAAAATGATTCCAGTAACTAAAATATTGAAATCAAAAGTAGAATAATATTTTACACTTACTTCATTAATTTAACTTGTTTTATAAAAGCTATTTCATTCATGAAATGCGGAGGTAGATAAATCCTGTTTCTGCAGAGAATGTAACCCAGGTATCCAGTGGAGTAGTTGGTCGTTAAAATAACAAATTTGCTCAGGCGACGGCTTTTGTGTTATTATTATTACGACGTCAGGGTGCGAGGTCTCAGCCCCGAGGAATTTGTTTGTATGGTTCAACCTCACAATGGCTTGACACGCAGCATGTCGCAGAAATTTTCCTGGGTCATCTGGCTCGTATTGATTACAAATTATCTGCTGAGAGAAACAAGAAAAATATTAACTGACTACGAAAACTCTTTGAATAAAGTAGCAGAGTTAAATATTTGTGAAATACTTTTCACAGGGTATAAATATAGTTCTAGTCGATAGATAGAAATACCATTGATTCTTCTTAACTTTCTCATAATTTTGTCAATTTTTATAAAATCATTGTAGCAACTAACATCTCTTAAAAAGTCATTATTCATTTAACTTACAGGACCTATGTGTGTACTAATATATCTGTAACTAATATATAACTTTAATTGTTCAAACTACCAAACTTTATCATAAAAATGTCTTCGATGAAGTCGTATAAATGTTTCAGATGCTTCCTGCATTCACTCGACGTTTCATTATTTTCTGCGTGGTTTCAAAGACAGACACGCACTGTAAACTGTTGTATAATAGAGAGTGATACGCAACCGTGCGTGTCAATATGAAATATCGATTATAGTCGCCGGTGAGTGTCGCAGCTGGTAACCAGCTAAATTTGCAGCACATCACAAGCAATGCAGGCAATGGCGACGATTCAGCAATTACGAGACGCATTGTCGCTGAGAAGATGAAGACGAGCTACCTCCATCTGGCGGAACTCGGCTCCACTAATGAGCATCTGTTATTGATGGCGCTAATATCGCCGCCCGGATGGCGCTCATCCATCAACGGCGCTGCTATTCCCGCTACAACGACGCCTCTTATGCACTTCCAAACAGCCGATTTGTTAAAAGAGCTTACCAATCGCGTCTTCCTGCAATGTTTGCATTTCTGCACAGAAACAAGTTACTTACCATAGACATTTAATTAACTAATAAAGACGTGGTTCACATTGGAGTTATTATTTCTCTCAAGACCTGTCTCTCTTAAGATAAATAAAAAGCGACGCTAATTTATTTCAGTTAATAGTAGCTTACGTTGATATTAGACCCTGTCAATGGTGTGCGGTCTCACGATTTTTACAGAAATACCCTATCATAGTTCAATACTTTTTCCTATAAAATTAATTACACTTTTTGATATTTATTTTTTAGTTTGATATTATAATTTTTTTAACTAAGTCTGTGAGAATCTTTTAGTAAATAAAACATACGTTGTTTGAGTGAGTGAGTATTTTAATGTTCCACATAAAAATCTAAACACGTGGAGAAAATTTGACCAAATTTCGTACACGTGTTCCTTTAGAATCAGAAACAAACACTTTGGGGGTACAAAATTTTCAAGCATGTTAAACGGCCGATATTGTTTTTTGATAATTGATTCGCGTTTTTCTGAGTGTTATGTTTGCCGTATTTAACAAGAATTACAATCGAAACATTTAATTTCGTAAATAACATTATGTTCATATAAATTGTTAATAAAGTTTTCATCTTTTTAACTAATTTCAGAATATTCGAAGTTTTGAAAATAACATGAATGCCATAATTATTAAACTAGCTAATACGTCTATATTGTATGTCTGTAATATATTGTTTTTTGCAATTTTTATATTACGAATTTAATTGGAATTACACCTAAGGAGGTCCCAATTAGGGACGATACGTTGTGCTTGTTATATTAATGATTTTTTTAATTTCTTTAAAGAAGTCAGATTAATAGAATAATTTTTATTAGTTTAACGTAGAAAAAATGGTTAGGTCAAATAATAGTTTTATTTAAAAAATGAATTAGAGTTTTGGAAATTTAAAGAAACTTAAAAATTAATTTTCTCCATATTTGAAACACTTAAGCCTTTTTAAATTGAAAATATACAACGTTTGAAAGAGTAATAAATTAAATTACGTAATAAATTACTAATTGCGTTAGTGTAGTGGTGATTATTAAGTATTAATTCACCGGAAATAATGTTTGTCGTAAAGACGCCTTTAACAGCTTCAAGGCTCACTATGGTGTTTTCCCCCGTGAAATGGAATCACGAATCAACAATGTTGCACGCCTCTAACAATGCAGAACATTGATGCGGCGAAACTGCTGTTACCACAATCCGTCTATTCAAACACCGTGACGCATTAATAAACGGTTCCCGAAGCTTACAGGAACAATTTTCAAACAATAGCCGAAACTAGTTCTGCAGTAATAATGTTTGCAATTGTGATAAACCGAATCGCGGCAGACTGCAGTTGTTAATCTCAGGTCACCATTACCTCAATAAATGGAGGCAGCTGATTTAGGAATCAAACACACCAGTAGGTAATTATGATGTTTCCAATTGTTCCTAGTCAAATATATGCGCATTTAAATTAATACTGGAACCCTAAGTGGTGACTATTGCTTCACTTGTTCCATCAGAAACGTTAGATTAAAATGTTTTTTTATTTAGGCCAAATGGTCGACGAACTTAACTGTAATGTTAATGGTGCTAGTATCAGAAAATGTCCTGTTGTTGTGCTTAATTTAACTTAATACGTTCATTTTATTTACTGTTGATGGTGAAACTTGACCACTATTGAAAAAAATATTTAATGCAATATTGGGTGTTGTCACTTTAGTGTTAGTTATCCAAAATTATTAAAAATAATTATTCAACAGTCACCTCAATTGATTACGTAAACTCAGAAATTTTTATTTTACAAGTAATTATTTTTACGCTTCTGAATTTACAGAGGCTCTTTTCATTTATATTACTTCCCCTTTACAATACAATACAAATATCAGTATTTCTTAAATTTTTGTATTTAATAATTTTGTTTATTATTTGTGTTAAAAAAACTGTAATGCAGTCCTTTAATGCAAAAAGAAAAATAAGGAACAATATTAATATAATTCAATTTAGTTGACATTTTTTATTTTGTTTTTGATTAATTTTATTAATTGTAACGCAACTTATTAAAAATATGTGACTAATTATTCTTAATTTACACATGAATAAAGAAATAAAGATTATCGAAACGTACGTACCAGTTTTTAACTTTTCACGCAATTGGCCTCTTTTAGATATTTTATTATTTGCATTAATCGCTAAACTTCCACGAAATGTGTGCAATTATATTAATTTCTCCACTGCTATAAAAATGTAATGTACTTATCACGGTATCTTGTTTTTAACTGAGACTACTACCATAATTTTTTTTATTTTAAATAGAGTATACGTTGAAAAAGCATTGAAATTATAAGTTGAATCATTCCATTAATTTCTTATCGTGCTTCTTAAAAATTATTTATCGTGCGGTGGAACTGTATACATCATTACTTTTTACAATTTCATATGCGAGCATGAAAAACCATCGATTGCCTCGACTGGACATATGCAAACGAAAGTTTGTTTGCATGTAAATCTGGTACACCGTAATATTTACATATAAATGTGAATTGAAATACAAGTTATTGTTGTAATATTTACTTGTTTTCGCTTCTAAATTGCAGCTGTATATAAATGTACAATTTTCACAAAAATATTTGACGTAATATACTTTCATGGAAAAAATTGTAAAAAATTCAGGCACAGGGTATAAGTGACATTAAAGTTCATTAAATCAAAATTAATGAGTAACGAAAGAAACTTAAGTGTATTAATTTGTTTTTACCGTTCAATTTAGTATTAAAGACTTCTGCTTACATTTTTATTATTTTTAAATTAGCAAACTGAAAGGTTATTATAACCTGGTATCAAAGACAAAATATTCAACATCAAAATTCCCTCTAAAGAAATTATAAAATTTTCTTCTCATCCAATACAAAATATACTGATTGTTTTAAAAGATTAATTTTGATTCAAAATGGTTATTAATGTGTTTTTGAAAGGAAAAAATTTACGTCGAAAATAATGAATAATAAAGATAGCCAATTCATACAAAAGGGTAATATAAATACCACACAATGATCCTTGTTCCTTTCGTCAGGTGCTAAGAAGAGACTAGAGAATCACAACTGCACTTGCCCGTTGACAAAACTCAAAAGCTTTTTTGATTAATGCATTTTATAATTAATTTCTTATTACTTTGTGGGGTCTAAAATATCTTTAGGCGTTGCACCAAAAAAGGAAATTCTATTAAAATATTTTATAACCATTTCTCCATATCCCTGATTTTTTCTAATCACATGATACGAATATCCATAAACATAATTAGTATGTATAATAGAATGACTTTCTTATTTATTTTCATGAATAATTGGAAACTTTCCATATTAATAATTACTTTTTTCTAAAAATAAAGAGCTATATTTCTTTTATGTATATTTTTAAATGCTTGTATGTATAAATAAATCTGGTATAGTTTAGTTTAGGTGACATAATCTTTAGATTTCCCCGTAGCATGTATTATTAAATTCTTTATTCCGACGCACGCTAATTTTGCTTCGCGTTGAATTATGTCTCACGTCATAGTACTATGAGATTTAAGATAATTGCTGTGAATGGCATTCTCGGTTGAGCCATGCATCAATCAATCAGTTAGTCCAAGTATGTATATTTACGAGCCCTTGGTGACATTCGCTCATGAGCCACCATGGGGTAACACATCATACAAAATGCTTGTCCCACGTCGAATACGACGTATCTTTCTACATATCATGTTCTATCACGCTGTAAAAATTGTGTGCATATAAACTTTTACCACTGTCCGTTATTACACAATAAAGGAAAAACAGATAAATGAATAATAATATATTTCTAATATATAGAAAAATAAATTATTCTACAATGATTAAAATATTCTAAAAGTGATAAGAGAAAATTTTTGTGAGTGTTCCTTTTATTGTGATTAAACTCTTCATGTGAACCCATATTTGCATATTTCTGAGTATTATAGAAAATACTAATTATTGGTTTTCATAGATAAAGTAAAAAGAAAAAATATTTAAATTTCGAAAAACTATTTAATACAAACAAGTGAACAATTTATGAATACAGCAGACTATAAATAAATTTTTCCCAATGATAATTGTTAATCAAATATCGGGGCAAACGAGACTCGTCTTCAAGGCAACGTGACTATAAATACTATCCCGCAGAACACAAAGAAAATATGAGTTATACTTCTGTGTGTTTGATGGACGTGAAAGAGGTTTCTATGAAATTTATAATTTTATAATTTATGTTTACTTGTACAGTTCTGTAGACCTTTGGCGTACAGAATTTTACTTTTTAGATTCTGTGCTACGTGGCAGGTTCCTGTAATAATTTTTTCGCCTAATAAGTCGTGGTACTCCTTTGTCAGAAACATTTTCCACTAACCCGAAAAAAATAAAACCACTCATATATCTTTGTACTTTATTTTTCTTTAATGTTCCCCTTCAAATAATTAATTTGATAGCTTCCGTAAGTTATTTAGAATGGGAAGAGCAATATTACGTCATTTTATCATTTATTACTACTAAAACTTTGCAAACGTAAACGTTAGAACATATTATGCTGACTCACATAGTACAGCAGTTATTCATTGTGCGGTTTAATTTGTCACTGTAGTTTCAGCTGTGGACATTTTGTTCCGCTGTAATCGAGGACTGAATAAACGAGCCACGAAACGCAAGCCCAAATTCGTCATGGAGGTAATACGTCACTCTTGCTTTTTTAATTACGCTTAGTGACGAATTACGAAAGTAGAATATTAGATAACGGTTATATATATATATTACGCTCGTCCTTTTTTGTCTACTATACGTTTGATCATTTTTCTTTAACGTGTTACGTATTGTTCATTAAGCCTTGTATTAATAAATACTTTAAGGTACTTTTCCCAAAAATTTCTAATACATGCCCTTTAAAGGAAGGGTAAATTGGGCAGACGGAATTTTAGATTTCCACTTTATTAAATTATGGATGGCGAATTAAATTACCCAACGAACCTATTTAAAGCTTCAGAAAAACCACGTTCTTCCTATTCTCTGTAAAGTGAGAGCCTAGAAATTTAAAAACAAGTATTTCAATGATATTCATTTAGTCTCAAGAATGTGGGTGGCAGTTTTATATTATTTCAAAACTGTTTTTCTGTATATAAAGACGATATAAAGTCCATAATTATTTTGTTTTGGAAAGCGAGCACAATTAATGATTTTTTGTGTCTCCGTTTGGCGGATGACTATAAAACGCCTCCCTTCCCTGTGTAACTAAAGGAAAGTTTAATCGAAATTGGCGATCAAAGTAGGCGTAGGTAGACCTTTTCAGAAACACAAAATCATGAGACGCAAAGATATATATTAAAAAAAGTTAATTGTAAGAAATTTTCGGACAATTTTATTTTATTTATATAGATCAAGCTCCAAAATGTGATTGATATATGAAGAATCTAAGACAAGAGTTTATTGCGAAATAATTTGACATTTAAATGAATATAATTAAATTACTTGTGTTTAAACATTATTTTCACATATGGAAGTATGAAATTGTAATCCGAAGTGTGTTTATATAATAAAAAAGATTGACTATCAGGCAGTTGTTCCGTGCTTCTATATCGATCAATTAAAATTACTGATAACTAACTCAAGTAGTTAAGAAATATTCCATTTTACTCCATTTATTAATTATGAATAAAATATCCAGGTCTTAAAATTAAAACTTCCAGAATTGTTGTAGCTATAATGTTCCTGGAGATAAATTCATAGTTTTTTAATTTACTTTTCTATGTTCTAGAGATTTAATTAAAATTTAACTTTTCAACACGCTGATGAAAGTCCCCCGTTTGTCACTGAAGTTACGTTTTCGTCTGTCAACTATAAATTTTAAATTTTTGGTGGTCCTTTCCCTATTGAATCGATGCTTGTTTAAACTTGTCAATACATATTATCAGTAAAAAAAAAGACTATTTAAAGGAATTCAAAAGATCCATTTACAATTTTTTATCTATTACGAATGCATTGTCTGATATCGGAAAGAATACGATTCGGAAATAATATTCGTATGGTATTATACGTGACCCTAAATAATTATTTGCTTTGCATGACATTTTACGTGGAATTAAATTCGTTTGTTCCGCTATTGCACCTTTCATACCACGGCGAACGCAACGTATTATATTTACATATGAAATTCAAACATCTTTTTTTTTTGTTCAGTGCGTTACTCTCTTTCGGATCGCAGTTTAATAAGCAAAACCGCTCGACACAATACCGTCAGCGGAGTGAAGCGGCGCTTTGGCAAACGCCGAATCAGACGTGAATCAATTTCTGGAAATTTATATAAAGAATCGATTGCTTGCTAAATTGGAAACATTTGTGGATAATATGGAGTAATAATGGAATTCCAGTCGTTTGATCGTTTATGTAACTCTTTTGCATTGCCGAATATATCATAAAATGAATTCAGTTTCATATGCATAACATGGAAATCGTTTGAAAAGAACAATATTAAAGTTTTATATATATTCAAGTCGAAAAGAGCAGATTCCTGTGTATGTGTCCATATTAATTGAAAATTAATTGATTTAGCTTTGTAAAGATATATAACATGCATTTGTCAGACCTCTTATAACATTTGTATGGGACCTGGATTATATCTACATGTAATTTGATTTTAATTCTCCTACGTGTTTTTGGCAGATAGGTTAGCCCCTAAGACATTCATGAAAATATCGGCTGTCCACTATAAGAAACATGAACAACATTTATCATTACATTCTTCAGTCATTAATTATTCGGTTAAGACAATTATCTGTTAACTCTTTCACGTAGTAAACCCGTAGTCTATATATCCCACAGACTGTGGGTAATGTTGTTAACATTTGTTGCTCAACATTGTTGGTGACAACATTTGGTGTAAACGCGCCTAAATAGATAAGAGTATATTGAAAAGGACGAATTGTTCGTTGTTTTTTCCTACATTTATTAATTATTTTATTTTGACATTACTTTCAATAGTAAATCAATTTTTTAAATTCAAATGGCTGTTTTGAAATATATTAAGAACATAAAATAGCCAAATGACAAAATGAAGATATCATATAAATACCTGACCGTAGAGACAAATAGAACACTCTATCACACCGAATAATAATTAATAATAGTGTGGTATTTATATCATAATTTCGTATTGTCCCTTTTTTTTGAGTGTTGACTGGCTATGGATAGGGTAATCCACATAGTGGCAACTCCCCTCTTATAGCGTAGGAAAGGGTTTTGAAAGGGGGGGATGTGGAACGGTAGAGGAAGGTAGCCAAGAGTTAACTAGGGCCCCAGGGCTATATTTTAAGGATCCTACTCGGCATTCGCCTAAAGAAATGTAGGACAAACCCTAGAAAAACCAGCATTAGGTATGTCGGGCATTGGGTACTTGTCCCACGCCCTTCCGATAGCGGGAGAGAAGTTTGCTGTGGGGACGCAGCATTCCCTTCTCCGTGCCTCGACCAGTTTAGGAGGCAGCTGGCCGACTATTCAAATGAAAATAGCGGACAACTGTTACCGTATTCCCAAGGTCTGTGACCCCGGAACATACACCTCTCAGAACAGGCCGTGGTGCCTCGTTTTGTGTGAACCTTAGTTCAAAAACGGAGTTTCCTTTTTTTTTTTTAGGGCAACAAGCTACATGAGGGTGATCCACATTGGGCAACTTCCCTTTAATAGCATAGGAAGGGATTTGAAAGGGGGGATGCGGAAGGGTAGAGGAAGGTAGCCAAGGGTTACTGATTAAAAAATAATCGTAAGAAAAATAGCCTAATGCAGACAAAAGATGTGGTAGTGTAAATACCACACAACGTTTCTGGAAGCCTTGTTCCTTTCTTCAGGCACAGAAAATATGTAAGAGCTGAGATAGACACAACAGTTTTTTTCCCCAAAAAGTTTACAAAACTGAAAGCACCAAAATATTGACTAGAGTAGTTGTGTGGTATTTATATTATCCCTTATTTCGTCTGTATTTGCTATTTTTTCTTATTATTAATTATTTAATAAGCCATCATGAATACTATTTAAATGACAAGTGTCCTGTTTAATATTTTTAAAAATTGTTGTACTTAATAAGTAACATTTCTGAGATAAACCATTTATTAAAATTATTTTCCTTATCTAGAATAATAATCGTATTATTAAAATTGAAATAATTATTATCTGTTATACGAGTCCTTAATTATTCTAGTGTTATTGTCTTTCAGATGGTTTTTTTGTTTCTATTGTTTGTATACATTTTTTTTAAAAAAAGTATGTATTAAGTATATCAAATGACGGTTGATAATAATAATATTATTGTTATGATCATTCAACGATTATCCATCAACTTTTCTGATTGATTTAATTGACTATGTTCCGACTATGACATAATCTGATTGGTAGTCAGTTCATTAAAGCAGTTGCAATAGGCTCAAGAACCGATATGTATATTTATTTAAAACTAAAAATACGAAAGGATTTTAAATATATATTTTTTAATATTTTACAAACAGTAGTAATTTTAACGCAGTCCCTCCATTCTGTATTTCTATTGCTTTGAAAATATAATAAAACTGATAATGTATTATATTTGAATGTATTATTTCAATTCTCTCAAAAGCCCTATTATTGACTTGTTAATTCTTTTTACTTCGTACTTCCGAACTGAAGATAGAAGAGAGAATGTTATTGAATTATCAATACTCCCACAGTTGTAACCTCGTAAACTGTTTTCGTTGCTGGCCTCTACTTTAAAGCAACGGAAAAGTTTTAATTAAATATCAAACTTTCTTTATCGTTACAAGAAGTCCTTTAATTTTCTACGGCCAGGGTATCGATTTTGTCCGCCAATCTTCTCACGAAACTAATATAAAAAGAAAAAAAAATTGAAAAGCTGCTTAAAAGTTTTCAGGCAATTGAACTATTATTAAAGTGTGCATTTGTTGTTTAATAACAACACAACGAAGCCAAAACGTTTAGAAAAGTCGTGCAATTACATCCGCAATTTCCATTTCCAAGAGAGTTTAGTGTTTTATCGGGAATTTATCAAGAAACTCGTTTTATAACTTTTCATGACGCTCTGAATTCAATTGCTACTAAAAGAGAGAAATATGGAAATTCTAGTTTGAGTTATACAACGAAAAATATATCCAGTATCGAGGGGAACATCTAAGAAAATATAAATATTCAGTCGTCATTATTTTTTTTGAGAGTATTACAAGAAAATTATTGGAAGCCAATTGTGATCAATTGTCAATTGTTCGTAACCCTATCGTAAACATGTCATGTCGTTAAATAAAATTTGAGGGATTTATAATTTTATTTAATGAAATTTTTTATTTGTTTCAAATTTTTAATAAGGCAGTGGCACGTCAAACTGATTTCACGTTCCTGTATTACCTTTTCAATAATCCATATTATATCCCGAGGGAAATTAATTATATGAAATAACACAGAAACCTCTTGTGAATGAGGACACAATCACACTCGTGTTTTGGAAAAATAAAAGACAAAATTTCAAAAATTATCTGCAAACTCATTGCAGGGTGGAGAAGTAACTGTTAGGATAGTATTTTTTAAGAGTCGTCCATAAAATATCTGTAGTTACAAATACCACGAATATTTTACACACAATTATCTATAAATATTGTAATGTCTTTCTGAGATTCAAAGAATGTGAAATTGGATTTTGATTCCGTAAGAATTTCAAATAAAATAATTTTGTTCTCATAACTTGACTGATTAACGATTTATGCAAGTTTTCACATACAGAGTAGTGAATATTAAATATTCTCGCTGAATGCAGAACACCTGTTGGGCATAGAAAATACACAAACAAAAACACATCGCGCAATTAGAATGTTATTTATCAAATCACTTTCCATTAATTTACTTTTTGAACGATACTTTTCATCGGTATTAATTCATATCCCGAAGCAGTTCATTGAATTTCCAAATCATGTTATTTATTTTTGAACGCCGGTTCATTATCTCAGTGGTGTTCTGTCACACGTTTTTGTTTGGTGGGCTTAACGTAGAAATAAATATTTAGAGAGTAATTTATTTTTCATCATTTTCCTCTTCAGTAATAGGCTTAACATATTTCACCGTATATTAACGCGTTCATTTATTTACTGGTCCTGTGAGTTAAATTGTAATAAAGCGATGTGATGCTCTGAAAGTTTTAGTCTTTGTTTTACCGTTATATTTTAATTTTTGTTCATGAGAAGTTTATTATATTAAAAACATATCTATTTTAAGTTATATACTTCTTGATTTTTACCTTTAGAATTACTTATCGATTTTTTACGAAATTAAGGCTAGTTTTCTGTTATTAATTTTTCAAGAAATTGTTATCTTCTAGTCAATGATGAAAATGCTACACTTTTAGAAAATATTAATAAAGCACATCAACTTAATTGTTTTTTAATAATATATTCTGCATAGTACTATAACAGTTCCATATTAACTTGAGAAAAGAAAAAAAATCACTTTAAAAATCAGAATTAATTGGTTAGTATCGGTCCTCTTTCATTTAAATGGACGCGAGTGATAAATGATACAAAAAGTTTCACCGCTGAAAAATAATTTTTGGAAATGAAAATCGTTAAGTTTGGAAATCATTCTTCTTGGAACCTGTTAGAAAACAGTGAGGAAAATATGGTATTATAGGGGTTGAAGGAAGAAAGCGCTGACATGAAAACAAAGGAGCAGCCTTTAAGGGTCTCAAGCATCTGCTGACCTCACTGGTCTTGAAACGTCTCAAAAACCTGTTATCACAAACGTAAGATAAAAAAAATATGCACATTAACAGAATTGTCTGCTTAAGGAATATATTCGCGTGGATCATTTATTTATCGTTAATTTTTTTTTGGAGGGGAGGGGGGTAACAGGCTACATGAGGGTAATCCACATAGTGGCAGCTCCCCTTTAATAGCATAGGAAGGGATTTGAAAGGGGGGATGCGGAAGGGTGGAGGAAGGTAGCCAAGGGTTAACTAGGGCCTGCGGGCTATATTGTATGGATCCTACTCGGCATTCGCCTAAAAGTAATGCAGGGAAAACCCTAGAAAAACCTGCATCTGGTAGGTCAGGCATTGGGTACTTGTTCCACACCCTTCCGATAGCGGGAGAAGAGTTTGCTGTGGGGACGCAGCATTCACTTCTCCGTACCTCGACCAGTTTAGGAGGCAGCTGGCCGACTGTTCCAATGGGAATAGAGTACAACTCTCACCGTATGCCCAATGTCTGTGACCCCAGAACATACACCTTTCAAAACAGGCCGAGGTGCCTCGGCTTGTGGGAACCTTAGTTCAAAAACAGAGAGTGGAAAAGGCATCCCCAAAGGTAGCCCCTTCCTGTCTCTCCTACAAAGTTCTGCCTGCGAGACAACATCCCCCGTAGGTACTGTTGCGAGAGAATAGCCCTCGAAGACTGCTTTATTATTTATCGTTAAATACGTCAATCGTCTTATAAAATTTCAATTACGCGAACCGCTAGATGGAGATCAGGGAGCTGGTAACCGGTTTCCGAGGTTTCGTATTTAAGTCGAGACCCTAAAGGTTTCGTATTTCATTGGTTCTGGTGTTGATCAATTGTGGATTAATTAATGAAGACACACAGTTAACATTTAAAATGCAGTTTACTTGACAACAGTCACGTTAGCTCTGCCTACTCGGATCCTCAATCGTTGCTTGTTGCTGTTATATTCAAACTGCCATTCATACTACTTAAATCTAAGTCTAAGGAAACTGATTATAAAACTTCCAGAATATTTTTTACAAATTTGGGTAACAATTGTTCAATTGAGAACGTCAATGAGAAGGACCACCGGTCAGGGGAATTCATAGTATAAATCTCACAGATACGTCTTGAGCTTGTCACACGAGAAAATATTTAGGTGGAAGGGCTTACTGTTGTAAGGCTCGACGCTGCGTTCACCCGCTGTCTAGCTACATGCAGGATTACACAAATGGCTCCTTGAACCTGCAAGCTCGCACCCTAGAGAAGCGTCCGACTGGGATCACTCTCCAAACCCTTCGTTCTCTAAAAGCCAGAAATGTGTCCGCCTCTTAACGTCGAGAGACATTAATTTTCTGTCCCGATAGATCGTCATCAGTTTAATTTCCGGAATCCTGCAGTCAGGTTGATGAAGCATAACAATTCTGTCACTTAAGATCCCTGCATTTATTTAGGCGAATGCCGGGTAGGATCCTTAAACCATAGCCCGGGGGCCCTAGTAACCCTTGGCTACCTTCCTCTACCCTTCCGCATCCCCCCTTTCAAATCCCTTCCTATGCTATTAAAGGGGAGTTGCCCAATGTGGATCACCCTCATGTAGCCTGTTGCCCTAAAAAAAATGAAGGTTGAGTAATATTTGTAACTATTACATCCTTTCAGATATGTTAAGTCTACCTTTTAAATTCAGGTCATTGAGTAAATTTATGCAGATTAATTGAGATGATCCTTTTGGATGGATCCTAATGAGGTAATCGTCAAATTATTTTCTTTTTCCACAGTTTTGTATTCTGTTAATCCACAAGCCAGACACCAGACTTCGGATGTCAAACTTAATCATGACGCATCAATCGCTTGCTTTTCTTATTAATTCCCTTTTTCCGATAAATCCCTATCAGTTAATTACAATAGTTTATCTGTCATCAAGTATATTGTGATGAGAGCGACCTGTTTCAGTGAACTCCGAAATATGCAGAAGCGGTTCATAACGCGAATTTCGGCTGGAGTTAGGCGGTAGACAGAAATTGCCCGGTTCTGTTCCATGTCAGCGATGACATGTCGAGGAATCCTAACTGCCAGCTGCAGCAGTTCTGGTGTTCACCACTGGGAGCGCTGATAACGCGTGTTTTACGGCAGTGCGCGCATATTTCAGCTTAAGTGCCGTCTGTTGTGCAATAAGCGCGATTTGTATGACGTGTGCAGCTGGATGAGGGTCGGGGGTAATTAATGCGTAGACTCTGCATCAGCGGGCTTTTGTAGCGTCGCTCGACGAGTGGCCGTTGTCGCGGAAAGAGACTGGCACCACCTGCCCGTTGACTGGAATCACATGGGGGAGGGGGATACTTCTGCTTCATAGGGGTGGCTCAGCACGAGCCTTTTCATTTTTAAATGGAAAAATATATTTAATGGAACATTTGTGAAGTAAGATTCTATGGCTTGGAATTAATAACGATGAGCATTCAGAACCTTGTCATATACAATAAAGAATCAAAATTCAAGAAAGATGATAATTACTTTTACTTTTCCATTGAACGTTATTCGTCATTGGACGAAAAATATTTTGGAAAGATGATGTCATATATAATACAGTACGCTGGTCGTGTGAATTTGTTATTGGTGTATACTCGTGAAAGTTTGGTTTGGTCCGGAAGACGTTCGTTAATCTCGAATATTTTCAATAATGAATAGTTATTTTGTATACTGAAATGCAGGCTTAGTAACTTAGACAAGTTGAAGAGTTTAGAAACCACATGATAGAGACTCAACCACTGGGACTCAAAAAGATTATTTTCTTGTATTAGCAACTCCCCGATTGGAATATCGTTCGCTTTAGTCCATAAATTGATTCAGTTAAGTCAGAATATTCCATGTCAACATAAAAAATTATCTTTAATAAATAAACAGGAAATCAGATAATTTTTTATAAAATGCGTATTATTCAATGAAAATAAAAAAATCATTACAATACGACTTTTAGTCCACAACTTTCGGATTTCCTCTGGTAATAGACCTAAATAATCTAAATCTATACAATGAATTGGAAATGTAAAATTTGCAATAGCATTGTTAAAAAATTATTCACTTTACAGAATTCAATTAAATTAGTTAAAATATAAACAAATGGAAACCGTTGAATATTTATTTATTATTATCTGAGCTTACTCGTCGCTGATGTGTCATTAATTACATTAATAAGTAAAAATGATATTAAGAATAAAAATAAATCAAAGACTAAAAATTATGTTAGGAGGATGGGGTTAGCGAAAATCTCATATTATCAGCGGCACCAGAAGTAAACTGGTTAATCAACTACAAGTGGGAAGAAAATCTAGGTATTGGCTCCATAACCAGTTTATGGAAATGAGAGAGAAAATAGAGCCTGGAGAAAAGTGGCTAAGCGGTAATTAGTTAATCATTCAATGAAACCTAGAACCTAGAGTCCTGATTCTACCGTAATGAGGAAGCTGATTTAAATTGATAATGGTAATTAAAGAGGCAGCCGATAACAAAGCGATGAGCTGAAACCTGAAGGATAAAGTCATCACGTATAAGCTTATGTGAATCATGCAGTATATATAGTCGCATAACTATTTATAGTTTTGTATTCATGTGTGAGATTGTTTTAAAATGATATATTTCAATATATTTGGTCAAACAGAAATTCATCACCTATTCCATACTGGGTAAACTGAATTCAGTGGACGATAATTGTTCACTAATTACTGCAGGACTTTCAATTAATATTAAGTTCTGGAGGACATAGTGATTAAATTTTCCTTTTATAGAGAAACGGAGTATTTCAGAGAAGCCGCAGTAATCCTAGATAACAAATATTTCCAGTGCCAGTAATCTGCTGGCGCCCCTATAGTAACACCGCAAATTGTAGAGTCATGGCATTGTACACAATTATCGGAAACCAACAACCCTCATCTATTTGCCAAAGCCTCTATTAATCCATATCAAATTTATATTGAACCTTATTCTTCATTGTTATAAAATAATATGCACTTTTTAATTACACATCTTGCAAGATTTTTGTCTGAAAATTTGTTAAAAATTAAATGATATTTAAAAACTTTGACTAACAGTAATCCGCATTTATGATATTTTAATTAAGGTGTTTGTATACAATTTTGTACGCATTTTTCCATGCTCTAAATACTTATTAATGATATTAAACCCTTAGAATAAATAAATTTATATTTGTAACTCTCTTATTCGTTGCAATCTTGCATTATACGTTTGTTCTGAAACTAAATAAATTAATAATTTTTATCTTATAGTTGTACAATTATTTCACCAATTAATTTAAATGATGGGTGAAGCAGTGTACGTTATGAGCAATGTGGTGCAGAATTTAAGGTTTTAAGTGCGCATGGTTCTGAAAAACTTGGCAACAAGTATATTTTTGGCACTTGATACGTTTACCAGTATGTCTTTATAAACGTAAAATGTTTTTATTTCAGATCTAAAAAACAATGTGGCAAAAGATAAAAAGACATTGGCAGGATTAACTAAAATGCTTAAAGAAACAAGCGAAAAAGTAGAGAGGTGATAAATGAATTTGACTCAAGACCAATAAGAAATTATACCAAACAAGAGCTCGGAGATTACACAAGTACAACCTTTGAAGTATGTTACGATGTACTAAACAATGTCGCAATAAAATCAGTACTTGGAAGGTCCTCCGAAAAAGCGTTGCATTTTTTCTCGTAGTACAACGTTTATTTTTACAGACGCCGTTCACTCTTATCTTTAGAAATGGAAGAGATTACCTGATTACGAGAAAACTGCTACATTTTGAAAAAGAAATAGGCTTAATAACATTACCTCTGAGTTAATATCGTCGTTGTGGATAAACGATACAATTAGGAATTTTTTAATCCGATAAGTAGCACACGAGCCGTATCGAATCCGAGAAAGCAATCAACAAATGGAAAGTCGCCATGCCGAATGTTGTCAAGAATTCTTTTCTTTGTAAAAAAAAAGGAATATTATTTTGAACTCTACATATTAACAATTTGAGTTAGAAATAATTTGAAGAGATAATATGTATTCTACATTTATAACGTTTTATTCTGAAAGACAGCTTGTAAAAAAAGGCCTTACTGAAAATTTGTGATTTCAACGCTTTAATATGAGCTATTGGAATTTTTTTACGTTTAATAAAAGGCCTACTTTAATACTAAACTAATATTCTATGTTTATTGACTTAAAAAAGTGTTTTGTTTTACTGATTAATTCAAGAAATAAGGCCTTTATGACTGTAAACATCGAAAATTCTAATAATAGTTTCTTATATAGTCTTTTTATTTCCTAAATAAATATGAAAACAGTAAAATGTTAAAAAAAAATTTTATCTTAATCATCGGTAAGAGGGGGAAATAATGGAGATCCACTTCGTAGAGTTTTTTGTTTCTCGTGTTCTGTAGAAAATGGACGGATTTAAGGTTCGTTTCGAAAGGTCTATACCCCTTGTTTACATACGTTGGGGAAACCGAAATGATTTTTAGTTGTTCCCATTCCACCAGGTGGTCAGATGCCTTCAAATCTAGTCTAATAGTCGGTAATGCTGTGTCTGTTCAGTAAAGTTAGATATCGGGAGGACGTGGGACATGTACAGAGAGTCCGCGTACGAGAGGCGGTTCCTTTATGAATTTCCTAACATAATATTTAAGCAAATGCCAGTCGTAAACTATAAACCTTTGATCCTCATTCCGCTACCATCACTTATATCCCTTTGAATAAAAGAGAATTTGCCCAGATAAGAATAACGTGGTGAAGCCTAATTATAAAAATATACGAATATACATTAAAAATAAACAATTTAATACAACCTAGATCCAAATAACGAACAAAAATAGTGCTTATAATCTTATTGAGAACTTTTTAATAATAATTCAACTGTAAATAATTATTTTTAAGCTTTTAAAAAACTAACTTTTAAGATTTCTTTTAAAATTCTGAATAGTTAAATATAAGAATGGTTTAGTAGTGGACTCCACAAGTCTCGCGAAACTTAAGGTTATTATTAGCATTTAACAGTAGTTCGTGTTAATAACTCAAGTCATTTTGAATATAAATAGACGTTCTGAATTGTTATAAAAAAATCCAGAAAATTTTGTCACTCTATCAAAGTAACGGAAATTTTCAAAATGATATAATTGAGACAAAGTTGCTATTTAATCTCGCTAGCTGAAACTTTTTTCAGCCTTCGCTATAACTAAAATTAGAAAACAGAGATTTTCTTTGTCATTACTATTCAATTTTTGGAGACAGGTTCTCAATTTAATTTCTCGTAAAAGTTTGAGTCTCTCTCTCTCTTTGACGAATAAATTTTAGTGTAAATAATATTCTGAAAACATAAGAAAACGTTTCGTTCAACTCCTCTCATGATATTAAATTATCGTTATTTTTACTGAAGTCTCATTTTTTTCTCATAGTTTTATGATTCGATATATCAATCTTTAATTTGATTTTGTCGTATATGATAGTCTTGTAATGGTTTATGTCAGATGTGACGTGTACTGAGCGCTGAAGCTTTACCGTCCGCGACCTGCACCAACGCACCGTCGCCACGTGTTTGCCAGCAACCAATCGCGTGCAACGTCGCCATTACGCTGTTATCGATTTACGCACGACGACGCAAGCGTCTGTCTGGAACGAAAAGGGGCCTCTTCACTGTCAGAGCACGTACTGAAAACGACCCGTTATTTGACCATTCCGCTCATCCAAGGGTCTTGTTCCGAATTCATTCCTCGTCTCCTCATATTGGCCATCAACGAGTGTTAAATATGGTAAAGTTATTCTTTCTCAGATTTCTGTTTGAGGGAGGGGAATCTTCCCCTCTCCGGCCCTAGCGACCTTTTATTTGTCCCCACGCTTATACGATTTACATATATTGACTCCCTAGTCTCACGGAATATGAAGTTATTAAAATCCGTTGATAAAAAAATCAGGTTATATTGTTTCAACCGCAGTTTTTTTTATATATGAAACATGGTTATATAAAGAGTAATTAAAAAATATTAGCTTTAGAAATTATTCATTCCAGACGAATAAATTTTGGTTCATTACATTACAATTTCTGCGCTTGTGAATCCCTGCGAATCCTGAGCAGAAACTGTGGATGTAGCCTTGGGATGTCCCTGAGGGTTATTTACGTGTGGTCGAACTCAGTGCATGTGTTAGGCGGATTTCTAGAGGTACCAAACTTTTCTCTTAATTTATCTAGACTTACATCACGTTAGGTTAAGAATGTATAATGACTTTTATCATTGAACTTAATTTTTTTCTAGACTAATATGCTTTAGTTTTACATTTCCTCTTCTTTCTAACTCCTTCATATATTATCCTTCTTTCTAGGAGAACAGTTTATTTATTCGTATGCAGATTTTAAAGTTTTTACAATTTGTATAGTAACTTATACACAACGTATCAATAATACTTTTACATTAAAGGGCTGTGTTTGTCACACCCAAGTAACAAACGGTCATATGAGCATATATCCGACAGTCCTACAATTTTTATATAATATTGAGAGAATTTTCAATTTATCATATCATATTGTTAGAAAGTGTTCAACTCAGCTTGAAGTGTTCAAAGTGGCCTCCGCTTGCTTCATCGGCCATGGGATTATCAACATGTATTTCTATAGCTAAAATCGTAATAAAAAAACCAGATTATTTGTAAGAGCACATCGTGTTATAGTTTTGGAAGAGAGTTGTCAGCAAAGGTACTGAAAAAGAGTTTTCTTTTCGTCAAAGATTTATCGTGGTTGCGAACTAGACTATTTCAGCCGGCCATCCAGCTCCTAATGTGTATATACATATATTGGTGGTCGAGCTATGCTCAATGGCAGGTTTTGACCTCTAAAATTGTTATTACAATATACAAAATTTGGAGAATCTTTACTAGTTCCCTAGAAATATCCAAATATTCGCAGGTTAACTTTGCAACAGTGCTTGTAAAACGTGCTGTGAAAAATAAAGTTAATTCAAAAACAGCTTAAAAGCGAATTACTGTCGAAAATGTAATGATATTTTAGTTTAATTATTTAAGCATAGTAAATTAATGTATTTCTTCGGAAAGGATGACAGAAGATACAAGATGGATGCTAAGTCGACCGGATGGTAAAATTCAATGTAGTATCTGTTTACATTTTTCTTCTGTCTTTTGAATGATAGTCTATATAAAATCTGACGATGTTTTATCTTTTGGCAACCATTTTTGTATTATAATTGGATCCCAACTTTTGGTTTGAAATGTGGAAAGTCTTTCCTCTCCTCACGAAGCCATGAAATATCGGGAGTCGCTCTCTGCCACTCGATCAATCGTTACTGTTTGCATTTTTTTTCGTTGTAATACTATTATATAAATACCCTGTATTTATTTAATATTTTAATACGCTTTATCAGTATGTTCAATCAACAGTTGAACAAATAAATTTTCGCCAGTTATTAGTACTAAAGTAACAGAAATACTGGAAAATTAAGCTTTGCATGTCGTTATAAGGTAAAATACGTTAATCATTAGCTTTAATTGAATAACTTTGTTTATAATTAGGATAATTAGAAAAATATGGAGTATATTTAGTTTGAAAGTGTTTCTCAGAAATGAAATTAAATATGGATGGGGTATCCGTTACGTTGTATCTCCTGTGGGAGTAAGAGGCAACATGGAACCTCGTGTTCCCTGGAGCTAGGAAGTTTGGGTTAAACTTAGCCGTATTGGAGGTTAGACTTAATAGCACAAGTTGTCGACTTTCGTATTGGCGTGATCATGTTGTGCTCTCCAAACAGGCTACTGAAGTCAGAAATAATGACCACCAATACATAAAAATATTCACTTAGTCATTAAATATTTAATAGCAATGTAACTACCCATATACATGAAATATGTTACGTATCCAAATTTATTATTCTTGGGATTACTCTGGAATGTGAATGATTGTATTATTAGTTCTCTAATGCTCAACGTAAACTAGAATTTTATACAACCCTGTTTCAAAAAGAAAAACAAAAGACACTGACCCTTATTTAAATATCAATAGCATTACATTTACAAATTCAATAAAATTAAAAGTAACAAAAAAAAGAATGAAAAATATTTACGACATTAAAGTTTTTGTAAATCCATGGGGATGTTATGTTTAGTTGAAAAAGCAATTGATTTACTGTTTTATTTATTTTACAACAACAATATTGCTGAGTACGGACAAGTAATTTGTTAATACAGGAAGCAAAAGCTCTACTAACAAGAGGAAATATGTTCCGAAAGGGGAATTGCGAGGATATTGTCAATATCCTTCTGTCCTCTGCAGTAATCGAATTCATTACCCAGTAGACTCTATCGTCTCTGAAAAGACAGGGAATGTCGGCAATATTTCGTTAGCCGTTATATGATTTCATTTGTGCAGCAGTAATGTTATTTATTAGTCGGAAAGAAGAGGAAGCAATTTTTAGATGCCGTTTGAAAATTAGTAATGGTGCATTTATCGCGGATTTTTTCTGTTATTATTTATGAAGATGTTTTGGAGTAATAGTTTATAAATTTCTTACATTTTTATCCTATATAACATATATACAAATTATCATCCAACGCGTGAAACAGAAAAACTTCATACAATCCCAGACATCAATATTCTCTAGAACAGTTAGCAACGTCGCATACATTTTTACAAATCGAGTTAAGAGACGCATTCTAGTAATTATTAGCCTGAAATATGTGCCATTTTTAATGGTTATTTTGTAATTTACTTTTGTAATATAACTTTGTTAAAGTTTTCGATTAAGCGACCCATAAATTTTACATGCCTCGTGACAAAAATTGAGCGCCCCTTCCTTAATGCAAAACGTGAAACGACTTCGGATATGAATGTATATTCGAGGCTCACTTCTCAATTTTATTATTCACTTGTTTACCTTGATCTTATTTTGGAGACATGCATCATAAAGACCCTACTTGTAACGAAACGGACTATGAATAATAGTGACGATTTCTACCAACAAATTCTTAATATAGTTTCTAAGACATGGAGGAGGCAGAAACATATTTTCTACAGCAGATATATTTTTTATCCAAATTATATATGCTGAAGCAAAATCATAATAGGCATTATTAAAGACACATACTTTAGAAAAATAAAACTATTATTATGAAAAACTTATTGAAGTCCTTTTGTTGTATTAAATACCCTTTGCATTAAAATATCCTTTTAAAAGGAATTTAATAAATTATAAAACGAAGATATCGGAACGTATTTAGTTAAATAATTTGAACAAATAATAAATATGTTTTTAATGTTTCCATCTCATGTTTATTGGAACCGTATTCAGAAATAAATGAATAAATATTGTACACCGTTGAAGGTTTTACATTTCCTAATGGCCTTTTTTTTACATTTAACCACTTATTATGTTTTGTAATTTTACCTCCACAAATGTGTTTGCGATTTTCATTCTGTGGAAAAGTTTTCTATACTGATATATGTTTTTAGTTCTACACTGCCTGCTTAAAATATAGAACGTGATAAGAAATCAACAGAGATTTTTTGTATCATAAATTAGAAAAGGGTGAAAATTCGTTTTATTGCTAACGGATTTGGAGTTTAAATAAAATTTAATAATTCCAAATACAGTTATTATTACAGTTTGATAATCTGACGGATTACCTCACTGGATAGATTACGTCGGAGCTATATTAAGCTGGCAACCTCGTTTCTCACGGAACATCGCCACAGACAAGGTGTCGTAATGTATTCCGCAGATTTCTGATAAGAGAACAGCGCCACTACTGTTTTGTTATAACCACCTCACCTTAATTGCACATAAGAGCTCATGAATTGTAAATCGTAAGCTCGCCTTTGCTTACGCGTCCTTATATAAAGCAGCGGATAAAGCTGGGCAACAGAGCGAAAAGCGGGTTTTGTGCCTTCAGGAACACGGATTAAGGACCGTCGCAATTGTAAATTAAAATCAGGTACACATTACAATCACGGACTCGGAAATGGGAATATAAATTCAATTTATGGGGTGTGCGGGGATTGTAAATTTAATGTAATTTATACCAGTAAACTGTTTTATTACTCTGGAGTGAGCGAGAGAACTTCATGTACGTTTAATTTATAGTGCAACCCTTCAATTTAACAACTCTGCCCTACTTGTAAAATATGGTAAGATCCATTACTTTTCAGCTGCATTGCCACATAAAATGTATGAACTATTTGCTCATATTTGGTAAACGGCTCCATGTTGTACGAACGTTGAAGCAATATATTTTCCATAAGTGGAATTGATACCAACATATTATACGATAGAATGTTTAGTTTCTATATACTCAAGTCACTATACATTAATTTGTAAGTTAATGTAATGATCATCGCTAAAAAAAAACTTATTGTTGATGCGACTAAGAATAAAAATGTTGAGCTTCGTTTTTCAAACGTAATAGGAAAAAAGTTTTGTTTCATACTGAAACTGAAATGCCTCGCAGTTGAAGGGGGGAGGGGGTGGTGGTGGTGCAATTTGTAATTACTTTTTATGTTTGAGGGGAAGCAAAATAACACAAGTTATTAAAAAAATATTAATTTTTAAGTTATAGTTACAAAATAAAATATATATCATTCCGATGTTGGGCGCCAATTTAAAGTTTTGGTAAACATGTATAGAAATCTATAGGGCCACGAGTTATTTCTAACAGGGAACTCGTGGATTTGTGTCTATAAGCAGTGGCAACAATTTTTTGACGTTCTAACCAGCTGTTCTGCTATTAACATAAACCAATACCTTTCCGTTAGAGTGCGCGTTATATTTCTTGGCGGTCAAGTTTAGTGTCTTTCTGAGCAGGTCCAACCCCCTTCCCGCGTTACATAGTTGCGGTGTTTGTGCTTATTCCGCACTGTCTCTCCTCCCTCAATCAGCGCCACACGCCATAACTGCAGGCGCGTGGTACAGTAACTATTAAAAGTCAACCGGCTCTGTGTGAATGATTAACATGAATAATCGCATTGTGTTGTGGATAATGAGTAATAAAATTATTGAAAACATATTCCTTATTTAAATAATTATTAATCTTTAATTGTTTCGATGTTTATAGGGTTTATCCGATAAAGAGATGTAATCTTACAAAACATGTAAGACTAATGGCTGATAAACTTTACTCGTGGGTGTTGAAAAATTTTAAGAGGCGTAGAACACAATGGATGTGGGAACTATTTCTTCATTTCCAGTATATAATTAAAATTTTCAACATAACTCAGAATTATAAAAGTAGAAAATTTGTCAAAGGTAAAGTTTAAATGATGTATGGATTTTATAACGGCCAAACATTTTTATTTACAGCAGTTTCAAACTTTTTTTATAAATTTATAATAGTATTAGAGAACTATAATTCGTATTTATTGTTTTTATATGTAGATAAAACTTACGTTTCACATAGTTAAGTCTCAGAATAGCAATAAAATATAATTTATGCTCTATTAAAGTGATTGAATTATTTCCTTGAACTGCGATGTATTCGATTTCGTTTAAAACTTTAAGAATCAATAAATAAAATCGAGAAATCGATTATTAAAACACAACAAAGTCGGACATTCGTTTTCTTTAGCATCTTTTAGTTAAGCTAGCTCATAGGGAGTAATTTTTTATTATAATATATTACGTTTTAAAGCAGATGGAATTGTTGTTCTTTAATCTTTTAACATATTTTTAGTTTTAATGGTAATGAAATACACAACAGAAAGAAGTATGTTAAATAATAATTTAAGAAATAAGTTTTTTTTGTAATTTTCAGTCTGTTGACTAACACAATCTGTTTTACAGTGTTTCTAGTCTTTAAGTTAACAGTTCGTGTTCGTTCTATCAATTAAATAAAGGTATATATCAAATTCAGATTAAAATTCGAGTCGAGTATTACAGTTCGTCCTGTTCGCGCAAAATTTGCAATTTCATAATTGAAAGGTATACAGACCCATTATGAAGGGGATAAGTGCTCTCGTGCTTTGTTCGTGAATTCCTAGAATATAAGTCGCAAATTAATGTACGCTAGCGTAATTGTCAACAGCACTTGATAGAAACAACATACCGGCGCGATTTTATGTGATGTGTTTCTGGGAAACGAAGGAAAGTTAATTAGTGGGGATGAAACTAATTCGTTGAAAATTCCTTTATTGCAGTAAGTCTGAAGTGCCCCAGCAATTTCAACAGGTTCTCGAAGAGCTCAGTATAAATTATTTATAATCGTTTCCTGAATTTTAAATAAAAAATATTTAAACTGAATTTAAAGTTTCAAATTGAATACACATAGCTTATTTATCGTTTTCCACGGGGGTGATGTAAATGAAGTTTTTTCCAATTTTTTTTTAGTCTTAGCACCACAGCCTTTATATAAAAATAAGTTAAAATAATTAAGCACAAAACACCAAAAAGTAATTTTTCGATGTTTTCCGGGCAGTCATTTACAAAAGATATGTAAAACAAAAAGAAATGAATTCTAAATATAGGATAAAATAAAACAATGCCATTTATAGATATTTAAAAGTACAAGGACGTAAAAAGTCTTTCGGATATACGTCGTAATATAATTTTACTTACAAAATATATTTTTGATTTTACTTCAGGGGCCTTAAAAAAGTTGTAGGACAGCACCTGCTATAGTGATCGATAACGCAAGTCTCACTGTCAATAGTAATATATTAAAAATGAAAGTGGGTTGCGAGAGAGAACTATTTCGCCCTCTACGTTTCCTATTACGATAGATACCGAGGAAGTTGCATTCGATTTGTAGTAAAATAGTAAGTTGCAGTTGATAATTCTTTTTTATTACGGAGCTATAACATGATATTTTACTTCTTAATATCAAATTAATTTTTACCCTCACAAATAGAATTATTTAGCCATTGCTGCTTAGGTTTAATAATAGAAACTCAGAAAATAAAATTGACAAAGGAAATTACAGAAAATGGTCGTTTTTAATTGCTGCCGCCTTTTAGCTTTATTTATGGTTACGAGAGTAACGTTTTCACGTTACATAATCCGTGTTTCACATTGACTCCAAGCCAAAAATATGTTCATGTGAAAGGGAACCAGTATTCTCATCATTTTCGTTATTAAACTTGGATTATCTTTCAACACTAAATTTACAATTAACAAAAACTTTTTATTCTCCTTATACAGTTGCAAATCCGTGGATTATTCAACGTTTTAAAGGTGAATAAATCAAAACACTGCTCTATGTTTTCACTGATTAATATGAAATGTAAATGGTTGTGGTCGTATTTGAGATACGTTTTCTTAGAATAAAAAAATTATGTTACTTATTGTGCAAACCGAATGTTTTTCTCAGAAGCCATCTCAAGAGCCATATGCATTGATCCGCTCATCTTTCCAGTTGCTACCATCAATTCCTGTGACTGTTTTTTTTTCTTGTTCTCCGGTTATTAAACTGCTCGCTTTTGACCTCTCGATTCATATTTCATTTTTACAGGGATTGCTCGTAGCAGGAGATAAGAGAGGAAATGGCTTCACCCCCGGGGATGTGGAGGAGCTGGAGCACATATGTGGTTTTATCTTCTCGCGTCTTAGTATGCCGAGACATGCGTAGTCAGCGGAAGCGAATATCGAAACACGGGAATTTCATTCGGAACATTATGAAAGATTCTTGAAATGTGGTCTAGCTCATCCTGAGACGCTTCTCAAGATATCCTGATGCTCGGGAAAAGCCATGCATACAACTTCATTTTGCCATATTCGACAAATATTTTTCTCTGTCATTCCAGGAAACCAAACCGTATAAGGAATATGTTATTAATAATCCTCATGGTCTCAAAATTCGTATATTAATTATTTTACTCCTAATACGTTGGAAATTCTTCTATTTTAATCCTTATTTAATTTTTTATCTATAGATAATGTTTTTGCACAGAACTTATATATATATATATATCGCCATATCTATATCTATATTATTATTATTATCATTTTGAAATGCTAATGTATTACACTTTGTACTTAATTTCTTTCTCTAGAATAACAGTGGTACTTTAGATATTCTTTAAAGCACAAGGTATTTCACAATGTCCCTAGAGTCTGGAAACCACCGTCCGGTGTATAATACCTTTTTTTGTTAAGCGGCTTACGAAGTCGTGGAAATCTCGTGGCAAAAGCGGAAGCACAATACTTAATACCGTAGTAACCGAAATGGAGTACGAATGTTCGCCGAAAATGGCAGTTCAAATGTGAAATAAATGATGTACGCTGCTGGTGCTGGTTAACCAAACCATGGGAAACGGCATTCGCATATGCTAATGATGCACAATTATTTATTCCACGTAAATTGCTATGAAGGGCTTTCATATCAAACGGGGAATGAGTATTTGAGTGTCCAATTGATTAATTTTTCTAGAACATTTGAAATGTTAATTTACACCAACGTATGACTGTAATTGTATAAAGCAATTAGACCAATAAATTCTACAATGACAATTTTAGATTTAAATTTATCATGACTGATATTACTATTTAAATCACGGAGAAAAGTAAAGGGAATAACAAACAATTGTTTGAAATTCTTTAAAATTAATTTGGATTGCTATACAAAATAGAGTATATTTTGTTTTCAGTCAATTTAAATGTACCCGAGGCTGTGCTTCTGAGGCAATCATGTCGCAAATTCTCTAAGGAAACGGAAAACTGAGTCCCTCAAGTGCACCGCAAAGAAGAGCTGCACCATTTGATGTCTCGTGAGCCTCCAAAGAGTTGTGGCATTGGAAGAAGCCTTTCTTCGGAAGTAAAAGTATGATTTTTTAGAATTCTAGAATAAGCGAAGTCAGAGCCGAGTTCTTAAAATAATAAGGGTAGAAATATTAAAAAACGAAATCTTGAAATAAACATATTCAAAAGAAAACTAACACGATAATAGAAACAAAAAAATATTGCTCATTTGGAAAATAAAGAAGCCACACAATAAATTATAAACTTACACTCTTATCTTCCTTTATTGTATAAAATCACGACTACCTTAATTAATTGATTTATTTTTATGTAACAGTTTGTTATTTAAAATAACTAATAGTGTTCCGGTAAGAAAGTTTTGATTATAAAACACAAGATTTACTTTTTCGTCACTTGCGAGATATCCATGATCTAAACTATATTGTTTAATGGCTATAAAGTGTTTTGTTTGCGTTCGGACAAGCATAAAATTCTATTTTAATCCTAAACCTATTGAATTAATCGTTAAATGTTGGAATTAAATGCTAGATAAAACATTATGATCGAACGTCTTTAAAAATCTGTAATTGTAGGTTCACTTGTAAATTGGAATGCTAAAATAATTAATGTAAACTAAAAAAATTGATACTTATTGACACCAGCGTCCTGGTGCGCGATTGAGAGTCAAAATCACTTAATAAATTTTTCATGTTGATGCCCGTAAATCCGTAGTTTCTTAAAGACTACATTATTTTTTAAGTTAAAATTAGAATATTCAGTAAAATCGGTGTATTCAGAAGATAAACTCGTTGTATACTAAATCAAAACTTAATAAAATGTCAGTCAACATGTGATTGCTTTCTTTTAAAATATTATATATATATATGTCAATAAATTCTAATAAATACAGTATAAGAATATAATTTTTATATTTTTTACTTCAATTTCCATCATAAGCTATATACAAATATATTCTTTAAATTGCGATATAAACTGTAATTGTAAAAGCATATAACGAAAAAAATAGGCGCGAGAACTGAAAATATTTTAACAGAACTCTACAGGCAGATAACTTCCAAACGTCCATAGGAAATTATAATTAGAGTCCAACGCAAAGGCCGTTATAAAAATAATTATGAAAAAGTTAATAACGTAAAATATTTTTATATTAATAAAATGGTTTACGTCAAAATGATTGGGCGTGGAATATTAAATTAATATGAAATATAGAGCTATAAACTGGGAGTTACCAAAACGGAAAATGTTAAATAAAGTATGTCACTGAAATTAAAGTATTAAAATCTGATATTTTGTTCCGGAATTCTCATATAATTAAATTTGTTTGTAGGCTTTTGCAAATGAAATATTTTAAATAATTTAATATTAGTTATTTTGATGATGCATTACATGACTGTAACTAATAAATAAGATAGTTACATATAGCTTGTTTCATTTGTATGGAAATATTTTTTTGTGGAAGTAATTCTTGAATACTAAAATTATTTTCTAAAATAATATGAGGTAACAGAAATAGGTTTCATCATATTTTTCATTCGAGTCCGGCATTGAGCTTTGATAAAGTTTGAATTGGCAACACGAGTCTTTAAATTTTCCCTTGTTTTTGAAGTTCAACGATTCGAAGGCACCGATTCGTACGTAGCTCTTTGAAAAGGAACCTAATAACAAACGTGTCTGTGAATACTCGTAAAGGCCTTTGATACGAAGCTTTCTTTCATTAGTCTGATATTTACGGCACAGCATTTTCTTCTTCGCACTGCAGAAGCAGTCCATTTCGCGTCGCTCGGTTGGCGACACTGCAGCCAGTAATTATGGTGAGAGGCTTCCTGTTGCTGCAGCACTCGCCTGATCAAAGAGCCCCTGTAATTGCCGGACTCTTGCGTGATCTGCAGCATGCTCCGAGGAGCTATCCTGATGCTGAACCTGCGATCAGACACACAATTTCCTCTTTGATTCAATTACGCAGCATCTGACGCTGCCTTCCCACCTATTATTCTTCTCTTACAAACGTGGAAATGTTACGATAATGAAACATACCAATTTACGAAAAACGTAATTAACAACATAAATTTTCTGAATCTTCCTGTATTTACGATGACACATTGTTGATTTTAAAAAAAATAACCGAAGGAAATTACCCTCAAAATTATTAGATTGTATTTTAAGTACCATAATCCCTTAAAATTTTTGTAAATTAAAACAGAGAATATTATCCTGTTGCCTACTTGTACATCTTAGAAAAATTTAGGCCCCTTTATGATTTTAGTACAAACATTTAAAAAGAACGACTCTTTTCAGTCACACAACTGTTCATCTCGCTTTGATATTATCGATCTATCATAACCATCTGTTTTGTGATGAATCCTTTCGTCGTAAATTTTCGTAATTTATTTCCGATTTAACTGGTAGGAGACATAAAGATGTAGAGATTTAAAATTAGTGAGTATGTGGTAGTGTTGAAGCATAATATTGGTTTCCGGTGTCATGAATGAAGTAATTTATTTATTAATGATATTTAAACTATCGTATTTTTATTTATAATATAAATTAATTAAAGACCTTGATTTATATACATTTACAACATTTTTTAATACAACAATGACGTTTCAGTACCTTTTTGCGCTTTTATCGATTTTTAACTTTAATCAGGTTACGTTTCTACGGCAGCAAAAGTGTTTTTAGACACGGTGAAAGAACAATATTTGAAATCAGAAATTTACAACATTTATTTCTTCGTATTCTTCTATTTTAAAATGTGAAACAACATAATATTTCAAATAAAAACTTTACCTTATAAATTCTTGAAATTTAATATTAAATGTTACCAATCATAAATTAAATATTAACCTATTTTTTTTTTCAAATTGAAATTACAACTTTATTTTATAAAGTTTATAAATTTTTTAAGACGTGTTTATTGTAAATTGTCAGATTTGGTTCACACCTTAGATATTTATTTAAAATTTTTTAACATATTAATGTTAATTAAAGTTAATAGTTTTATTTTTTGAATAATAATGTATAATTTTTGGATTATGTATTATAAATATAATTTTGTTTTAAGGTGTAAATTTGGAGTATTTTATTTATTTAAAAATTGCAAAAGTTTGTAAAAAATAAATAAACTAATGAAAAATTTAAAGAAGTATCTTAAATATTATTTAAGTGAATTTTAGTGAGTTTTAGGTTGTTTTAATATGCAGAATTACTGATTAATTCTCATTTTCGAGACCTGGACACCGTTTAAAAAATTCTTTGCACTTTTTTCAGTGCCCATATGGAATTTTATAAACCGAATCCAGCAAATAAAGAGAGCATAGGATATATTTATATGGTATGCATTCGAGTGGTTTCGCTATGTGAATTTTCAACCTTGAAATAACTACACGCGAATAATTTTTTAAAAAATGTTTATGATATCGGCTTTTAATAATATATAATTTGAACGGAAGTATTATTTTAAAATAAATACTGAATCCGAATTCTAGGAATGTTCGCCACAATGACCAGAGAAAAATCAGTATTTATCTGAATATTGATGGACTTTAAAATACTTTTATAATAAAATTAGAGAGAATTGTTTAACGGGAACAAATTAATTTTTCTCGTTAAATTTCTCTCACATGTTTAATTTATATGATATTCTAAATTTTATAATACTTGAAATTATAATTTTCAAACGTAAATTTTTCATACACTTGCATACTACACACGCCACATCAGATACATAGTTAGGAAACTATTGATTATGTGTCCCGCCGATTTTGATTGCAAAATCCTCGGTGATATATCGCAGATTCACTTTAGTGCTGTTATATGCAACTCCAATCTCAAGAGCGTTACAGATCTGGCTAATTTATTATGAGACCTGTAAAATTAATTTTAACTTGACATTTGTTGGCGCATGAAATCAAATTAGTCCAAGAAATTTTAGACATGACGATTAATTTCATTGCCTGCGCTCAATTAGAGAAAGACAATGTCACGTGATAAAGAGCTCCGAAGACGAAGAGTCAGCAGCAATCACGGGCCAAAGATGCGGGCGGGGATCGAAAGGCATTTGTCAGATTCTTGAGGATCTGAGGAAGAGGAAAACTGATAATTTCTTAAATGTTTCTATAACGTGACACGAACTACTGTGAATTAGCAGGGAAAATACTAACATCCAATTGAATAAAAGTTAATTTATTATATAAGTACATTCGTGTCCCATAATTCTATATAAACATGCTGAGAAAAATTTTTCGAAAAATAAAATTTTAACAATTTACTCGTATTTTACTTTTAAAATAGTACAGTTTGCTAGTTTTAGTGTTTGCATACAACTATATTTGCCTATATATGAATTATCTATTATTTATATTTAGACGGTAAACTTCCCAAATATTTGGAGAAAATTATCTTTGATTTTGCTAATTTGGTTACTTTTACCGCTACTTATTCAAATTCTCTCACTAATTTTACTTAAATTTCACATCTGAAGTAAGCAAAAAACAATCCTGAAACTTACGTAGAAGTTTTACTAATTTCAGATTTGGTTTTTGAATATTAATATATTTTCAAAAAGTTACCACCAGAAAATTTATTCGAAAAAATAAATATAAAACACCCTTTAAGGGTTACGACATGATCATGATTTTTAGTAATCATGAACGCAGACAGAAAAATCAAGTTTTTTATTTGTCTTTAATTTTTAAAGTATATTCAGGCAATGGTACTATTTTGCTTTTTTACGACAAATTACGATTCTTATTTTATTTAAGGTTGACGAATCCAACGATCTTGATAATTAAGGTACCTTCACTTAATAGGTGCACGGATCATACAAAATTTAAACAAAAACATATAGACATATTGTTCAGGAACACCGAGCGTCTGGAACGTCTATTGATGAGCTATAAAATTAAAATTGAATATTTAGAAATAACAGAGGAAATTTATTTCACGCTAGGGAAACCAATAAAAATGCATTGTTCGGTCACGATGAGCATTGTTGACGCCTACTAAGGAGGCGAAACAGCTTGGATGAGGTCCAAACGATATGAAAGCGCCGATCAAAACATTCTTAAGAATGCAGAGTGGAATTTTTCATTTTCGTCTGCAGAAAGGAGGTGCATTAATATCAGCCAACGAGAACGACCCAAGTCCATGATAACGCATTGTTCGCATCGGAGAATGCCGAACGAAGCGGCTATCTGACCCTACAAAGAAACTGGGTCCTGATTGGTCCATCTATCACGTCAACTTCGCCGATAGCCCGTGTCATTGCACCGCCGGGAATTTTTCACCGGCGAATAATAATGGCCAGTATTGTGCGTCCAGGTGCATGTGCCCATGTTCCTCCCACTCCCGGCCAAAAAAGAGCCTCGGCCAGAGTATAAAATCAATTACAGCCGTGCGACACGTCCGCATCAAACCTTCTCGGGGTTTCGCTAATATTGACCTCTCACCCCGTCGCTTTGTATTCGAAACTGCCAACGTTTGTCATTTAACGACTGTCGTTTCAATTTCATCTCAACCTGCAACCGTTTGAATTTTTTTTAACAAAAAGCTTTCAAACGTTCCAGATAGATATAAAATGAAGTTTACTTTTCCCAGCTCTTTATCAAATTTATTACACAATAGGAGATAAGTACTCGAATGTGGTTGTTTAACTTGTAGAAAAATCATGTACTTTAAAAATAATTAAACTGTTTACTAGTTTATTACGTTATCTATCTTGTTTCCACTTTCGTAAATATTTTAATATCACAGTACTACACCTAACTTCCCACACATCCAATTAATAAACTAAATCACATTTTCATTACATTATTTATATAATTTTAATATACTAATTACTACGACGATCCATTTCTTGATCTCTTAGTATGTGTCTCACCATTTTTAACTACCCCAAAAAAGTTCCTATTCTTTAAGCTTATTATTTACAGTTTTCTTCGACTTCAAACTTTTGTTTTTGATATTTAAAAACTTATTACCCCAATTAAAATTTTTGCATCATAAAATTTCTTCTTCGGTACAAGAAGTATTATAATTATATTTTGTTACCTAGTTTCGATGTGTTCATTAGAATAAAAAATAATTATAAAGCATGAAGAATTATTAAAATTTCAGTGAAGTTATATTCTTCTGCTTGGATTAAAATGCAGAATTTATATTAAATTTTTTGCAAATTATTTTTCTTACGATTTTAAATCATGAATTTATCAAATTTATTACTTTCTATCCTTTTCGTTTGTTTATATTTGATTTTTTGTTTATATCATTAGTTTACATATTTTAATATTCCATATATATATAACATAAGTTAAATTAACTGTCTATTAATGCGCTGTTTATTATAGTATATGAATAATTTTCACAGAATAGTGAGCTGAAAAAAAAGCAAAAGTAATATTAATAAAAATATTCATTTATCTGAAATTATTATTGAGGACTCCAAATCGGTAGATTATACGGCTATAATTATAAAATGTAGTTTTTATAAATATGGGACAAATTTTGACTTTATGTAAATGTTTTTGTTACATTACCTACTGGAAGTTTTTTCGCGGTTGGGGTATAGTTTCATCGTTACTTCTTCTTTCCATTTTGGAATTCTGGTCGCTGTTCATGTAACAATTCAAATTGAGGTTTTAAAAAGTCACCTAGTTGCTCAAAAATTATTTTCTTCCGAAACTGTAAACAAAGACACACTTTTCTTTCAAAGATCGTCAATCTTAGAATATAAATAAAACGATATCTCCGCAAATTATGCATAATTAAAACATGCATTACACTGTCAACTGTCTATAAAAAATATTTATGTTAAATGCATGTTGTTGTCAGATACATAGGCATCCTGCTTCACGCGGAGAAATATGCATTAATTAGGTTCACAGGATACGATAAATTGAAAGTAATGCCTGCTTATAATAATTTTTCTTAAATGTACCAGATATAGTTTAAAACTTGTTAATGTGAATATAAGTAATCTGCATATATATTCTGAATATATTTTTCCATCCATGTACAGGTGAAAAAAATTGCTTTATTTATTATTTGCACTAAACCAATTTGGTAATGAATTAATTCAGTTTAATAATAATAAATTAGAGTATTTCTCTTCTCATATGAATTCCTTCAAAAATTCCATATTTTATTAGTAGCAATACATACAGTTTGATGTGTATCTACAAACTAAGACAGTAGTGTATTATTATTATTGTATAATGAGCTGTACTGACATTAAAATTATATTTTTTTGAGAAAATCTATTAAAAAATAATTTCACGATGAATTTATGTGAAAATGTGCTGTTGCGAGGAGAAACACATAAATTATTCCACATCTGAAATTCAGTAAGCTTTAAGCTAATTTGAATTTTAATAATTTTCATCCAACTTTTTTGTACGTTATCTGAAAATCGAGTTGAATTATTATGCAGAGCAGAAGTTGCTAACGCTTCATTTATCTGGCATACTGTTTCTAACTTTTCTAAAGTTCGCGCGCATAGAACGTCGCCCAAAACTTCAGATTTATATGAGAGCCGTGGGAGACTGTATTGTCCAGCGAACCGCAAGATATTTCATCTAAGAAAATACGAGACCTTAACAGACTTCACGATGAAGAGTGGTATAAAAAATATTTGACATATCATTTTGCATATTCTAAAAATAATATTCTCTTAAAAAAATTTAAAATATTTTTTGATAAATTTTTACCATCACGTCTGATTTTTTTACATATTAATGTGTACTAGAGTATCCTTTAAATAACATCGATAGCCAGAGTGAATGTGACCAATTGGAAAATATTTCCGTCAGTTTAACCACGGTTACGTATTCATTTAATAAGGTTGAACTGATTCAATTTTTATGTATTATAAAATGCAGTACTTTAGGTTAGTTTTATTGGTTTCATTTTAAATTTTTTTATACTTTTCTTTTAACAATTGGGTCTTTAAATTTATCCAAACAGAGTACATTTTCTCGGCGCATATCGGGTTTTCAAATAAAATTGAATATTTAATATAGATTTCATGTTTTTAGCTTGAAAACTCTCTCTCAAGTTACTATTAAAAAATCAGATATATGCCTAATGGACACAAGATGAATTTGTGTATGCAACCAAGAGGTTGGTAATTAAACCCTTGTGTTACCAACCACCGGTGGAAAAAAAAACTAGGGAAGTTACGATTTAAAAGCCCAAGGTTTGCAAGGAAGTAATATAATCTTGGGAACATAAATAAGTAAACAGTAACTGATAAATACAAAAATTAAATGTGATTTCTGTTAACATAAAAAATGTAATTCAATGTTTTGAATTATTTTTATTACCAAAATACACTCACAACATATTAAAAAAAATTGTTGGGTTATTGATACATGTTTAACGTATATTTATTATGAATATACATATAAAAATTTATGTCATAGCAATAACATCATCCAATGACACATTTTCCATGAACTAAAAATGTATAACTTTTAATTAGTAAAAATTTCAAATTCCCAATTTAGATCAAAACAACCAGGAACATGCAAAAAATAGACTTATGTGTCTGTTGGATCCTCTTGGTCTAGTCTGACCAACTTGATTGGAACCTACATTTATATGAATGTAACTATCGTAAAATCAATCGATAACTCCTGATTTATAGCCTTAATTAAAATTAAATTAAAGTTCATAACACTTCACAGAAATAAAATTTTCTGTATATTATTCAGTGTGAGATCAAGATTTTTGAATATGTAGACAACATATATGTTTTATTTTAAATAAAAATATTTGGACATTAAAGTAGTAAAACAATATGAGTATTGAATTGGCCGTTTGACTTGGTTTAAAATTATTTAGGTGCTTGTATAACCTGATATTCTATGGATATGTTACCTATATAACTTTTTCAGAAATTTTACAATTTATTTCATTTACTATATATTTCCTTTTGTGTTAGGAACAATGTCTTTTAGGAAATTAATATTCCTATATTCATATAAACAAAAATTAAATACGTAAATAATTATCCAAATAACAGACAAAAATAAACGCTAAATAAATACCACACAATAATTGTGCCTTTCGTAATTTGCCTTGTGCGGTGTTATTCTTACGGCTCTTCCTTATATTTAATCACCTTACAAAAGCAACAAGGATACACAAACAATGGGTGGTTTTTATTTTACACTTATTTTTGTTTATTATTTAACTTATAATCTATAGAATTAATTTACTTTTTACACAGACGTTTATTATTTTGATTTTTTAAAAGAGACGTACAAATATAAATGGAAGGAAAATACCCTTACATCAAAATTCCTTTCCAGTTTTATCGTTAAATTCCAGGATTTTTATATTTTAAATTTCAACAATAATATAGTATTATGTATAATGTATGATAAATTAGGTAATGTGTTTCCAGTTAGGGAAATATCAATATTTCGTACTAACTTAGCTAATTTAAAATTAACTGAAAATGCAAAGCGGAAGTTTGTTAATGTGGTTTGTCAGTAACAGTTGCCTCTGACGTGTTTTTATTCGTTCGGTCGATCTGGAGCAAGACGTGTTGGTGAGTTAGGGGCACAGTTAATTCCTAGCTAACTGTGGGCCGCACCGCCTGTCCCTGCTTTATGAGCCCTTTATTTAATAAACTCTCCTCTGCGTTGCAGGGCTGGCTCGGTCCGCAAATAGCGAAACAAACCGCTGATTTGTGGGGCAGTATTTCACTGAGCGGCTGCCCGGGTCAGTGCGCCGGAGACTCCACTCAAATCCCCGCTGAAAAGTTCCCTTCCTCTGCTTACGCTGCATTACTACTTCCTTCTGGTACATTCACGTTGGATACTGACCATATTTCTGCGCACGGTGGCAGCTGGAGACCCTAAACGTATAATTTGATCATATGGACCAGACCAAACCGACAGAAATATATGACTCAAAATATGTTACCAAAAATACGAATAGAAAAAATGAAACGTGCATGGTTGTCTGCATTCAGTAGTCAAACTGTTACTACTTTCTTGATGCAGTGATTATTAATTATCAATCTTGCGGGATACTTTGGTCGCGTGATAATGTACCAGGAAATTTACAAAACTATAATTTACATTTCTTATATAATTTTATAACTGTCTCACTAATTGATTCTCTTTATAGTTAGGAATAACGTGCCAAAAAGTTAAAAGTTATCTGAGAGTCTTTATCTCTCTAAATTTAATCGGACGTAACATTTCCTCCTTCGAATGGTTTGTAAAATTTTACTGTGTGATGCAGTTATTATATTAACTATTTGTAATACATTATAAATGCAACTTTTATTTGCGCAAATTTTAATAAAAATATGAATAATAGTTTTAAAGAAGAAGTAACATCTATGTAATTATGGTTCTAAATGTATTTGAGTGTTATGTACACTATAAATTGGAAATTAATTATTAATCATTCACTACTAGATGATCAAACGTTGTGAAACACAACGCGTTGCATCAAACACAGTCGAAGAGAAAATGTGTATTAATTTCCTACATGTTATTATATTTATGTACATTGATAACAATAATATATTTAAATACTTATAATCAAATACTTATAATTGCATTCGGAATTTAGAATCAAACATTTTTATAAATTTATTATAAAAACCGTATTTATTAAAATCCTCTACATAAAAATTGTATGTGTCGAAATTATTTCAAAATTTGAATTTCATCTTTATTTTTATTTAAACTTCAGTTCTCAATATATGATGTAGCTATAATGTGCAATTAATTAACATAAAATAATTAAGTTCAAAACGCATACATATAAAGTAATATTAGAAGCTGTGATGTCTATTAAACAAATGAATCCACGATCTTCCTGCATATTATTAATATTCCTGAGAATTGGAATTCAATAATCAGCAATTCCATCAGAGGAGGCTCGCGACCTTCAAGAATTTCCGATCTCCCTTCAAAACGTTTTCTGCCAAATTCCTCAACGAATGAGTCCTTAAGCACGAATTCTCATGAAATCCGATATCTCTGAAAGCGAGGCATGGAGTGCCACGATAGATCATATTCTAGTCATGAACTGTTGCTTGTTGCAGGAATTTCTATTACTAATTCTGCTGAATACGAAACTGATTCTTACTAATTGGGTACGTTTATTAACAGATAATACGCAAGTACTTCCAACATAATTAAATGATTGTTAAACGGCTACAAAATAAGTTTAATAAATTTTTCATGTTTACAATACTTATATATTTCTTTGAAACATCTCTATTTCGCGGTTTCAATTAAATCGGCTACAATTACAACAGTGAATCAATATATCCAGAATCTTATTCAAGTCATGGATTCCTTTCCTTTATATATCTTCCCTATTAATGGCAAGAAATACAGTTTCTGAGAGCAACATATATCGTAAACACACCACAGGCAGAGAAAATCAAATAAAAATAATCATTTCTTATGGTGTTGTGTGTTTTATATGTCCATTGGAAGAAAATATTTTCATATTTACGGTTTTATTAAGATGGGACACGTCAAATGATTTATTAATATTATAATTTTGTTCAAGTAACAATGAAACCTATTGAAATTTAAAGATAAGTCATAAATTAAGTAGTTTTTAATAAGTCAAAATAGTTACTTAAATCCATTACACGAAGTTGGCTCGTGCTACTGAGGGGCTTTGAGTGTCAAATAATGACTTGACTCAAGAAAATATAATCACTCGTTGTTATGAGATAATATGCGTATTTGACGTTTCTTATTAGAAGAGTAGGTCGAAGGAAGTGAATATTTTATTAAGTTCTCGGAAGCTTTGAGAGCGTGCGGCGGGCTTGCCTACTTTGTCACGCACTCTGAGATTCAGCTTAATACACAGAAATTGTCAATATTATTTCTTGGTATGTTAAAGCAGAACAAGTAGATATATTAAAGACAAGAAATGTATACTCTTTATAGGAACAGAAACTCAAAATAACTAACTGTGCATTTTAAATAATATCAAATCATTTTTCAGGAATTATAATGGAACAAAAGCAGAGTAATGTTACAAACCTTTTCTACCGTTATTTTTAGTAAACAGTCATATTCAGGATTATAATCGCAATTTAAATTAATGTAACAAAATTATATTTAATTATACATTCCTGTATTTATTAATAGATGCTTGTTAATCTTATTTTTCTTTACAGATATGTTGTCCCTATATCTACCTTAATTAAATTGAAATGTAGCAATAAAAATTTGGCTTTTGTTCAGTGTTTTATAATTATTAATTTTATATGTTTTGTATAAAACAAGTAATAAATATTCATTTATCCATAAAGGAAAGTTTGACACAGTTCCACTGAAAATTTTGATATTGTGTATTGATCAGATCAATAAAAATTTAATACATTATGAAGGGATGATTTAATACCAGCTAGTATTTTATTATAGTTAACGTATTATTTGTTATTCGTGATTACTGTTTACTGAATCTTATGGACCTAAAATTTAGGATCAAATGGAAATCCGCGTTTCGTATTCGCCAAAAGGAGCTTAAGTCTGCCTTTAAAAATGTTTCCTGTTATGAGACTATAAATCTGAAAGCAGCTTTTAACAGATAGTAATCTTTCACTGGGAGTTATAAAATCGCGCCGTGGTTTCCTGTTATGTTATAAGGGGAGCGTCACGACCATCATGAGGCAAATTTTCTTTGAAAAATCTAATGTGTTAAAAATACCAAGTCTAAATAAATTTATTACACTCACTTTTAAACGGCTATTTTTTATGATTTAATTATAAGTCTTGTAAAATATTACTTTCCTTTTGACTCTATAAAGCACTGTATATGGATTAAATTGTTAAGTTTTGTACAATATAACTACCAGCTAACTGTAGGCTTTATATCGCAATAAATATTTTTAAGATTTACACAGTAATAATTTCAGTGACATTTCAAATAAATAATTTAATTCTCAGGTCATGTTTTGTTCGTGCTTAATATGGCTTTATTAATTTACCGAAATGCTTTGTTGACGGTAGCACAATATATTTTAATATCACACCGTATAATAGTTTTGCTAGTTTTAATTAATTATTGATTGTGAAACTAAATTAAAAGCATGATTGTATTTTAGTTATAATGAAACATTCGGTTGGGAATTCAAAAAACCTACTAAACTGATGTTATTTTTCATTTGGAACAATATTTAATACATTTTGCTTTCCTTGAGTTTCTTCATAGTTATTTTGAAACACATAATAATGACCCTGAACAACTAGTGTTAAAAATTATTCATAAGATGATAATATGAAAGTTTTAATTCAATTTCCGAGACTGCAACTGGATCACACACACACCACAAAATGTTTTTAAATTGGATGTAAACTAGAATAACGGCTACAAGAGCCAAATGAAAGGCAATTATAACCTGTAAAATCAACCTGATATTTCTTCATATACGTCACTTATGTTTCAGAAGGTTTAATGCCATCTAATTAAAAATACTGATATGAAAATGGTGTATTACTTAGTTAATGATAGTGAATAATGTTATTAAATCATTCTAAATGTGCAAGAAAATTGAAATAATTATCTCTAAAATAATTTCATATAAGCTTTTAACCTGCAATCCTGAATGTGTTAAGTATTGATTAATGATTTTATACGGAAATATGATAAATGAGGAAAATTCTCATCAGTGAATTTGGAAAGCAAGAATATTAGTTAACCTTTATTTAAGAATTCCGTAGAATGAGAGGCCTGCGAGGCCTATTCTCTCGCAGGCAATACCTGCGAGGGATGCTCTCTCGCAGGCAGAACCTTTTAGGACAGATACGAAGGGACTACCTTTGGGTATGCCTTTTCCTCTCCGTTTTTGAACTAAGGTTCCCACAAGCCGAGGCACCTCGGCCTGTTTTGAGAGGAGTATGTTCGGGGTCACAGACCTTGGGCATACGGTAAGAGTTGTTCGCTATTCCCATTGGAATAGTCGGCCAGCTGCCTCCTAAACTGGTCGACGCACGGAGAAGGGAATGCTGCGTCCCCACAGCAAACTCCTCTCCCGCTATGGGAAGGGCGTGGTTTAAGTACCCAATGCCCGACCTACCCGATGCAGGTTTTTCTAGGGTTTTCCTGCATTTCTTTAGGCGAATGCCAGGTAGGATCCTTAAAATAAAGCCAGGGGGCCATAGTAACACTTGGCTACCTTCCTCTACCCTTCCGCATCCCCCCTTTCAAATCACTTCCTATGCTATTAAAGGGGAGTTGCCCAACGTGGATTCCCCTCATGTAGCCTGTTGCCTTAATTAAAAAAATAATAATTCCGTACTCGTTAACATCAGTTACTACCTATAAAATCCTAAAAACTCACATCGGAGCAAATTGACAATTTTTTAAATGTGTAAAAGTTTTTTTTATCATTTACAAAACGCTTATTTTTTAAAAAAATACTGATAAATGAAAATGTTTAACTGATTTATAATAAATATTCCAGAATCGTGAGCCGTTTTCAATATAACACAGAAATATAATATTATATTTATTAATGTAATATGGTGTTCATATTATATTAGGGAATAATCGGCCTTACCACACCTAATAAACTATTACTATTATTATTATATTTTTTCAACGTATTTTACATGTTTTCACGTTTGCAGTCAGAGATATAGATTTGTAGGCATTAACGTTATGGGTTATACTACAATTTCAGTGGCGCTGAATTTCGCCCGGGCTGAAGGGTGTCTTCCCTCGTAAGAAGCTCTCCTGACGGGGACAGTTATCTGTAGGTCCGGTAGACAGGCAGCGGTAATCCCTGCACTGACACGGACAGACACTTCATTAGACTGCTCATTCTGTCCAGCTCCTCCAAGACTCTCCGTCTCGTGTGTGAGATAGTATCGCACCACTAGAGCCTGTCACTCTTCTTCTCCACGCAGATGAAACGATTAACCCGCATAAAATAAATCGTAGCACAGTTTTAAATGAATTAACGGTTTTAAACTTAAATCTTGTTATACTCATCCATTCAATTAACGATAATTTTTAATAGGTCAAACTTAATAAGCATTAAAATATGTGTGAATGATTATGAAATTATACTTTCAGTAAGTAACAGTATAATAAAAAAATTCTTGATGGATCACACATCAGAAGTGAAACTAAACAATGTTTAGTACATAAATAATATAAATTAATTTACCTCACTCCACTTATTCGTCTCGTTTTTTGTGTATATTTTGGATTTGTGACTGTCATCGACATCCTCAATCTGATTATTTAAATTGTCAATCCCAAGGTCCTCAGTAATTTCCTATTTTGGCTTCTATAATCTTACCTATTATTAGTAAATTTTTTCTGTATTAGATGAGTGAGAGTTTTTGTTGTGTTGTCATTTTCCCTTACGTGAGCCAAGTCGCAATTATGATCTTAACGCTCAATATAGGCGACGTTGCCGTTTTCTACGGCTCACTTTGCCAGTCTCATATTTCCCTATTTACTTTCTCTCACCCGCCTATCTTTCTGATCGTTACTACAGTATATCCTCAACATCCCAAGGATAAACGAAATAATAGTAGAGAACTCATTATCCGGTAAATGAAGGAAGGAAGTCTGCAAATGATGCATCAGGCAGTCAGGACATGGAGCTTAATACCGTCTCCCTACAGAATGGAGGAGAAGGGACGACTAATTGGATGTTGCTGAGTACATAGACAATCAAGTTTAACCTTCCGGTCCGTATCGATTACTGAAGTTGTGTAACGACTGGTCCAATGGGATCAACGTATACCCAAATTAGTTCACGCCTCATCATACATTTAACTTCATAAACTTTGAATAAAACTCCATCATAATTTTTAAAAAAAATTACCTTGACAAGGGGAGTGTCTTAAACTTTCCAGCAGATAAGACATTATAATTGGTTATTCGGCGATTTATATAAGAAATTTTTTGAACCACCGTCTTACGTCTTTTTCTTTTTAACTTCTAGCCGCGTGAATTGCAGTCCTGGCTTTAATGCTGTATGACGATGCGGTAACGTCGTAATCGAAAAAATAAGCTTGATGTTAAATTACGTTCCAAACTTCCCGAATGATATTTCAATATATCACAATTTTGAATTTAAAAAGCATGTGAAAATTACGAAGATATCAATAAAAGAGGCAAAACTGATTAGAGTTAAGATCATAAAATATATTTCTCTGACTAATTAATTTGTTTACATTTCGTGGCAAATTAAATTCACTATATTCTGATTTATCGAAAAGCCAGGGAGTGAAAGTGATGAGATGAAATACGAGTGAATTTGGTTCGATTTCCTTTTCAGAAATATCGAAGAAATTTGAAACAAATATTTTTGTATACTATTCTTTTTTTTAACTCTTGCTTCCTTTGTTTCGCAATGTTTTTATTTACATTCTATATGTAGTAAATATTTGTATGCTTGGATAAATGCTCAGGATAAATAGATTCATTCCATTATTGATAAACAATTTATGGCTGACAGTAACATTATTTCCATTACTTAGTGATTTTCGAATGGAGCCGTAGCAGTTAAAGTTTTCAGCTTACAATGTGTTTCTCCCACTACAGAAATAATGGCATCATATTATATATTTTTCAAATGTTTTTTGAAATTAAAGATCAGAAATCAACTGTTCACAATTTTCGTTGTTCGGTTTATTTTGTAAAATTTAGACACGTAGATTTAAAAAATCTATCCTTCAAAAAATAAACATAGTTCATAAATGTTTAATTGAAAAATATGATTAATTCAACAAAATTATTTAATCTGTATTAAAATTAAATAATTTTTATTTCCTTCAATATATATTTAACCATTATATTTATTCTAAGATGCTAAACGTTTGGACTTAATGTTCAATAATTAATTTCAAATATTTCAAATTAGTAGCTCATTTATGTTTTGATCAACGAAAACAAAGATTACAAATGCAGGGATATAATTTAATTTCTATTATCAGTAAAAAAAAGTAAAAATTTTCCGCAGAAATGTTTGACGTATTCTTAATATAGGTTCTAGAATTTCTAATCAAGTTTCTCATTCAGAAGTAGAAACGACAATTTTCAATCTTTTATAAGAACGGTGAGATATAAAATTAAATCCCTGCCCAGTTTACAATCACTATATTAATTAACTTTGAGCTGAGAGGTAAATTGAAAATGTTTTATTCTTAAACCTGCAGGCGGTTATCTACAGTGTTGCATCCGGTCATGTTCTTCAGTTAGTTGCGGTTTGATGGTAGCAGCCAACATCCACATCATTTCCGTTGTATTAACCTGCTGATACCGATGAAGGGATCAATGTCAGTATTGCTGTAATTACCTTCTTGGAAAACCCTAAATGTGAGACTCGGGCAGCTGCTGTCGGCCTTTAGTCGTCAGCCGTCTCCAGATCTCAAGATCGCTCGAGCGGGAAATGAAGAACTGCTCTTGGAGAAAGGCCGGATTTGTTCTGCAACTTCAGTGCTCTCCGCGTCAAAACTTTTCTCCTGGTTAGAAACCTATTCCCAAAAGCGTCGCACTTAAAAAGATTGCCCAATATTCTTGACATAAATTGTCACTTCTAACTAAGAAAAGCCCGGGAAAAAATTTCATGAAGCAGATGCTTATTCTTTTTTTTAATGTTGGCCCTGACAAGATCGTATTTTTAAATTCTACTGTAGAAAGTAACTTAAAACGAAAATCTTTTGTACATTTCGTTATACATCAGGAATCTGACAGTATAGAGTAAAAAACATTGATATGTATATGATAATTTGTTGATACTTAAAATTTGTGTTACGTTTCGAACTATCATAAGGTCATTTTCAAGGAAAACCAAAGATACTGAGAAAATATGACATACAAAGATATACAGGAAATAAAATAAACGTCAGACATTCTGGAACAAAGATACATAGATTTGGTTAAGGCCCAATCGTATCATGTTTTATTCTAAATGAATTAGGGTTGATTTTTAATTAATTGGATTCATTATCTAAAATATAAGTTATTTTAGAATAATAAGTCAATGTTCTTACAAATTAACATCGGACGTTAAATATGATGTACAAATACACACACACACACAAATAAATTCAAGAAAATCGTAGCTTTATGCATGGCTGGTAGACGAATTAATTTTGATTTTATTTCTCGCTCATTTAACCCTCGTTATTAAAACATTAATATATCGAGAAAAAATGTGATTAAAACACAAAGAAAAACCTTTTGATTCTTTTTCTGACATATGCTAATGATATTTCAATAATTGAAGAGTTTGAAAATAAACTGAGAAATAACATAGCATTATAATTTTAAATTAATGGTTACGTAAACAATTATATGATCAAATCAATTTAATAGTATTTTATCTTTTTTAAAAATAAATTTAATACGTACAAACAGAAGAGAGTATATATATATATATATATATATATATATATATATGAAATAAAATCATTTACGATTATTATGTATTATAATAAAGACAACGGGTAGACGACTAATTTAATTATTAATGTACCAGTGTATAAAATAAATCGGTGCGGAATGTTCAAAGCAATTAAAAATATTTATGTTTAAACAGTAGTTTGAAGAATAATTGAAATTATCGAAAATCGTGTGTCGTTTGTTCTGCAACAGGTTAATTAAATATTTAAAATAACGTCTGTATTGGTTTAAAATTAATAATTAGATAATGGTATAAAAATAATTAGGCAATAAAAGAGTACCGCTTAACTTCTCTGCAAAATTTGTTGGTTTCTTTAGGGGTAGATTTGAGATTAGTTCAAGCTGTTATAAATTGTCGCAGGATAACCAAGAAGTGGTAAAGAAAAGGACGATATTATTATATAACAATGTAATTATCTTAAAAAAAAGGAATAATGGTTAATTATGAATTACGGCGTATCGGTTTGTAAACTAATTGATAATGATGGAAAGCGTGTTTGTGTACTTGGTCGACCTAATAATAATAATAAATTTGCAGGAAAGTTGTGTAGTATTTTTTCACTACCTAATTTTGTCTGATTTTTTCTTATAATTATTTATTTTTTAAGTTAATGTTTTTCATTTTGAAACATAAAATTAACTCACAATAAAAATAATCAAAGTAGTTTATTTGGTTTATCTTAATTGCACTAATCATTTCAATTGCTCGTAAACATAAAAAATAAATTCCCAGATTATACCCTTTTGCATAAATAAATTACTCTGATTTAATTAACTATGTTTTTTTCATTCATTGGAGATTGGAGATCTTTTGTAAAGATTTTTTGTATCGAGTATTCGATCGTCACGAAACTTCTCCAGAATGTGTTATAGTAGATTTGTAAGTCAAAAATTTTAAATTGAAAAATAACACTTTCAACCATTTTTGTTGCGTGATGGAACAACGATGGCTATGATAGTAAAGTGTAATTTAATTTTGTGCACTATTTCATGACAGTTAAAGGCTCAACGCGCTCTGAAACCCTCCATGTTGTAAAGTGCATGCTATTTTTTTTTTGTTCCGTGATATGAAGTAATATATATGCAATGCTTTGCAGACACGGAGGGGGTCTAGCTTTCACATCAAATTGGAGTAATGACATTGCAACTTTTCAAGTTGATATGTAAAAGGCATGTCAACTCCCTGAGTGACACTGACAAGTGTGTAATTGGTGTGTCACGGAATTCGTACGCTTTGCTCGCAGAATTGCTTTTGTTGTGACGTCGTGAGATTAGGACAGGTGCTCTATACGACGGGGAAGGGCATACGGTTCGAATAATAAATACACTCCAAATTTTCCCTTCGAGTTTCTGATGTGAAATTAAGAGGGCCAGAGGTTTATTCTGAAACTTGGCTGTTCAAATTTCTTACAAGCCTGTAGTTTTGACCAGAATCGTAAGCTACCTTTAAAAAAAATTCTCTATCTTCTCCCGCCTCTGATCTTGGTCGTAAATTACGAAGTTATCGTATAAAATGTTAATTGGATTTTAAATGTTTTAAGCAATGATGTATTTGATTCATTTACATCTTCTGTTAGCTACAGCTTTAAAAGTGTAGCACATAAATCTCTCAATTGTACTGGATATTACTTGGGACGTAAACGAAAAAGTATAAAATTCTTAACAGTGTCAAAGAAGATTATTTTTAAAAAATATGTAAAATAATGTACGTTAAAAATCACCTCTGCAGTATTTTATCACGCTTCCTCATGCAAATATACGTACTTGTTTCCAAACTATTTTAAAATTTACCGTAATTGAGATTCATAAAATTTGACAGTCTAGAGCTGAAATGAGAAATTGTGGTCACTTTATCGAGTAATATTTGCTCCATCAAAGGAGTCTTAAATATTAGTCATTTTCATGGGCTCGTAATGAATAATCAGTAGATTACGCCAAGGAAGTTCAAAATTTATGTTTATTAATTTCATTATATAAAACATTAAATATCTTTCCTTTGGAGCGCGTGCTTCTCCTTCTAAAAATAATAATTATAAACTGAGAAATTACAACTCTTAATTTTTCATTAATATAGTCGCGTATAATTGCGTCTAAATGATATTTATTTCCAGTTGGTAAATTCAGGATTCCCAACGGAAAAATATGGGCTGAGTTTTCCACTCCTCATAAATTTTAATAAATATTTTTCAAGCGATTAAAAAGTGAAAACGTAATGGCATGACATTTGGTTTTAGAAGAAGCCTAATAAATTGGAAACCCAAAGCTAAAAAGTCGCACAAAACTCAAACTATTTCCTAATTATACATATAAATATCGTAAAAAATCTAATCTGTGTCTGCTGATGACACCCAAAAATAACATCATCGATTCAAAAATTCAAATTTTTTGGGCAACTTTTACAACAATTACTATAGCTACTATCGTTGGTAAAACATTATGTTCATATTTAATAAATATAATTAAATTATTTTAGAATTAATTTCCTCTAGACAGTTTAATGAAATTGTACTAGCAATAATATAATTGTATTATTTATTGGAAAATTAAACTGAATGATATATAAATATTTTCTCAGGTATAATTATAACTGTACAAATCCAGGAAAGTAATAACTGCCACAATTATTTTTTTCACGGTTAATCACCAGGTTCAGATTCCTCGATGTTGACGTTTCTGTGGTCATTCTCTATGGCTGTCTTCAAATTGTGTCGCTGCGTGACGTGTGTGTAGATTTTATATGGTCTGAATCCAAGACTTCATGCTGCGATTTGATTGGCCGTTGAGGATCTCCTGACGACAGTGTCAAGGACACATGTGTTTCCATGTCGCATAATATTAAAAAAATTGTAACTGATTTGGAAGCCAGAGTCTTCGTGTGATATTTTTGTATTATATATATATATATATATATATATATATTATATATAATACATATGAGGACAGGCGATGCTCAACGGCCAATCAGATCGCAGCGTGGAGACTTGGAGTCCGACCCTATAAATTAGACGCACACGTCATGCAGCGACACAGTTTGAAGACAAAGATAGAGAATGACCACAGAAACTTCAACATCGATAAATCTGAACCTGGTACTTAACCGTGAAAAATTTATTAATAATTTACACCGGGAAAGCTTAAATTCATTAGTTTTATATAGTCTATTTATGTGGTTTATTGTATTATTATTTATAAAATAAATATAAAACTATATAAAAAATAGAAACCCCTCATATCAACATGTACAAAACGTTTTGTTACAAAAATTGGCGTCACCAATTTTAATGACCACTACTGTAACGATGTTATCTGTGTCAATCCAGACATCACAGTTACTCAACAGCTCCAGTTTATTTATTGTTTTTTTCCGATTTAAAAATTTGTGCCAGGTTTTTTTTAATATAAAACTACCAAAATAATTGTAGATTTCTACTGGGCGTGTTCATCTTTATGTCGTCACTATAAGCAGAAAGTTGTTTGAGGAAGACATAAACCACTCACGGCGCAAATTTGTATCATCACTCACGTTTCTTCGAGCACGAACATACCTTATTGTGAACCATTGCCAAGTAAAACTATTCGCAAATGCTGACTAGGGATACGTGTTTTTTTTTATTATATCTACGTATATTACTATTAATAATAATGGTGACTCCTAAAGAATTTTCCAATATATAATTGCGACCTGGTCACCGGATTAGAGTCGTTGATCTTTCTTTTCAGTGCAAGAATGATACTAGTGGAAATATTTAATAGAGGTTGTTTTCCTGAAAGTTTAAAATAGATTACACCATTATCTTAGTAAAATTATAATAATAATAACACTTTCTTTAAAAATAATTTTATTTCCGTATTAGTATTATATTTTGTACAGCTGACAAATAATGTCTCTTTTTCAATTTGGGAAGTAAATTATTTAATACAACGGCAATTGAGCCGGAGCAAGTTGTTTCCAATTGTCTCGGCTTCCTAGCCTCTTTGAATGGTCCCGTAGTGATCAATCTCCTAGGCGGCTGATCCATCTTACTGCGGTTTTCTGCAACTGACGTTTCCAACTCGTGGTTATTCTTAAATTACTCATCCATCAATAAGAAAAACAGCTCCGCTTTGAAATCACGTTATTAATATCTTGAAATTTGGTGACAAGTTCACATTCCGAAGCAGTTCTAAATATAATACCGATGAAAGATCGAGAATAATTCTCTTTGATCAAAGATGGGTTATAGTCGGATTTTAATACAAGTATTGGAACATACCAGATTTTACAATTATAGAATTTTGAAATGGCATTTATGCTATGCCTAAGCTTCCTTATGTACGCTTACTTTTCTTCATATTTTTTTATTAATTGGTGAGCCAGTGCGAATAATTTACAAATAAATTTCACAATCTTGCGTTGAATTTCAGACATTTATTACATGGGGCATAAATGCCATGGAAACAGATTACTTACTACTTAGCCGTTTGAGAACAGAATCTAATGCTTCTACGTCATTACCTAACCGAATAACGTCAGTATGAACTAATATTTAATTATATAACGATTATGTTCCCTATTTTACTAATATAAAAAATTACCAAATCCACTATTTTGTCTTCTTAGTTTCTGAAGCACGGCTTTCAGCAACAACATTCATTTGGTTATAACAATTCCGCCAATTATTTGTAACTAAGTGAGAGACAAAAATTTAAAACTATTTGATATATATTTTGATTATTTAATACTCAATTTTACAATAAAATTTTAATATTAATATGATAGTAATTTCTGAGGATAATTTCTTCTTTTTTTATAAAGGCACTGAAGTAATCAACACACAACTGAATTATTCACATCAGAATTTTAAAACAATTAACTAAGATCTGTAATGTACTCTGTCTACGTACCAAAGTTCGTCGTCGGTATCTAACATTTTTGCTGATTTACTATTCAACAACACAATTAATATTTTAGAGAGTCATAGAATATTTGTACATATGTAACCGGTATGAAAATATGAATGCCTAGAAAATTAATCATATTTTTAATATTCCTGATGGCTTTTACAATTGACAATTATTTATCATGAAATTTTTTTATTATTTTTACTGATATATTTTTTTAATATATTAATATTTTGAATCCAAAACGGTATTTAACAGTCTCAATAATATGAATTATATAATTTTGATCGAATTTATTTTATTAATTTAGATTTTCCGAGAATTATACGGATATCGTTACAATCCATATTCTAAATTACGATTTGTTGTTTGGTTTAATTTTATTTTCATATATTTTCATATATTTTCATATATAAAAAATAGAAACCCCTCATATCAACATGTACAAAACGTTTTGTTACAAAAATTGGCGTCACCAATTTTAATGACCACTACTGTAACGATGTTATCTGTGTCAATCCAGACATCACAGTTACTCAACAGCTCCAGTTTATTTATTGTTTTTTTCCGATTTAAAAATTTGTGCCAGGTTTTTTTTAATATAAAACTACCAAAATAATTGTAGATTTCTACTGGGCGTGTTCATCTTTATGTCGTCACTATAAGCAGAAAGTTGTTTGAGGAAGACATAAACCACTCACGGCGCAAATTTGTATCATCACTCACGTTTCTTCGAGCACGAACATACCTTATTGTGAACCATTGCCAAGTAAAACTATTCGCAAATGCTGACTAGGGATACGTGTTTTTTTTTATTATATCTACGTATATTACTATTAATAATAATGGTGACTCCTAAAGAATTTTCCAATATATAATTGCGACCTGGTCACCGGATTAGAGTCGTTGATCTTTCTTTTCAGTGCAAGAATGATACTAGTGGAAATATTTAATAGAGGTTGTTTTCCTGAAAGTTTAAAATAGATTACACCATTATCTTAGTAAAATTATAATAATAATAACACTTTCTTTAAAAATAATTTTATTTCCGTATTAGTATTATATTTTGTACAGCTGACAAATAATGTCTCTTTTTCAATTTGGGAAGTAAATTATTTAATACAACGGCAATTGAGCCGGAGCAAGTTGTTTCCAATTGTCTCGGCTTCCTAGCCTCTTTGAATGGTCCCGTAGTGATCAATCTCCTAGGCGGCTGATCCATCTTACTGCGGTTTTCTGCAACTGACGTTTCCAACTCGTGGTTATTCTTAAATTACTCATCCATCAAAAAGAAAAACAGCTCCGCTTTGAAATCACGTTATTAATATCTTGAAATTTGGTGACAAGTTCACATTCCGAAGCAGTTCTAAATATAATACCGATGAAAGATCGAGAATAATTCTCTTTGATCAAAGATGGGTTATAGTCGGATTTTAATACCACAAGTATTGGAACCTACCAGATTTTACAATTATAGAATTTTGAAATGGCATTTATGCTATGCCTAAGCTTCCTTATGTACGCTTACTTTTCTTCATATTTTTTTATTAATTGGTGAGCCAGTGCGAATAATTTACAAATAAATTTCACAATCTTGCGTTGAATTTCAGACATTTATTACACGGGGCATAAATGCCATGGAAACAGATTACTTACTACTTAGCAGTTTGAGAACAGAATCTAAGGCTTCTACGTCATTACCTAACCAAAAAACGTCAGTATGAACTAATATGTAATTGTATAACGATTATGTTCCCTATTTTACTAATATAAAAAATTACCAAATCCACTATTTTGTCTTCTTAGTTTCTGAAGCACGGCTTCCAGCAACAACATTTATTTGGTTATAACAATTCCGCCAATTATTTGTAACTAAGTGAGAGACAAAAATTTAAAACTATTTTATATATATTTTCATTATTTAATACTCAATTTTACAATAAAACTTTAATATTAATATGATAGTAATTTCTGAGGATAATTTCTTCTTTTTTTATAAAGGCACTGAAGTAATCGACACACAACTGAATTATTCACATCAGAATTTTAAAACAATTAACTAAGATCTGTAATGTACTCTGTCTACGTACCAAAGTTCGTCGTCGGTATCTAACAATTTTGCTGATTTACTATTCAACAGCTCAATTAATATTTTAGAGAGTCTTAGAATATTTGTACATATGTAACCGGTATGGAAATATGAATGCCTAGAAAATTAATCATATTTTTAATATTCCTGATGGCTTTGACAATTGATAATAATTTATCATTAAATTTTTTTTATTATTTTGACTGATATATATGTTTTTAATATATTAATATTTTGAATCCAAAACGGTATTAAACAGTCTCAATAATATGAATTATATAATTTTGATCCAATTCATTTTATTAATTTATATTTTCCGAGAATTATACGGATATCGTTACAATCCGTATTCTAAATTACGATTTGTTGTTTGATTTAATTTTATTTTCATATATTTATCGGAATTTACTGTATAACGAGTTTTTATTTACAGAACTCCAGTAAATTGTTGAACACACTTTATATGATATTGATGGAAACACTAACGACTAAATTTTAGAGCAGAAATAATTGTCAAAAATTATCGAAACCTAATGTATGTCAAGATTACCTCGTTAACAATAATTTGTAATTTCATAAAGATGATATTTTTATTTTATTCTTATTCAGTATATAGAATTTAATTTGAGATTCATGTTGTTAAGTAATCACGTATTAGGATATTTTAAACATTACGTTCCTGTATGCTTGTTTATTAAAATAATTATCTGTGTTTTAAACCTTCGGAGCAGAGGCTTCCATTTTGTCTGATTGAGAGTCATTCAACGGACGCTTTCACGAGTGCTTCAAGGCTAGAATTTATTCAAACCCACCATAAAATTGTATTTTCAAAAGTTAATGAAATGTCGTTTTTTGCGCGTATAAACACATTACACGAGTTAAATAGTCGCAAGCGTGCCGGAAACAAGTGGGAAACGTTATGAAGATGAGCTTAGCCCAGTTAACTGAGTTAGGCAAGCATAATGCATGGCAGGCACATGCATGCGGTAGGCTTACGGGAATTATTTAAGCATACGCATGCGCCCCTTTGTGAACGTTAATCTCCAATTCTGGCTTCTCCGCGCAATTCGTTAAGACTGGTTCCGGTCGCAACCTCTCTAAAATATGCACGTTGTTTGAAAAATTCATCACGGTTTACATGTCGTTTGGTACATATCTCTCTAAGGCCTTATAACTCGTAATAAAACTCACTTGAGCAGGAGAGCAAGTTGTCTGACATTTATTATGTTCTCCATTCAACGAACTTGAAAAGAGTTTGTAAATAACATGTGGGTCTTACAAAAACCTGATTATATGCTTATAAAGTTTAATGTGATTACTAGACGTTTCAAATACTATTTAGTGCCATTATCGGATTCAGTTATATCAGGGTTATGTTAATATAGGTTATGTTATTACGTAATATTGGCAAGGATTGAGAACTTGGCGAGTTTAAACGATTGCGCCAGGATGCCGCGAATTAATCTCCGGCAATGTCGGGAGGCACGAACTAAGTACGAATAATTTTTATATAGGCAAGGAAGCTTATTGACTATTGAGGAATATCAACCTATTTTTGATCGGCTGCATAATATGTGAGGTATTCAGATTACCTTCCAGGTTTATTAATTTTTGTCAATCAAGTAACTTCATTTTTATCTGCTTGTGTAGCAAATGAAGTATATTGTTTCTGCCGCGGAATAAGAATTGATTGGTAAATAATACTGATATTTAAAAAATTATATTAATCTAATAGTCATACAGACTTTAGCATAATTTTCAATTTGGAAAAAAACACCATTAGTGTTTTAATTATTCTGATATGACCGGTATCGTTCCTCTGTTTTCAGTTTATGAATCGATAACATATATTTTCAAAGTATAAAATATTGTCACCTTTTCCAAATAAAAATAAAACAATATTTTGCAAAAATGTGATGACAATTTTTTTCCTGTTGCGGAAATGCATTATAACGTTTGCTTTCTTCTTTGCCCATATAACTACGATGTGAGAGGGTACAGAATGTGATTCACCTTTTCAGAATGTTAAGCAGTGACGGTAAAAAGCTCACTGATTAGCGAACAAAGTGCCAGAGACCCCTGAACTGCTCCTCGACGAGCTAATTTAAGCGAGCAGGGATGCCGGTTAGGGTCTTCGGTTAACAGCTAGTGTCAGCCCAGCTAATGAATCGCGGCTTAATTAACTACCATTAGCGCCAACATTAGATTATTTCATTACACAGACGGGTCTGGATACGTTCTATCCCATCCCATCCCACGGGATTGCCGTGTTTCCTCCCTTCCCTGCGGAGAAATGACTTGTCCGGAACGAAACGCCCTTGCAAACAATTTGTCCTCTTCACATCGGTTCACTCACCACAAAATTCCAGCAACACTCATACAGCTCTACAAAATAAGATACCTCAACATGAAATCATGTTTCGTTAAAAATAAATTATTTGAACGATAAACTAATAAATGTCTAGATGAATATACATTTTATGCTCTGTTTCTATATTCTTACACCCATTTCAACTGTTAAAATCAATCCCACGCGTCGCCGAAACATTCCTTATCTCTCCTGTTCAGTTTCATGCGGATTATCAGTGAGACGATTTCAAACAACTGTAGTTCCAAGAACCTTATGCATCGTATAATATAATGCCCACAAAATATTTTTAGTATTTATTTCTACTGTTTATAATAAACATAACCATATTTTTTCGTACCTGATTCAATGTGTATGGTTCCCGTTTAATAATTTATTGCTTAAAGACTACACAGCGTTTGTTATAAATGACACAAACTACTGATCAAGAACTTTCTACCTCAACTTCATTAACTCGCTTTCACGGACTATAAAATATTTAAAACTAAATAGAAAAATTCCTGTTATATTCCTAATATTAAATGTTAATCCAAATACAATGTAGTTATACGTAGTCACTGATGCACATGTGATTTGACATTCCTTTACAACGCCCATTTTTGACAAGGAAATTAGAAAATAGCCATTTTTATACGCTAAAAAGTAGAAATACGATTAGAAAAAAAGAATTTGAAACATATGTATATTACGAAAAAGAGTATTTTCTCTTTCCCTTTATACCATTAAATAATTTATTTCTGTATTTCAATGCAGTGGTGTGAATTTCACATTCATGATACACTACGTTGTTGCAGCTATGGAGTTTATTTGGTTACTTCTACAACTGACAGTTTTGTCGAACATTAATAGCACGGTAATACGTAATACAACACACAAACACACCCACACACACACACACACATATATATATATATATATATATATATATATATATATATATATATATATATATATATAATCTTCAGACGAAATGAAAATATCTTTGGAGACTATCCACTATGTGTCTAAGTCACAAAAATAGGCTTAATTCAACAAAATGTATTTCAATTAATCTATTGTTACAATTTTAGAAGAAATAATCCAGAAATCTGGAGCTGGAATCATCCAAATAGGATTTAAGGGTTTCAGACCACCAAATATTATCTGAACTCTGAAGATGAACACAGTTTCGCCTGTTAGAATCTCCGAACTATCAATATTTGCTTTATAAATTTATATTATTTTTACTGCACAGATTGTGTCCAACATTATTTATCTCCCAAATCAATCCAATTTTATACTTCCTCTATATGTTCAACCATCATCTAATTATTCTCAAATTTGTACAGTGAGAAATATATTTCTGAATTGCTTTTTTTCTTGTAAATGTTGGCAGTCACTTTGATGCTCGTAATAAAATTGTTTGAACATATCCATTACTGATATTTTTTCAGCCGTAACTACTTTGAATTGAGTGGAATGATGGCTTGATTGTTTCGAAACTTTTAAGATTAGGAGAACTTCGTACGGGCAGCAGAAGGACATTTTCTTCAGGGAATTCGCTATTCTACCAGCAGTTTGGAGAATCGAACCATTAATCGCCGACAGGGCTGCTCCGTAACTTGTGCAGAAACTTGGCAACAGCAATTAAGCAAGTGGTTCAGACTGGAAGAGAGAGGAGGGATTTTACCAACCGTCCTACGCGATAGCCGTGCCAAATTGTTTTCTACCTTATTCAGTGTTAGGACTAAACTCCGATTTTTTTTCTTCCCAATTTCTCTATTCTAGAATATTTCCACCAATTACTATTCTTCTTATTATAATTTATTTAGTAATAAAACTGCGATGTCGGAAAACATGTGTAATTATCATCACCCGAGAGCTTAGATTATTATAATTTAAATAATACATGTGTGATTATAAATAATAAATTACTTCTGATTAGAGAAATAAACCACGAATAAGTGGTATGACCTTATTTTAGCTAAATATTCTAACTGGTCCACACAATTGAAATTATAGCGTGTCATTAAGAAGTCAGTTTTGTAATAAACAAAAACAGTGAAACAAATGATTACTCATAAATTATTTTTGAAATACAGACATTTAATACAATTTAAATTTAATTAATTTTTATACATAAATGACACGGCATTTATGAGATTCTTGGTATTTCCAGGGTTGCTTCTCAAGCCTCGACATGATAATAGGAACCCGCAATGAAATATAAAATGTATTGAATGTTACAAAATATTCAAATAAATTTAAAAGTTTTCCTTGAGTATTAAACTAAGAAACTGTCATAATAAGTCTGACGGTAAGGAACATTATAAAGAGTTTACAAAGTATTTTATTACAAACCAGACATAATTTTTGGTTTTTATCAGAAATTATTTAAATGACTTTCACTTAAACAGGCCATAATATTATACTTTCTACACTATTACAGTCAGTATACGCAATTAAATCTCTACCACACCACAGACGATCATCAGTTGATTTAGAAAATTTCGGGGAACAGTAATAATGTATGCAACTAGAAATATTACACTTTCCAATTATCAGTCAGATTCAATTCTCAATAAATTGTACCGTTGAAATCAATCCAACGACAGCCAGTACAACTTTTCCTATCAAAATTTATTAATTTGTCTTCTTAAATATCTAGAAATGGTTTAACTATTCCTTTAACACCAGGAACCTTGATAATTTATCTTTTACACGTTAGCATCTATGCCTAAATGCAGACTCACTGCTAACCGTTCTCGGTCGTCGCCCATCAGAGTCTGAACTGAACTCTTGTCAAAGCTTTCATTATTAAACACCGCTGAAAATAATACTCTCTAAAAAATCCACAATGCTGACTGTTGCCTACAATATTACGCTGATAATATAAATATTGAATAATTCATAAAATCCTTTCATTAGATACATTGGGGGTCATTACAATATATTTTTCTTAAATACACTTATCATAAATTCCTGATTCAACTTAAACGGATTCAAAAATGAAAAAATAATTCAACGTTTCTCTGCCACCAATTAATGAAATTATTGATTATATTATCATTAAAAACACTGCAGTATTATTGATGTAATTGTAGAAAATATAAAATTAATTACTCTAAGGAGTAACTGAAGTATGACACACATATTGTACAATGTTCACAGGGCAACAAATTATTTACTCGGAATTTTATTACATGTAAGAAGAGAAAAACGTAAAACTCTGTCGGAAATATAAAATAATTACCACGGAACGTTCCGGTGTTGTAAACCATTTGAACGTTCCGCTGCTGCCGATTAATTAGATTATTGATTACATTCTGAAAACAGTTCACGTAATTTGAATGAACGCAGCGAGATTGTAAGGACGCCTTCTCCTTCACACGTGACTGGTTTTAACCTCACGTGGCAGAAATAATTATGACGGTAAGCCAAAGGAGGCAGGTTAAGGCTACCATTGATTCGCTCGCGCAATTAACAGCTTTGGCTGTCATAATGCAGTTTTGGAGTGCCGCAGGAAACATTTGTCCGGCTGTGTTGAGAAGGCGAAGTTGGGCAACGTAATTACGAGCTAGATCAAAGATTATGCCAAGCCATTGCTTCGGGCCACGTTATGTATACAATGGAGGTCTCCGTTGTCATGGAAACGCGCCTCTTGTCTTGAACTTAGCTGTTTCTTAGGTGCCCTGTACTCCATGCCTCAACCCTTAATTTTAAATGAGGTTTGTAGATTCTAGTCTACCTTCGAAAATAATGAAAAATAAACATACACGCAAATTATATACGTATGTTTGCTTGTCTCGTTGAGGAAGTGTGCGCTAATTAAAAATTTTATTTATAAAGTATGAACGTAATCAATAATCTTAAAGTGCATCCATTTACAGAAGTTCGTAGAAAATCACCAATAAATTTCTTGTAATGTCCCTCAATTTATAAACTTATTTTTCATTTTATAAACTGCCGCAGTTTATCTACTCGGGACATAAAATTTACCTCTTAGAAAACAGATCTAGTATAAATTTGCTTAATAGTACTTCTGTGAGCCATTAGAAAAAAAGATATGTTGATTCCTCCTCGGGGATCCAATAAATAATCCAATCTTCGATCAGTGACCAAATAAGACTCCTCGACTCAATTTATGTAAAATATTATCAGATTCTGTGCTCCTAAAACCGTCTAGCTTTTAAACATTTTCATTAATAATAACAAAGCCCTTCGGGAATAATATAATGTTAATCAAGCACTCTTATATGAAAATGACGGATATTAAAAGAGTTGAAAATATCAATTGGTTCTTATCCTCTTTTACTAAAATCAACTCACGTACTGAACACGAATTATAATAAGCTTTCGACTCATTTTCAACTGCAAACATACAAATATTTACACCACTGTAGCAAAAATTAAAAATATTTTATAAAAAAAGTGAAATTAATAACAAAATAAATCTCATACGGTTTCTTGCCTCATTACCCAGACTTCATCATGTCAATTGGGCATTTTATACCCAGCGTAAACAAAATTAAAAATAATTTTACAAAGGCAATATTTAATCATAGGATCGCTGTTGTCGGGAAACTCGTGTTCATTTTCTCTGTATAGTTAAGTGACTATGACAGTGCGCAGTGGAACTGGAACTTTATATAGGATATTAAATATTTAGACATGATGGACATCAGGAATTCATTGGACGAATAGGTTTACAGTCAACCTATTATAAAACGATGAGTGTAATAATCCTACTTACATTAAAATAAATATGATTCGTAACTACATAACTAAAAAAAAATTGACTGACGTTGAATTTTTAAAAATTAAAAATTTATTATGTTTTTAAATTAAATTGGTATCAAACCCTACTTATTACTGAAAAATGGGAAATATCGTTCTGATCCTTCTGGTGGAAAAACTGTGGTGGTGGCAATTCAAGGGCCAATTGGATACATGCCATTATTGATAATAATGTGGTTATTAATTTTAACTTTAGGATTATTGAGAGTTTGGGTCTCATTAATGACAATACTGTTCATTATTTCTGTTGTATGTACACTGATGTTAATATTTTTATGGAGTTATAAAATCAACAGATTGATGATGGGAGCGTTTTTGTTCGTAATGGAAATAAGAATATTGGTTTTTAAACCTAATACTGAATTAGTAATACATATTTCATTATTGTAGTCAACTGTATTGTTAAATATAATGATTATATATATAAAGTTACAAGAAAATTACTTATGTTAATCGTTTATCAGATAAAATGAAGGGTATTTTAAGGATGTAGTAGAAATGGAAGTATTATAATTACTCTTACTGAAAAAAATATTATATATAACTTTACGTCTAGGATTTATACTATTTTAAATCTCATAGCATTTAGTGAAGTAACACAGTTATCACATTTATTCCAATTGTAAAAATTTAGCGATACTGTTTTAACAAATATCAATAAACTGATGTTAGTGTTATGATCATTATAATTTATTTTGAAAGACACATTGTATCTCAAAAGTAATATAATAAAATTTATTTCAGTTCCGTGATGAATTTTTAACATGATAAAGTAATTTTTAGCATCTTGTCGTTCTATTTAAGGAATTCATAGGATCGATTACATGTAACTAGGTTCTTTTTCCGTTTGTCGCTCGTATAAAGTTATAAGAATTTTGTTCTAAGCTAAGTTCGACAACTCCGGAATAAGAATCAGTTTTTTTTTGTTTAGTCAATGGCGTAGCAAATTCGGAATGTAATTTTCTGCATCATACCTTGCAGCCATCACTTTAACGCACGCAATAACCGTTAAGGGACACAAACACTACAGCCATAAACTTTGAAATACGATGCCATTACGCTCAATTGCTGGGAAAATCTTCTTGGAGCAGTAGTCCTTAGTCGCTCAAGAGAATGCGGAAACAGGTTTAAAATTTCAAGTACTTACAAAACATTTGCTTGCACAGATAGGAAGCGGCAATTTCTAGTTGCTTCTGGGTCCACGGTGTCAGGAGAGTTTCCGGTTCAAGTTTGTTGTGTAGTATTACGTTACTTAAAAATAAGCCGAAAATGCTTTACCTTTCAGAGGATAAATTTTACTGCTGTTCTTTTTTTTGTATTTCATGTATGGTTGCACGTCGTCTTGGTCTCACCAGTGACTGTATTTAATACTTTACATTAATTGGTTTTTTGGTTTTAATAATAAATCAAGCGTAATTACATATGAATTAATTAATTTAACGAAAAGACCATTCTAATATATTCTAAAATAATATTACAACTTAAATTTAATTTATACTGCTCAGAGTTTAAAATTCATAAAAGGGATATTATGGGCTCAGCTGCGGTTATAATTTTCTGATTAATTAACAACGTTTCATCATTAACATTACGGTATCCAGTCGATATAATTTTTCTTCCATGTTTCCCAGTTGCGGTTTTTCTCTAATTTGTACTCTAAATGAAAATCTAAAAGCAAGTGAATGGCCGCTTCATTCAATTCGTATTTAATAAATCTCGTTTCTACGTTCCACAAATTTTGAAATTTCTGTTACTAACTTAGAAACTCACTCGTAACTTCCTGGTTACATTTTACTTTTTACTATTTAGCCTCTATAACACGTAACGATCCATTTTATTAAACTGTGTAATCCACCGAAAAATGATACAAAATATAGAAGGAATAGCAAAGATTTTTTAATGTTTTCATTATTCAGGCTCCGATAATTTCGTCCTCCTCTGGAAATGAATAACTTATTTAAGCATATTTTAACAGATTGAAAAAATAACTTATCTTTGGATAATAATACGCGGTCATTATACCATTATACCATCGTATCAGCAGTAAATTGCCTGTCAGACACACTTGAGAAAGTTTTGAGGACCGAATATCCCATATTAAAAGACTTAAACTTTATCGCATTCTTACAATATATTTAAAATACAAACAATATTTTTTTTTCGGAAGTATCCTGATAGTTTCTTTTCTGGTGTGTCTGCTTGTCTTAATTTCTCTTATTTCAAACAAATCTTGAAGCTGTAGTCAGAGGTGTCTGATAAATCGGTTTACGTAACTGAAAAGTCTGTCATTCATCTCAATATTCACAATTCACCAATATAATAAAAAATTTTCTTTGTAGAAAATTTTATTTTTTTAAAAACTCTTAGTATGTTTACAGATCTATGTTTTTTGGACACCTCTTTTTGATTGTCCAAAATTTTATACCAATTTTAAAGTAGATATTTATTCTAATATTCATTTATTATATGTTCTGTCAACACATTTGTTTCCCGGCAAATATTAACAATTTATGTTGAGTAAAATGAGGATGATTCGGTTTACGGCCTCGCTGAAAGTTAATTGCATGTAAATAGCTGCTGTGCTTGTCGCGATATGGTTACCTGAATCCAGGTTATCCCAGGACAATAGCTGGTAAATCGCAGGTCTAATGGAGCTGAATTAATGAACACGATCTCGACGAGCAAGCCAATTGTCAGTGGCCTTTCACTGCAGAGACGGTGATGCTGGAAACATTAGGCACGCTCTAAGCTCCAGTACGTCGGTAGATTCGACTTCTGTCCTTATAGACGAAGAAAGCTGCAATTAAAACGTTATCAATCAACAAATTGAAAAAATACGCAATGTCAGTAATATAAATATAATTTTTTTTACATTCTTTAAAGATATGATATCTATGATAATGGCTAAATAAGTCACAAAAAATTAAATAAAGATATTTAAATTTCTTCATACATATTTTTTAAACGTACATGACTTTTCGTCCTTACATTAGGACCTCTTCAAGTATTAATTAATAAATTAGGGCACGTTTAAATAGAAAACTAATATTCAATTATGACTAATTGCTTCAGAAACTGTGGAGAAAAGTTATAAGTAAAATTTGTATTATCAAATAGATGCATCTCTGGGCTGCGTACCAATTAGATTAAATTAAGAAAAGAAATAGAATAAAGATAAAAAAATAAATTCAACTATATATTAAATTAATTTTTTGCGTGTTTTATTCGTGAATGGTTAAGCAGTAATTTCAGATTTTTGTACATTTTTCGGTCTTTTAATTAATTAATAAATTTTGGAAGAGGTCGTAATATAAGGAAAAATCGTCGTGTCTAACAAATGTGTAAGAAGAATACTGACTTATTTTACATTTTACCACTTGCCTACTGAAACATGAAAATATTAATAAATGTTTAAAAATATTCAAAAGTATCACGAATAAGTATAAGAAATTAAATTCTCAAATAAAGTAACGTCTGACTATTAAATTGATCAGAGGCAAAAAACATTTTTTATTTCACTGCTACTTTACAATCCACAATAATTAAATTTCAATAATAAATTGTACACAGGGTATTAGCGAGATAAGAGTAATCGTCCATTTGTGGTAACTTTTCGCTAGATATACTGTTAATTATTTTTTGAATTAATTTATTTACTATATATTTATCCATTTAAATAAAATACATCTTGATCGTTTAATTTTTTTAAACTAAGTAAAAATATAAATATAAATATTGCTTATTGTGTAGCTGTCAAATAGGAAGTGTTGTAATTAATTATCATAAATTACAGTGGTTGCTAATTTTAACTGTTTTCTTCGCAAATCCAAAGACCTGCGTTACAATTCAATTTTTCTCGAGACTAAAATAATTGTTTGTGCTTACTTTTCTTATAACTTTTGTCCACAGTTCTGCGGAAGAACTCGCTTTGGTTCTTGCTTTTTTTGTCCCCACAGCTAGGACCTCCGAGCATTAGCGTCGAGGGAGCGACAAAATGCTTTTAACACTTGCTCCATGAGTGGTCTAACAAAAAAGCAGAACGTTCGATCAGCAGAACTCTACTTCTTCGGGACCATGTGTTACTATTCGGCCCTTGAAAAGAAAAAATGGCTCACTCCATGGGAGGGGTCGTTCTGAAACTCAAAAGTTTAGAGTGCATCGCCTTTCGGTTGGTCTCGGAGGAAATGCAACAATGCATTACGCCAATCCGCCGCAGATACAAAAAAAAAATTGTGGACCTTGGGAAAAATCTGGGTATTTTCTGGGCGATACCACGTGTTTTAATAATGCAATTATCGAATAGAAATTTCTTTTAAATTTTAATACATTCTCTCTTGGCGTTAGTTCTGCAAAAGTATTTGCGATTAAAGCCAAAATCAGATTAAATTCGATTAAATGTTTAAGTCGTTAAGATATAAAAGGGTTAAGAGTGTGACGATTATTGACCCTTGTGGCACACCAAAAAAATTTTTCTAGTTTTCTGTTTCACCAAATTCCTGACTCACAATACAAAAATTATACGAAAATATGATGTATGGTAACCCTAAACGCTAAATTGTTAAATACTATAAAAAAAATTATTTAAAGTTTATAACGGTCGCGTCGACATCGTGGTCATTGGCGACCCGTATGTTATTTACAATAGATTACACTATAAATTTATTTTAAGTAAATTTTTGTATATATTTTTAGGGTTTTCTTGTGCCATATATTTTTTTAAAAATTTTTAAAGTTTTTCTTGGGTCTTTACTATCCGAATTGGCAACTGCAGCGAGAAGTGACTGGGAATAAAGAATGTCCTTTATATATATAGTCCCGCTGCGTCGCTGCTGTAATGGAGTAGAGACTAGCTACATCCTTTGCTGAGAGTTTCGGAGGGAAGATTTAATTCTCGCTGCATTCGTAATGAACGCAGAATAAAGGCATTGTCAGGTCGTGAGGGACTACACTGGGGGCTCAAGACCTCGAGAGCTCTTTACCACAGAAGAGGCTACGGGAACCACATGGGAAAGACTTTCAGCACAGCACTCAAGACAGGCTCCGCGTACAACATTCAGAATGAAAATAAATTAATTCAATCCTTTAAAATCCATTCGACATTAAACATTTTACTGTATAATTCTGAACTATTATATTCGATCACAATACCACTTGCTCAGCGCTCAGAAATACACATTAGTTTTTAGTTACATGTATTGGTATGTGTTTACGTGTGAGTGATACAAAGACAGAGGGATTGGAACACAAGCCTTTAAAATTTTATCCCAAAAACTTACAGGAATGGTAAATATAGTTTGTTATTGGTTCATAAGTTAAATTATAGTGGAAACAGTTTTAGCTGTGTAAATAATACACATAGTGTGTTCTATATTCTATTAAATCTCATGTAAGGAAAACAATTGAATCTACGTAGAATCAGATAATTAAAAATGATTCGTAATGTTTATAATCGTCCCAGAATTATATTAATCCATTTTTAATATAATTTTATTATTTTTTATTTTATGTCCTATTAACCTTCTTTTTTCTTTAGTCTTTAGCGACTACATTTGAATTACTTATTTGATACAAAATAATTTTGTTTTATTTTTATTTAATATTTATTCATTTCGCGAATTTCCAAAAATGTAATTTGCGGAAAAATAATTATCTCTTACAGTAAAATGAGTTGAATAATAAATAAAATTTCTGTAAATTATAGAAATATAAATTAGTATTTTTTAGGCTAAATATTAATAAAATTAAAATTTATTGACTGCACAAATTTTTCTTACAGAAAAATATTGGTATTATTTACGAAAATTCTTCACTAAAACTTACTTACATATATGATTTAAAACTATGTTGGTTGTATATAAGTGAATTCGCATTAGTTCAATAAAGAAATGCGTGTAAAAAATTTAAGTATATAACTTTATTGAGCCTTATTCGGTTATTGTTTCATTGTCTTTGTCTTTATTCGCCTATTGTTTTATCTTCTTTGCCTTCATTCGGCCACGTTCAACGTACGGTTTGTCATTTAATCAACTGGTTTCACGCTGCCAAAAAGCTTTATGTCTCTATCAAGAAGCTGTACAGTCCTAAATACCGTCCGTTCGCGAGGGAGATGAGTTTCCTCCCGCAGTTTTACGACTGCGCTTTGCGACACCGTGACTCCCACATCCGAAAGTTGTGCCCACACTTCCCACTCGCCTACGCTTTGCAGTTTCGTGACTTATGCCCTGTCATCGGCTGCCCACGCGCAGATTTATCATTTAGCGGGCGCAAAAATTCTCTTACACGTAGGAAATGTTGTGACACTTTTGAATTACTCCATTCCTTAATATTAACCGTTATTTAAACGCTATCTACCATAGAGGGAGGAAAAAACGCTCGCCCGGACCTTAACTTTACATGTACGGAAAATAAAAAGTATGCATTTACCAAAAAGTTACTATTCGTAAAAAGTGTAAATAAAAAAATGACAAAATTATAACAAGTTGTAAAATTTTTTTTGGTAGTGAGTGGAGAATTTTAATACTAGAATTTTTTTTGTCATTTGAATGACTGTTCCATACACGTCATAAACGTTTTTCGTAAACGTAAAAGTCTCATTATTTCACAATTTCATTGCTCCGTTGACCAATTAAGCATATGACGATTTTATTTGATTATAATTCCTTTCAATTGTTTTCTGTATTGTCCAGTTTTTGCTAAATTTACCAATTCAATGATCAATTAAACAGACCTAAATGTATAATTTATTTTCCATTTATCCGCCTAAATCATCGTAGTAAATGGATCAATTGCCTTGCATTATTTATACGGGTAATACGTTTTAACGTGTTTCATTTCTTCCCAAAATGTATTTTTCTGGGAAGTATTTTACATAAAATTAATTTTAAACATAGTTTTACAATCGTTTCATTTATGGAGTAAAGAATATTATTTTAATTACTGATATTTTGTCTATCAATATTCTGAGTGAAATTAAAATTATTGTCAGTATGATAGAATCCAAGTGTTTCATGTAGTTTAAATAAAAAACTGTTATTAACCAATTATTTTACCAGATTTATCATTAATTTCGTTACATTTATGAATATATCTTTTTGCTATGCGTGCTTCATGTAATCTGAAACGAAATGGACGAATATTAATCGGACAAGGGCAATCAATAACAATTAAAATTTATTTAGTTAGTCTCTCTTTTTTCATTATCTGTGTAACACACGTTTTAGAGATTAAAATAGATGTCACGTAGTTGGAGGAATTTGACAGTAATCATCCACGTTCAGAAAAGATTGAAGAATGTGCTCAACTGTTCCGGGGTACTGTTTGATTATTGGTGCTGACAGACGAACCGCTTTCACCTATATAAATAATTGCTGTCAATTTATAATTGATAGACGACAAGACGCGGGTATGAATACTTTTTCAAAACAAAAAAGGCGTTGAAAATAGCCAGAATAAGTTCTTTTGATGGACGTGGTTGCTGACTTTCCACATTTTAGAGAGAAAAATAAATATAAAGTGGCCACTTAGTTCAGTTAACATACAGAATTTGAAGTAGAAAAAATTAACATTGTGTCCGACTCCCGAATTCACAACTATAAGAAGTCATATCGCCATGATCTCAAATCTCGTTAACGACAGTAACATGCTCAAATAATCTGAAACTTTTTCATTTATCCTATTTATTTTGTATTTCTTCTTGATAATTTACTGTCCCAAAAATATTCCAGAGATGAAATATTATCGTTTTATTAATATTATACGTCTGTAGTTGAGAAGCATATTTATTATAAATATTTATCAGTAAACAGATATTGTTTCATTTCATATCATAAATAAATTTAATTTTTCAGATAAAAATATTATTTTGCGTTACAACATATTCCCTATATTTATAGTTATTTATAATTGTTTTACGTTGCTGTGTAAGAAATAAGAGAAAACTTTTAAGATGAACAAAATTGCCGAGATTCCTCACAAATCTGACGTTAAAATGTTTGAACTATTCACAGAACATTCTAGTAAATAATGGACAGAATACACAACATACTAATTTCTACAAATATGTTTATAAAATTTTATACAAAAATAAGTATTTGCGTGTAAATTTTTTCTTCTATATACGTGTATATTAAAATTAATTTGTTATACGTTTTTCTTGCTGAGATTTTTACGATACCTCTTATTTTTTTATTCAAATATGATAAAATGAATGTAAGGGAAGAGGCTTCAAGATAAATTGCACGAAATTCAATGCACGGAGACCAGGCACTGGAGAATTTACTGAGGAAAACGGATGTAGGATGGCCGCGGAATATATTCAGCGGTCCTTCTGCGGATAATGAGGACAGAGCTGCGGTCACAAACTAGCTCCTGCGCATCCTTACACACTGGACCGCACATCAAGAGGCTTGAGAAGCTTCAAGGCGCACTTTCAAGTCCGGCCAAACAAATGTAAAAAAAAGAAAAGAGGACACTTCAAACAACAGTTAATTTCCTCGAGAGTTTATTATGCGACATGTCAGCGGATTTGTGTTAATATCAACTCGTTATTATTGATGTAATAAACTCTAACGTTTCGCTGACAAAGAATTATACTGAAACACCGAAACATATTTTTTGACTTCAAGAAACATATTTTTAAATTTATATTACAATTTATATTTTAACTTTATTTATAACCAAATCTTTGAACGTAATAACGTTTTTCCAATATATTTAATCCGTTACACAAAGTTTTTGGTCAATGACTGTAAATGTTCTCACCCAGAAACATTAATATTTTCAATACGTGAAATAATTAATTATAAATAAGTTTTCAGTCGCTGACAACTACAAATTAAATAAAAATGTAAAGCAAATCATAAACTGAAACGTCTTATATAAAATAAATTATCAATTTTAATCTTCCCTAAAAAATAACTTCTATCATACGTTATCAACACCACGTGATTATTTTTGTTTCAATTTTAATACATTACGTTACAATTATTTTAATACGCTTTGTGAGCCTTTAATATTTTAATTAAATTTTTCTTCGTACTGAACGGTTGTTTAGGGCTGCCGTAAATGAATTTTCCTGAATCTGAATGCTACAAATACTACTGAAGGTAAATTATTCCACTTTTAATTTCCATTTAAGACTATTAACTTTTTAATAATTTTTTTTTAGGGCAACAGGCTACATGAGGGTAATCCACTTTGGGCAACTCCCCTTTAATAGCATAGGAAGGGATTTTAAAGGGGGGATGCGGAAGGGTAGAGGAAGGTAGCCAAGGGTTAACTACGGCCCCCGGGCTATATTTTAAGGATCCTACCTGGCATTCGCCTAAAGAAATGTAGGGAAAACCCTAGAAAAACCTGTATCAGGTAGGTCGGGCATTGGGTATTTGTCCCACGCCCTTCCGATAGCGGGAGAGTAGTTTGCTGTGGGAACGCAGCATTCCCTTCTCCTAGCCTCGACCAGTTTAGGATGCAGCTGGCCGACTATTCCAATGGGAATAGCGAACAACTCTTACGGTATGCCCAAGGTCTGTGACCCCGGAACATACACCTCTCAGAAGAGGCCGAGGTGCCCCGGCTTGTGGGAACCTTACTTCAAAAACGCAGAGGAAAAGGCATACCCAAAGGTAGCCCCTTCGTATCTCTTCTACAAGGTTCTGCCTGCGAGAGAAAATCCCTCGCAGGCTTCTCATTCAATAAATATTTTGTTTTAAAGAATACTAAAATTTATTTACAATACCGTCAAGATATTCAGAGAAATTAGTTACTTAAATCCTCTAATAAAAAATTGACTGTTGTATGTTCCACTTACAAGTATAGACTCCAGGAGAAAGTTTGACCAAATTCCAAAACTGTGTTTCTTTTGAACCGGAAGCAAACTCTGTGGGGATAAGACAAGACTATTGTGAGGATGAAAGAGGAGTTGTAATTTTCAAAGAAACTAAAATTTTTTGGGGGCCAATAAGATTGATAGTGTTTCTTCCTATGTTGTTTGTGTATAATTGCAACCTCTTTTGGCATAGGAGGGGAGCAACAATAGGGGATAAGTCTAATCCGGGGTTATGGACTTAGTTGAGTTTAATTATGACAAACCGGGCAACGCCAGAAACCTGGTAGTATATAAGTAAATTTAACTTTCTCTCAGTGTAGATAATGTGCTGGAACAATATTTATAGATTGTGGTGCTTAATAAATTTATTTGAAACTAAACTCAGTCAATGATACGGAAAATTAGCCAACTTGGTCGTGCGACCTTATTACTCACGTAAACCTTAAACATGCTGAGTTAAGCGTGTAGTCGTCAGCTATCCACGAAGGTATATCATCCTAATCTTGTTACTAAACAACGTACCAGAAACTAATCATCCCCAGGGACCCATGAAATTTTTCTGTGTTCAATTTATCTGGTTCTAAATATTTCATATTTTTATAGAGACAATAGCTAGTATTCTTAGGTGGCTTCAAAGGTAAATGTTCACCTCGAGTGATGAACCTTTTTAAATGTACAACGCTGACTCCTGAGTGGTTTTTCTTATACCTTGATTTTCCAACTGTCTTTCAGCATCACGTTAGCTGTTGGCCCCAGAATTTTGGCGCACTAATTTCAATGCAGTGTAAATATTTCTTTTAGAAGATAAAATTTTACGGAATTTTTATAATTGAATGTTATTATTTGCATATTAGTTACAAGAAAAGTTTTCTTCTGTGCTAGCTATCACCTAACATTTGACCATCAACTTAAAACACTGATTAATAATGAATGGTCAGAAATTTATTACGAAAAATTTTAAACATCATAATAAAGCAAACAATGAGTTTCATCACCAAACATATGGAAACTCTAAAGGTGAAAAATTCAATTACACCATAAAATAGTAATCAGAAAATTCAAAGAAAACAAAATTTTACAAGCATTACAATAAAATTATTTTAATACCATATAGTATTACTTTCACTTAATTACAGGATATATATATGGATGAACATGGATTTATAACTTGATAAAATGAATAACTCAAACAGTAAATTAAAATTAATAAAGCCTACATTTCGTTGAGGCAGACTGAAATAATTAGCAGAAATTTAGAAAAGTATATAACTACAAAAATAATCAAAATATTCATTATCAGTCGACAACGTGCGAGGGTCTGAGTTGTTGCGTTTCAACTTTATGATCAATGGTGCAGCACAAGCAACTTGATTTAGAGCGAGGTATTTTCACGAGATTTTAAAATGAAGCATAAAACATCGCTTAATGCCTGAAGTTCCGTCTTATGAACAACACTGTTTTACGAGATCTTTGCTTCCATTTTTTCACCTCATTCTTATTTGTTTTCAGCGAGAAAACTTAGGATATTATTTACTGCTACTAAACTTTCTTTCAAGTTACTTTTAAATTCCAGATTTTACATTCGGAACAGACTTTCTGTCAAATTAAAGAATAAATTCAAAAAGTTTCATCTCGCGTTGATCTTTTTCTTTAAGTATTAAGAATCCACAAATGCTGACGTGATGGATTAGAGTGGTGAGAACAATGTGTCGTATATAATAAATATTTCAAAGAAATTAATGTGTTTTTATTTTAAAAAAATCGTCTCTATTTTAATTTTAAAGATATTTACTTTACTTTATTGATAACTGAAAATTAAAATGTTTTATGTTATGTCTATTCAGGAAATTGCACATACAAATTAAACATGATTTCATCATTTCCTTTTTACTGAAAATAATTAAGTAATCTGAAAACTGAAATATAACCACCTCAAATATACGTAATGGATACGTTGATAATTTCTTACAAGATTATCAATAAAACTGATATTTCAAGTAATGCAAAATTTTCAAGTCACCGACTGAATTGTGCAAGTATTCTAAAAGAGTTAAATTTTAAAACTCAATAACGTTTAATTTTCAGTACGTAATTACAAATATTTGAGCCAAACATTAGAACGGAAACAATTAAATTCAGCTATGTAATTCAAACAAAATAAATATTATATTACGGCGCGCAGTTAATGTTGTCAAATGCAATCTCATGTCTTCAAATATTATGCTAAATAATCATTTTATGTTTAGAATTAATTAACGAAATTATTTAGTATAACCAGTCCTTGTATTTTAAAAGGAATAAATCCAAATATAAAACTTCAGATTTAAATTAAGTATTTATCTGAGTTAAACTTTTACATTTGAAATATTTAAGTTCTTAAACTAATTCTCCTCTCAATTAAATAGCAGAAAACTAAGAATAATATTGAAAGATGTACATTTACACAATCCTGTCTCTCTATATATTTTAATATTTCAAATATTTTTTACCCAGATATTTTAATTTTTCAAGCTTGAAACAATGAGATTCTACCCAGTATATTTTTTATTGAACAAAGTGACTTGGTAGAAAATTTAATAATAAAAATTCAAATAGTTTTTTTTGAGGATTTAGTATTAAATGGTTAAGTACACAAAATTTCTAGGGAACAGAAAATGAAACCTACAGCTTCTAATAGTAATGTAACTTTCAACAGACTATATTTTGATAAATAAGTAGAAAAATAACAAACAAAATTAAAGTGATAATATAAATTCCGTACTTCAATTTTGTCTGCTATTTGGATATTAATTTAGCTAATTAAATACTTTTAATGATTAAATTTTAGACTATTTATTGTTTGGTGGCTTAACTATATCAAAATAATTATCTCAACCCTATTCCTGAGTAGTGTTATATATGTTATTGAAATTTAGGAAAATAAGATTATGAAATACTTGTGTAAGTAAAGATTACAGTTACTTATTTTCAGACCCTTATAATGACGTTAAAATTCCACTTTCAATAGAGACTAGTCTAACAATAATTAAATAATTACTGTATTCTTATTAAATTACATTTATATCTGATTTATAATTTTTGTCAGTGTCACTTCGAAATATTTATGAAAGCTACTAATTAGGAATAATTTTAGACAGTAAATATTACGAAATAGAACTGAAATATACATTTTAAAAAGGGCAAATTTTCATAATTACTTTATCAGATTTGTATCCCTGGTGAGATGATGTTTCTTTACGAAAAATAACGCGGTCGATATGTTCAACTATTTCGCTTTCATATTTATATATATATACTCTCCTATGACATAAAAAGTCAGACTTTCAGTTCCTACCTTCTCTTTTATATTTATTTTTCCGTCATATATGGTTCCAATATTTGTATTCCAAAAATTTTGAACGTGTTTTTTCTCTAAACTTTATTCTGCGGAAAATATTTTAATAACGAGTATTTATCTTTCTGCCTCAATTTCTATCCATTACGGTTTCATTGCAATACTTAGCAAACTATATGAGAATATTTTTCCTGGAAAACTGCAGTGTTTGACTCGGAACCTTTTAACACAGTTTCCGCCTTGCCTAAAATGACTAGATTCTCAACAAATTGCCGAAAACAACTTCCTCCTATGATGTGGATTTGTTTTCCAACCAAAGTCAACGTGTATTGCACGGTTCTTAACACAAGAGACATGCAAGAACTAAGAATAATTTTTTCAGAGGACTTCTTGTCCGATAACGGAAGAAATAAAATAATTCTTAATCGTTTTCTGTGTGTGAATGCTACTATTTCATTTGTTCATATGTTATCGTATTCATTTATGGCTACGTGCTGATCACATTACACGACCTATGATAAATCTGATCCCTTGCCTCCGTTTTATCCAGACGTCAGCCTTGAGCAGCAGTTCTCATTCAAGGCCACAGGTCAGTCAGTGCTTCAGTTTCCTCTGGGATAGACGCATCTGCTGAAGAAGGTAAAGATTTTAATCTGTTTCATGTCTATTAAAATGTCAATTCGTAGTGCTGATTGGAAACTTTATATATTAATAGTTTAGATGTGTTGTCGCATCATTTTAAAAGCTGAACTGTAGTTCATTCAGCATATAAGACAACCTTGACATCATCTGGCTAAGTCATTGCCCTCTCTGACCTACAGGATATGAATCTCTAGCACGTTCGTACCAACAGAATTCATATCAGAATAACCTACGTACTTAGAAATGCGCTTGCCTAGAGTTTAACGTATTAAAACGTAACTGGCATTGGCTACAAATTTTGAATGGGTGCCAACGCAAAATTAGTAAAAGAAAAGTGATATTGTCGATTATTTGGACAATACTCACCGATATTATGACTAAACGTATGTGTTTAATATTCATTTAAATTATTAAACGGTCTTATGAATGTGAAGGTCTGTAATAAAAATTAACTAACGCACCACAACTAGTCGCGAATTAATAAATATAATTATAAAAATATAAAAATAAATTATCTGACAATTTTGAATGATAATATAAGCCATATAATGAAGTTTAATGTAAATTTACAATTTATATTTATTACATAAACCACCACGTTACGTTTTAAAATTAATCCTCGTTCAGGTAATGATAAAAAGTATTTCCATTGACATTTTTTCGGTTTTAATATTTAATTTTCATTCATTTTAGATTCATATTTTGTACACCATTATAGATTTCATTTTTAAAGTTCGTCTAAGTAATTATTGCCATTACCTGAAGTAGTCCTAGTTTGCTGACGAAACGTCATTCATTTTTGTACAATACATTTTTATGTGAAAATATTGTGATTTTTCGTTACAATCAATTTTTCTGACTTATATGGCCATAAATATTAATATTGAAACACAAAAACTGTTTCTATAAATTTAAAGAAATTATTAAATCAAACAAACGTCTTTAAACCAAATACAGACAGGATATACACGATTCTGGTAGAATATATATATATATATATATATATATATATATATATATATATATATATAACACATAATTTTCTATTATTTCCGAATGAAATGATGGCGCGACTGAATCTGTACATTCAAATTTCCAACAAGGAAAATAATAAAAGAAAGTCTGCATTTTTTAATGTAGAATGAAAACAAAATAAAATGTTAAAGACTACGTCGCTTTTTAGCTTTTCTTCCTCTGCAGAGTGAATTATTAACATATTTATATTTTTCATTAGTGCACGATTATTAAGAATAAATTGTGTTTATCTCGCCTAATTATAGAGAATTTACTGTAATAGTTTCCCTTAATTCGTATGCTAAATATCGAAATTTTAAAAGTTAGAAATAACCAATAACAGTTTTTTGTTGTTATTGAAATTTCAGAATCACTTATTTTATTTGTTTCAAACTTAAGCCAGATATTTAATAATTTTTTGAGTTTTAATAATGTCTTATAATACTGTAATGAATAGGTGTATATTTATTATTTGGATAATTCGTAGTGTTACATTGATTATAATATATTATAGATTTATGTTCTCATTCTTCGTTATTCGTTATATTCATACGAAATATAAGAAAAAAGTAAACTAGTTACCATTCATAAACATTTAATGAATAAATTGATTCACAGCGTGTTGCCCTTAATTTAGGACTCCAACAGGTATTAGATTAGAGAGAATTAGGACTTGGAGTATTATAAATAGTTTTTATAAATTGTAAAGTTCTTCAATTAACACCTACCAAAAATTTCATAAATATTTTTTGGGTAAAATTTCAAATGCATTCTCCGTCTGAATTAATGTATTACAACAGAAAATATTTATTTTTTGAACTTCGTCACACGATATTAATATGTTTGTTGTAACCGAAATTAAGATACGTCAGAAAATAATAATCTTCTTAAAATATAAATGTAATTTTTCAACAACACAAATAATCTACCTTAAACTGGGTTCGTTTTCTAGTCACATTTTTGTTTTTCCCAGATTTTGGTAAGTCAGGGATCGTAATTCAATTTCCGACCTTCAAAAGATTTCTGAATTTTTAATACTGTAATGAAGTTTGTTGCACATAATTTAAATTTATTTCTATATTTTACTTATAGAATTTATTTGATAGAAATTAAAAACTATTAATGTCACATTTATACTTAAAATTAATTTACTTTATTTAGGAATCCTATTCAAAATATAAATTATGTGTAACGACTGCATAACAGTTTCAAAAATATGAATTACTATTTATTTCATTTTAATTTCCCATAAATTCATTTTATAATTGACGAAATATTCTGTTTAAATAATAAAAATATTTTCCTAACGGTCGATAATTATTTCTTGAGTGAAATATCATATCTCAGTTCGTGATTCAGCAATACAATCTAGAAAAATTAAATCAGAGTTATAAAAAATGCATCCTATATTGAAACGTATACACTTAATGTTGCTCGTGGCATGAAATATATCAGTTAGGAAGTCTGTAAGCAACCAGTAACTAACTACTAGGGATCTCCAGATATAGGCATGTGCTTGTTTACTTTCAGATCCTCCTTGAATAGAGGATGAAATCTCACAGATGTCTGAGCCACAAAGCTTTGCGTGGTAACAATCTGGTAAATGTTCCGAGTCTGGCTACTACAAAACTCGAATACGTATTCTTCTGATCTCTGAAAGAAAATTTCGACACAGTTTATACGCATACAGGCGCATAATATTTATAATTATTTTCTAAATACATTATTTTAATTTAAATACCTAATGTATATGCAATTACAGGCTTCAAACTGAATTTATCTCCATAAAATTTCAGTCCAACTCACAGAATGCTTATTTTAAAATAACTTCATATGAAAAATATTCACTCGATTATAAAAATTTTATTGTAATATACATGTTAAATATTTTAATATATATAAACTATGGTAAAACCTACAAAAATATATTAAAGGTTTGTTTATTAGGAAAAAACACATCCTATAAGACAATAAACTGTTGCCGAGCGTAGTAAACAAAGATGATCCCGTCATTCAGTTATTTAGTCCCAAATTAATACAAAAAAAAACAGGTTACAATCCTTTTAATAAATCAATTCTAAATTATTTGCTCTTTTTCAGTTTTAATGAACCTTATCACAGTTTAATTAACATATATAATAAGATATTCATTACTGATTCTGAATATTTAACTTCATCGTAGTTTAAAAAGACCAGCAGAAGGACCACTTCGAATTATTTCTATATGGCAGGATCATTTCCCTTTTTAGTTATAACTGAATCTGTAAAATTAGGTACATCTTTAATAAAAATTAACAATACTGTACGGGTAGTTTGTTATTAAAACAAATAAACACCTAATTTTCAAAGTTTCGTTTCACAAAACTGAAAGAAAAATTAAGTTTTTAGTAAGTGTAAATGTTAATTAAATAATTCACACATATAAATTTTAATCTGACAATCTTTCGAAAGTTGTATGAATAATGTTAAAAATATATTTGTTACATTGAAATTCGTCAAATTTTACAAATATGTCGAAAATTCCTGTTTTTAAAATAATTTCACGAATTTAAATATAACAATATTGAAATAAAAATTTTAAAAGATTCTGATTTTTTTATTTATATCATTTCGACTGTTTTATATTTTATACATTAATATTACGAATCTTACGTCAAATAAATTACAGATATGATACATACCTGATATATATATATATGCTATGTCATGTTAAATTTGGAATTAATGCAAGCAAGAGTTTTAAACGATCCGTCACCAATGAAAGTACTGATGGTCCATGTGTTTCAGATGCGGCTTCGATGGCTGACGCTGCTCGTGGTCTTAAGTGCTTTGAGCGTAGGAAGTCCAGCCAACGTCCTCGCTCTCTTCGGCTTTCCAGGACGAAGCCACTGGACAATGGTCGAGCCCCTACTTAAGGCTCTCGCCACCAGAGGACACAACGTCACTGTTCTCTCCAACTTTCCTCTGAAGGAGCCTTTGGAAAACTACCACGATCTCAGCCTTCACGGAGCCAACAGTCTCGTAGCAGACTACTTCACCATGGACACGGCTAATGATATTGGAATAGTTGGCTGTTTAGTCTTCATGATGTCTACGACAAAGAAATTCTGTGAGGCGAACATGGTGCATCCTTCAGTGCAAAAAATTCTTCACTCACGGGACAAATACGACGTCGTATTAACAGAGGTAATATTTTTTATTATAAAACCAAAGAATCTTTTTCTTAAATTGAGAAAAAATTATATTGGCATTCGGAATGTTATGTATTTGGAAATCTTATGTTGTGGTATTTACCTACCCAGTCTATTTCATCATCTTCGCATTCTTCGGTGCTGCTTGCTCTGCAGAAACTCACTGTTTCGATTGATGTTTTGTTTCCGAACTGTCGTGGTGGTGGTTATGTATCGACGTTGAATTATGATGAAAGGACGCTAAACAAGATTGGGCTAATTCTCCAATGGGAGAAACGCGATATTTTTTTAGGATTGCTGATACATTTCGCCCAAATTTTGAAATATAACTTGTCCGTAAAATTTGACCTCAAACTATAAGCATTTTCAGATCAGAAATACTTCATATTATAAATCCTAATCATTTATTGTTATAAAACTTTACTTAACCCACTTAATAAAATTTAAATCAGTAATAAATTAGTAAACTTTTCAATATAAGGTAATAAATATATGTGAGGTAATTATATTCCAAATGATTCTTAAATATTCAGAATTAATATATCCTAAGTTTTCCTATATTTTTATTTACGAATCTTCGGTGGACTAATTAGTACTTCCTGTCAGTTGCTCAACAGTATATTTTCCTTAGAAAAATGTTCTGGAAATTTTTACAACTAATAGGATGTTTATTTTTCTTCCCAATAAAAAATAAAAAATTTTATTAAATCAACAATTCACCACATCATCATCATTCTACTTCACATGTTTCGTTTCGTGTAAATTTTCAGATCGAGAAACGATTTCTAAACGAATATAAAATTGCTTCGCCAGGAATTTTAATTATAGATAATAATAATATTGCTCAGTTACCTCTGGTAATATATTAAGCGAATTTATGATATTCTGCAGAACGTTTATCCAGTTTTACTTTCATTCTACAAAAAATTTTTGCTCTTCAACAGCTTGCAATTTTCAGTTAATATTGACATATTTATTGCAATGTACTTTTTCACACCCCTGCATTAGAAGACTTAAAACGTTTTTTTGATTTCTTTCTGAACCAGGTATTTGGGAACGACTGCTTCGCCACCTTCTCCAGCCACTTCGACGCTCCGCTGATAGGCGTCTCGACCAGCCTTCTTCTCCCATGGATGACCGCACGCATGGGGAACCCCCAAAACCCAGCAGTGACTCCGAACCCTCTCCTATCTTACTCGGTGAACATGAATTTTTACCAGAGAATCGTCAATGCGCTTTTGCACGTGACATGCAGACTTACCTTTGACTGGTTCTGCGCTCCAAATAATGATGAGCTTATGAAAGCTTATCTTGGCGATGACATATCTTCCACCGACGACATCGTGAGAAACACTTCTCTCATGTTGGTGAACAGCCATCCATCGATCCATCCTCCTCAACCGCTAGTACCAAACATAATCGAAGTTGCAGGCCTCCATATTCCACCACAGGTGAAGAAACTGCCTAAGGTATGAATCTGTAAGTACACGGTTAATTAACAAATGCTATTAAAATAAATAAAACACGATATATTTTCTATTTTAAATAGAATGTATTATTTGTATTAAGGTACAACTTGGCTTTACATTTTTGTGTTACGTTTTTATGCCACACTTCAAATATTTCTTTACGAAACGAAATGGTTACGTCCTTATATTTACTGATTTTTATTCTTTCCATATTTCTAATTAAAATTGTAAAGATCTGGGAATTAAATCTTCATTATGTATTTATGCTGATATTGCTCTAAGTAATGTTTTTCTGTCTACGGTATTAAATCAAATGAAGCATGCAAATTTCCTATTGTGCTAACGACAAGCGAGCACTTAAAAATGGTGCACGTCGAAGACATCAAGGCAGCGGAACCATCAAACTCCACAGTACTTCAACATAATTAAAAACTATCACACATACAGAACTTGTCAGACAGTCTTAATTCTTTTTTAGTAGAAAAAAAATGTTAAAAATCGTAGCTTGATTTACAACTATATAGATATTATTAATGGATTTAATTTACGTATAATTTTAAGTGTAAAATAATTTTACTCGTGAAATATTGACACATATATTTTAAATAAATAATACTATTTAATTTTTTAAATTTAGGAACTTCGTTATTTTGAAATATCCTTTATTCGATCATAAATGTGCCAGGTATACGTTTTTGAGTACCATTCCACATAAATATTATTTTTCTTCTCATTAAATTAAAAATGTAGTTGACATAGACCTCCTAATTTATTTTTGTGGCTAATATACGTTACCTTGGATAAATATACCGCCTTCAGAAATTATCCGACTGCTAAATCGAAAATAGACGTGTTTAAATAGTTTTTCTGCCATAAGCAATTAACATATAAAAGATCATGTAAATTTAATCAAAATAGCGTTTAGAGTTACTTTTAAATATCCTTTAATTAAGAAACTCTTTTTTCTATTTTCTGATTATATTAACTTAAATGAAACTACTTGTTCAAATTGAAAGGGAACAGAGAGTCTAACGCTAAATGAAATACAAATTAAACTTGAGCGAAACGCAATAATACTGACAATAAAATAGATACTGACAATATATATATATATATAATATTATAATAATATAATTCATATTAATTATATTTCATTAAAGAAGTAACAACATAAATATTTCTATTGGAGTTTTATGTAAATGATATCTACGATAATTTTGTTTAAACTGTACTTAATATTTTACTATCATATTAATTAAATACAAAGTGAATTTTAAAATAAACGAATATAGGTTGTAAGATAAAGCAAGCCGTGTCACATGTCTAGTAGAAAAAGGGAGAAACTGGAGGGAGCATTGTCGTCAGTTGAGAACAGCCCTTTGCGGAGAACCTGGAACTATACTACCATTCTTAAAAACATGATTTATATTCTTGCGAACGAGACTTACAGCAGAAAGGTCCATTTTTTACATCCTCTATGTATCATCTCGTAAATTTAACGGATGTGTATTTTTTATCTATCCTAAACTAAAAGTAATATATTTTCTTGCGTCAATTTTTTTAGTACAGTTTTTACCCTATCAAGTTACCGGGACAAAATTTTGTGTTAAAGTGAGTTCCGGTTTACCTCCACTACAACGTCAGTGCAGTGGGCAACTGCGCATCTTATCTTGACCCGACTTGCTATTTCTCGCGAAATATACAAATAATATCAATGCTTATTTGTGATAGATTCAATAAAACTATTTATAATTGTAACATTATTAATAATGCCGTCTCGGGTTCATTTGAAATATTGTTATACTTATTTTATATACTGGAGTTGAGAATACATTTTAGGAAGTGGAAAAAAACACTGCTTCTTATTTCTCAACGAAAATATCAATTTCTATTATTTTATATTCGTTGTTAAAAACAATATTAGCTTGGAGCTCAAAGTAAAGTTTACCTTATTTTGGGTGTCAATATCTATTATAAGAAATTTAATATCGTTGGTATTAAACTTTGTTCACAGGATATTGAGGATATCTTAAACGGTGCCTCTGATCACGGGGCAGTTCTGTTTACCTTCGGCTCAGTCGTAAAGGCAGACGAGACATCTTCTAAATCTCAAATTGAAGCTTTCGTCAACGCTTTCTCCAGAATACCAAATAGAGTGCTGTGGAGGGCAAACTCTACCAGATTGAAGGAGAAAGGTTTCAAGATACCATCGAATGTGTTTACTTCCACGTGGCTGCCACAGTATGACATTCTAAGTAAGTTTTCTCGATCGCAAGATTTAAAGTAGTTCTTTCTCAAAACACGAGATACAGACAAACAACCATATAATATAGAATTAATGTATAAAAATTTTCAGTGAGTCTGTATCAGGATAAAATCTACATTAATAATTTGTTTGATTGGTTTTAGTCTCAATACTCGATGCAACTATATATTTATATAACTTGTGACACAAACTAAACGCAGTTGAAGGTGCAGAGTGAAATTCCCTGTCTGGCCGAGATTTTTGCATCCTGATCCTTTAATTCAGTTTCATAGTCTTTAGAGCCGAGTTCCGATAGAAAGTATTTATTCTATTCTTGAACTATATTTGTATGACTCCCTTAAGACACAGTGTTTGATAAATTTTGTGTTTTTATATTATTCATATTTTCGCTTCTACCTTAGATCATCCCAACGTGCGAGCCTTCATCTCCCACGGTGGCATGGGAGGACTGTTGGAAGCCACTCAAGCAGGAGTTCCTATCCTCGGAATTCCTCTATTTGCAGAACAAGGATACAACATCGAGAATCACGTGAGGTTAGGAGCAGCTCTGCGTCTAGATTTTGATGACGTCACAGATGACAACCTCGTGGAAGCTATCACGAAACTGACGGAACGTGGGTCAAGGTGAGCAGCGAATTCCATTTTATATTTTATACTCTCTGAGTACATATCACTAATTATTAATGGCAAATCGGGTAGTATTCCATCGTTATTAACATCTAAATTTAAAAATGATTTAATTTTATTGATTAACAATGCAATAAAAATTTTCTTTGATACATTTTTGATACCCAGAACTAGTTAAAACTCAATTTCCATTCCTTTATCTCCAATAAGTTAGCTGGAATTCACTGTTATATTTCACAAACTTTGTAGTCCATACATGTTTCCAATTACTACTCATATTACCAGATAAACTGTATTTGTAGATGTTCAACCAGAATTATGTTAGGCTTCATTAAATAACAAACTCGGCAGATAAGTCCTGACTTCCCCTTCGTCAAATTAAAATATTATCATTCTTGTGTGAAATTAATTAGTAATAATTGAAACCCCAGAAACACATGGTATTAACTGAACGATGGCCGCGGCAAGATGGTGGCTCAATCTTCACGTAGGTTTTACTCAATAATTTGCAAAGCGGATAATAATGTTAAAAATAAAATTTGTAAGCCTCGATAAATCCACGTAAATGTAATACGTGTAGGATTTAAAATCAGCACAACATTTAAACATATGACGAAAGTATGTATACATACTATATACTGATCACAATTTCAATTTATTACAATTCTTTTGGAAGGAATAATTATTTCACTTCCATATTGTCTACTGTAATTAAACTGTGTTTCAATTCGATACTTACTTCGAACTGACTGATATATTTTGAATTACATATGAAAAAGATAATGCCAGATAAACGTAGAAATATTTTTCTTTCAATACGTTTAAATTAAAATATAAATATCTCATGTAAGTAAGCAGTTAAAATTTTTTGCAAGACATAGAAAAGGCAATTAAATCGTTCTTCAATTAGTCACTCTTTACTGGTTAGTCAACAAAGCCTGCTGGACACATTTTGTTTTATTTTTACTAAATTTTGATATCTACATCTATTCTGCTTATCAGCTCTGAGATATACTTTTTCCTTGACGTTTCTATTGCTGCGATTGCTGGCGTTGGATAATTAGGAATCCATAGCCGACATTCTGGTTATGAAAAAAAAACAATCGAAAACTTAATACTTCGAGATCATTATTTACATATTCTCTTTTACAATAATACATTTCTTCATAGTTTAATTAATTTCCACGAAGTAATTTTTCTTAAGCTTCGCCACGCATTCTAGACCAATTTTCAGTATTATCTGCAGAAGTGGAAGTGCTTATGTTGCAGCTTCAGCAAGAAGGCCGCAGAGCTGTCTCGGAGGTTTCGAGACAGACCCTTGTCGCCTCTGGATACCGCAATATTCTGGACGGAATACGTCATCAGGCAGCGAGGCGCCCACCATCTCAAATCCGCGGCCCTAGATCTGTCGTGGATTCAGCGTTCATTGCTAGACATCGTCGCCTTCGTCGTTGCAGTGACGGTGACGTGTGTTGCGTGTCTTTGCTGGTGCCTGAGGCGGAAGCCAACAAGTCTTAATGACCGAAAAAAGTCTAAAAAGAAATCAAATTAGTTTCCCTTGCGTTCACTGTTACCCAGGGTCAAATTATTTTCCCAGATCTAGAAAGCATGCTAAATATCTAGCGAAATTGTTATCTGGAATAACCAAGATATTACGTCATAGAAAGATGGAACATCTTTTATTGACCTTGATTTCTGATGTAGTCAAGAAGCAGCCCCAGGTGGCTCACTGAATTGTCAAACTCATTACTTTTGTGAAGAAACATCTGTGGAAAATGACTAGTGAAAAATCAGTCTTCGGTTGATGACTATCCAGAATACAGAAATCCAATGATTAAAAAATAATTATTATATTTCATAAAATATTGTTAACCATCTCAATACTACTAACTTGAAATGCAGAATTTCACCTTTAAACTCGTAGAAATATAATTTCCAATTAAAATTGCATTTTACTGAAATCGATGACAAACAAAACTTTTTTTACAACTTAAAATTCCTTAAATTTAATATTCTCAACTTTATGTTAGGTTAACATGGCAAAAAAATCATGGTCATAGCTAAATGTGAGTTCATGATGCAAATATAATTATTTTGGATAAATAATAGACTCTATTGATTACAATAATTTTATTTCAGCAAGTTGATATACTGTAAGGACCAGTCGTCATTTTATTCCTAATAATACAATAATTATATATTAATTATTTTCTGATTATTTCGAAAATAAAAAATTATTAAAATTATTTGAAATTTTTTAGTTAATACATGTCACGTAACATAAAATATCAACCTTTTTCTATATCTATATATTTTACAGAACCGTAAATTATTCTAGTAACGTATTACAAATTTTATACAGCATTAAATAAAAATTCATTCAAAATAATTCATGGTAGTTCTTGCAAAAATATAATACTACTTTACTAACGATACATGTGTTAATGTTTATTTGATGCCGAAGAAAGTAATCATTGTTTTTTTGCATATTCTCGCAATATGATGACTGAACTTTGGATCTTTAATTTTATGCTTTCATTTAACTGATTGTATTATTCACTTTTATTAATTCGCTGTCCAGGGAACTTTCTTTGTCATTGTTTAGATGTTCGATGTTTAGCTTGGAATGATTTTAACAAATGAACTTAAAATTATATCAGGAAGACCATATTTTTGAAAAAATTCCCTGTCAAGTATTTTTAAATTAAATCTTATTGGTTTATAAAGTCCTTATTCATAAAATTACAATTTTTGTCGCTCACCAAGGTTGTGTAAAGAAAAATATTTCAAGAGACATATCAGCTATTTACTTTTGCCTTTATATATTACATGAAATCATTTTCTGGATAAACAATAATTTTTCATATAAAATCAATACGTTCGTTATTTTACATTATTTTCCTTTGTTTATGTTCGACTGAGCTGATAAAACGTCATAGACTTTGAATCCGCACAGGGCGTGTCCGAAGCTGATAAGCTACATCTCTGGCTTTACCAGGGGAAACTTCGCTACAGAATCACTGAGCCGAAGAAAAGAGGCTCCGTTTTTTTTTTCAATACTGCCTTCCTCTGAGCTCGTGATGTCAGGTGCTTATTTATTCACCGGAATCGAACGGTGGACAGATCGAAGCTCGGATGAAAATTTCATATGCATTCGTAATTTAAATACCAATCTCCTTCTGTAAAAAGGTTTTCTTTGTTATAGTTCAAACATAAGAAACACGAACGTATAGGTTTATGAATAAACTAACATGGGACGTGTTAGGAATAATAATATTAATTTATTTTAATAAACAAAAATATTAATTAAATAATTCAAGCAACTCGGCAAATATAAAAGAATTCACTATATACGTCGGGTGCCATTGAAATTGTCAGACCCTCTTTCACAAAGGATTTGGTGTTTAAAGTTATTGAGGTATTGGTTTAAAAGCATTTATTGGAATCGGTAAAGCATACTTTACTACTGTTGTAATTCGGTGATCGGTCTGGGAAGTGCCTTATTAACAGCGGTGTCGTCGTTGCTTCACAGACGGTCACAGATGTTTCTGACCCAGAAACTCTCGGAAACCAAGAAAGTTTAAAGAGAGTTTCCGCGGCGTCTCCAACTTCTGTGTGGTGAGTCTTCAAAAAATTTGAACAGTGACTTAACCAGAGTCACATAAGTCTACACGAGCGATTAATATATGCATAAATTATAACTGATAATGTTGTTATCCAAATGTGAATGACCGGTACTTCCGATCAATACCCAATAAAACTTTCAAAACCTGAACTAATAAATTAATTCCACGTAAAAACAATAACGTAGTTGATTGCGGTAATTCCATATATTTTATTTCCAAGTATTCATAGGAATCGATAACACATTTCATCGTCCCTCGGAAGTTGATTACATACTTTTGCAGGATATTTATGAAGAAAAAGAGAATAATTAGTTCATGAAAATTGTTTTGAAAGCATTTCCAAATTGTAACCATTGACGTATATATTTCATTCATGCAGTTTCTATCATTTTATTTAGTAAGTATATCTTCTAGCTAGAAGGCAATATTTTTTATTAATTTTTTTATATAACTTACCGTCCTTTACGTTTCCATTTCATTGCATACAAATTATTTATAGTTTCTTAATGATTCAAGTAAAAGCAGTGGAAATTTTGTATACGTAATTTTGTAGATTTTTATTTAATAAGAGGTAATGCTGAATTATCTATTCGGAACTCCTTTGTATGTGAAGAATTTCATATAAGATATTGTGGAACTTACGAAAGTATATAATACTATTTCCCAGAATTTTTATTCACATTTACGAGCATGATGCAACATTAAAAAAAAATTCCCGCTGTATTAACATTTAATATACATTAAAATATGAGAAAATAATAATTATATATGTATAAGTAGACAAATTACAGACAAAAATTAATTCTAAATCAAATATCAGACAACTTGTCTGTCATCCTTGTTGCTTTCGTCAGGTGACGAACTCGAGGGTATGAGTTTCAACTTCATTTCTTGGCTTGTGCGGTGTGTTGTTCTTAGTGTTCTTCTTGAAACACCTGACGAAAGCAACAAGGATTGCAGAAACATTGTGTGGAATTTATTTTAGCACTAATTTTTGTGTGTTATTTGGTTATTTATTTATATAATTATAAACTTTTATTTATATTATATGTTTTTTAAATAAACTTTTTATCTTTTCTAATTTAAGGAGAAAAATTAATTTCAGACTCATATTTGTTGGTTTCTTTTGAAATTAAACATTTTATCGTTTATATTATAAGACGATAGTAGTTGTTCGGAATTAAATGCAGCAATATTATTAAATATATTAGGCTCAATATTCGTTTTATTAATTCTATGATAGAGAGATAGTATTACTGAGTAATCAACTGCAGCAATATTTGATGTAAGTATGATGCGTCAACTTTTATTTCGTTAATATTAACTTCAGGGACCGGGAACAGATTATTGCATTTTTATATTTCCCTGGTATTATATCAAACGTGTGTTCATCTTAGTTAATGATCAGTCTCGCCCTCAGATTCGTCTGCCTGGCGTCCTCAGATCCCAGGGAGTAAACTGTTCGTGTGGTGTTGTGCTGTAATTATCGTTGTTTAACTGAGGTAGAACCCCGTGCGTTGCGCTGCAATCGCCGGAACAACGATCCAGGGAAGCTCTCAGTTTCCGCTCCAAGACGAGCGAGAATCCTTAATTGAAAGTTAAATGTGGAAACTTCTACAAACTGCTGCGCGAAGAGTTCAGCTGCCAGAGTGCGAAATTAAAACTAAAGCCGCAACACGAGAAAGACATTTTAACAGTAACCGCAATAAACTGGAAAACGCCGCTCAAAAATTGTTTCATTTATTGCTTATCTTTCTCCGATACACTGAGGGGGAAGGAACAAAGGAAATATAAATAGAAGGACAAATTGATACACGCTGATTAAATGCCAATACTTTCAGGGAATGAAATACTGACATTATCTTTAGCGACTTAATCCCATATTTCAGGGTGCAGCCGCCTTTACTTAATGTTTCTCCGTCCCCTGATTCCGCGACAACCACCCTCTTAAATAATGCAAAATAATTGTAGATTTGCCCGTGTTTTAATGTCAGTATTTATTGTTTACAAAATGGAGCAACTTCAATACGTACGTTTAAAATTCATTGATCTCAAAATTAAGCTGTTTGCTGAATTGTGAGCAGCTCGATATGTAATACTTTCCCCTTATTCTTTGTTGACTGAACCTGATTATTTACCCTTCGTGCTGCTTTCACTTCTTCCAATTTATTTACGTTGGCTGATCTCTTTCTTCATTTCAATCCTTCTTGTAGCCTCCATTGTCCTTCTGCCTACAGATCGACTTTGAACATTCGACTATTTTCCCATTTATAGTAAAATATCGCTAACCTAGAAAACTTAGCATTAATTTTATTAGCTATGTATGAAGTGAGCACTGAATTTGGAGTGATGCCTACCTCAATTGAGATCGCTGACGGTGTTGATCAGCAAGGCTCGTAATAACGACCACGATTGAATTATAATTTAAATATGGGTTCCAGTATGATACAAATATCTGGGGAGAGACTGAGAACGGCAGTTAATGATCTGAATTCAGCCAGTTGTCACACTCGGCAGTGGACTGAGTATTTCACGTTCTCCGTGATTACTGACAGTGACAAAACAATAATATTAAATCATAATATCTTACTAATAGCCGAGCTCAAGTTTGTCTCCCTTCATCCACTGACTCCTCACTATCCTGAATGTTGGTCTTAACTTCAAGAAATCCTTGCCTATAGTCTATCGTCAACAATTAGTTTTTATGGAGATAAACTTTCTGAGAAGCCATCACAGCAGTTCCAGTCAAAGTTCATTCTCCGTTTGTTAAGCTCAGTGACTACATACAGCATTTATTACATGCGGGATTACGGTCACCACGCTTAAAGTCATTATAAAACAATAAAACATTTATCCGGATGGATTAAACTGTAGCTTGACAACTCAGAACGAACCAAAAACACACGATGATTGTAAGTTTATTTTGTGAAATATAATTTTCAAATGTAAAGTAATAATGCTTAGAGTAAAATTTATTTATAGAAAACGATGGGTGTTATTTAATAGTTAATATACGAAACAAGCAATTCTATTAAAATATATAGATACTAATAGGGTATTTACCTAATGAAATATAATTAAATTATGTACAATTGCTACACTATGTTCATTATTTTTCACGAAATATTACAAATAGTATTTTTTTATTAGTGAAATGTATAACTTTGTCTTACTATTATATCCTTTACCTTCTGTGAAAACTACGTCATTCAGATTATTGAGTTATAATTTACAAATTGGACTAGAACAGTGTTACCAAATATAATATATTACTACCGAACTCAATCGACATTTATCGTAGATCTTCGGACCAAATCGTGCGACAGAAGCTGGCGCCTCAAGCGGACGTCTTTATTATTTTGTACTAATAGCATAACACGTTTGGCCGTTATAGATACTGTTACTTAAATTTTCTTGACTGTTCTCTGAACATAGTTATTATTGAGAATTAAGTGTTACGTCTTCTTTATGTCTTTGGCTTTCCTCATATTTGCTCGTGGTCTTGAGACTTCCTGTCCACAATCAGTATTCGAATATGATTTCACGTGAGTATTCTTACATTCATCCAGGACCAGAACTATAGTTCAAAATGAAAATTTTTTTTGGTCACCATTTTTTCATGAAGAATTACATTTTAAGAAGCAATGTGAAATTTTATAATGTCTAACGAAAAATATAGAAGTCTGTGATCAAGAGGAAAAAATAAAAGTTAATTCTTAAAATTGTTTAAGCTTAACTGTAGTTAAAATATGTTTGCTTCTTCAAGCTGCACAAACACTGTAGAGATCTCACGGAATTTAAATATTGTGAAGATTCTATATTTGCTGAAATCAGTCCGCTTATTTTTGTTCAGATTTTCAGCTTATCTGCTTGGATGGAATACGAAGGTAGTCTGAAGCCGCAAGGAATACTGAAAGTGAATTTGCCTAGTGGTGGTGCTTTATTTTACTGAATACTTTGGGAACAGTAACTTACACAATATGGCAACAACAAAGTTGCTTGTTGGTTTCCCCGCAGACTGGTCCAGTATTTACAGTGGAGTCGAATTAAACAAGTTGGCAACTGTGCACAGAGAGAAGGAACGTCGCCCTCGGCTTACTCCTGAGGGATTTCGTCCATGACTTAGTCGACTGTTCCAGATAAATTTGTGAAACCCAGGAATACATCCATTCGCCATGGCTTGGATGAGTAAGAATGCGGCAGTCACACGTGTTTCAAGGTAAAGTAGAGTAAACTGTAAGTCATTATATTAAAATGAATATTTTTCCACCGAATTATCATTGCATTTATTCAGGTAGTAAGGTTCGAAACAAAATTAAACAGTCCAATAAATAAATTGTGTAAAATACGTGTTTATGAATTAAAGTTGATAACTGAATATGCCATTATAATTTTCAATTATGAGAAACATCCAAGGCTAAGATTTTTATTTAATTTACTATAATTCTTTCTTCCCTGGTTTATCAGTAAAAAATGACACACTTGTTATAAATTGTTCATATTTATCCAAAATTAAGCCATTTCAATGAGCTTTCAGCTAAAGCCCACAATCATTCCTACCTAAATAATTCTATTATCTAAAGTATTTTATATTTTTGAGAAGCCAAATACCCCTAGGACCATTGACCAAGCTAATGCTAAATGCTTGTACAGAAAAGCGTAATGCATATATCAACGTCTAACAATTTGTGTTCAAATATAATTTATAGCCTGGTGTAAAATGGTATTTTCTAAATGAAACGTTTACTTTTATCTGTTGAATACGTGTTAACTTCAAATCTGTACATCAGATATTCAATAAAAGCCTGAGATCAATTAATAAATTTTATATATCATCATATTAAGCTTCTAGAAAATGTACAGACTGCATTATTTTGTTACAAAATATTATTAACAATGTCGGTAATACCTATTTGGCTTCTTTAAATATTTTTAGAGACAGATGAATAATTATTATTTCTGCTATGTTATAACAAATTGTTACTGCCAGGTTTACGATTTAAAATTTGCAAATGTCGGTAACGAGTATTTTATGATCTCTTATTATTAAAATATTTATTACTTATTAAATCAGATAAAGGTAAATTAAAAATATAGAGGCTAGCTAATTTTATTAAATTTCTAGTAATTCTCCATTAATAAATTAGATTTCATACCAAAGTGAAACATAAATTATGAACATTTTTCTTTAATTAAATTGATTTATTTTTAATTTTTAAATGATCATTAATTATTTTTGTATTAAACGCAATTTATACATCAGTCGCCAATTGTAATGAAATATTCAATTTAAACATTTTGCCAACTGTTTAATGACTTTAAAGTTTTCAGTAATGTTGTCACAGTCACTCTTAAAGATCACAGTAATCCAATACGCAAATTTTTTTAAACAAACCACTAATTTACAATTTTCAAAATTACATATTTCGTTGGTACAAACACCTTCAATTTGTCCAAAAATTGTTTTCATTTGTTCCCTCTGGAGTGTATCAGTTTCCAGCAGAAGATTGACAACTTTAGTAAACAAATAATAAAAAGTAATAATTAAAATTGTATACTTCATTATTTTGTTTTTCTTAAGATAATATTTGCTTACATGTTTATTTCTACGCCAGTTTACTAAAATGAATAGCTTTATATATTTTATTTCCTGTATAATTGAAATGTCGTTTCAGATAATATAAGGGTATCTATACACCCTATTTTATTATATATCCATAAATGGGTGGCTGTCGTTGCCCGGGTTGTCATTATTACACTCACTTCTTCCATAACCCCGGATTCGACTCCAATCTCGATTTTTTTCGTGTTATTTTTGATTAACGTCCCTACACCTCAACCCCTACTATCCCGAATGGGGTTCAAAGTATACACAAAAAATCATCGGAAGAAACACTATCTCATTGATCCCGAAAAATATTTATCCGACGCAAATATTGGTCGTTTGAGCATGTTAGAAAATTTCCACCTCTGCTTTTGGGGCCGGTATACTTGTTTTCCCCCCACAGTGTTTGTTTCTGATTTTAAAGGGACACATACGCAATTTAGTTAAATTTCTTCCACGGGTGTAAATTTGTATTCGGAACTTACACACAAACACACACACAAACGTTGTCTATATTATTTATTAGGAGAATATTGGTATATTCCTATATTTAATAATATGACTGTACTTATAGGATGTTCAGTTCAGAGATTTACTTGTATTTCTGATTTCTAGAAACGTTCAGTTTTTCTCAAAGAATATCAACCTATTTTTCAGTATTATATCTTTCTACTAATGGTGAGTCTCTACAGAATTTGATTCTACGGTGAAATTCTTTGCGCGTTCTTGTCTATAGAGATTTTGAAAATAAAAGTGAAACATATTTGCAAACATCAATAGTAAGTTATAGGCTATTCTATTTATTACAATTTTTATGATCATCAATGTAACAACTTAATAAATTAATTCTATATATTCCGTCGTTATTTTTAATAACTGGCTTAGAAAATACAATTTTACAGTATCAGTAATGAATTTATTGCCATTTGTATTTGCTTTCAATTTATCTATTCTTTTTATGTCTATTAAATTTTGATATAAATGTATTAAGCGCGCCACCAATTTGCTAAATACCAATCTATGTCCGAGACAAATTAATTTATTATATAATAGTCTACTGAGAACTGTAATACAGCAATCTATCTTCTATATAATAAAAAAGGGAATATATTTGTATGTATGTATGTTTGTATTTACGTTGTTCTTTATACAAATTTTATCGCGTGGACAGAATGCAACAAAAATTGGTATACGTATTCTGCCAAAATCGAGAACCGGTACTGTGGGGGTGAGAAACCCCTAGAATAGACGTGGAAATAATTATAATTGAAATAAGTTACGAATTAGTGTTAAATTACTGCGCGAGACGATGACGTCATAAGTTTTCAAGACATTGACGCATCCTAAATATAGTTCTGTATTTCGTAATGAAATAAAGCAGAAATATTTTTATTTAATATAAAGTATACATGTGGAAAGAATTATAATTAAAAACCGTGATCATTAAATATTAATTCACTGCGCGCCAAGAGACAATGACGTCACGCGAGAGAAAGACGTTACTACGCAACGAACGAAGGAGATTATTAGGAATTAAATAAAGCAGAAATATTTTCTTTAAATAAAAAGAATAATTTTATGCAGCAATATTCAATCGAATGATAATAAAGAAGAATACGAATTACTTTACCATCCTTGGGGAAAATGTAAGTTAATTTTCGCGCTGTATTAGTTGTGAGTCTAGCTAACAATTTCATCAATGTAATATTTCGTAATGTATGAAGACTTGAGTGACGATTATATTCTGAAATACTCAAGGAATATATTTAAGTAATCAATTAAATACTTTTTCGAGTTTATATAAATAAGTACACGAGCAACGCCGGGCACCTAGCTAGTTTTCTATATAATTCGTTGGTCGACATTGGCTAACGCTGTTGTTTGTAGTTCAGTTCGCCTTGCGTATGCAAATCTGTGAGAGAACGGCGTCAGCAGAGTGTTAATTCTACTTCCAAGGTGGCAGGTGCATTAACATATATATTGCATTAAATTCAGTGCGTCCTAGTTAATTTCAGCCAGGAATGGATGCGTATGTACACCGAGGAGTTCGTTACTTCTTATTACGCACGACCAGAAAGTAGTTCACTCAGGTTGATGTATCTAGTTCAGCTCAGTGAAAGGCAAAAGGTCGTCGCTTTCTCGGAAATAAAAATTTAATTCCGCTATTAGAATTGAACCTGGGAAGATATGGCTACCTACAAGCTGACTTGAAACCGTGGATCTATCGTACCAATTGATCAGTTAAACATTTCATTTTTTATATAATAATATTGAAGTTAAATTTACCATTTTCCTGATTTTATTTTGAACTGAGAAACTTTACAAAAAGTTTAATTACATTTAGACGTCTTGAAAAATTTAGTGCTTTATATCTTAGCGATTTGTCGGCGAATAAACAAACGGGACAAAAATGTTTGAGCGTTACATCCCGGAAGGATCGTTCTATTTTTGAGACGGATAATATACAATTTCACGGCCACCATATTTGAAAATCAAAAGCTCTACGAGTTATTGAAGCCGTTATCTCGAATTATCGGAGTGAAATAATGACAGAAATATCTATCTGATATCGCATTATTAAAATATAACGTGACGTCCTTTTCTCGCTATACTGTGAGGTTTGTCTCCGCATTTCTAGGGATTCCGCCGACGGCGCTGCAAAATTATATTATTTTTTTGTATTGACCGGCAGAAGTTTACGGAACCAATAATTTTTCATTGCAAAATTAATCACATTATTCTGTTTCTCTATTATACATTTCACTATCAGATGAATTAATTTTCTCCATTGTATATCAGACACAGCTTCACATTGGAATAGTCGGCCAGCTGCCTCCTAAACTGGTCGAGGCACGGAGAAGGGAATGCTGCGTCCCCACAGCAAACTCCTCTCCCGCTATCGGAAGGGCGTGGGACAAGTACCCAATGCCCGACCTACCCGATGCAGGTTTTTCTAAGGTTTTCCCTGCATTTCTTTAGGCGAATTCCGGGTAGGATCCTTATCAAATATAGCCCGGGGGCCCTAGTAACCCTTGGCTACCTTCCTCTACCCTTCCGCATCCCCCCTTTCAAATCCCTTCCTGTGCTATTAAAGGGGAGTTGCCCAAAGTGGATTACCCTCATGCAGCCTGTTGCCCTAAAAAAAAAAATTCTTACACATTGATAAATTTTCAAAACAACACTCGGATCACACACACACACTTAGCTGACAATTTTAATTAATTGCCTGTGCTTATTTGAGATAATGATGCAGTAGAACACAGGCTGAAAGAATACCATGCCGCTAAATTATTAATTTAGCTTTCAGTTCACAGCGCTATAGGGTATCTGGTAAATGAGTTTTTGTTTGATTGCATCGCGTTCGAAATTAATACATTGTTATCTTTACCGCCGCTCACATATTTTCAGGAGGCCCTGTGTTTGTCGACTCAAAGCAATAAAAACGAATGCATCCCAATTAAGCCACGCGGCTTTCCAGTAATTCACCTATGCCGTTAGCCATGTTTAAAACATCAAAACCCATGTCTTTCTTGAAATGTAATTATTATTAGCAACAATGTACGGTGTATCGTTTTGGGACCGATCGGTTATGAAACAGATAAAATGAAATGGTTCTGAAGCACGTAAAGTAATAAAGCTAATAAGCTTATTATTATTTGCGTTCATGTGAGACACTTTCAAAATAAACTGCCCGTTTCAGTCATTTAATTATTTTCTACGTGGCGAGTTATCTGAAATTGTGTTGTTTCATTTTCATCAGCTTCAGAATTATAGGAATATTTTCTCTGAAATTGTAATTACTAATATAATAGAGATCTGATTCAGTGTTTCTCTCACGGGTCATAAACTACGGCCTAGGTTAATTACCGGTAACAATGGATGACCCAGCTGAAATATTTAGCTACTAAATTAAATTACAAATATAAACTTTTGAAAAACGAACCAATAAGTGTATTATATTAAATTTAATGTTATTGGGTTCATTTATTTTACGTTTAATCTTTTCGACTCATTTTACACACACACACACACACACACACACACACACATATATATATATATATATATATATATATATATATATATATTGTAATAATTGGTAATTAAGGCATTGTTCTAATTGAAAAGTTGAATTGTAGAGGACACGTTGTTGATAGCGGTAGCGGACGCCAAAACAAACCGACAATGAAAGCAGATTATTGTTGAACGGTGGGGAGAAGATTTACGCGCTCAAAAAAATTGTGAGACGAACAGACAGTTGGGCAGTAAGCGGCGAGGAGAACTGATCAAAAGTCTAATTCATGAAAGTTTGAACAGTTTTGTCAGTCAGCAGCGAGAATAAAAGAGGTTTAATTTAAGGAACGAAAGAATGTGTTCCAGTAATAAGTACGCTGTTACATCAAATTGCAAAAAGTAAAGCAATCTTCAGTCAACAAACCAAACTAGTGAGTTGCTTTTTCAACATGACACACGAGATCTACAAATCCAGGTTGCAGTAAATCATTGAGAAGTAACCAATTCATTTTAAACCAACCGACAAACTATGATAATTAGTCTGTGAATAATTAGAATCTACGAAAATTTAATGTGAACCTTGGCTGCCGTAAGTAGAAAGAAAACCTTAAAATTATTGTAAACCGTTTTAAAAGATAAATGTCAGATCGTTCTTTAATTATTGATAAAATGAAATTATTTAAACTCAATCTTTTAGTATAAATTTCTTCATTAATAAATTTTGTCTATGTTTAGACGCATCTATTTCCTTATAAAGTAAATGTAAATTTTGTGTTCTTTGATTGTTTAAATTCTGCCATTATCAAACCCAGTTCAAGACCCTGAGATCCCAATTATATTTTGTATTTTGAATAATTGTTTTAAAATTGGCATAATAAATTTTGTTTATTGTTTAAAGTTAATAGTGTATTTCATTTAAATGTCAACACATAAATATGTAAGCATTATAATATATATATATATATATATATGTTTATGTATTGTTTATACCTTTTAGTTTTAAAGATACGTAGATAAGTTTAAAAACACAATATTTTTATTACATAAATCAATTTTACACAAAAATAAATATGTTTAATCATAGATCATTTACTCAGTTTACAATATTGCAGTATTAAAATATGTCAGGGCTACATAAAAAACAAATAATTATTTTCCATCAATGCACTTGTGGCCTGATTTTTCAGTACTCAAGAAAACTATAGAAAAAACTTGCATTTTAATGGGCATTTTAATATATACTGTAATAATTAAAGGGCAATTAATAACTAAAAACTTTGTGGACTTGAATAGTTATCGGCAAACAGACACATCACACACAAGAATGGACAAGAATAACAGGTCGGAAAGCATTGTTGGCGCGTTAAGAGAACATATAAGTCACTTGGCGATCAGGAACGGCAAAAAGCGGTCGTAATAAAAAAAACGAGAATTTTTCAAAAGTAAACTTGTACAGCATTCACCCATATAGTGCTGCAGAAAGATTTCCGAGTGTTCCAGTTTACGCCAAATAATTTTAAAAAGTCGATGTGGAAGTATTAATCTGAATTACCGCAAATTGGCATAATTTCGGAATAAGTCATCCAGCAGTGAAATGTAAATTCAGTGACAGATTGGATTTTTATTTTTTTAAAAAAAAAATTGAGTGTGTGTGTTGCTGAAAGAGTTAAATTACACAGGTACCAGAAAAACTTTGTCATACCTCATTTAAATTATTATTGTGAACGCTAGATTAAAGATAAATTCGTCAAATTTCGAATTTTTTAAATATTGTAAATACTAATTTGTAATTAATTTATGATAGTGTAATCGTCACAGAAATTTGATTGTTTAAAAAAAGATGTAATACTTTTCTTTATTTAAAGGCACAGATAAAGACGCTGAGATTAAGAGCAAAAGTTTTGTTTGTACGTAATAAATGTTGTAAAAGGTCTTCGAATATTTATTTGTAATTTGAAATCTGTGTGCATTGAATAAATTAATTGTTTGGTCAGTTTAAATAAGTTTACTTATTTATGCTCCTTTCATTTAAAAATTTCCATTATTTAATTTGATGCATTAACGTGAGGCTAATCATTTAATTAATTGATTTAATTATATTTATTACATATTTGGCACATCAACTTGGAGTTAATTATTATTTTATCATTGTTTCACATTTAATTATTACAATACACTCATATATATATATATATATATAATTTTGCGATACTACTTTCACAATTGGATCTTGACGTTGAAAGACGAACGTTTTCGAGGATAAAACTCCAGGTTCTTCTAGATCCTCGACTTCCACTTCATCACTGTGTTCCGTAACAATTAACTTCTTTGTCTTCTTCCCCCACAAATTAGAAATTTGGTGGTTCACGAATATTCTGAACACGCTTCATTTACTTTGAACTGGTTAAATATCATCTTGTTTTGCTTCGAAAAAATGTTTGTTCTATATCAAGAACAAGACCACAGTTTCACTTCGAATCCATGACTTTACCTGACATCAAAAAATTTTCCTGCTGTTTTGACGTTACATATGGAATGAAATCATTTTCTCAGCCTATTAATTTTATCACAACCATTGATTTGTACTACATATGGAATGTTGACAAACGAACGCCTAATATCATTTTCTTTTATCATTTTACATTAAAATACGGAAAATATTATTTGATAGTGTAATTGTAAGATACAAATATTTACTTACGTCATCTAAAACTTATGAGGGTATTTATTAAATATTTATTGATTTTCTGGAAGATAAGCCTTAAATGACGCATATATTTGTTGCTATTAAGGCAGGAGGAGAACGATATGAGCGAAATTAATTTTTTCGTAATTACTAAATGAGTATTTCCCGTGATGATGATTATATGGTTATTAATTTTTAATAATAAAGTTAATCTTTTAATGTAGTTATATTTATTTTAATAACCTAAGAATAACCGTTACAATATTTCATCATTCATGTATTGGTTTAAAGATAAATAATGCTTTTGAGGATTCAAGGAATATAATTTTGACATTTAACTCAATTATTTACTTTAAACGGTATCAGCACTCAAGCATATTGCTAACACTGTTTCCAGCGAACCGCATACTCCATTATATTACACTTCAAACAATGAAAACAATTTTAATTCAACTATCGATGACAGGTACATTTTAGCGTTCCATTAAAAACAAACATCGGTGTTTGCTCGTTATTAATGCTCTACTTGTAACAATGTATTTTATTTTCGCTGACATCAGTATGCAGCGATGGGATTAAAGGGAGAGAGAGGTATGTGCGTTACAAGATAAATTATTTTCCAAGGTAATGAACCAAGCTTACTAATTACCGGTTGTGAAATTATATTCTCCCTTTCGAAATTATATCATTCAATAACTGCGCGTGTCGGCACAAATGGCCCGGGTTTTGCAAATATCGCACTTATGTAACTGCAGTTGTAAAATTGCTTTGTCTGATAATGCGATTCATTAAACTCCAGATATTTATTTCTTAGTCAACATGGCTCATATCATCTTGTTAACTTATTGTCAAATATAATACATAATAGTAATAATCGAAATAAATTCATTTCTTCGTGTCTCTTTGCCGTTAATTCAGATTATCCTCTTCATTGTTAACATATACTTATTGTTTTAAAGTCAAAACAGTATTATGGAATAAAATAAACATAAAATCTGCCAATTTTTCAGAAAAATGTGTGTTAAAAAAATCAAACATATACCGTTGTTTAATATTTAAAATAATTTGAAATTTCCTTTAATGAATAAACAGAGAAACAGCTTATTTGTCAGAAAAAATGTGTATTAATAACCCAAACCTGTACCGTTGTTTTATATTATATATCATCTGACAGTTACTATTTAATGAATAAAGAGGAAAACAGTCTATTTATTACAAAGAAATTTGTATTAATAAACCAAAACCGTCATACGACGCAGCCCGAATCACTAAATTCATATTTCGTCTTCTAATTTTTATATTAATATATTGAAGCAAACTTCTGTGGTAAACTAAGCCATTAATATAATCTGACAGTTAAAAATTAATAATATAAATGAAAATCAGCCAATTATTCAGAAAAAATGTGTATTAAAAAATCAAACATATACCGTTGTTTAATATTTAAAATAATCTTAAATTTCCTTTAATAAATAGACGGAAAAACAGCTAATTTGTCATAAAAATGTGTATTAATAAACCGTTATATACCGTTGTTTAATATTAAATATAACCTGACAATTCTTATATAATAAATAAAGAGGAAAACAGCCAATTTGTTACAAATAAATGTGTATTAATTAACCAAAACCGTCATAGGACGCAGTCCGAATAACTAAATTCATATTTCATCTTCTAATTTTTATATTTGAACTTATATGTATATAAATGTGTGTATTTCCTAAGGAAGTCCCAAAATTTGAACGGAACGTCGTATTGTAATGATTTTTTGTTTTGGTTCATTATTACAAATTTAATGTTACAAATTGTCTGTTTTTCTATTAATACCGTTATTTTATAATGATTAAGATTTGGTTTTAAACTTTTTAAGCGTATTTCTTTTGTTAAATATAATTTATAGAAAAAATTAAATTGAAATGTAATTACATTTACAAAGTCTATTAATCTCATTTGACATGATAATTAGTTGCATTATAATAAATTCCCGTTATAATAATACTTTTAATTCACAAAACAATTAAACTCTTGGATAACGAATTGGAATAAATTAAGTTACAGGAACCTGCGACTATTTAAAAAAAACGTGATCCTCTTTCGAAGATTTATATTACCATGGTTATCCATTATTAATTGTTTAAGACGACGCAGTTCGCTTCTCCTTAGTCATATCATGATTGTAAAATTAACCTCTTAATTATTATCGCAGTCATCTAAACTACTATTGAACTCTTCCTCACTGAAACTAATATTATCAACACCTAGTTAAGGCGATTAAAAATACTATATTAAATATAAAGGAATATGGTATTTAAAAATGATACTTAATTTAGTGGCAATAAAAAATTTTCAACTACGAAATAGCTTCAAAAATTCTCGATGCCGTTGATGATGAGGAAATTATAGTTTTTAACAGTGTCACCTGAAAAATTTGTTCTATTCAGAGTCAAGCTACACGTAAAATATGTTTGGAATAAAGTGTGCTTGTTCCGCTATATCATATTTATTATTCCTTAAATGTTCTATCATTGAGTTTGTGTTACTATTCTTATTGATCTTACCAGTTGAATGTTTCAACACATTTCTCCAGTCTCCGTTCAGAAATATTTATTCGTCTATCAGACGCTCTGTAAAATAATAATACTGCTGTCCTCTGCTAACCTTTCTGTGCGCAAACCACCACAGCTCGACAATGCGTGACTACGTCGTCTTTGGAACGGGAGACGCTATTCATTTCCTCTGACACTGAAGATCCGGAGCAGCGTCCTTACCCCATTTTGTATTCACCCCGGTTTATATTGGATTTTTTCCCTTCAGCTCTAGTGTTTCCAATATATTCTAGGAGACAGTATATCTTTGAAAGGTTTCGAGCGAACTTTGTTACAAGAACGGGAGAGTTCCGGAGAAAAACACGAAGTTGGATATTAAAAAAGTCAGATGTGAAGATTTAAGTGATTCGGAAACGAATTGCCGAATTATTGAGCCAATTTCTGTGAATTAACGGGGGCGGGTGGAAGGAAAATATAAATAATATGAATTTTATCAGGACGAGATTTATATGGGTCATTATTTACATTTCTTTTAGTTTTTTCTTGCAGCTTTCTTTTCACAAATTCGTTGTTGCTACTTTATATAAGTTAACATGATTTAAGAACCCAAATATATCTCTGTGATGATTGTATTGGTAACCTGTTAGGTAACCCCCCCCCCCCCCCGCCCATTTTACAGAATACGTTAAAAGAATTCGATAATTTGAAATATTTACTTTAAGAAATTTCCTTATCATTAATTTTGCTAAAAAATTCTTAAGTAGAAACGTAAATTTATTTATAATGGATGATGAAATTAATACGTGAAAATAGTTTTTCTTATGGACTACCCCAGTATTTTGTGAGGGTTGGTAGCATTCGTTAGCGAAATATTCATACATACAGCGTTAACATCAAGCAATTTTCAGTAAAAAAACCAGTTGATATTTTCTACACTAAATGGTGAAGAGAGTTTTGTCTAGAAAAAATGTGACAGCTCTTGATTTTGTCTACAGCTCCGGACACTCCTGTTATTGTGGTACAACGCAACCAGCAAAACAGAGAAATTCTCAGCCCTAGAACTTAAGATTCACTAACGAAACGACTCGGCTGTTTTTTTTCGAAAATGTCTTCAATACGTGGCATTTCCATGAGACCTACTTTGAAGGAGATTAAATGAATGTGATATGAATAATCTCATTGTTTTCGACCAAAAGTGATTATCTTTGCAGAGGTAAGGTCACCGAAAAAATACACTAATCTAGTGTTTTACACTGTTCTATCCATCTTCTATAGTATTTGACACATAATTAATAAGAAAGATAGCCAATACAGTCATAAAAAAGGTAATATAAATTCCACACTGCAATAATAATAAATAAGTAATAATTAAATAATATAATATAAATAATAAATACCAAACATACGTTGTTTGGTATTTATATTACATTTTTTGTCTGTACTGGCTATTTTTCTTATTCATTATTTTCAATCAGACGTATATTTTGTAATTTTATTTGACATATATCTGACAATCTATGAACTACGTGAACATTTTTTCTTTCTATTTTAGAAATATAATATACAATATGCTTCAACACCCAAAGTAATTCCATTCTAAATGTGTAGAGAAGGTCAATATATTTTTTTATGATATATTTATAAATATTTCTCAAAATCTAGAAAGCAAAATAGATTCTTCTATTAAATCCTCCATTTCAAATTTTTTCTTTTAACTCTTTGTATCAATTGTACTATTTTCTAGTAAATGTCTTCCCAATGAAAGTACTCAATTGTGTAATATTAAAAAACCGTTCAACGGAATCCTCGTGGAATATCGAAACTAAATTTTTTTTTCAGAAATGAAACAATCAAATTTATTTTCTTTCGAAACACAAAACTATTTTTATGAGTAAACTTTACAAAAAAGTATTTAAGGTAGATGTATAATGACTGATAATATATATAGAGTGAGGTGTAATCTTTATGGTAATTTCTCTGATCCCTGACCTTTGCTTTATATTAATACGAGTTCACCTCCCACTGTCAGAAAGGTCATGAAATAATTTTCAGTGTTTCTGACGCTCATGAGTGGGTGAGTGTGTTTGAATAAGAGTGGGTGGATCACTGTGCGTGGGGTGTAAGCATCTCCCATTATTTACCAGTCTGAATGGCGTCTAATCCCTGCGTTTTGTGCAGTTGACATGCAAGATAAAAATGTTTACAATAAATGCTCATGATTTCTCCATGTGAAACTAAGGTTCAGATTGCAACAGAATTTAATTTTCAGATTTAATGTGTCCGTAATTATACAATCATGCGGTTTTCTAATTAATTTTTCACTATAGTCAATGGAATTGCAAATTGCTCCAGGAGAATTGAAATATTCAGCTTGCTAGCAGCAGAAATCTATTTATAAACCGTTTTTCAAACGTTTGCGAATATTAACTTGTACCCAGCGTGTTAATACACGAAATTTTAAATGTGGTAAAGCGAAACTGTTTAAAACAAATGGCGAGTCTCACGATTGTGTGAGAGTATAAATAGTTCATCTCTAATATATTTTCTCTCTACCAGAGAAGTATTCACCATTCACAAACAGTTTTATACAACAATCTACTTCCAGATGTAAAGAACAATCATAACTACAAGAGATTTGTGAATCAGTAAAAAAATATGCTACTGAAAGGTGCGTTTCACTTAGTACAGCAAATTCTTGATCGATCCCCTAATAATTATCTTTATTTATACTGCAGAAGTGTTGAATGTGTTACACTTAAAAATACTTATTTCATAACTCGCTTAGTTTCTGTTGGTATTTTGTGCTCTTTTCTTTGTTCGTTTCATTTAAAACCTGGAGTTTCTACGGAAGATTCCTCGTCATTCTGCTTCGTGTAGTGATTTATTTTTAAATGTGCGTTTGTCAGGTTTTGTGTTTATTCTTATAGGATGTGTAATTCCATATTTTGTTATAGTTTATTCTCTAAATATTTATTTTTTACTTAGTTCGTTTTGAATTATTTGAATACTGTGCATATTATACCCTTAGTAGCGTTTAAGAATTTTTGTTTTTATTATTATTACTATATAGTAGATTTAGTAATGTTGGACAGGGAAATTTGTGTTCCCGAGTTTTAATTGTTATTAATTGTAGCATCGAATAATTATATTATAATTTTATGTAAAGACGTATCCTATTTCCTCATACGAGGATTAATGGATTAAACAAATCAAATCAAATGTTGGTTTAACACGTTCAGAAATAATTTTATTTAGGAATTACATCGAATCTTGAAGGTCAGAAACAGTTTGCCTTGCTTCTTTGTTCTGACAATTGTACGTCACATTCAGTGTTGATATATGTCAAAAATTATGGCAATCATTTCTGTTTATCTCTGGGTAAACCCGACTAATTATCATGGATTTTATTAATTTCTGAAAGTATTTTTGTTCATCAATTTTAAACCACGAAAAGAACATTATCATTTCATACTAATCTAAACGCGATATTATACTTGTAATCATTAATTGGATACACCTAAAGATAATAGTTTAAGATTATAATTTTTGTAAATTTAGATAAAAATTATATTTCAGTTTAATTTTGCACATTTAAAATTGACATTTAGCACTAAACTTTTGTCATCAGATCCAAAAACTATGATAATACATCCTTGGAAAACCTTCGAGTTAGATGCTAATACAAATGGTGGTATTTTTTTAAGTAAATCACATTGACAGCCTCTCCGCATGTTCATGACGGCCATAAACGTCAACAGATTTATTCAGATGTTTAAAAAATTAATAGTAGGTTTAGAAATATACAAATTGCTGAAACTCTGTTTTCCAGGAAAATCATTTTAAATGAGGTGTTTCCAGGTAACGAAAAATAACTTTATAATTAGTATAGACCTACTTGTATGCGAAAAGACAATGTGGTGCATTGAGAGACAGTCGCAGGAAGAATAAATCTGGTATAATGTGTGCACAGTCTTTGAAGGTAGAAGGGGCATGTTAAATCAAAGAGATTTTCGTGACAAGGATTACGCAACCGCGAAACATTTTGTATAGTTGCAGAAGCTTTGATGAGACACGTTAAAAAAAACTGGCGTAACCAAACTAGGACGATTTTCACAGAAGATATTGCCGCAGCTTCTAGCGGGAAACCCGCTCCCTGGAGTTCTCTGTTTGCGCCGGAGAAGAGCTCACTCTCTTTAATTAATATGGGAAATAAGCACGGCTGAACGCTTAGTGTTTGAGTTGCATCCGTCAACAAAACGATTCTCGGCAGCATACAAAGAGCTCTAACTTCGCCAACCTCAGCTCGCATTCATTTGCTTGATTATCGTGTGCTCTAGCGCTTACTCTGCCTGCCAAGTATCGTCCTTTTCTTCTCTTCCATTACTGGTATTCATAAAGCCTCGCATTGTCATGTCGCGACACAAAATAGACGTTGAGGAAACAGTAAAACACGGATCTTTTACAAGGAGACTCTGAAGGAAGTTCAACAAAAGAAATCCTCGTGTCCGTAACGATTTTAACTTTCTATAAGGTCTTATTTCGGTTTTCCGAGGCGTTCTGAATTTATAAATTAGGTTACGATTTTCTTGACGAATAAGCGAAAGCGGAATGGCTATATAAAAATTGTTTGACGAATTCAAAGAAAGAGTAGCCTAATTCAAATCCTACAAATTTGAAAAGGATATCATTTCCCTTTTTTATTTTATCGTAAGTAGCACTATTAGATCTAATTTCCATGACGAGAATTCTGTAATTAAGAGATCCACCAATAAATGTTTCAGAAATGAAAAATTTGACGTCTAATTGAAACTTTTAAGAAAGGTATCCAGTTCAGACCAAATAACTGATAATATAAATACCACAAACGTTTAAACTGGAAGAAATCATATCGGGTAAGGTCTGGCACATCACACTTACAGTAAATAAATCCAGCAAGAGAACTGTAGTCTCGGTCGCTGTGTGACGTGTTGCACCGTCCTGTTTTCCGTTTACGGTCCTGACGCACGAATCATCTATCACATAGAACTCTCCCTTTGATAATACTGTTTAATGATTTCAATCCGTTGTTGAATAATATTTTTTTCAGCATGACAAAAAGAAGGTCAATAATTTGGGAAGTATAAAAAACAGGCTTAGAGACAATGAGGGGTTAACATAAAAAATTTCAGGACTGAATTTATAAAAAATAAAAATTTTGTATTGAAAGTGATGAAATAAATACCACATAACGTTTCTGTAATCCTTGTTGCTTTAGTCAGGTTACTAAAATACGTACGCACTTATTTTTGTCTGTTATTTGGCTATTTCTCATATATATGTATATTTTTAACACAGACAGGAATATCTTCGTAATATATTAAGACAAACATACTCTGTTTGGGTGGCAATACAACGGCATTAGTTTATATAAATAACGTGATAGTATTTCTCTACAGGGTGTGATGGCTTTTTGGAAAGCAGATCTTTTTTTAAACTATTGTCCATAAAATTACTAAATAAAAATATTTTCAATATTAAATAATAAAAAAATTATATAAATATATATTCTGACTATACAGAAAACTAAATAAATAATCAACCGTTAACTTTAAGTCATAAAAATATTTTAATAATTAAATTAATAAATTCTTTTTTGTGACTAAAAAATTATTTTACGTTTTTTAATTATATTAATTTTTGAGTTTATACAGACACTTTATTTCATTTAGAACGTGTTAATTTGTTATAATAAATTGGTAACTTGTTTTTTGTTTACTTTAATTTGTCTTTGTTTACTTTGTACAATTAATAAATGTTTTACCATTTGTAAATACCTCCTCTTTAGGAATGAAACCTGAAGAAGGTTTCGATACGTTGTTACGTTCTAAATAAAATAAATTGTCTGGATAAGTTAAAAAATTTATTTAGTAAATAATAAAATTTGACTGAAGTCCGATAGTAGCATTTTGGATGTGACGGACTTGACCTTTTCAGTCAAACTCGACTAAAAATTGGATCTGCTACCGTTTGGATGTGTCAAATATACTGAAGATTCAACTAATTACAAAATATTTTTTCCCGAGATATAATAAATTAACAAATTAGTGTGTTCTACTGTGAAATCTACGGATGCACCTTGAATGATCAACAAAACAAAAATATCGATATCAACCGTTTTGCGGTAAATGACGCGAACCATTGATAAATTGTTCGATATTGTTATATTTATAAATCTTACATCTTTAAATATGCGATACCTATATAATACAATGTATTTTCTCTGTCAGTGATAATTTACATCGTATATTCTTTATCACTAATCATGCAATTTGGATTTATTCTACTATTACATGACAAGTATTCTTTCTAAGACTAATTGCATTTCATTCCGCTCTACCATTTCAAATTTTGTAATTCAGTTGATTATTTTGGGAAGATATGATATTTATTTTCGATATTATGAATCATCTATTTAACGATCTCAGAAAGTCATTATGTTGATTTATTGCTTTGTTGAGTTCTGTATTTATTTGAAGGGAAAATTGTTCTCGAATCCATTAATGAATTTATCAAGACAATCCTTGGCCCTAATCCAACTAATCTAATTTTACTTTGACACTCGTGTTGGTGTATTTATTCGGTGTCTTACTCGTTACGTTGATTGCGAAGCTAAAGCTGTGTCACTAAGTTCTCAGACGTCGGGAGCGTAATTGTCTTCGGAAATTAGTCAACTTATTTCCCGTGTTCAATTACATAAAACAATACGTTCACGTTGAATGGAGGCAGAAATTAATTTAGGATTGAGTTATGCAGACTCAGGGTTGAAAGCTTCTTTGATCCAATAACACTGTTAAAGCTCTGAACGTTCTGGGTAAATTGTTTCCATTCCCTGAGGGAGTATTTAATATTCGCCTGCAATAGCTATAGGACCTGTTAGCGGCAAAGTCTGCTGGTTAAGAGATTGCGGCTTTCGCTATGAAGATTTATTTGTCAGACCCTCAATTATACTCTATGTTGGAGGAGCTGCCTCCATAGGTTTATTAAATTTTCACGGGAACCCTTCTCTGTTGCAAGCGGCCATAAAACTTTTATGGCTTCTAGAGACCGTCTAGCAAGTGATATCTTCTCTAATTCTGAGCGTCCAACATCCGTGACGGCGCGTACTAAAATAACAACATGCTTCATGATAACGCTTCGTTGTAAATTACGTTGCAATTAGGTAATGTTTTTAAATCAGCTTTATTACACTTTTTTCTAATAAAACTCACATGCAAACTTTATGTCGGAACCTAAGTTTAATTATACCGTACTTCTGAGGAAAAACAGACAGGATCAAATAAAACTATATATTAGAGTAAAAACACGATTTTACTTCTCTTAGTTTGGCTGTTACAGAAAAATGTACAAGATCTAATATAAATTTATATTAATTTTTATTCTACAAGCTGCCGTAAAATCTTCGAAAACTTGCCTGTCAACTAAGTAACAAAATTATTTCGGAAAGCTCATTGAAATAAATCGTTTTTTTGTGCAATTTTGGGGGTAAATAAGGAATAGTATGTTCATAAAACTGCTTCACAAAAACAGAAATAATACGAAGCAGTGTGAAGTAATTTGAATCCCAATTCTCCCCATTATGTTTTCCGTGAATTACTACGTAATATAGTAATTTTTGACATTCTGACAATTAAAAAATGAAAACCTTGTGGATAAATATATCGTGGTAAAACTTTGAATTCTTACAAATAATGGGGGGGATTCCACAATATCTTTTCTCAGTTTTGTTTGACTTAGTCTGTACCGAAACCTAATACTCACTTTTATGAGGTTAAACTGTTTGTAGGCGACACTGGATTTTGAATAAAGAATAAGCTCGAGACGTAAATAAAAGAAATTAAGGCTTATTGAAAAAATTTACTGCTCTTGTTTCCAGTTTGTAAATTAGTTGTGAAAAACACATTTTATTCGATTTCTTACAAATAATAAGTCACTTTAAATCTGTAGCTGTAAGATAAAAACTGTATACAGCTTATGAAGGTCTAAATAGTTAGAATTAACGGTGGAAAATATCCATTAATCAACCCAGTTACCTATGTTCATAGAATTTTGTAGTGCAGAAATATGAACATTAAATACTTAGTTTAATTGTATAATTGGAATCCTTACCGAAATATGTTGTAATTTAGATAAATTTTATTTACAACTTCTTTGGGCAAGCATTTTTTAAAATCTCAAAACTTGACTTTAAAGTCTCATGAGGAATTAGTCTTGGAAATAAAACAATTTTATACTGAAAAATATAGTTAATAGACTTTTTTCTTCATTTGAAGGCGAGTTTTAAAAAATCGAGCATTTTTAGTTTTACAGATCATTTATATACAAACAAAACTAATTCTGTTTATGATAACTGGAATTTATTAACATACAATTTTTACGTACACAAATTTAAAACAACTCATTAAAGATAATATTAGTTAAAAGATAATAAAAAATTAATAAATCCGTATTTTTGTTTAGCCACTCCTGTTTGATTAATGAATTTACAGGTCTATATTTGAATTAAAATAAATCATTGGTAACATAATATTAATCCGCGGACCAGTCATGTTAAATAAGTTACATGGTCTAATAAATAATAATTATGGAGGGTTACTATAATTACTGTACAATTCACCCTTATAACAAATATTCTCGATAGGGTCTGTGAAATATGGTCTAATATATTAAGTTTGATACTAATAAATATTATAATATTAAAACTCTGATTTACACAGCCAGTGTATTATACTGTATTATTTATTATTTATATTTATTATTATATTTATATATATATTATTAAAAGCATTTTTCGTTGTTACACAACTAACTATACCTACATTTTAAACGGCTACCTTTACAACTTAAGTGGTGATAACTTGAATTTACGTTATTATACAAGGCAAACTTTTCAAAAAGTATTGCTCTGTCATGAGGAAAAATGTCTAAAGTGCATTAAGTATAAAAATCTCGTATCTTCTTTGATTTTATCGTCATAAAGAGAATTCTCCTTAAAAAGGGACCTTTTAAGGAACGAAAGTTCATGGACTTTGTTTGACAGCATCCCAAACTTGTTAGCACTCGATGCCTTTCAAAGAAAAGCACCTTGCAGCCCCCTTGAACGTGAGGATGGCGGGAAATAATGGCTTATAGTGAACCGAAATATAAAGAAAACTTCCTTCGCTTGACAATCTCGTAAGACCACTTCCTCACGCACCCGTACTTCTATAGACTTAGACGCTTAAAGCTGATTGAAGACTCGGGTTTGAAGTTGTTCTAGAAAGAAAGTTTCATTTGTACACGAAAATATATTAATCGTTTAAATCTGACACTTTTTCATATACGTTATAAAATCTAACTCACATTTTTAACTGACGTGAATGCCAGCAAATGTCTAATTAATTGTCTCAGGAAGGATGTGGATTGACTTTTCAGTAAAGTTTGACTCAACACACCCAAACCGTGTATGATGACATGTTTTTATGTATTTAACGCTTTCGTCGTCCCGGAATGTACCATGAATAATACAATGATAAATGTGAAGTCAATCTGTAACTGACACGATAATTATAATAATTATAATTAAATTTTATGTCGTCTCGTCAGCTGACGTCATAGCACACAACTGCTCGAAGATACTCCTCACTTTCAGCTAGTAAAATGGTAGAACACAACAAGGTTTTTTTGAAACACAAGGCTTACAATTCAAATTAAAAATATTTATTAAACAACTGATTGATTTCTATAATGCATTTAATTTATGATAACATGTTTATCAAACTGTTAGGCACTAGCAGATTGACTGCAAATTTTATATCACCACAAACGTTATAATAATAATAGGCACGAAAATGAAACCATCTTTAAATTTACTATGAAATTTGTGAGACCTCTTTTTCGAAACAGTAGTGTTCTAAATCATAGCACTTAAAAATTTACCGCATATTGATGAGTTGAACAAAAACGTTTAACAGAACATCAAATTGTTTGTTTTATTGCTTAAAGTTTGTTGAATTGTCCCAAAAAAATGTGAACGTTTCACCTCAGCTTCCACATGGAAAATTCGAACGTACGTAAGATACCGTGAATAATGCTGCCCCCAAAACAACGACGTAGAGCTGATTTCGCCACACAGCTCTAGGGTAAGCCGCCGCGTTGTCCACCTGCTCCTCGTCACAGCAAACAGGATGGAATAATTTGCCCTGTACTAATTTGCGTATATATATATATATATATATATATATATATATCCAGTTTCAACCTAGGACTATGAGATTTGTTTTATAATTTTAAGTTGCAACTTCCAAATGTACATCGATTAATGAACTATTAAAAGTTGTTTTCATTACAGTAACATATGATTTAAAGGTAATGGCGTCGGCCACCGAGGAGCATGTCCTCGCTCTTTGGAACACCAAACTTGGAATGAATTTCCGTCCTCTTAGTCTCGTGCTGGTTTCAGGTTTCTGAGGAATTCACTAAATCAGATAATTTGTCATATTGCGGAATCAAAAAATTGTCCTATTAATATGTCTGTTTCCAGCAATGTAAATAATTTGGCAGTGGCGCCAGGCGATTGTTAAACAATCATCATTAACCACTGTTTAAACAGTCGCACAAATAATACGAGACTGTTAATGCTTATAGTGTTGATTAAATTTATAATAAAATAATTTAATACGCAATTAATTCAAATTTATTAATTGTTTATTTTGGCGATACTTGCTCTTTACAAAATAATAATTTCATAAGCGAATAATAATGTATAAATGTAATTAAACCTCATCAGTGTGCAATAAATGGGCAAAATACTGATACATAATATTGAACATATATTATGTCTGTGGAAAATAAAATTTGGGAATAACAAGGCTATTTTCCAGTGCGGTTTTAAAAGCAAATTTAACTTACTGAGAGGCTACAAAAAATAAATTTTAACATGAATCTGATGAGAGACGATACCAGACTACCATCTAATTTAATAAATTCAGACATGCGTCGCCATTCACATTAATATAGTCAATTTAAAGTGTTTAAAAACATTTTACTCGTTGATGATGTCTGAGCTGCATAGGCATCTGAAATATAATGATGAATAGCTCTTTGAGTATAAAAAAATTAATTTTTAATGTACTGTAAACTTGTATCAGCAGTATGTAAATTCTAGAGCATGCCATAAATTATTCTGTTAGAGATATATAAATTAACGTGCGAGTATTATCGGTTTTCTGGAGCAAAGGCGTTTGGAACTTTGCGGCGTGATAAGGCGGCCGGAAGTTAGTGCTACCTTACAAGATGTATGGCTACGAAAATGAGAAACTCAAACAACTTAGGCTAATGAAGCTGGGCGAAATTACAGAGGAGTAAAGCGGCGATAGAACACATGGGCTCGCAATCTATTGGACAAAGAAACATCATATTCGTCGTCTTTTAGCAAAACAAGCTCTATGGACGCGTTAAAATATATATAAACTTGAATAAATATTTTCGTAATTCTAATTTTTAAATTGTGTCAAACTGCAATATTCATTTTTGGAATTAATAATGTACTCGTTCCAAAAGCGATTTATAATGACTGCACTTGACTTCTCTAGAATTTCTTGAGATAAGATCATTTTAAATGTTACAGATTTCAAGTAAGATAACTTAAAATATTTCCTACTTATAATCACGTGTCCAAAAATTATATGTGCCTCTTCTCACTTTCTCTCAACGGAATTACTATTTACAGCTTTTTGGATTAAAAAACCTACAAAATAATAATATTACATGAAGAAAACAAATTTCAGTCTACAAATATTTCCTGTATTTTCATCTGAATATTTCGATCTTGATAATCATATTTATCTATAAAATTCTTATTAAACTTTTTAAACAACTTTCATCCATGTACGACACAAAGTGTGAATGAAGTCGGAAATCGAAGAATTTTTTAAAGTGTATGTGATTAAAATATAAAAAATAATTTTATAAAACATTATGTTCAAAACTATCGAAAGCTGCAGAAGAAGTTAAAGGAAATAAATATTTTGAAAATGAAAACTTTTCTGTAGAATTATCAAGCCAAACCGTTATCAATAGAAATAAAATGGAAGTACCAACGAAATGCTGATCGAGGACTTATTCAGTGTAAAATATGAATAAATCCTTCTCTGATTTTATACCAATTTAAATATTTATTAAATCACAACGTTTCGGTGGCGTGCTCTGCTGTCATAACCAGACGGACTTCCCTTACTGACATATGCGGTCTTATTGGTTTATTAATTTTCATTTCTTATAAATAGTTTCTGGTTAATACTGCTTACAATTTAAATTTAAATCTGTAACCAAAAATAATTGCAACACAATCCATCTGAGGACGATGGTAGAGTATGCCATCGAAACGTTGTTAGAAATCCGATAATGCTTTATTCATTTATGAAAGGGTTTTCCTTCGAGAACTTCAATTTTATATGCACTAGTATTTCAAGTACGTCATGCAGTCAAAAATCGGTGTTTCACTGCTGATCATTCCAATTAAATCGCCCAATTACGTACCATATAATTCGGTTTTATGACCACTATTAAATAACCTTGCTGTTTTATTTTCCCCGTAGCAAATTTTCTGTTCAGAAGATGATTCTCCAGGTTTGCGTCACTACTTGAAGTTGCTTTTTATCAGTCACTTTGAACTTCTTAAATGAAAATTAAGTTATTTCATTTGGTTATCTTAGAAGGTAGAGATCGGTGTTTCGTATTTCCTACTCCTCTACGGTTTTTACATTTTCTACTGGACCTTCTAAGGATAGGTTTGCAAATAAACGTGTGGATATCCCCTTCCACCTTAACATCCTGTGATCCATCTTCCAGTGACGCCTTCAGTGCAGCTATTCCTCTCTTAACTGCTCATCCATCAAGGAAGGCGTTCCTCGAGGTAAACCATTGCAAATTGCGTAGAAACTCTCCTCTCCCTCGACAAGTGGTTCGTGTTTCACCAGAATCGACAAGGTGTTGGGAATTCTCGTCGTGGTTTCAGCTCAACACCAACTTAAAATCATTCTTAGGGTCTTTGAAAATAATGTCTTCATTTGGCGCCTTCGAGTAAAACCAGGATTTTAATCTTAAGGAAAATCTTATGAATACTTGAAAAGAAAAATAAATTATTTACAGAATTTAATTGACCCTGACTCTAATATAATTTTTTATATCAAATTGAGTACATGTTCGTGTTAACTAAGACGTGATGTATAATTTATTTCTTCAAATTTATACTGACTATAAATAATTCTTTTTTCTTTTCATAAATTTTAAGAAAAATAATCTTTTTATCTCTAATATACCATAAAAGTATGCAATAAATATTTATTTAACTATAATAATAGAATATAGAATGTATTTGTATCTACATCGAAACTATACAATAAATAATTATTTGTCCTTAAAAATGGTAAGGCCACGCATCTTGTTTTAATAACAAGTCTTCCTATTTTATTACACTCTTTCAAAACTTGCTCAAAACTATGTGTGCTCTCTAAATGTAATATTTATTTTTATAAAAGAAAAAAACCTTGTTCTCCAGATCAAAGAAATTTTAGAAATTTTTCATACGTCTCAAACCAAGTGGAATTTTAAAAATTTACGCGCCGTCCTGATTTTCAGGTGAATTTAATATGACGTCGCGGAATATGGTTAAAATGATGTTTCCCAAACGACTCCCTATTAAAAGTCCCACTAAAACATTCCATATTACAATACATATTTAACAATTCTAGTAATATTACTCGTAGGTTCATTGTACGTATGTGGAAAGTGACCCCTTATCCACGTTTCATATATTCCGACTCAGTATTAAAAATCTTTTCAGTCTCAATCAAAATCTCTTTATTTATATCATTTGCATCGGCAGAACGGTGTTTAATTTAAATATCCCAGTTATGGGATATAAACTCTCTATTATATAATATAAACTCTCTATTATATTATATAAACTCTCTATTATATTATACGATGTGTTACCATTTGTTCCAGGTAAAGAGAAAGTTTCCGCGAGCCTTTTGCTCTCACTTAATACATATCGTTCCCCAACCTGGGAAAATGTCATCCTTTTTACCCACGTGATCTAGACGGAAAAGTTTTTTTGTTGAATAGCGAGCTGAGAAATACCCAACTCTGGGTTTTGGGAACCGGTACGGCTTTTGTTACGGAAATTGATTATTTTAAATGGTTGGAGGATTTACGATTATGGTGGGCACTTTTCATATGCTTTTAAGTTTACTTTTAACGCTTTGTCGGCGATATAATAAAGGAGGTACTCGATCGTGTCATACTTAGTACCCGTTTTATCAGATAAGCCCAACTTTTACCTTTTGCTAATTTTATTACTTACATGTATTTATTAACTTCATAAAACAACTTTTATACCAACAACAATGTTTGTTAAGAAAAATTTTGAAAATGTTGGAAAATTTAGCGTACTTTACAGTTTCTGAATTTCAGAAAGCAAAGTAATGGAGGCGGTCTATCATAGATATAAAAGTATAAAATGGCAGGTAATTGAACCCTAATATTCATGGTATGTGCGTATAATGGTAAGAATAGTTTGAAAGTCCAACCGAGACGACGGTCGGCCCTTAAATTAGTGGAACTCTAGCAATTTTCAGCAGCTTTCTGGCGAGGCCCTTTGGAGCGTTTCTTTGCTACTTCAGACCGCGGGTACATCAAAGCAAAGTTATGATTAGTGGGTCTTTCCTTTTCTCCCCAAGTTCCTCAACTAATTTGGGAATCCAAGTCTTTCGCCATAAATTGGCTAGCTCTTAATTGGCATCGCTTCCAGGTGTTAATCGAAGAGGGCAAGTTTGCTGCGCGGGTGCTGGAGTGTAAACTCGGGACTAACGAGCGAGCACAAGAGGACTCGACGGCGCATCTGGCTGTGAAGGCGCTCGTTAGACCTGCCTATTCAGGTAGCATCGCTCTCAACTATGCCCAAACTGCATGTCGAACTGTTCGATACACTCCACTGAAGATTGAAACTATTCTTCTGGCTCGACATTTAATATTGTCAAATGACAGCCTTAAGGTGATGAGACCGTAATAATATAATCAGATTCGCTCTGTCTCTTGAACCTGAATTTTCAGATTGAAAATTGTAGTGTTAAAAAAATAAATTCCACCTCTCCATACCGCCGCCTTCAACACCACTTGGCAATTGTCCACAGTGGCTCACTTTCTAACTGATTTCGATCTTAAAGTTCCTGGTCTAGCAGATACCCTGTGAATTTTATAATAAAAAATGATAATATAAATATTTTCCAATATCTGTCAATATTTTATTTTATTAATATATGCATTGAAGAAAATGCGAGCTGAATTTTTGCTTTCTTAAGAAACAGGCTGCCAGATTGGTATCAACGTATGCTGAATAGATTTCCATTCTGACCTGTTGATCGTGATCGATGACGCAAGTCTCACTGGCACTTTGTAATCTGTTAAGACAATACGGGAGTTCCGACCATACGAGTCGTTTGAGAGGTATTAGCCCGTTTCACCGCGTAAAATAGGTATTTAAATACGATTAGTCTTATTCTTATTTACACTTAACCTTATAGAATTTTTTATAAGGATCTATCTGAATAAATTACGGCTCAAATGTCATAGAAAAATACGTATTCGCACCAATTTCGGAATTAATAGATTTTATTTTTTACTCATTCCTGCTGGTTTTAGAAATGAGATGAATTCCTAACTGTCGATTGTTAGTAAGCACCTGTAATGTTGGCAAAATTTCAAAAGTATAGTTTGTTCTGAAAATGTTGAGACGAGTCCTTCATGTATATTGTTGATACCTCGTTATTTCAGTCCTCTTCCCACGCATTGGTAACTCATTGGGTTTGTCTGCGACACACCCCGCCTTCAATATTTAAGGCTATGGTGTGACTCCTCGCAGCACGCAAGAAAGGAAGATGGAAAGATTAAGAGATAAAAGGCGGGAGCAAAAGGCAGGCGAAGAAGAGCGTTTAATTGAGAGAGCTTCTCGGAGACGGGACGTGACTGAAGTTTCCCTTCAAGTTATTACAACGGCGCTTCCCTGGACACAATACAGCTGTAATTTCCCCAGTCGCAATATCAGCACGATATCAGCACCAGCTCACGCAGCCAATAACTGTAGCGCCGCATCCCTCAAGACCACCCTATCCTTGCCTGACTAATACGACTTCCCGCAGACTTTCATAACATCTCACAAAATCTCATATAGAACAGAAAAATAGATAACGCCCCAGTGTAACACAAACAAAAACTGAAATTACTATATCTGGTAAGCCACTTCCCTGATATTTATGGAACTGCTGAATTTATTTCACAGTATAAGCCAGTTAAACGGTTTCATCGTAGTATCTGTATGTGAAAAGTAGTTCTATACATTATTTGATTGAATCAAGTGAAATTAGTAATATTATTTTTTTGCATGATTCGCTGATTGTCCTTTTATACCTTTTATAATTGTATATAAGAAAAAACAAGTCAAATTATTTTATATTATTTCTAATACATTTAAAATATTGACAAAATATATTTATATTAACTTAAACCTAATGTATGTTAACATAATCTCTGTAAACATGAAGTATGCGTAAGTGTTCGTTTTAAAAATAAGACTTAAAACTGCAGCGGTCTGAGCAAATTAGATTATTTAAAAACAAATGGCAGTTCTAAAAATACACTGACCTTAATTCAGAATAATTAATTTTCCACTAGTCGGCGGGGAAAATAATATATAAAGATTTCCATGAAATGTAAAAAGTTGTAATGTGTTAGTATTATTAAAAGATTTGTATATCATCACTGCACTACAGGTTACAGTATTGAAAAAATAATTACTTACTTTATTCTGACTTTATTTAGTAAAAGGGCTGTGTCCAATCAACTATCTCGGCAGTTAACAATATTTAATAAGAAAAATCATTACTTTTTTTTGCTCTAATTACAAATTGTCAAGCTACCGGCAATTTACATATATGAAAAGTATTGACAGATTTTCTCATGGATATTCAGGCTCAAATACTGCGTCCATAAATAATTTTGGAACACTGGCTCTACAACACCGACTTTGACGGGGCATATTGTCTCCATAGTTTACCTCATTTACGGTTATTTGGTTGTCAGGATCTTCATGAAGCACAAACGCCGCAATCTCTTCCGTGTTCCAGGAAGAGGGTGATAAAGTTTTTTTACTTCTTCTCATGGGCCGGAATCATGAGTTCGTTCAATTCAAATTTATCTTCAACTTTAAACTCTTAACTATAGTTAATAGTCTCAAAGGAAGGCCGCTGATGGCTGTTTGCTGCCGTTCACTGCCTGAGTGAGTCCCTTACAATGATCTGGTCAGTCCGGACGCGAGAATATTAATTGTTCAATTTATTTACGTAACACAAAATAACCAAATAAGTAATAAAAGTAACCCCAACTAATTAATTTAGCTGGTACACACTACGAAAATAAAGTTATTATTATTATTTAAACTAAATTTCTCATGTAACACGGGTTACGGACATAATTCCAAGAATTTGTTCAGTTTCAGTGACTAATTTTAGCATAAGACGTGCCCTGAAATACCTTTCTTTTTCGATATCACGTACTTACGAAAGTCAGGGACATTTATATTAATTAACGTCTGGGTTCCAATGAATTTTTCCGCAGTTATCACGTATCTGCTGAGAAGAAATTCGCATATCCTCAAAATAAATTATATTTAAAACTAATTCATTGGACACAAATTAATTTGATTACCACAACTCAATAATGCTGCATTTAAATATCTGATATATATTATTCTTAAAATTCGTTTTTCTAGTAAGAACTTGGTATTATTAATTTTTGTTTCCTGTACATAGACTAAGAAAATTAATAATCCTTATTTGATGCGAATATGTGTTTCATCGTTGCTAGATGACGAGTTTTTCCTTAGATATATTTCCTGTTACTCTCTTAAAATATTTCTCTTTTAGTATAAATATTAGTTGTAGGGTCGTCACTTTACCCTTCGTCTCTCTTTTATTTTCATGAAAACATTGGCGATCATTTTAGGAATTAAACATAAATATTTTTTTAAAAAATATTTTACATTTGAAGGAACTCATTTATATTAATCCTGTACTTTTTGAAGCAATTTTGACCCTCTAAATCGAATTTAACATAATATTTTAATTTCACTTTTCTATGGAAATTAGGTGGGCTCAAATTTTCTATACTTGAACTCTTGAGTTCTATTTTCACTATAAATCGATTATTTATCATGGATGATAACCACTTTGGGATCTGTTTCGAACGTTAAATTCATTTTTTATCTCAATGTTTCCGAATGAAAAAAACTTATAATATTAACGTATAAAAAGAGCTATAGCTGAAAATAAAAATATATAATGGAACTTACTACCCTGTGATAATTGAGCACATATGCCGTGTATATTTGAATGAAATATTTAAACCAACATGTGAACATCCAACTTGTTGATGTACTCATCTCATGCATTAAACACGTATGACTTTGCGGATTTGCTTTAATTTTCAATGGCACTGAATTATTTAGACCTAAGCGGTCATTTAGAATTGTCATTTCAACACGGAACATTATGGGAATTTCATACTGAATCGAAAAGGGATGGAGGTTTTTTTTTCCAAAGCTGTGCATTAGTTAAACATTGTAGTTTATATAGGATAAGGTTGTAAGGGCGTATATGGAAATTTCATTACTATAATTTTTTAAATACTTAAGTTTATATGAATACAGCAGTATAAGTTAGTGTGCTAGATTATTTTTCTCACATAAGTGGAATTAATATAAATGCTTATTAATATATTATTACGTCCATTCGGGCTAATAAGAATCATTCGAGAGATAAATTTAAATTATAGAAATATTAGGAAAAGTTGAAAAACACGATAAAATAATTGGCAGGAATTAATTGAATACAGTAGTCAAATTTGTTGAATATTTAAGAATAATTATTTAATTGATAATTAAATACCGCCACAATATAAGTAAAATAGGCTGAACTATAAAACGTATGGATTGAAATGTATGCATATAAATTTCCAACCATCTTTAAATGTACATCAACTGTTGTTGAGGTCACGAGATACAGCAAGATGTGTCAAGATAAAATGCGCAGTAGCCCACTACTCTGTAATTGTACTGGAGGTAGGCCGGACGTCAGTTTAACACGAACCTTTGTTACCACAACTTGATTGTCTCAAAACTATTCTGATGTGTTCATTTGAGGACATGTTGTACACCAAAATACTCATTCGTAAATTTAGAGAGACGATAAACACAGCGTGTTATAAAAAGACCATTCTGCTGTTCGTAAGACTATAAATAATGTTTTTAATAATGATAGTGGCGTAGTTCTGGATTCTCCGAAAGGGAGCGTTTCTAATTGACGACAATGGTCCCCTCTACCTTCTCCCTTCTTCCACTGCAGCTCTGACGCGACTTGCTATATCTCACCTCCTATAAATGTAACTAGTTGCTAAAGTATGAATTTCTGTAATGTTTTCATAAGATTTTCAGCTGACTTTGAATCATAAATATGCTTTTGTCCTTTTAAGTAGAGCCAAATTAAATCCAATGACCACATCGGCGGTTTAATAAATATTCTCACCGTACGCCAAAACGGTCCACAGTCGCCTAGCGTATTTTTTTAGTTTTACGAAGAGATATATACTTCAAAAAACAGGTATATGGCGCCGTCAAGCCGTTGTTGAAGTTCACATACTCACCAATAGTGAACGCGTCGACACATAAGCAGTTACGGTATACATCCGCAGATATAACGACGACTGTGTAACGTGTTCCGTGACCAATCATCGCACAGACTACGAAACATATTGATGATAAAATCCAGCATCAACAACGAAATATTAGTAAATATAAAAATATGAACGTGAATATTATTTTTTATTTCCTTAAAGTTTGAAAATGAATTCATGTGCATCCTCACGATGTTAATATATTTATTAGTCAACAAGGCTTTAAATTCCGGTTTTACCGTAAATTTTCTGTAGCCTGGAATTGGCTTACGTTCTTTTAAAAAACAGACGGAATTATCAAATTTCCATTATTTAGGTTATTTTAAAAAATGCTAGAGTTCAACAATTTTAATGTTTAGAAGTTAGATATTTTATAAGAGCGACATTCTTTGAATTTTCTCGTGCTGTAAAGTAAATTGTGATCATGTAAGCATATCCGGGTTGTACATTCCGGGGTCCATTCCTTTGGGAATACTCTATAAGTGCTCTCCGATAATCTCAACGGACTAATCGGTGCTATTATCAGTTCAGAATCCAATATCAGGATTGTGATTACTAGACCATAAAGGCCGATTGACTCCAGGTCATATGTTACTAGTTGAAATGCCTGGGGTGTGACGAACATCTTATAATTTATATTCACCCTTTGAAATGATTCTTCGCAAAACAAGGAGTTAAATAAAAAAAATTGCAGTCGCTATTATTTTCGTCGCTTTATCTGCTCCTGCTCCAAATTGCAAATCCACTTTCATTAAAATCCTCAAGGTTTTCTAGGTTCGTTACCTGCATTGGTAATAAGCGACCGTCTTGAATTTCCCTCCTTAACGACCCATAATCTCGCTCCTTGGAAACGAGGCCTCTCAACTGTCTCAAGAATTCTTGAAACAGTAAATGACTTCTCTCTGCGCACGATTTTATGCCCATCAAATTGAGACGTCTCTCGTGGACAGCCAATTAGACAGGATATCGGTTTTCGCGTAAGCCGGATGCTGCTCATTTAACGCTGATTTCTTGACTGCTATTTCAAATTTAATTTTTTTAAAAAAAAAATTGAACTGAGACGGTTTAAGTCTGTAATTGCGAACTCGGGAAATGTATTAAGTAAAAAGGAACTCTCATATCGTAACAACTGCAGTAATTAACCTGGATTTTATATGAGTAATGACTTGAAAATAACGCTCATTAAGAGAGCTCTTTCATAATTTGAATCGCAATACCAGATAAAAGACAAATAAGAATTATTAACAACGGAAAATTTCACAAACGCATGTAAATTGCAAGAATAATATTAAAATTAATTTATATATTTTGCACGTCATCAACTCCTATTTCAATTTTATGCTTGTAATACAAATTCCAATTTGAAATTTTTACATATTTAAGCTAACATGAATATGATTTTTGACCGGGGAAAAATCATCATGTCACCCGAACAAGGTACAATATCGACTCGAAATCAGATATTTTCGTCCGCTTCATCAGATCAACGGCGGAAAATACGCTAAAGGGCCTAAAATAATAGTCATTATACGACCACCAACGTCACTATATTACTCTGTATTTACTTATTTATGGCGCCAATTTTATGACAGAATTTGTAAATTCATATATAGGAAACAGAAAGAAGAAAAATTACTTATGTTACGTGAATTATTTAACTTATAGGCAATATAAGTCGGAACATTAACATAAATATAGCAATTTAAACTCCAAATCCTTTTAATATCCAAGACAAATCTGAGCTCTGGTTTCAAAGATTTGTCGTAAAGTTATTTCTATCAGGACACAACTACTTTCTAGTATTTTGAGATCTGATATTCACTTCCGTTAACAGTAGTTTGAAATAAATTTCAAATTAAATAAGAAAATGATTGTTGATAAATAATTGACATTCTTTTACACACCTTTTCTCGCGACTGGGTCTTTGATTTAAGGCACACAACTATTTCATATTCGTTATTTTTCTTATTTATTTACCCGCCGATGTTGACCTAAATTACAGAATAAAATATATTCATAATTTTTGTTTCTACTGAATGTTGTTGAGTTATGCGTCGAATTGTCTAGGGTTCACTCGTCAAGCGCTGTTCTACAAATGCTTACAGATGGTTCGAAAAAATGCATATATTTGTTTCTAATAAATATATTTCATCTTTGATCTGAGTAGATCCAGTTCCTATTGACTGTAATACTACCAGTGCTTTAAAAATATAATAGAGCTCCTACGATCAAATTTTGCTTATTATTCATACGTGAATTTTTAAATCCTTTAACAGTTGTTTTTTAAACCGAAAATGAGAGAATGTGAAACGTCTGACTTGCGTTTTTCCTTCTGACCCTGCCTTGAGTAAAGTCTAACAAAAATAATTTAATTTAATCTCCTCCGCCATTAATGAAATACCGAGTAACTTCGAGCTCATTTTTAAATATTCCGTAGGAATTACCTGTATTTGCCAAACCACGGCATGGAATTAAGTCTGCAAAGGCCTGAGGGGATGAGGGGACGATGGGAGGGGGGGTGGAGGAGGTAAACTTAATAACGTTACTCTTTTTTTCACGGCGCGATAATATCAGCAACAAAGTTAGACATTCAGCTTCTTCTCAGCCACAGAAAAAAGCAGCAGCTTCCCACTTGGCTGTGTGTCTGTAGATGTATAATGCAGAAGACATCTGCCTGGAACTCCGCACCTGTGTGAATACTAACTTAACCCCACCGCACGAGTAACTTTTCAGCTCCGGAAAATCGCCGGATACGGAGAAACGTTTCGTTCATCCCTTCTATTAAAAAGGGGATCTCGTCTTTTGCCTTAGAGAGGAACTTCTAAATTCCCCTCAGGCCTCCGATCCTCTGGAGCTTCCTAACCAAACTTTACAACTTCTACTTTACACCACCATTATGTTCAATAAACATAATCTCATTGAAATCCTTAATATTTTAGTGTAGACCTCAACATAACTATTCAAATTTAACGTAGGAACGTAGGAAAAATTTCTCCCAGTGGCATTTCCAAGATCATGGATGTGGGTTCAAAAGTTTTGGGAATTCTCCATAGCGCTGGAAAAATTGACTATATAGATATATTTATAACATGTTCCCGTATTGTATGCAATGTTTTTGAACAAATTATTGTACGTTAATGCTTATTGAAATATAATTTATAAATGAACGATCATTTTATTACCTCAATGCCTCTATCAAACTAAGAAGCGTTCCTACATTCATGGTTTCAAAAATTGCAACTTTACATTAAATCTCAAAATCTGTCAGACTGTCGGTAGTCTTCACACTTAAATTTCAATTCGGATTTGTATTCTCTTAGTATTATAAAAAATTTTCGATCTTCTTTTGATGACTCGGCGTAAACAGTGAATTAATTTGGGACAATTTGGTCACAAATTAGTATCAGGACGAATTTGATGGTAAATTCCATTTGAAAACTTGCGTATATCTAGTTTTGGGTTTATTTTTAAAAACTGGATCTCGCCGTTGAGGGTTGCGCGTTGTCGTGCGCCTGTCTCCACATAGTAGGAATTTATTTATTTCAGGCTGAAATGAAAATATTTTCGTTTCTGTTACTAAATAGACATTGTGTTGGGTTTTTTTTTCTAAGTACTCCAACTCCATATTTGAGAGCTATACCAATATTTTACTATGAAAACTAAGTTACTTTCACATTTAACAATTCTCTTTCTCTGAACATTCTGGTCAGTGAAAGTTTATCACTGACTTAACTCCGCGTAAATTCACATCTAAACCAATCCTCCCTACCAAACTAGTGACAGAATATTTCTCCCATCTAAGACACTACGTCTAATAATTCTTATCGCTAGTCTGGAAAATTTTCGTGAGTCTTGAAATTTCCGACGCGGATCTCACTCCCTTGGGACGATTCAATGTCCTCTTGTTTTGAGTTATTCCACGTCCCAAGTGACTATCTTGAACACCACGAAGTTGAGCCCAATCAAGGACACATTGGCGCCGGCCCGAATACTTCCCGTTCATCCCAGAATTTCACAGCAATTTGCTTGAAAATTTTAATAATTCTTCGCCAATCCTGAAGATAATATATTTCAAAATAATTTACTCGGCGTTCCCTGAACTGAATCACTACATGATATTCACGAAGACTAAATCGCACATACTCATATTCAGAGTATAGAATATTTTCGCACATATATATTAGATTTTAGTGATCAATTTGAAATATGAACAAATTGTCGGGCAAAAAACGGATGCGGCGTTACAGTTATCAAATATTCAAAAATTTAGAACGCATGTATTTTAAAGTACGACTTTGATTGCGAAGGAAATTTAGCCTCTGAATTGTGGAACTAAAGTGTACCATTATCATTTGGTGGAGGAAGAGATTGGATTTTGGAGAGCAGACTGAGATCACCGCAGCACAGATTCCAGTCGGCACCGAAATGTCTAAGATAATGGCTAATTATATTCGAAAGGTGCACAATGAAGTCTAATTGCAACCTCCAGAATTCGCGTCGATAATTCTGGCTGTTACCGACTGTTTTAGTAGGATCATTACACCATATTTAGTGTATAACCATAATCTTCGACTCTGGTACTAATATTTATAGATGTGGTAATAGACATTAGGTCAAAACCTGATGGAGTTTGCCCATTGCAGAGGCTCGATACTGTTTTCTCAGGGTGGTACACTGTTCGAATTTAATGTTTAAAATTTTCTCTTCGTATACGAGCTTCTCGGTGTCTCTGTGGACTCTGAAAACAAAAATTATAATGATTGGTTACGTATACAGAAAATTTATTTAAATTCATCAAAATATAGGCACGTTTCATCAGTAACTGATCGTTTTCGATAGCTTATAAAGGTCGGTGTCCCCTTGATCTGAGCCATGGTAGTGATATGGAACTCCACGGCTTTGGCCCGCCAAGCTGTTGAGCAACAACAGCTGCATTTGCGGGGGTGGGGGCGGGGGCTGTGTCACATGCAAGGGGCGCTCGCTTCTCGAGCGACGGCAGCCACTTGATAGGGGCGGAACTTCCCTCGAGAGCCCTTCAGACTTGTCGGCGGTTTGCTTTAAACAGCGGCAGACACGTCCGCAATCTGCTCGCTCCGAGACTTACAACCATCGGATTAACTCCTTGTTTCGCGCCCTTCTTCTATCTGTATTCCGTCTGAAACGGAGAAGGGAGTATAATGGCGGTGAGGGTATAACTCCTTGGAAAGATCTAAATTTCCTGCAGATGGAGACAGTTCTAGTTGCATATTAACTCGATGATTCATCTAGATACCATCACGAGTCTTCAGTAGTAGAAAAAAAAATTCTCAGTTTCAGTTATACTATAGTTTAGGAAAAGGATTTTATTTCATTGATACTTTTGGCCAGCATACAAAGATGACCGATATTACTATTTCATCTGTACTTACAATTAAAACTGACGCATTGTCTTAAAGCAAGATGAGATTTTGCGTAGGAGTCAGAGAAAATGGTGTATGCTGAGTATGAAACTGAAAATTACCAAATGCAGGAGAACTGAGAATTCCAACCCTGCTGATAACATTAAATTCTTTTTTATATAATATTTGGATAATTTGAAACGTATGTTCGTAATGTAATAAACCTTGTTTATGGTATTTAATACGTGTAACCTGCATTAAATATTTTTTTATAAGCATTATAAGTCTTACAAGTCTTCTTTTCCGTAAGTCAGCCACTAAATGTCTCTGAATGTTGCACAGCGTCAAACTTATAGGGCGAGCACTTATTTGAATTCTTGACCTATATGATGACAGGTGAATGAATCATCGTGTCAAAATAATACAATTTCCTATTATAAATTCATTACTCCGTGCAATAAAATAAATGCGAATAGCTTTGTGTGATCCTGCTCCAATTCGACGATCGTTGAAACTTTTGTAATCTCCGATTACCGACAACGGGATGAGCCTCCATAATAATTTCGTTAGACGGAGCAGTAAACCACTGTCATCTGCACTCCGGTTTAATTAGACGCCGCAAGACGACACAATGGCCACTGATCTGTGGAAAATCTGCCTGGAATCCGCGTTCGCAGCAATCAACCTCGATTTCTGCACCTTGTTTTAAGTTATTGATATTCCGGCTCATTAATTTGTTATATTTTAGCCTGCTATAAGCATGTCAGCGGGCTAAAAAATGAGGAGCTGTTTCTGTAAGTCATTATTTTTCGTGAAGAAAATAATATGACATATAGCAGACAGTACATTGCGTCAAATATCAAATTCGATGTTAGTATGCAATCAATAATTGCAAAGCATTAAAAATATATCATCTAGTTTGATTTCCGTTGGAAAATATACATACATCCATTCGTCTTTTTAATGTTTTGACAGCGATCGTTTTTGATAATTTTAATAAGCAGATCAGACGGATTTTTGCTTTCATGCTAGTTTAAATATAAAATTTAATACAAAGAAAGCTCCTAGAATTTTTTATATAATCCTTCAACGGTTTTTTAATCAGTCGGAAATTTAAATAAAAATTTTTTTTATTAAATTTCACAAAACCTATACGATTTCCTCGGTCAAAATTACGTTTTGTAATTTGATCTCCGTTGCTAAATATTCTGAAAGTTGTTTTATTTACGTTTAACCTTTAAAATTATTTTGTTGTCCAAGTCCTTCAGCGGACGAAATATTATTGTATTCCCGTTTTACTATTCTAAAATATTTTAAAAACTCCCCCGCCCATTTTATTCAAACTTTATTTCTAATATAATGTTCCTGGGATTTTTTTTAGCAGCAATCAGATTATTGATAAGTTGCTCAAACTTATCCCTCAGATCTCTTATCTCCTGCTACAATATTTCTGAAACTTCTTCTCCGGTGTATTTATATCGGCATTGTAATCCTCCGGATCAGCGTTTAAATTTAAGTATTTTACTGAAACATATTTCCCTTTCGGTATTATTATTTTGAACTTTTAAAGAGTACTTACTTATATGAACATTTTAACCATAATTTTCTTAGATAATATTCTACATTACAAAATTAAAAAAAGAGGTAAATAATGAACAAATCATAAAAAATATTGTATATAAATATAAGAAAGAAACATCATTGTGAAAGATAGAATTGAAAGTAATGAAATTTCAAAATTTAATATGATAATTATTTTTAAAATTAAAATAAATTTCAAGTATAGACATTTCTCAATAATTGGCTTAATTAAATCTTTGGAAGATCATCTTTGATCTTTGTATATGTGATCTGTACTACATTATACATTCACGATTTATGTTATATTACAAATTACTGATAGTTGTATTTTTTTAAAAATTACTGATTGCATTCGAGAGTGTTTTTGATTATGATGTGGTGTTTTGAATGTCGGAATTTATTATTTTAGTTTGTATGGATAAAGAAAGAATTTTTTTTATATGAATATGAGGAATTAAGTTGAAAGATTAATGGATAAAAATTTTTACATTGACAGCTACGTTCTTACCATCACCAACAGAAATTATCCAAGTCTATACACGATTCTGTTTAGTAGAACTATAAAATCTGTGGTATTTTTATTTTATAAAAAGTGTTAAATTATATAAAAATTTATTAACAAATTGCTTTTAAATTACGTACATTTCAAAATTTCTTAGCCAATTATTACATTTTTCGCCATGAAAAGTTAAAGCAACAAATTTGTATTGTAAAAATAATTAAAGAAAACTCGTGGTTTTAGAGTAACTAAAAAAAATTCAATTCAATTTATTAATTTATTAGACAGCCTAATACGTTCTAATGTAACATTTCCTGCTGATTAGGACCTTCAGTAAAATATAATTCGGTGTTCTTTGCTTCGTTTCCAGTCTAGTAGATTTCCTTGTTTCCGCCTACCTTCATCCGAAAGAGATACTTTTAATTTTTTCCCACTTTCCTGGTTTCTCTCGGTGTGTTACTATATTTATCAAATCCAATGCTAACATCGCGACTCGTTGCTTTTTCTCTGGCTTTTTATAACTCGTTCCCCTACCTGGGAAGACGTCAACTCCTTAACCCACGTCATCTGGGTTCACCGGCGTTGGAACCACATTTATTATGTACGAAAACCATTCTTTTAAGATGCCTGCAGGATTTTCGATGCGTGGATATTTTTTCTGCTGCTTTTAAGGTCAGTTTGAAAATTTTATTGGCAAAATTAGAGTCGATATTTATTATAAGAAAATCTGCCCGTTATTCACGTTTATAATTACAAACGGGTAGTACCGTACGTAGGTTTTATTTTAGCGTCCCCTTACACTAAGTGTATTAGAAGGTTGTAACCCACTTTTTATGGCAAGAAAACGCTTATAAGGTCCCAAAGAATGTGATCCTTATCTTCCAATGGCTTCAAATATTATGCTTATTGAAAATGATTTACGTTTTAATTTTACAAAAATATATTGCACTTTGAAATTGTGTGTTCTTTCAGTTCATCAAAACATCATGGAAATTTCTCGTCCTCATTGTAATTTCCTAGCAGCATTTGCCTCACGGGAGAATGTAACAAATCATGGCATTATTTACCACGGCCTATATCTGCTCGGGAATTGTTTCCAGTGTACGAAAGTCGCTTCAGAATCAATAGCGAAACTGGATCGCGCCTCGCGAGCACACACCACACCTTGCAACTTGGTGAAGATTTGCATGCGAACTTTGTCCCCGGAGCTGAGCCGTTTGAGAGGAAGTCTCAAAGTATGTGTGGGAAAAGACAATGGCTCCCCATGAGCTCGGGGCGAACAATGGATCTGCGCTCGCAAAGCGTGACTTTTGTGCGGCTTCTGGGGAGGGAGCGTAATGACGCCCGGAGTAATCCTGATTTAAAGAGTCCGCCAAGATTTCTCTCCGTCAATAACCCCTCGGCAGCCATCTTGCCGAAACTGTCCAACTGCGGCGTAACAGATTTCACACTCATTCAGAGAACTTTAATTGCTATCGGTGTGTAGAGCAGCGTTAAAATGATATTGTTAAAAAACTGATGATGGTCAGTTAAACGTCAGCCTGAAAACCAGGCAAGCAAATGAAAGCTTTTGTTTGCAAATCTTTAAATCCCTTATGGAATATGTCAACGAATCGTATTCACTTCAAATAAATTTGAAAACGTTTAATTTTACTCAGAAACAAGTTCATGAAATTCTTTTATGGAGAATTACTTGCTAATTAAAAATATTGTCACTAATATGGTGAATTTTGGTCTCGTACGACGGTTTTTTTTAACCCTAAAACAGACAATAGATAAATAAATAAAATGACAAAATAACTGGAAAACAAAACAAAATAAATAAGCTTCAATCAATTTCCAATATCCTTCAGTTCTTTCGTGCCAAATGAGAGGAATATTTAACCATACGAATGCTACGTCTGTAGTAAATGTACTTGACTTAGTAAATCAAATAGAAGTCATAGAAATAAAAAATATGTTGCCTGCAATTTCCATATGATTATTACAAGAGAAATTTATAAGACACTTTTCTGGCTTTTTAGCCACAATAGAGTAAATATGAGCAAAATTCAAGGAAAGAAGAATTAATAATTTTACAACGTTTCTCTTTGTAGAACAACGCAATTATGAGGACTTATTCATGTAATTTATTTATCCTCTTCCTGGTGTTATGCAATTTTTCTGGACTAGGTGAATATTATATTTTTTCCTCTTTACTTATTGCAAGATTCTCGTTGCCTCAAATTTATATACTCCATATTGAACTCTTAACATTATACATATTTTTGTTGGCAAAACTGTCTGGGCTTCTTTTTTGCAAAATTTTATCCCGTGGCGTAAGATTTTCGTGGAATCGGCGAGTAACGTGTGTTTGAAAATTTAATGCATATATATATATACGGAAATCCTTGTTTTTTACTTTCACTAGAATATTTCATCTGAGCTTTCCAAGAAATAAATTGCGTGAAATCCTAAATACACAGTTGTTTCAAGTAGAAAACCGTGCGAGTAAAACACAATGCCGACGTGAATTATTTTTAATCAGAGGAATTTAATATATTATAACTGAGCTAATATTTAAATAATGGACCATACATAATACATTTTCAGAGGAAATGTACACATTTTAAATTTTTAACTGTAAATCTAATTCAATTTAAAATGTATTGGCATTAAATGATCAGAATATCTGATTTTAATTTTTAATATTATTAATAACTAGCTGATATCCCGAATTTTCTCCTTTATTTATGTATCGCAAAATTCTATTCAACGGAAAATGAATTAAATTTATCTATAATGTAAAACTAAGTAGATTTATTTATAGGGTCTGTTCAATGACACAGGTTTAGAGTTATGTTTGGCATAAGTCGGTTAAGATGTGAAAACTACGAATTATTTTGGAAATTTAATAGGACTCAATTTGGACTAAATAACATATGGAGTATCACTATTTGTCTTCAACATGCTGAAAAATACTTATATCAGTCGTTTACTCTTTTTTTTGTTATCACCTCCACATACCCTATGGGTGCTCGTGTTGTCTAAACTCACAGAAATTTAATCCAGAACGTACATCATGTGTACCATATTTGGAAGAAATGTTTACATTTGGTTGAGACCTCCAAATGAGTGATAGATGATATGGTCCCATGAAACATTAATTTCCCTCTGCTATTTATAGTTTTTTTTTGGTGGCGCCCCAGTTAAGTGTCTTTCTCTGCAAGCGGTACCCTTCCCCGTGCCCTTTCAATCAGCTCCAGTAAGCGCCTAGATCTTGACTGCGTGAGATAGTTATTATGTATGTGATTATTCTCTTCCTCCCCTCTCCTCTCTCAACCCGCACTCGTGGCTGACGCGTGCTATAGTGACCGACCATTCGGTACTCGATCTGTCCCTCATTATTCTTTACATCCAACACAATCAAAATTTCGTGACTTAAGTACCTTCTAAAATGAATTTACCCAGATAAAAATCATATTACGTATACTAATTAGATATATATTTAACCAAATAATGGGCAAAAATAAGAGCTAATATTGATTAAAAAAAACTACAAAGGTCAAACCTATAGAAAACATTGTAGTTTACAAAATATTTTGTTAAATTTTTAATTCCTGCTACATTGACGAAACAAAAAGATCACTTAATATCTGTATTAATGAATATATATCAAATATCAATCGTCCCATTGATAAACGGCTAGTAGTCTCTAATCATATCCATTTGATTGGCAAAAGATAATATTTTTTTGTTGACACTAAGTACTATTCTGATCTGCATCAGAAAAGCTTCATATTAAATCTAATATCACTTAAATTTAGTGAAAACTGATACTACGAAACATGACTTCAACACCCAATATTTCGTAACGCAACTGTTAGAGAATTTCCAGATACCTACTTTTCTGCGACGATCTTTTAAGGATCTCTTGTGTGGTGTACAATGCCAAAGTCGTTAAAGAGCCATTTATACACTCAAACACAGAATCAAATAATTTACATATGCAACAGCTCGTCTTCCTGAGAACGGAAATAGCCCCGGAGCAAAACAGGCCCGAAGTTGAACAACAAACAACAGGAATGATGTAGCCTTAAAGCTTAAGGGCTGACGAGCTCGTATAAACGATATTTCAAGCTAGGGAGAAATGACTTGTTGAAAAACGAGAATCCCCAAAATTTCATATATTGGCATTCATAATAGCACGTTTAAGTTCATGTACATATTATTCAAGAATTTAAATACAATTATTATCAAAAATAATTATTTACTTCGTAACCTAATCGAATATGTCTTTGTCAAGTGAACATATTGTAATTAGCAAAGCTTTTTTTAAGGTTATAACGTCATTTCTACAGTGAGGAAAATAATTGAGAATCATTCTTTAATCAGTAATAAAATTCATAACGCCATCATTTAATAAACTCAAGTTAATGCAATATTTACGAAATTAAGATAATTACCAAATAATCACTATAAATTTTTAAATGTAGCTAATATAATTAAAGAAGTATAAGAGTAAAAATGTAATTTTTAATTTATATGAGATTGGTAAATTCCGACACTATACAGCAGTCTGTGTATTGTCTTCACTAAAAACCTCAACATAATAAAAGAAAACTTGATTAACTTGGAAGAAAGTTTATATCCACATCATATATATATATATATATATATATATATATTCTACATTCTAAATTATTTTAGGTTCCGTTCATAGTTAGTTAAATTACATCATTCACGTGGATTATAATATAATATATTCCATAATTAATTTTCTGAATGGACATTTTACATAATATTTACTTTATAAGTATTTTAAAATAATTAACTACGTTATTAAGGGTTTACTTAAGAATATGTAACGTTTGATGGTACACTGTTGCCAACTGTCAACAGGACAACAAACATACATTGTTTGAGCTTTAGAACAATCAATGCAGCTGCAGCCATGTTAACCACACTACAAAAGGAGAATTTATATTAGAATGGGTGCCTTACGTTGAACACAATATTATATAATTTAAATTACTGATTACTGATACTGTTTGTTCTTATATTATTCTCGTATGGCTGTTGAATACGGACTGTACCTACGTTGGTGAAACAAACCTGTTTGAAGCAAATATTGGCACATGACTTCTTCGCAAAAGAAGAGAGATTAATTAAAATGGAAAAAGGCCTTAATTAGCAGTTATTTGTAAAAGTTATTTCAGGTTTAGTAATGATGAGGTTTAGAGCATTCATACACACTGACATTATTATACATTTATAAACCTCAATATAATAAAAAATTTCAATTTAAATACTACATTCCACATAAGTAAATTTATTATTATATTAATTAATAATTATATTTTTTGATTTATTCAATTGACTCATTGCTAAATTTATCATAGTTATTATGACAAAATTTAACCCCTACTGTTTAAAATTATGAACGAATGTAATTAAGAATACATTTCTGTAGAAATAAATTTAATAAAATTAAGTTTACAGTACAATTTAATTTTCACTGATCAATTTTAAAAAAACTTATATGTATTAAATGAGTTGCATTATTTTTAAATTATATGATTATGGTAAAGTTTAATAAAATAAGAGTGGTTACATGGCCTGCAGTTCCAATTCTCAAATATTTTTTTAAGAAAACCGTAACAAAAAATTACTTTTATTCCCGTTCAAACTATGAATTAATTGTTTTTAGAATTACATAAAAGTTGCAACGTGTGGAGTTATTATAATTTTTTTCTGTTGGGAATATAGTCTCAATATTTTCAACAGATTAGAAAACTATAATATAATTTAGTGAGGTATTTAAAATATCGACAATGAAAAGAGTTTAATCAGAAATTTTATTTAATTACACCTCCGTATTTGCTTTACATATTTTACAAATATTTTTTGTGAAACTTAAAATATTTTTAATTAATTGGTGTTTATTTTCTTATATTATATAGTGAAAAATTCAATTTTTTAGCCTTTTTCGCCATTTTTCGAAATTTAAATAATTAGTCTTGTAAATTAAATTACTAGGTCTGCGTATAATTTACAGGCTCAATTTAAGGTCTACTTATTTAAAAATTTGGTCTTATTCGCGCCTTTATTAGTGATAAAAACAGTCTATTCGTTTATTGCATCATTGTGTGTGCATCAAGTCTGTGACGTTCATTAATTAGATATTGTATATGAAACGAATATTGAAACCAATTTTACGTGTAAGCCAATATATTTAAATGCATAAAATTGTATTTCACTCTGTCAGTCACATTTATCTAAATTAATTTTAGAATGTTTAACTTACTTGAAATGTTCAGATTAAATATACAAGTTTGATCTACAAAACTCTGCTGAAAACTAAGGGATACAATTTTTCTTCCAAGAAACCAATATATTTTATGGATCTATAATATAAAAAAAGTACTGTAGTACGATTTACAGATTTTGTGTGAATATATTCAATTTTACCCGTAATAGTAACCGATAATTTTTTTAAAAAAAAATTGGAGTAGATTTGGCTAACAGTGATTGAGAATAGAGAATTAGAATAACGTTTCCACATCGTCAATAATGAATGGCAGCTGAGTGGACAATGATATATAACAACGTTGCAAGGATTTGATTCGTCGGCGCAAGGAAGAGCTTCAAGGTCAAATCGATTCCCATTTGAAAATAAGTATAATGTATTATACTTTGGATTTTTTATTTATGGAAATAGTCCGTTGCTCTTATAATCAGTATTTAAGTGTATTAAACAAATGTACACATATGGTATCATTCTCGTAAAGCTCTTTGCTAAATATTTGTCTATACATCCACGAAGGAAAATGTTTCTATTCCTTGATCTTGTGAAAACGCTTCCAGCAAAGGTTTGGTTTGTTTTGTTAGTTTCTTGCGTCACAGACATCTCTCGTACACAAACGTCTCACGTTTATCTGTTCCAAACAGTACAGTGCTTTGCTTTTTACCAAAGCTGTGTTTTGCAGCTTAGACCTTCCGCCTTACAGAGCACGTATTTAGTTGTAAATTAGCTGTCGTTCCTCTGTTTTGTGAACAACCTCAACGCCAGTTTGGAGATCCGTGGTTGTAATTTGTTGCAAATATAATCAATCATAAATGTAGCATGTCGAAACACCGAGGGTCGAATGATGAAAGTTTCGCACTTCCGGGAGTTGCCTTGAGTTATAATTACGTTTACAATAAATTCTGGTAAATCGAGTTACTGTCAGGTTCCTTAACTTCATGAGTTTCGTGTTCTTCGATTCTTCTTTCTCCGCTTTGACGCTCCACTTATAATTATATCAGGCAACTGACTGAAACGATTAAACCCCATGCTGTATACTAGAATATATTCTATACAGGTGTAAATTAATACTTTGATTTATTACCACTCTTAAATTTCGAAAGTTATGGTTCAAATAATAATTTCTTCAGTGTTTTAAGACAATATTTCGTAAGTTTTATATGGAACGAAAATATATATGGAATGTTTTAAAATTTTAATGAAAATTTAATTTAACTTCAGAGAAGTAATAAAAATCAAAATTTCAATTTATATTAAATTTTTAGTACTAAAATAACTTTTTCTTACGGGGTAGTGATTAGAATAATTAATACTGTATACAAGTTGTTGGTAATAGGTTGAAGTAAATTTTCTTCAGTGTTAAGTGGAAAAAATGCGTCGTCTCTCTTCTTTTTCCAAACCCAATTACTGAATGACGAAAATGCTCGAATCGGCTTAAATAAATAATTTTTATTTCCTAATTTTATTACTACTCCAATAAAGAACTTGTGAGCCCAGGCTTCATCTCCCATCTCCAACCACTAGTTCTCTATCAAAATTCTCCTCTAATAACTGAATCATTGAAACTTCCTTTCTCCACTGATCTGAATTACTGGATTGTTTCTTTCCACATCATATTTTACAAAACATATTATTTCACATGTCATGTATAATACGGTTTTTTGCTTCTTTTATTACTCAATGGAGTGGAAGGAAGATATTAGAAATTCATTTGAACGATTTGGGTAAAAGAAGTAAAGATCAAATCGAAAAGACGGTAAGTGGGTTCGAACCCATGACTAAACGCCGTTCAGCCACAGTGGAATACCGAACGGCGGAAAGTTCTGATTTATTTATTCTCTGAATGTTGGAACGAGATTTGAAACTATTTATGGAAATACAAACTTGAGTTCTAACTTCATCAGGCAGTTTTATTTATAAAAGAACGACTCAAGTTTATTTTTCGCTGTCCAATTTAAATTCAATAAGTGACAAAATTAAGCGATATAATAAATATCACAAAATGGTTATTCAATCCTTGTTGCTTGTGTCAGGTGATGAAAAATGGTTAGGGATTTTATGAACTTTTGAGTTTGTTACGTGTTTTTTTTTTGCAGAAAATATGCGTGATATTTAATTTATCACTTGATTTTAGTTGTTTATTTGCTACTTAATTTTCGTATAATGCAGTCGATTTAACGAGCCGATGTTGTATTAATTTTTATACTGTAGACAACAAAGTCTGGAACAAATGACCAACGATGGGTCTCAAAGCAGTAACCAATATATAAGTGACGAAGTGCGCGTTTTAAAGAATTCCAGCCTACTGTTAGCTTCCTTTAAAGTGGAAACTGTGTAGTGAAGGTCCGTTAAAGAAACCAGAGTGGTAATACGCAACAGTAAATCATCGCTGAGAGAGTAGTTCAATGTGGACGACTGTGTGAGGTCGGAATTTGAGAAGAACAACCATAGATGATCAACTGATTTGCAAACAAGGTAAGTAAATTTATAAATAATTGAAGCATATATTATTTTATCCCCCCATTGTATCCAATCAAAATATTTCGGTTCAAAAAATAAATTTAAATTATATCATGGTACTAATAATATTCTAAAATCAATTGAGATAGACGTGAAGAATTAATACAGATTTATTTTTATTATGATTTATAAGTGGAACCCCGACTGTTACACCCATAATCAAGCATTCATTTTCCATTCCATAATATTTCAATACTTACCAGTTTAATGGCAGTCTAGAAGTTACCTGATACAAATATGAAGGGATGAAGCCCTCATTTCCCATCATCCACATCGGTGACTAAATTTTGCGTATGAGAAATTTGCATGTTGTCGAATTTATAGAGTAATCTGAAATCCGCGTCCCTTCTGGTGTTTGTTTTGTACGTTATACAACACGATGTATCACAGCTGTGTGCGAGATCACAGTACCGCATATGCGATCTGGATTCTGCGCCTGTATCTCGGAGAAGGAAATCTAATTCTACTGCAGATTAGCATACAATGCAGGGTTCCGGGCAGACGCTACCTCTAGGCATTACTTGCGGCGTATTCTGCGGCTTGTTACAAGGTAATAGGGCTCCCAGTTTACCTATGACGAATTATATCGCCATAATACAGCAAATTACACGTATAAATTCAATGGTTACAGAAAATTCAATAGATGCTTGCTACTCCATGAAATGAAATCATTACGATTTTAATACACATCAGTTTCCAAATGTTTTGACTTGGTATTTCAGAACACGTAATAAATAAAAATTGTTGCCAAAACTAAAAATATACACAGTTATTTGTGAAGTTTACTCATATTTGTGATGTGTAGATTACATTACAAACTGTTTTCTGACATTTAATGTCCATTTTAAATAATTTCTCTTTCACGAATTTTTTTTATTATTCTAATTTCAACAACTATTATCGTTCTTTGATTTTAATAAATTAAACCCATTTAAAGGTTTCATAAAAGATTTATTAATCAAACAGAAACTTTCCTCGACATCAGAATTGTTTACAGAACTCAGGCTATAATAAAACTACACTTGAATAACAATTCCACAAATTCCAGAAGTAATTATATTTATCTGTTTCTTAAATACCTAATCATTAAAATTAAACATAATACATTTACAATTATTTAGTCACAATAATTTCTTCTCAACACGGTAGTGTGTATAAATAATTGTATATTATATGTAATTTTAATGATAAGATATTTTAACAACAAGTAAATATAATTGATTTTGGAATTTGTGTAATTGTTATTCAAGTGTATTTTTATTATATACTGATTTTTTGCAAACATTTGAGATGATTATAGCTAATGTTACGTAAAGCTTCTGATTGGTTAATAAATCGTTTATGAAGACTTTAAATGGGTTTAACTTATTAGAATTTTTTATTTTTTATATGTGAAGTTTATAACATTTTTGTATACGTTTCTTTTCCCATTAATGTAACTTCTGTTTATATTTATAATCTTAATTTCGACTTATTCCATTTTCTTGGAAGACGACATCTAAAATCACTAAAAACAGGAATATAATTATCATATTCTGTAGACGTTTTTATTATTCATATATATATATATAATTTTTATAGTAGTATTTTCAGAAAGCATTTTAACATTACAAGGTAATAAGTCGAAATAAGTTCAAATTATTAATAAGACAAAAATAAACAATTGCAAAATTATAATTGAAACTAATTTTTTCAGTCAGAATTTTGATCCTCAATAGGTTAAAAATAAATAGATTAAAGCGTATAGCTATAAATCTACTAAAATATGAGTGGATAGTCGAATATTTTAAAAAGAGAATAAATAACATAATAAATTGTACAATATTTATTTTTTCTCTTTTTATAATCTTTGACAATACAGGATTTTCTTATTACAATTATATGTATTAAATAAAGTTTTAATTTATTTATTGTCAGTCCTATGAGTCCACATGCGGACTAAAACATAATGTTTAGTTACAATATTAATTTACATTATAATTATTTGATTGTCTTTTTCTAAACTAAACAGTGGAATCCCAACATAAGTTTCAAGAATTGATCACTTGTAAACGTTGTGTCTACTACAAAATTCTAAACACGAGGTTGAAAGAAAGTTATTTCAATTTTAAATTACTAGTTTGTCATGTACGTTGTACGAGTTTTTTTGTATTTTACAAACATGCTTTTAGCCGCCAACAAAAGCATGGAAGTTATTACAGTCGTTTTTTTGTCATGTGAAGAGAGTCACGAATAATAATAAAAACAGCTACTAAAACTGCAGCGATTAAAATGGGACAAATGTTCTCATTAAAATAACTACACAGTTATATGAAAAGCATAAGGTTTTTTTAAAAGTTTTTACTGACACGTTCGCCAATAAAGATAAAGAAGAATAGATACGCTTTAAACTCAAACTTGTATATTATGGAAGTTGTATCGCATATTTATTATCATAAAAAACTGAGTTTTTATGGTTATAAAAATTAATAGGTTTAAAAAAAGAAGACTTAACGTTGACCAAATTTCAGATGTGTTAATTCTAATTTTAAAAAGTTATAAACAAATAGACTAACAATTACTGGTCGATTTCATAATTCATATTTGTGGAACCTTTATAAAAATTATTCAATAAATTCTTTGAGAACACTATAATTATTTCTGCTTAAAACTCAATTTTAAAAATGATAATAAATAATTGTAAGATAAATATTAAACAGTATTTATGAATTTGATGAATTTGGGATACATATTTAAAACTAAGTAGTTTAAACGAGTATTATTTCATGAAAAGCACAATAAAGCTTTTTGCAGTAACTTTAACTTAATCAACTTTAATTTCACGGATTTTCTACTTTGAGTGTGTGTGTGGATGTATCCTTCCAAACAATTGAGTCACAGTAAAATAAATAAAATTTATTTTCATCGCTTAGTGCTTGTGGAGTTGTATTATATTATTATATAACGAATAAAAGATTTTTTAAATATCAATCCGAAATAAAACAGGTGTTCCGTTACTTTAAAAAATATTTTAATTAAAATATGTTAGAGGTTTTTGTACGTATCATCTTAGAAATAGTAAATTATTTATTTATTTTTAAAGAGTGGGGGATTTGTTATAAAAACTGCTGTTAAATTATATTTATTAATAACTTTATTTATTTACAAAATTTTTAACTTACAACTCAAAATTAAATTAAAATATTAATTTATTTATTGTTCTTTATTTGTGAAAAGTGTCAGCCACCGTTTTGTAACTCACGAAAATAAATATATCACAAGGAGTTCAATTTCATAAGAAATGTAGTGATTTGATAATTGCAGTGTTTTCAAAATTTTAGGTGAATATTATTGAGCGATTAGAATCTTCAAGAAATTCGGAAACAACTTCCTCTGCTCCGGTGTTGTCCAGTCCCGTTCTCCGTTTTCTGGTTTCTGCTAAGGGACAAACATTTGATCGTTTATCTCGGTGTTAACATCAGTGAAACAGCAATGTTAATGTCTCAACATTTACCAGATGAAGTTTTTTCTTTTTGTTTTTATATCCCGTTCCACCATATGGGAAACGTCATCCCCTTCACCCACGCGGTCTTGAAAATAAATGTTTCTTACCAACTCGGGGTTTCTCGGAAGATCGGCGTAGACCTTGGTATGAAATCAAACCATTATGTTTAAATATCTGCAGGATTTCCGATCGTGGACACTTAGTATTTACTTTTTAGACCAATTTGCGATTTTGTTGGCAAAATTATAAAGTCTAAAAGAGAACTTACTTTTGCAGTATAGATTAATCAAATTTGAAATTTGCATTCAAACATGACAGTATTTTTCAAAGAAGGCCCAAAATTCGTAATATTGTATAAATACTAATGACAAAAGGAAAATGAATTATAACAATCCATTAAGATGTATTTCTATTCTGTTTAACTCTACGGTTTATATTTATCTAAGTTTCCCTTTTGCCCGCGTTCTACTTGCTGGGGATTCTTTGACCTTACGCCGGAAGATGAAACCCTTCTTGTATGTCAGTGAGCCTTTCTCATAATTTGCTGTGGTGTTCAAATATTAAAGCGACGTTAGCTTCCTCCGAGGACGGCAGCATTTAGCAGAATGAAACGGGAGCTGCAGGCCGGGACAAAGCTCACCCACACCGTCTCTGCATAATGTAATATTATTATTCCGCGGGGCTAGACAATATGCCCACCGTGAGCATTGTGGCATTGTGCTCCTACCAAACGAAAATAAACATCGGGCCTCGGCCATTGTTGTCAAGCTCTTTATAAAATCTGATTTCCATCACAATGCCGTAGGGCGCCATAATTGCGCCCGTTATTCATTAATACTGTATATAGGTGACCTGCTGACTTACAGGAGAACAATACGCGAGAATTTCAGTATCTCCGAAATTTTATTCTCATAACAGCGGAAGATTCTCGTCGTCATATATATTCATCAATACTGATAAAATGCAGACTTGCGATCCATGAAATTTTCGGGATAAAATTGAAAACGGTATACAACCACGCATTATATAAAATGATAGCTAATAAATATGCTGCTCAGCCATGTATGTTTTGGGCGTGAGTGCCGCGTGGAGCAAAATAAACACTATTGATTTTATAATCCATAGTTTTTATTTATTAATCACAGAGAACTTAATTATAAAAATTTTGTTGAATTTAACTTAATTTTTGTTATTGTACTTCACGGTGATAAAAAATGGTATGTATTTAAGAATTTCTGTGGTTATGTGATGAGCGAATCCGAGTGCGAGACAAGTTACACTGAGAATGGCCGATATGCGATCCAACTTTTTATATTTCGATGCTGTTCATCTTCCCGACACTCAATTGACGAAGTTGCTATATTCTTGTTCTGTACAATTTGATTACATTGTATGCTTTTTAATTTTCTAGAGTTTAGTCCCGTCTCCTCTTCCGATATTGCAGTAGTTTCATGACTAACAGCAGATTAGTTTATATTAAAATTTCCTCCTCCTCCTCCGTGGGGCGGAGACCTGCGAGGGATGTTCTCTCGCAGGCAGAACCTTGTAGGACTGACAGGAAGGGGATACCTTTGGGGATGCCTTTTCCTCTCTCCGTTTTTGAACTAAGGTTCGAGGCACCTCGACCTGTATTGAGAGGTGTATGTTCTGGGGTCGCAGACCTTGGGCGTACGATAAGAGTTGTTCTCTCTTCCCAGTGGAACAATCGGCCAGCTGCCTCCTAAACTGGTCGAGGTACGGATAAGGTAATTCTGCGACCCCAACGCAAACTCCTCTCCCGATATCGGAAGGGCGTGGCATAAGTACCCAATGCCCGACCTACCTGATGCAGGTTTTGTAGGGTTTTCCCTGCATTACTTTTAGTCGAATGCCGGGTAGGATCCTTAAACTATAGCCCGGGAACCCTAGTTAACCCTTGGCTACCTTCCTTTACCCTTCCGCATTCCCCCTTTCAAATCCCTTCCTATGCTATTAAAGGGGAGTTGCCACAATGTGGATTACCCTAAAAAAAAACCTCCTCCTCCGTTGTAACCTTTTCTTAGATATTAATTTTATTAATATTAATTTCGTAGTAATTCTTCAACACATAATAAATGGTTCATTATATAAAAATGGTGAAAGTAAATTTAATTAATTCAGTAAGAATAACTATTCTCCGTCATATAGTCCATGGATCAGGATAGATTAATTACAGCATGACCGGGAATCGAACCCGGGTCTCCCACTCAGCACAAGTCCAAGCCCAGTACGAGATTCCTCCATCCATTGTACATATATATATATATATATATATATATAGATAGATAGATAGATAGATAGATAGATAGATAGATAGGTAGATAGATATAGATAGATAGATAGATAGATAGATAGATAGGAAGAATTCTGATCAAGTTTCTGGCTATAACATTTTGTTTCTAGTCTCTGGATTTATATTGAAATCCTGTCACGTATAATTCATTATCAACATGGTCTGTAATATTTATTATAACATGCAAACGTTTTTTGTTTAACCGACGTGTAATTAGATTAGATTATCAAATAACATTGTCTCCGTCACTTTGAGTACATTACGAGCTCTGGCTCTGTCATCGTTTTAACATGACTGAAATCACATTTAATTTAGAAACGACACTCACGTATTAACTGTTATTATATCAGGGTGATTTATTTTATAATAAACCTCGTAATTTTTTGACATATTTAATGAGATTTTATCAATACTCGAAACAGGTAAAAAATTAAAAGAACTCAGCCACAATCATATCTGTAACAAGCTGCATATAATTTGTAGTTACGGTTAATTAAATTTAAAAAGCATGTGAGCTAATTAAATTTTTGCGTTTAGATAAAAATACATTTGAATTCGACCATAATTCCGCTCACATAAAATTCTCAGTTTTATTTTTTTTTATTTTTATTACGTATGATTTACAAAGCTTGCAAGGAACGTACTTTGCATATACGTATCTCATATTTATTAGGTTATAGCATAATTGCCTTCTTATTTGTGTCTAGTTAAAATATAAAAATTAGACGTATTTTTACTATTCACAATCGGTCACCGTTACTGAACAGTTTTACATTTTAATTAGAATTCTATTTAATCATCTTTTAATGTTTCTTTATATTCAATTGAATTTTATAATATTTGATATATAACATTGAAAATAGTTAAGCCATATTTCCCAACTGCATTAAACTTTGTATGCTAGTACATGAAATATGATAATATATTACAGGTTTTAATTTTGCTCGAACCGTTAAAGCTGACATGTTAATCGATCGTTCATTGTTGGATACTCCCTTTCATATTTTTAATCGATTGAGTCCACATCTATTCAAGAAATGAATTGAATACAAAATCGAAGAGCAGCACGGTCTCTGAATACTTCTAACTGGGGTTTGATTGTTGCCTTAATGAAAATAAATATTTATGAAGTTTTCTTTATATTGAACTATAAAGGTACAAGCAAGGTGGATTTCAGTTCCACAAACTGACTAATTTTTAATCAGTTTACTTTTAATTTTTAAAAAAATTTAAAGTTCACTAAAATTAATTTTATTGTGCCTTTATGTAGCACTGCCGTCTTAGTTTATTATGACGTAATTAATTTTTAAACTGATATCAGTGCCGTTATAATTCTAAAAAAAATCATAGGCGCAAGAATATTTGGGTATTTTAACTTCCTTACAAGAAGATAAATGCATTTATTCATTTTATTTTTCGAACCCGGACTTGTTATACAATTTGTAGGCAAATTAAATTAATAGTTGAGTTTTGAAGCAATATTTCCAATTCTTATTCACTAGTGTAAAATTGTGTACAGAAATTTACTCACAATTATATATTTTTAAATAAATTTAACTTACAGTTCTCTCGTGGTTTAGAGTATTGAAACGGAAAGGAGAACATCGGGACAAAAATTAGGCCAACTCCAGATGTCGGTGAGTCGCTTCGACGTTGGTCTCCGAAATCAAATTCTGCCTGACCAAGGAAATCGGACTGTCATGTCCAATGAATGATTAACTACTTCCCGAACTAGTCACTAGTCCTCCTGACTAATTATTTGTCGCCCTCATCTCCCTACACTCTAGGCACTCCAGCTGAACTTTTTTCTATCTTCGACTAAAGTATTCAGTTTTTTTGTTTCTCACTCCGTCGTCACCCTGGTTATATGATTATTTCCGCGGGTACCACCGAGACTTTTAAACAACGAGGTTCAGCGGACTCCCTGTTGAAAACCAAATTCCGACGGTCATCAACTTTGGAGTCATCTGGTGCTGTATATTTTGTTCTGAGGCGTTTTTAAACGCTATTAACTGTTTATAAAAATAATATTTAGAATTATTTTGGAGGCTTATATTTCGAAGGCTGACATTCTTTACTTCCATTGCGGAGAATCTAAATATATTACATTAATATTAGTCCTTTTGGATTTTACACTATATCTCATGAGTTGCCGTCGCCCGCTTCTTAAATACACTAACAGATTTATCAAATACTGTTAAAATATTAAAATATATTTATAAATGATAACTAATTTTTTATAACCCTAACCAATACTATTTAAATATAAAATAATTATTTTGCTCAACTCGTGAACATATTATTATGATAATTATATATAATTAAAATATAATTTATATATATAAATTATAAATGTATATTTTCTTAAATTATATATAATCAGTTACACTCATTATTATGACCATGTAATGTTAACAGATTATAATACAGCGATTTAAAAACCTGATTATAAATGTTCTCATTCCAAAGCACTTTGAAGATAAGCATTCTAGGTCAGCTGAACTAGTAACGACGTCGCTATTTCCAGCGGTGCGCCAAACACGATTCCCTCGACTTAGACGTAGACGGCTCCAGCAGAGTGGCGTCGACTAAATTACGTCTTGCCGAAGCGACGGGCTGGGCGACAATTCCCTTGTACGACACGCAAACAAATCAGCCTCTCACTGTGGTGGAGAAACTTCGAACCGCAACCAGCTGTGCTCCCTTCGCTCTTGATCTTAACATCACAACTACCACCCTGCGATTTAGTATGTACTGCGTTACTTCACTGGATCAGCGTCATTCAAGCTTCTAACGTGGTCGGCATCACGACTAATGTTAATTTCTTCTGTCTAATTAATTTAAAATATAGATTCTTATTCACTCAGAAGATTATATTCAATAACACTATCTATGTCTTTCCTGAATGACTAAGTATAATTTTCTGCAATTCTTCTCTAGACTGAATTAATTATCCCTACACTTCATTCAAATGTTTTGTTACTCCATCAAAATACGGTCAGAACCAGTGAGTCATGATTATAAATTCTATGTAATTCTTTTCAGAGCGTGTGATCCTTAAATAACAAAGAAGAAAATTAAAATAAAAATATGCCAGTAAATAATAAATATTCTTATAAAGCATACTTTCACGTATGATATCGTTCTCACAGTTATAAACTCAAAATATAGTTGCTACATAAGCATCTACTTTGTATTATATTTATTTATTATTGCCATCTACGAAATAAGTAGTCTGAGATATTACATTTATTCATTTTGGCAGTCACATATAAGTATTAAAAATAATAAAACAATTGATGTCCTTATACAGACACTTTTTATTTATATTGTAACGATGTTTTTATTACTTTTTGTATCTTCTTTCCTAAAGAGAAGGTATTTACAAATGATTAGATTTATAGTATAATTTTACATAAGGTCTTCAATTGTTTTTATTAATTCAAAAACAGACGTTAAATTAAAACTATTAAGAATAATAGGGACCCAAAATGGAACCTTGAGGAATTCCAAAACTTTTAACTCGTTTTCTAGTAAAATGCTTGCCTGTTTATCTTGGTATTATAACTTTTTGTTTATAATCGACTTTCTGGTAATTTTTGTGGAAGAAGAGTGGCCTCAGAAAGGTTATCTTATTTTGAGACTCGGAAACCTTGTTAAAAGAAACGGCCGTTCACTACTCGGAGTTTCGAGGAATGGCATCTCTGTGAGTACAAAGATGCTTTAATGAAAGCAGATAGGGACAAGGGAGTAGTTTTCAAGGCTGAAAAACCACAAATGTTTAACTTTAATTCTGAAGAAGCCAAAAGAGAAGTAACTTCAAAATTCACTTCAGGACGATTAAACCATTCAGAGAGAAGTTTATTTTAAAAATTAGTTACATAAAAATTTTTATTAGATATATTATAAGAGTAAAATATTGAGTTAAATGATTCTACATTATATTTCTGGTATATTAGTGTCATCACATTTTTTTGAGCTCTAGGATCAAAGCCCTGCTTTAATGCAATGAAGATCGCCTGCTTCTTTGCTACCCGTCTTTCTTACGAGTTGCACGGAGCATACGCTACGAACTGTTCTAGGGGATACCAACCATATAGTAAATTAATTGGTAAACGGTTGGTAGAATTGAAATGAACCTTAATATAAAACAACCGTAAATGTGAGTGAGTGATTCTAGGTAAAGAATTTTGCTTAATATTTCGTATTACGACGAATATTGTAGAAGAGAAAAGTATTTAAACAGATTAAATTAAATAATTACGTTTGTATAAAAAAGGGTAATGTGAAGGCTGTAACGTGATAAATTTATGAATGGAAAGTTGGTGTGACAGGAAAACATATAAAGTGCGTTGACCACCTGAATCTCTAATTTTGTTGCGCGTGTTGTTGTAATTAATTGTAATAATATGACGAATTTTGCGCGGCGACTGCGGGCATAATGACCAAATGCGATTGACAAATATTTGTTTAGGGGCCATTGTTAGCGCTCTCAAATTCAGTACCGCAGTCTACATCCCTAAATAATGCCGAAAATTGCCGAAAAAGCGGAACGTTTTACGTGAAGTAGAAATTTGATCTGCGTGTATCGTTCGTAACATTATTAAACGACATTCAGATATAACAGTGCATTAATTGGATTTGATGTTAATATTAAATGTTATGAAAGCTTCATTATTCCGTTATTTTTAAAATCATTATTTTTTTGTGTAAATTTGGTTCACAACAACCCTGCTAATTATAACAAGTGTGTTTGAAACCCGACGTTGTGAAAGACAGTTGGTTCGATACAGCAAATCATCAGCAAGCGTAATGAATGCATTTATATGACAGCCTGCCAGCGGTTTGTTTAATTTTAATTTCGATCATTGCGCACAGACCCATAAAAAATTGTCTTTGTATTCTATACTTTCCAGCCTCCAGTTGCAGATATTTAAATTAATTGTCTCTTCTATTAAATAAACCCAAAAATCCATATTTGTGTCCAGAGTTTATTTAAATTTTTCACTACTTTAAATATCATGAATTGACGGAATCAAAATCTTCCTCAATGTACGATCATTTTTAATAAATATCAACTTCTTTCTATAACTTCATTTCTTGATAAAGATTCCAAACAAATAGTACTATTATTAAACCGCTTGAAATTTAAAACATGCTGATTCTGTATTAAATGACTCCTCAAACATTTTAAAAAATTATAGGACAAGTACATTGTGCGTACCAAGTATAAATTTAATCAACCAGTATCATGAATCTAGCCCGTAATGACATCACAAATATTTAAACTTTTAAATAAATTGTTACTTAATTTTTTATAACTTTTATTCCATTTATTTTGTACCTTCAGATTCAGTTTTATCTTTCGATTCACTTCATGGTGAATTGTTTGTTTTTTATGCTTATTAAAAATCATAAACACCTCTCTCCCATCGGATTTAAATTTCGTTCGTATTCTTCATCATACCAGTGAAGAAGTAATTATTCAGATAATTATCAAGACGAAGAATTCAAGTAAATTATACAGAAAGGCTATTTCTGTCAAACAAATGAGAAACGATTATAACTATCATATTTAAATAATAAAAATATCAGCCTTTTAGAAAGAATGTTTAAAAATATTTTTATTATATAAACGCGACATTTTATTCCTGAATGTAAATTTTTTTCGGCCACAACGTGTGGAAAATCCGCACGTCAGAGATTTCTTTCTTTCAAAAATAAAAATTTTTTTATACTTACACTCAGGGACGAAACGTCATGTTTAAAATATGAATATTAAATATGTTTCATGCGTAAAAGTCTGCTATTTTTATTATTTAATTTAAATAAAACGACGTTGTAAATTACAAGCCGATCCTCAGTCCATATGAAATGACGTCTTAAAACATTTTACGAAAATGTAGGACTAGGATTAAGGAACATAAGGTGATCCGAAAAATTCCAGTAGTCATACAGTCGAATATATCGTGACTATTGGGCTTTTTTTTGTAAGTGAAAAATATTTTTTAAACGTATTTCTTCATATATTCATAATTTGTAGTTAGATCAGTTAAAGGAAATCAAGTGAAGTGTCTAGAGAGTGAGTAGAATTTGGCTGAACTCTACATTTCGTCAACCTTAAAGAAACAATTTTAATAAATAGTGCCAGGTACGAATCGTCATATTCGGATTTTTCGACGGCAAGCTCATGTTATTTGCAACAGAGTTCCACTCCACGGGAATGAGAAGCGGGCTCGGCTTGGGACCTCTGCGTCCCGGAGAAAGCTGAGAAATGGCGGAGACGCCGTGGAGTGCTTGGTCGTCCATAAACGTCGGGGCTGCTCCTCAGGCCCATCCTTCAAGCTTTCCACCAGCTATTACCACTCTGCAGCACGCCACCAAAACAATAAGCGTAACGCAATCTAAACTTCGTCGCCGCATTTCAAACGATACAAAGCATTGCCAGATTACCATCGCTACTCTTAGGAATACAAGGGGCAAATATGAGGCGGAAATATTTATATTTCCTTCAATAAAACGCTCACTTGAGCCTGTTTCTCGTTAAAGATAACCAAGTTTCTGTCTAGACGTTTTAATATATTTTCGTGGATGGGTAACGCAGTGAAACGTCACTGATCTAGTGCTCAAAATTATTAAAATCATTTAATTATACTTATGGAAACATTTGTTTGCCTATGTTAATGTTTTGGGGACAGGAGATCAGTATCACGTGACGTCGAAGTAAGTGATAATCAAGAAATAATTTTTTTACAGTAACATATTACCTATACTCTGGAAACCAAACAATAGTCCGAATACTCCACTTCCCTGTGATAACCTTGTCAATTCACTCGGCGGTCCTTCCGCGATCAGACTTAAATCCCCCTACCTCGTTCCCACTCTCTCCTAACATAAAATCGAGCGCAAAATCTTGCTTAAACATTCACCTTCCGAAAGCTTAGATAGATGTGTCTCTAGTACTGGGCAGAACCGAGTAGGTTCAAAGTTCATAAGTGTGAACCAACTGTCACGCGTATCTAGCCTGAATAAGAAGAGTGTTGCTGCTCTGAACGTTGATTGTATTAATTTTCTTTTGTTTCATATTTTCTATTCCTTATATTTCTCCTCTTTCCCCTAATAATTACTTAGTTTTTGTTATACTGCAAAAGTGTTCAATGTGTTGCTCATAAAACAGCTTATTTCATAACTTGCTTAGTCTCTGTTGGTCTTTTCCGCTCTTTTGTTTGTTTGTTTGTTGCATGTACGGTCTGGTGTTTCTACGGAAGGGCTGATTTCTCGTCGCTCTGTTTCATGAAGGGACTTGTCCGTCGTTTTTGTTTCCTCCTAGTGTGCAAGTGTCTTGTTTTTGTGTTTCTCCTTGTGTAATTCTATTTTTTATGATATTTAATTCTCTAATCATTAATTTTTACTAGTTCGTATTAATTTTTAAGTACTGTAAATATTTATTATACCCTTAGTATAGTTAAAGAAATATTATTTTTGTTATTATTACTGTTATTACTCATGTTGTATAAGGAAATTTGTGTTCCAGAATTTTAGTACTTTTATGTTACCTTACGATTATTTATAATTGTATCCAAACATTATATTATAAAGTTATGTAATGACGTATCCTATTTACTGGTACGAGGACTAATGGAATACAATAAATCAAATGAAATCATAATTTTGCCCTGTCACAAACATCTCATCTGTTCCTCTATTTACAGCTTTCACTTACCAAAAATGCATTATATTCAATGGAAAACCCGAAAACATCTACTAATGACTTCACACCATTACCACAAAATTTTAATTCCAAATTACAAATACTATTACGGAACAAGGGTAAGCAAGGCACGGAACTGCTCCTTTTTTCTTTAGATAAACCTTTTGTCGGTAAGAAGAGGATCGTGAATGTGTTTCATTGCTCATAATAATAAATCAAAAATTAAAATTATATTTCGTAGTTGTGGTATATTTCTTGCATCACTTTAAAATTTAGAGTGGGTTTTTATTTAGTAAATTCAATGTGGCTCAATTTATCAAATACACTCAGTTGATTTAACCATTTATAATATATTTATAGAATGATACATTTTACTATTTAATATTAGTAATATTATGGTTAACAGTCAATATATTTTACATGGTGGAATAGGTCTCAATAATATTATTCCTTAGATTATATCAATTAATATTTTTTTTTAGGGCAACAGGCTACATGAGGGTGATCCACATTGGGCAACTCCCCTTTAATAGCATAGGAAGGGATTAGAAAGGGGGGATGCGGAAGGGTAGAGGAAGGTAGCCAAGGGTTACTAGGGCCCCCGGGCTATGGTTTAAGGATCCTACCCGGCATTCGCCTAAAGAAATGCAGGGAAAACCCTAGGAAAACCTGCATCGGGTAGGTCGGGCATTTGGTACTTGTCCCACGCCCTTCCGATGACGGGAGAGGAGTTTGCTGTGGGGACGCAGCTTACCCCTCGCCATGCCTTGGCCTGTTTAGGAGGCAGCAGGCTGACTATTCCAATAGGAATAGCGGACAACTCTTGCAGAGTTAATAGTTTAGGTCATTAGTCATTTTATTTTCTAAATTTTATAATCTAACACAACTGCGACCACTAATGGTTACATCAATAACTTTGTAATGAGTAATTCCAAAGACTTTTAGGATCACGTATCAGGTTCCTGTTAATATGAAAATATGAAATTCAATTTAAATGTTGTAAAATTATCGTCAAAATGAGTAGTGAAGTGAACGCGTTGATTTAAAAACATGACGTAGATTTGAGCATAAGTAGTCGTTCATTACAAAAAAAAAGGAGCATCAGACAAAATTTCTAACATTTTAATGTATCCATGCAACACAGTTTTTAAATCGCCAAACTTAAATTATTATTAATTTTCGATTTTTTATACAATGGATTAGACGAACTGAACCATGACCACCAATTATCAACATAATGCCATTATAAATGCTTTCCAAATTATTATTTTTCCAGAAGTCAAATTCTGTGGAAAATAAAAAATTCTTTGAAATATTCGTATTTCTGTGGGTGGATTGTCAGGCTTTAGATGTTGAGAGTATTTAATCAACGTTCGAAGGCTAACAATGCAGCAACGATTCCAAATATGAAACGTATATTCTCTAGCGTGGATTGGAGAATGTCATTATTCCTACCAAATTATGCAGTCAAAGGAAATTCATCAAAAGATTTAATACAATGAATGGTATTCATCACAAAGTTAATTAATTTAAAGAAAGATAAATGAATCGTGGTGAATATGTGTGGTGTTCAAACGAATTGGCTACATGTAACCAGTAAATAAACAGATTTTTCAGGAGAAACTATAGTAAAGACGTAGTTTGAGTTAAATTAAATATAAACAAAAATAAATAAAGGATCGTATTAATTCAGTAATTTTCATCTGACATCAAAATTTATTTTCAAGAAAAAAGCAGTCTCCATTGTTGAAATTCGCACGTTCTATAGTTTTTCTGAACACTCGAATTGAAATGAGGAATAAAGTTCCAATTTATTTTAATTTAATAAATTGAGAAACATGAAATTAGAGTATAAATAAAATACGAAGGATAATATTAAAATTCTGTCGTAATCGACAGTAAAAGTGATTGAAGCAATATCGATTGTAAAAAGGTATCACTAACATCCCTTTACAAAGAGTTTCGTGAGAATTGGCCACCAAAGAGCTTATCCCACAAAAATTCGCAATGTGTTTAACAGGAAAAATATAATTTACACATGATCGTTTCGCCCAATCTTAGTTTGTTATTAAAACTTAATTTATAAACTTATAATCGTCAGAAGATTAACTTGAGAGCTGTAAAAGAAAAGACAGTTTCTGTGACGTTTATTAAAGATCCTTGTTAACCTTATTGTTTCTTTTGTAACAAAAGTCGTGGAAATATAATGTCCAATTTTTAATTAGATTCTCATGTTTTGTTATTAATTTTGAAACATTATTCGAAAGATTTCGCTATAAATCTTTGTGGGTATTTGGAGGGACATTGATTCCTGCTTGCGGCTTGCTGTAATTCTGGCGTGTCCGACCTACATTGGGGGCGATGTTTTGCACTCCCTAGAGACAGAATTGACCAAAACCATGTCGGTAGAACCTACAAGGTATTGTAACAAACAGGATTAGCTGCACGCTTCACATGAAAACACGAAGTTACACAAGGCAGGGGTACTATAATGAAAACTGAGCAGCGGAACCTGCCGAATATTATAAAGCTACTTACAAGTGAATTCTAAAAACACTCTTAAATTAATCGGACCCCTCTTAGTGCCATTAACTTTTGAGTCCGCCTCAAAGTGCGGAATTTTTTTTAGAAAATTCTGCTTAATTTTCACAACAATAAAACTTTTTAAATGGCTTTGACGAGACTTTCAGTGATTGAATAATATAATTTTAAACAGTGTTGACAAATATATCAGGATACTTACGTGAATTGCTGGATCGTAATGGTATTGGTAAAAATAAATAAACGTAGCGTAAATACAAGATAAATACAAAGAAAAAAATAAGTTACTAGAATGTGGCACATGATTTTTTGTTATTGTCGAGAAGGCTTCAAGGAATAGCGTCTACGGTAATTGGCATCGATTTTTACATCTGTTGTTCGCGTCGGCCATCATGTAAGAACTAAACTCCTGCACTGTTAAATTATTCCATTTTTATACTTATTTACCCCTATAAAATGCTGACGTCACCAATATTGCAATTCTAAAAGAGCCCGACGGGTTATTTTCAGAGAAGCTTCTAGTTCCCCTTAAATAAGAATATTCCTCTTTATGTCTCACCACCTTTCAATTATTCAATCTACGAGTTATTCTGTCGGGCCTTGAAGTAACGAGAACTATAAAAAAAAACCTTGGCACTAAAATAATGAGTTATAAGAAACACGTTAAAGGAAAATAAGAACTAATTAATTTCTATGATTATTATACACAGCAGACAAATCTTTGTGCCGAAAGAGAGCTGTAACGTTAAGAGCCCTGATTAAATAGTAAAAACACATATTATACTTGTATCACTTAATGGGGTCCAGATTTAAACGTTAATTACAGAAATTAATATAGAAAACATTAAACAGAAAAGAAAAATAATGAATCGTTTAAACAAATCATGCAATTAAAAATTCACGTATAGAGACAGGTAAAAGGTTAAAACTTCCCGTGTAGTTCGCAAACGACTTAAAAATGGCCCATGCGATTAAAATAATAAATTTTCTGTTTTTATTTTTTCAGAGTTGTTGTTTTCTACTCTGAAATGCATAAACAATCTTCAACAAAGTAATTGAACTAAGAAAAATGTGAATATTTGTAACATAAGAAGTAAAAATTGTACAAATAATTCGTCGATACAGCATTTGGTAATTTACAGTAGTTTTTAATATACGGAATCAGAACTGTGGTCAAACAACATAGTAAGTAGGTCAGTGTATTCGTCATACGTAATACGTCCGTTATAAACATCATTGTGCACTTCTCAATTTTTTTAGAGTTTCAATGTTCGTGGGAGTAATTCACTAAGTGTAAACTTCCCTTTAATAGCATAGGAAGGCCAATGTTTAACTAGGACCTCCGGATTGTAGTTTAAGAATCCGACACGACAGTTGCCTAAAATTGATGCAGAAAACTTCCAGAAAATCTGCAGCATGTACTTGTCCTACACCGTCTCCACGCCTCGAACAGTTCAGGAGGCATCTGGCAGACTGTTATAATAGAAACAGTAACCATTTCTTACCGTATGCCCAAGGTCTGCGATCCCGGAACATACTCCTCTCAAAAAAAGGCCATCATTTGTGGGAAACATAGTTTAAAAGCAGAAGGAAAAGAAGGCGTCACTGAAAGTAGCCTTCTCCATCTCTCTATAAAGGTTCCACCTGCGATAGCTGATATCCACACCTTTTGTGGGTTTAAAAACTTCGTCAGTAATAATTTTCTTTGTAATAATAAGAAAGACAAATACAGGCAAAAGAAGTGGTATTTTAAATACGACACAACGTTCCTGGAGGCCTTGTTTATTCTTCAGGTGCAGAAAAGAAAGGAAGAACCTACAGAGACATAACTTGAGATCTTCCGATTGGCAGAAGAATAGTCGTAAGATTACTAGTTTTTGGTTCAAATATTGAACAGTTAGGTAGCCGTAAAGGCAATTACTATTGTTATGTATGAATTCTTTAACCAAATAATGACATTTTAGTAATGACAGAATATTAGTATGTTATAGGCATAATATATCTCGTCATCGCGGAGCAGATTCCACAAGGAAGGAAGTCCGACAACTAGAAGAGGAGGCTGGACCTCCAGTTAGATGTCTCCGCTGCTGCTGCTGCTGGTTCAAATATTGGCTATTGTTCACGTTTTAATTCTTTTGAATAACTTGAGAGGGTTTCCACTTTTTACATTAATCTTCCTTTTCAACTTTACTAATTTAATTCTAATTCAGTATTCCTCATACGTACCATGAGATGATTGTTCTAATAAAGAAATGCTGTCATTTTATTGCACTATATTCAATGTTTGACAGATCCATGTCCAGCCCAGCTGGTTCGGGATACGGTCCAGTGATGCTGGACGGAGTGCGTTGTCTGGACGCTAGATGGCACTGAGCAGGCCCCCGGAAGCACGGTGGCGCCGTGGTGGGGGATACGGAGCCAAGGCGCTAAAGCTCAAGCTCTGGCAGTGCAAGCGTTCCCACGTGCGCGGGTATGACAGCTCACTGAACGACATGCTCGACCCACGACCGACCAGGGCGACCTGCTCGCTGCCGCTCTTCCTCGTACTCTGGATTTACGCCGCCGTCGTGGTCCAGCGATCCGACGCCGCACACAAGAAAGGTACGTCCATTTATATCGAACCTGGGTCGTCAACAACCGGCATCGGTGGCTTGGTGGTCCAGCTCCCGGTTCTGCTGGATTCCGGGTATTTTTGCGGGCGGGAAAAATAGTGGGCGTTCCTGTCGTGAGTGACATTCGACCAAAAGTGAAATTTTGGGCGTGTGAAAATTATTTTCTTCGAATATAAAATATTACCAACTTATTTACAATATATAAAACATTGATGTTCCATAGTCTGCATCCGTAAAAGTCAACCGTATCTAATTTACACAAACCAAAACAAATTTTATTTATAATTTTGTATGACTCAAAAACCGTAAGCTAGACAAGTAAATCAGCATCTTTCTAAAGAAAGCATTGAATTTGTCCTTACGTGGAAAACTTACAAACTGGACACTGCAGTTGGTGACAACTAAACTGGATTAGTCTATGTCATAAATTAATTTATTTAAAAATACTATATGAACGTGGATGCAATTGTTGACGGTTGAACATTTTTATTATATTCTAGTCGTGGGTAATGGTCGAATACTAATTAATTATGTCAGCGATGCAATTACAGCTATATTCGATAACGTAGCATCAACAGATTTCAATTTTGTATTGTACCATCATTTTTAATATCTACTTTAGATTAACAGGCTCTAATTTTTTTAAAAAGTCGTCACGATATTTTAGGTAATAATATTCTGTGTGTAACAAGAGTAACGTTAAGATTTTGCATTAAAAATTGGATTTTTGTCCTACAATGTCTTTGCACTGGAGTATCTATCAATAATTTTAACAAATAGTGAGTTGGCATCGCGGAAGAAAGAAAAGGAAATTGTTTCCCTTTTCCAAGTTAAACATGGAGAATTTTGTTGGTAGAGGTCAGAAATAAAACTTTTTTTTTTCATGATCCACGTATGTACGTTTGTTTGTAAGTAATCCATTGCGTTTACCCACATTGATTTTACACAATATCCTGATCACTTCCAATCCACATGTTTTCTATGAAATTTCTTTGCATAGTTTTCTGAATAATGTGACACTGAGAGTGCAAACCAGATTGTAATTACGAGCAGTAGAACTTGGCCGAACGGCGACTGTTTTATGTCCATTCAATTGGGCCAATCGATAAGAAAACTATCTTAGTCCTTACTGTTGTCCAAATATTTTTTTATACATATATTATAATTTTCTTAGGATTCTTAAATTAAAAATGTGTGTTCCCTAGTGCATCAGTGACTAACAGCAGGAATCTTCAGTTTGAGGGGTTTGACAGGGCCAGTGCTTATTCCTTGAGACACTTCCGTCAATAAAAAGATGCAAAATTTCCCCTATCGTGATCCAGGTTTAATGCAATAACATGTTTTCCATCAGAGAGGATTAAATTTACTTACATAGTTTTCTGAATGATGTCGTGAAAAAAAGTGCGAAATAAATTATTTTAATTTTTAACCATGCGTTTGTTTGAGATTCAGATTTCTACTAACGTGTAACTATCAAAGATCTTGCGAATAAACTGGTGGTTTCGGATTAATACGTAATCCTTCAAAACTGGCCAGTTGTTCCCCATGTAGATCAACTGTTGAACAGGTTTCTCCCTTCGCGTTGCTTGCCGCAGCAGATCATTTTTATGTCCAGTGCATTAAATTCCATGATAAACAATCACAAAAATTTTGCTGAAAGAAGTTAAGTTGTTTGCCTACGTGGGAATTGATTCGTCCTTTTTTGAAACCTTAGTGTCCTAAATTTTCTTCCATTTTGAATATGGAACTTACGTTTTATATCTAAATCTTTTACATCCGAGTATCGATGTCATAAGATCTAAAACTAAAAGTTCGTAGTGACGCAAAAATCTATAGGTAGTTCGTTCAGAATCCCGGTTGAAGTTCATTTTCATTGCAAGATGACGAGTGCACTTTAGGTCCCAGACATACATTTAAACAAGTGATGACCAGTAAGACATCACAAATATTTAAACATAGAAACTTTTCCCTTTATCACTAGCATTCAATTTTTTTTATTTTTTCTTCTACTTCCACATCCAATTTTACCTTTTCATTCTCCTCCTCATGGTAAAATCTCCAGGCTTTGATTTTTTCATCAATATCATAAACATGTCTCCCTCGGGATTACGTCGAGATGTTTGATTGTCATCTTATAGAGGAAAAATAAATCTAGTCAGAAAACGGTTCGGTAACCGAATTTTTTATATATCATTCAACTATAAATAACGAAAATTTGAGAACTTTGGTTGAAGTTCCAGTTCTGGAGAAACATTTTTTTCTAAGTATAAAATATAATTATTCCTCAGTCACTGGCTCCCAAATTTAAAAAATCTAAAAATGTTTAAAGTTAAAATATTCATCGAAGAGTAATACTGCGAGAAAGGCGAATTTCTGTGAAGCGGACGAAACGTCAATGTCCAAGCACCAATCAAAAGTTGGCACGTTCAAGTGTAGATTTAAACATCTATATATATATATATATATATATATATATATATATATTCGTTGCGATAAGTCGACGGTGCGAAGGTTAATAAGGAATGTGTTTACTTCAATTTCTAATTAATTTGTTCTCAAAAGTTAACTAGTGATTTCTCCACTAAAATCCTCACTGAATATTTTCACAACTTGAAATGCAATATTGATACAGCATAAACCGTCAAATAAATGAATGAGTTATACCATTTTATTAAGAAGATTTAATTAAAAGATATATTTAACGACGAATTAAGTTGTTTTTTTTATTTACAACAAAAAAGTTCCAAATCGTATCGCCTTTAACATAAAATATTTTGAATAATAAAAACACTATTAGTTTCTCGTTAAATACATATTTTTGAATTTCATTAAAGTCTTTGTTGACCAGTACTCATTTAAAAAACAATTGCAATTCTTTTACAAACTCCTAATCACAAATTACTAGAAGTTTTCGTCATTACTGACCTCTACTTCCACTTAAGTTAACTCTGAGGTGTATCTTACAACTGTAAGATATAAAGGCTTTGATGAAATTAAACCGTGTTACCTACCCATTATATATATATATATATATATATATATATATATATATATATATATATATTTGTAAGAAGGTTAATACCCTAAATTCCAATGGAGAAAAATTATTTATTTTTACGAGATGTATTTTTTTAAGAAAATACTCTGTATTTGATAATTCCTGTAAAGTGTTTCATATACTATCAAAGGGGCAGTCGTGGTATTCCCAGCCAGTCAAATATGTTTTGATTCTGGAGGATAGTTCGCGGTAGACAAATGTCGAATACTGCTGTATTGGTGTCAGTGCCACAAACAGAAATTAATCTATAGCCGGACAAGCGGTTCTGGTGGTCACATCGCAGATGTGGTCTCCTATGCACCAATCGAAACCTATAGCTTTATATCGATTAAGCAAAGTTTAGTGGAGCATCGTTCTCCTTTGGGCGTGTTGTGATCATGTCGTCATCCCCAGGAGCCCGCTGGAAGTAATCGCCCGAGTCTGCTGCCCCAATCTTCCGGGGCTAGGGCCATTGTGAGGCATTTAATAGCAATGATCCCCTCCCCCCCTTCTTCCGAGTTAATGACGATATTCCTGTTAGCCACTCCCCCCTCGGAGTTCCGCCGTAATCGCGGATCTGTTTCGCTCGACTGTCTTACGAAATTGCTGCGCTACCTGCCAGTCGGTCTTCTATTAATAGCCCTGCGCGGAAACTGACCTCTGGTCCGTGGGAAGTTCATGGTGATCGGGAAACCCTCTTGGAATCCGTTTCTCTCGTTCCGCTTAGCTGCTTGCAGTTACATTCATTTGAAAGTCGTTTCCCTGAAACTAGTTTCTTCAGGTATGCTCATTTACTGGCAAAACCTAAAGGCACCGGTTTCTGTATTTTTTCCTGCTCCTGCAATCCAGAGGAATCCTGTTCCTTCTATCTAACACTGCACCGCTGCACATTTACACAAGATTAATATTTTTCTAACATCCGTTATAAATTTTTCTGGTCCTAATAAAAAGTTTAGCATTTTGATTTATACATCACTATCATAGAAATGCAATCTACTTGCCTATTTTCACTTCTACTCAAAAAGTTATTATTTCCACAACAGTAAATGTGTCATTACTTACAGTGAAAGAGCCTAGTTAATGCTAGTAATTTTAATGACATAAAATATAACCACGTTGGTCAGACCAATCTATGGATTAATTAATTTAATATAAAATTCATCATGAATAAATATTAAAAACGGTCAACATGCCAGAGACAAATTAATACAAAATAACACGTTTGAATAAATAACTAAACTTTACAATATTATTATGTACAGACGCCGTCAGAAAAACTTTGTGCCCCTTCCCGAATGCAACAAGCAAAACACCTGTGTTACGTTAAAAATATTCAACTCCTTGGCCATGAAAGAAAATCCTCTTCCATTTAACAATTGTCCAACGAATAATTTACTTTGAAACAATTCTATTATTCACTTACATTTCTTATTATTATTTTAAAGATATTATGATAAATACCTGGGCAATGTAACATTTAAATTCCAAAATAATGTGGTCTGTAACGAAACAGAGATTTGCGAGTTTTTAAATGGACAATTTCTGAAGCGTAACTAGAAATAACTTTTCATATGGCGGACGTGAAAATAATTTTACCTGACTGTATATAAAACCATTTTATTTTACTTTAACATAATTAAACTGATTTGATGTTGTGTTCAAGGTAACCAGGAAAATACACAAAGCTTAAGTCAGAGTTCGTCCAAGAGGGATGGGGGGGTCAAGAAGGTCTATTGGACGAGTCATTTTTCTTTTGTTTTACAATCAAACACTTCTTACTGGAACATTATCATTTATATCAAAAAATTTAATAAATGGTACCTATTGACGATATTTCACTTAATACTAATTAAGACTGTTTTCACGTTCATAAATTTCTTTTTTAATACTTCTCCTGACAGATTTATTACCCTTTTAAGTTACATAAACTAATAGATCCAAAGTATTTCTCTTTGATTTTGTTCGTTTCAACACACTTTCCTTTTAAATATAACACTGGCTTTGCTTTCGTACACTTCATGTGAGGACAAAAAAAAATTATTTCTGTGGTAATAATCGAAGGTGCAAGAATGGGGTCAGCCCCTAGTTGGCTTAAACCGTGATGGTATTGTAATAGAAATTTGGTTTAGAGCTAATATATACAACCAATTTATATGTTTATATATGCAAAGGCTTAAAGACAAAACCAAGGAGTCCATTTCCGTAAGACCTTTAGTTAATGTAGCTAATTATTACCTATAAAACAACTGATACTGAGTAATAAAACCTATAATTTCTTTTACGAATCTTATCTACACGTCCCGATATATATTTGTATGTGTTTTTTTTCTGTATTGGTAAAAAAAAATTCTGTTCAGATGTTTTGGGTAACATTCTCTGAAGGTGAAGAAGACATGTATAACAAGAATATAATTTATGTAAAATAGTTTAGAGTCATTATATAAGTTTCAACAGTCCCTGGGTGCATTTATAAGAAATGCAGCATAAAAACAATGTCATTACAACGACGGTAGCTGTTTTCTATGTCGGTAGAAAAAAAGGTGTAACTGCAATGTAGTTGTTTAAGACCCCTCGGTATCCGTTGTTGTTAACGTCATAGCATGGTTGGCTTGTTACCAAGGGCGTGTTGAGGAACATCTTCTCAGCCAGGCATAGATGGTAATATAGGTGACAATGCCAGCGTCTGGGCGTTTCCCCATGAGTGGGCGGCTGGACGTGGACCAATTCCTCTCTGGCTGCGCCCTACTGACATCATCTCTTGATAATGCCATGGATTATCATCACAGGTAGCCCACGTCTGTGCACTGATAAATACGTCGTGCGGTCAGTCAGCACGGCACTTAGAGATTAAGTGCCCGGGCGTGTGTGGTCCATAACTTAAAATCACTGAGGTCACATAAGATGTATTTTGTTATCTTACTTATTATCCATGTTTCTCTGTCAGTTGGGAGAGGCACCAAAATTTTAAAATTAAAACCACCATCTCTACCATTCCGCATCCCCCCTTTCAAATCCCTCCCTAGGCTATTAAAGGGGAGTTGCTGCATGTGAATTACCCTCATGCAGCCTGTTACTCTAAAAGAAAAATGTTACCAGTTCACATATCTAATTATTTCTAAGATACACGTTACCTGTTTCCACATTCATCTAACCAAAAATTTTCAGATAAAGGTTGAGCTCGTCAAACGTAGAGGGTTAACTTATGATTGTACCCTTGCTTCTAAACTTGTAAATTTCACCATCGGTAATTCGATCAAGGATCCATGCCTGTATTTAAAAACAGACTCCGTAATACAAGTCAGATCCTTTCGCAAATAATATGTTCAAAGGCTTTGATGTTTAAAATTGACGGTTAGCAAAAGCGACTTGCCTTACCTTTGTTTCTGTATCGTCTACAGATGTAATTTGATGTATTTATTCCATTAGTCCGCGAATGGAGAAATCGGACACGTCATTACATAATATTACAATATACTTATTGGATGGTACAATTAATAAAAATTATAATTAACATAAACATAAATAAAAATTGAACACAAATTTCCCTGTCCAACATAACTAAGGGTACCATATAGTAATAATAATAAAAATTCTTTAACGTTACTTACGGTATAATATAATGTTAAAAGTATTCAAACAAATTCAATATGCACTTGGTAAACATAGTCTTCGACAACTACACGTTCCATTCATAGTTTGTAATTTTATTATTAAACTTATTAAAAATAAAATATAAAAAATATCACAATAATCTAAATTTTATACGAAAAACTAAAATGTTTGAACATAGAAAATCAAGCAATACAGTATTGAAGAAAATTATTAATTACATCATTAACTTCAGTAACAGTAATTGAAAGTTTCTACAATCAGTTGTCAGTTGGTAATTTAAGGAATATGAGTTTTCTTCTCTCACTAGGATGCGTAATTACTTTTTGAATTACCAGAAACTTTGTGATGCGTACGAACGGTGGCAAGTTTGAAGTCTTTCGATGTCCACTTTTCTCGTTGACGTCGTCGGGTCTGCAGCAGGGCGGCTGTGAGACCACGACTCCATCGGCAACGGCGGGTTGTCTGCTGTTTTCTTAAAACCACCGTCATTGAACAATTCAACGAACACCGATATTATTCTCCACGTTGTCCCTCGCCTTGTTTCCACACATCTTTCTTTCAAAACCGAAACAGTAGGGCCAGATTTGAGGATATTTTTCAATACTTTTCTCCAATCATTACAGTTTACAAGTTAAATTCAACATACCCCCGCAAACAACAGCCTTTCAACCGATTCACGAAACATAAATTATAGTAACGTTTGATTTTATGCCAGTACGGACTCGTATCCCTTTGTGAGCCACGAATTTCCCTTTAGTGTTTTGGGTACAGAAATTCTAAGCTTGAATTTTTTTATTTATAACCTCCCGTAACTTTAATTGAAAGTTAAACCGATACCATGTATGATTAGAATTTTGAAATTATACACATTGTTTCTGAATAAAGTTATAATAGGGTAAGTCAAAAATCAGGATCATACAGATTTATGAAAGCAACACAGTTTAAATTAGAAATGAAGTAACATAAAATTTCCATGATAATCTATAAAATGTGAAAATGAATTTGATCCTGAAGTGAAACTTTGATTTTTTGAGTCCAACTTTCGTTACAGTTTTTGATTAAACACACACGTCCCTTTACCGTTTTATAACTCATGGTATTGGTATATAAGTCATCAATTCAAGATGTCTCAATCCACAATTCAGTGTACCATTTTACATGTCGAATTCCATACGATTGTGAGTAATCTTGCTCCATCTATCTTCCTTATTCTCCATCCCAGAGTAAACAAATCACCACCTTCAAAGTGTCTTCTACTCTCTCGTATCCCCCACTCCACTATTCAGTCCATTCTTTACTCAACGTAATTGCTACCTGTTCCATCCAACGATTCTATAGGTCAATATTTTGTCTATTAGCATAGCCCAATCGTCAAGTTTATTTTTATTTGATCGTATTTGTGAGTTTTTCATATACGCACATGAGCGAAATACCCTAATTATATAACGAGGTAGAACCGATTAACAATATTTGCTCCACCAGCGTTTAAAATTTTGCATTTTCTTTTAACAAAACCGATATTTCGCATTACGAACCGTAATTCGTACCCGAAATTAATTCTCATCCTGCGTCAAAGAGAATACTTTTTCACGAGGAATTGCTAAGGAATGATAAACGGATCGTCCAGGCAGGCGTGTCGCTCATTACGCCATGAAAAGGAGCTTTGTCTGCGGAAACATCGGCGCCCTGAAATTCCACGCGCCTCTCTGCAATTATGTTAGTGAAATGATAAGGTCTTATCACCACGCGCCTCAGCGCAGCCTCAAAAGTCTTTGAGCTTTTGCCGGCTTCCTTCTCGCCTGGAAAAGGCGGATTGACTTACCTCTGGGCCGTCAGTACCGGTGAAATTGCAATCGTGGAACTTCTTTTAACGCCTTCGTACGTTTAATCCATATTTCCCACATTCCTCCCGTTCTTCATCTTTAATTTATTGGATATAAAAAAATTACATTAAATATGCCCCATCGCCAACAAGGGAAGTAGAGGTGCGGGTAAGGAAGTTTTTACCAATTATTCTGGATGGGACATCGTGTAATAATTTTACGCAATAGACAACTCTGATTTCAAGGTTTTGCGTCCTATGTATGTTAACGAGGAACGTAACTTGTTTCAAATTGTCTTGACTTATTTAAATGTGAGTGTAGATCAAGATAAGGTTGTCGTAAATCATAATTCAGCATTAATCAATAGGAATAAGGCCAAACAGTACGGGATTAAGAACGATCTGTGCGCTGTATACATTCATAATAAATAAAATGAGTCTATTTTTATTGCGTAACTTACTGTTCCAGTATCGAGTTTATTTTATTTAATACTTTTTGTTACTTCGTAACTGTATTTATAAGATTATCTCCAAGCGTACAATATTTTTTTTATCTATTTATATATAAAACCGTACATCCGTTTCCGAGTTGTGCAAACAAATTCTTTGTCCTAGGAATTGAGCCTATGTTGTGGCGGCTGGCAGTTTTTTAATACAAAAAAGGATCCTTACGCATATATAAAATAACTAAAAGAATCGTTTTCGATCTGACAGCTTCTTTTGAAAAGGGGACAAAATTAAATTTTTGTAACTTCTTGCATAATGTTTTTCAGGGGGCGGATGGCAGTTTGATGTTGCGAAAATACCTTCTCAATGTAGAACGAATGGTTCTGATCTTTATTCTAGAGAAAGTGAAAAAGTTATAAAGATTTCATTGGTATCTGATTCTCTAGTGCTTCAAACTAAAAAATAAAATACAACCACTAGCAATTTACGGACAAAATTATTTTTTAAATCTGATAAGTCTTGGCGGATTTGTTTAATAATCAGTTTAGCTAAGTAGAAAGTTGATTTCATGTTATACGTTTATCCACCTTAGTATTTTGTGTTTATCCTCGAATAATGCATTTTATGAAGATATGCAATGTTGACCTGTCGATTTAAAATTCCCCATTATGGATTCAGCCTGTGGTGAATTTTCTAAACTTACACCCGACATTTAGTTTTATTGGCTATACATAGAATGTGTACTTTTAAATAAAATTCCGAAAGAAAAGCAATTAAAATTAAAAAATTTACGTGTGATTGAAATTAAGGAATAAGAACGATAGCCAATACAGACAAAAAAGGGTAATATAAATACCACACAACGTTCCTGGGATCCTTGACCCTTTCGTCAGGTGCTAAGAAAAGCCTAGAGAGAGAGAGACAACTGTACAGGTCAGTTGGCAACACTCAAAAGCGACGAAAACGTAACGACAATGGGAGAGCCGAAGGGTTGGCGTAACAATAAGGGAGCAACGACAATGGGAAAACAGAAGGTTTAGCGTAATAATAAGGGATCATAGCAATTATTGAGTTTAATAGTGTCTATTTGTACATTAATAGCTGTGATGTTGGATTCAATGTGAAGCATCTCTGAAATGAGCCTGGAAATGTACCTGGTGCCAATGTCTAAAATCTTAGCATTTTGCCAATCAAATGTATGTTTAGGACTGTTTATATGTTTGGATACAATGGGAAGTTTGATGTTAGATATATGTTCTTTGATACGTGTATTAAGGGAACGTTTTGTTTGCCCTATGTAGCAGGAATTACCCTTTTTGTCTGTATTGGCTACTTCATTTACTGAATCTAATATAAATTCTGTATAACCAGGTATGACATAAATACAAGTAAAGTTTCTGACAGAGTTGTTAGTTTAATGTCCAGAATTTTATTATCGCTGCATGCCTCCAGACTCTAAGATGATGAGGTTGAGGTCAAAAATTTTGTCTGTGTTATTAGGCGGATTATGGAGCCATATTTTTCATCCAATAGTATTCTTCCTTAGAATTTCGCAAGTCATCTGTTTACTTCGTCGCCCTTTTAAAGTGAAACTTTATTGTGAGGAATCGTTCCCTTCTCGCGTAGGAAATTCATTCCGAGATTCTGTGGAAGTGCCAACTCATCGTGAATAACGATACTTGCAGTGTCGTAGAACGTCCTTCACGGTTTTCAACATTTCTGACCGTGTAACAGAGCAACAATTTCTAACAATCTCGACTGTGACCTTTGAACCGCGCGCCAAGATTTTAGCTTAGTCATTAATGACGATCATTTGGATGATGCGGTTACGGTTATTTTAAGGAAGAGCCTCTCGGCCTCCAAAAACACTTCATAGAGCACGCGGCGTCTCGCTTGTTGTAAACTCTTTGCATCGTAAACTATAGAAAGACCCTTCGGATGTGTGTACTGCTCCGACTTTTACGACTGCGCCACACAGAACTGGTTTTCTCAGCTCTGCAGGATCACCTAAATATCAGGCGGAACAGGAAACAAATGTTCATTTTTATGTAAAGTTTATCGTTATGGAAAAACAAACTATTACAAACCGCAACCATTGACGTTCAGATTTTTCATATTTTAATTACCAAAAACAAATTCCAAATTTCTGGGATTGTTCTGCCGAAAGTTTCAATAAAATAATCTTCATCTCTGCCTTTGCTCCAGTTTACCGTAGATGAACTTTCAAAAAACAAAAGTGAATAAATGTTATGATCGAAAATTTCGTTATCAAAATTTCATTAAAATAATATCTTAAAACTACACTCGGTTCACATGAATTTGTAGATTCGGTTTGGCGTACAACAGTTTTGTTTTAATTTTTAGTAAATGGCTATTTTGCTCATAAAAATTCAGACACTTGCAATTGGACAAGATTAATAGATACAAAGTTGAGAGTACACAGACACCACGTGATAGAGACTCAAGCTCTCACTCTTTTTTTTAGGTGTAGACAGGCTATGTATAGGGTAATCCACATAGTGGCAACTCCCCTGTTATGGCATAGGAAAGGGATTTGAAAGGGGGGATGTGAAAGGGGAGAGGAAGGTAGCCAAGAGTTAACTAGGGCCCCCGGGCTATATTTTAAGGATCCATCCGGCATTCGTCTAAAGAAATGTAGGACAAACCCTAGAAAAAACTGCATCAGGTAGGTCGGGCATTGGGTACTTGTCCCACGCCCTTCCGATAGCGGGAGAGGAGTTTGCTGTGGGGACGCAGCGTTCCCTTCTCCGTGCCCAGACCAGTTTAGGAGGCAGCTGGCCGACTATTCCAATGGGAATAGCGGACAACACTTACCGTATGCCCAAGGTCTGCGACCCAGGAACATACACCTCTCAGAACAGGCCGAGGTGCCTCGGCTTGTGGGATCCTTAGTTCAAAAACGGAGAGGAAAAGGCATCCCCAATGGTAGCCCCTTCGTGTCTCTCCTAGAAGGTTCTGCCTGCGAGAGAACATCCCTCGCATGTACGACCTGTGAGAGAATAACCCTCGCAGACGATGGAATCATTTATAATGAAATTTACAAATTTAATATAATTTAAATTATATATTACAACTGGAAGCATGAACGTGTTTTAAGTCTTTTCGTGGGGGGTGAGTTCCATAAGATCCAAATTTCTGTGAAGTTTATTTTGAAAATCATTATATATTATACGGTGCTTGATGCGGTCTGTCGTCTACAATCTGTTGTCTCTGTGCTGCTTTCCCTGCTGGTTGTGTTTTATGACTCGTGGCGGCCCGTGAGTTATGTGCTACATCACCACAAGGGACCAATTTTACGAGGATAACTATGAAAAATAATAATACTATAACAGCCATAGCGTTACCAATGCTTTGACTCGATCCGTAATATGCTACATTTCAAATGTCGCCTTAACAGTGTCATAATTTTTCTATAAAAATAATTTAGCTCCAAATTAATCCAAATTTACAACATTTAAGTATTTTTCCTTCAAATATATTTTAATTAAAGTCAATTTTTGGAACACGTTACGCATGATTGCAGTTTTTTATTCAGGGTCGCTCGATATATTCTCGCACTATGATACCGCTTACATGTTCATTTATTTAAAATAACCTTTAATTGCGATTTCTTTTTTTAAAAAAAAATATCCTAAATGTACTAATACTATTTTTGTTTTGAAAATATAAACTCATTTGAAATAAGATTTTAAATTATTGAATAGTTTCTTTTGATATAGTTGATTGTGTCTCCTGATGCGGTCGCCTCTCTTTGCTACTGCACGGCAAGGCCCTGAATGTAAACCTATGTGCAGTCTGCTCCGTAGCACAGCAGAAAATATTCAGTTTGTCGAGCTTTAGGGGTTGTGCGGGGGATGGGAATGTGATTCAGAATACTGTATTTCTCATTTAAGACAGAATCGTCTGCTACTGCCGTGATCCAAAGCCAGTTGGCTGCATTAGCGGGAGCGGGTGAGCCGCAAGGCGGACATCCTGCGATTGAAGATAAAATTAGCATTGTTGAAACACGATTATTATGAAGGTTCTAAAAATTAAGAAATATATATTCTTCCTTACTTAATTTATGTGCTGTAGCTCATTCGCACGTATGCAACAGTCGCCACTCATTAAGACTGCTCGAACAATTTTTTTAAGTAACCTTGTATTTCTCTACTTGAGGATATTTTCTGGATCCATCTCAGGAATACTTAAATATCAACAAACTATTTTACTCTTTCCAATCCATCGAAAGAACTTTTCACAGTTCGTAGAACGTGTTTGAAACTAATCATAACGGCTGGAGCAGTGTTTCCAGTTTTGCGAGTGTCTTCCTCCAATTTTCCTCTTTAAAATCATGGCGTAGGTATTCCAGTTAATTTTTGTACCGTGCCAAATTTTTTCTTTACTATATTTATTGTCTTTCAACTTAAATTGATTGTATCAGAGGCGGCATGCGGCAGATCCTGTCTTCATTTCGTCACGTCACTTGGTGCTCGCAGTCGTTTTAAACGATTTATCTGTGTCTGAAATTTTGCCCAGCGTCCCTCAGTATGTTACGGATACATATCAAGTCCTTCGGGGTAGGACACGTAGTTGAGGAAAGCAGAAGCGTGTGTAATGGCCGCTGAGGCTGACCTTGGCAGATGAACGACCTGGAGAGTGCTGCAGGTGCGCAACTGTCCGCTCAATCTTTAAATACCCCGTCAAACAGTACCAAGATGTAAATCACACTCGACACTCTGCCTCATCATTGCCTACAGGAATAATCACCTGACAATTGTGAAGAAAGACTCGTGATCTACGAACCGATTGGGACACAAATGAAATCATAACAGAAAAAATGTTGCAGAATATTACGAGTGGTAATGATCCGCTGGATGACCAATATATTTATAATCAGAACTATAAACAAATGTTCAACTAAGTTAAGTTAATAGACATGTTGACAAAATATTTTCTTTTGATTCTTCAATCCTTTTTTATGAACATTTGGCAAATTAAAGTAAACAAAATAGTTTATAAATTTAATGCACATGATAAACCAACTGAATAACGTCTGTGACAAAATCACGTAATTTTTCTGGTGGTCACCGCATCTTAGAAATAATTATTTAAGACTTCAACAAATCATCTCAATCCTTCACAAAGCAAGAACGAGTAGTGGTGCGTCGAAAATTAAATAAATACCATTATTAATGCTGTTCTTAAGTAATCTGCAAGAATTCTCACAACATTTAAATACAAATATAAAAAATAAACAAAAATAATTTTTATTAATCAATATATTTTTCGATAAAAAGACCTTTGTTACCTACAAAGTTAATTAAAAAGAAAGCTCTTAATATTATTTTGGTTTCCTTTCAACAAAAACATAATTATAGATATGACATGGAAATTACTACAGATGATATTTTGTATATATGAAAGTATTATCAATCAAGGGAAATTTCGGCTATATTTTCCAGAATAATTCATTAATATATAATAAATATTTAACTTATTATAATTTTTTACACAAATCCGTAAAAAGAATTATGGTTAATGTAATACTGAAAAATTTATTTTATTATTTATATCGTAGTCATAAAATTATTAATTTATATATTCTCTAAGATACATTATTTAAAAATACAAATTTTTGGAATATAATTCAATTAATATTTTTGAAAAAATTATCATGGCATTTTAAAGGAGAATTGAATTTATATAATTCTTATATATACAAAATTAAGTTTGTCAAGATTATGAGTTTAATAAAAATTGTCTTCCATATTAGCTTCTTAAATCGGTTAAAAAATTTAATTTGATATATCTTCGATATTATAAGAAAATTGTTGACGTCAGTAATATATATTAAAACATTTGAGTCAGCGAAAGCTACTTCAACGAGTAATTTCGAAAGCAAAAAATATTTTTCATGACTCGAATTATTCACGTTCGACAGATTAAAATACGATTTATTGGATTGTATAGTGTGTATAATCATTTCAAACCGGTAGCAGTTACAGAATTCGTACGCGAAACAATGTAAATAAATTAAAGTAATAAAGTTAATGAAATTGAAATATTATTTATTCCGCTGAACACATTACTTTTTACTATTTATGTTTGGAAAAATTATCTGATAGAAGAAAATTTTCATTGGGCTTTCTTTTCATATCTTCGTTTTCGAAACCACATTGCAATAGGGCCTACAATATTGCTTTTGAACGGAATTCCAAAAATTTGTGGCTTGTTCCAGTTTTCGAAACTGGTCTTTCTCGCCTGCATACTATATGGAGATTTGGTCTTATATTTTCTGAAATCCTGTTTAAAAAGGTTTTTCTAATATATAAAGAGGTTCAATACCAAAAGAATTTTCCTGTCATAGTATTCTAATTTAATTTTTCTACTTTATCCCTTTCGAGTCTCGGATAATTTTTTTTAAAAAATGACCTCATGACGAATAAAAATCTTTGTATGGTCAGAAAGTTGGTTAGCAGACAGTCCCACTTAATTTCATCTGACAATGTAGTAGCAATTTCACCTGTTGCGGATTGACCGGAAATTCTTTTCTGAGTTTAGTGGCGTTGGCATTTGGCGAGTTCTTGTAAGGTACGGGTCAATCTCGCTGGTGTCCCTGAGATCAGTCCAGGAGCGTACCTGCCGCCACTCCCCAGGCGGCCCTCACAATGAACAACTCTGCAGGGGGCGAGGATTTCCTCACAAACTGCCAGAAACACAAAGAATTGTCTGCCGACAAAGGACTCTGCTGCGTCCACGTCTTAAGAGGTCCTTAACGGCGGTAGCCGGCAAGAAGTCGACATACAAGCGCGTCACACTCTGACCACTGTTATTTATTAATCTCGTATCTTGCACGGGAATTTTAACACGCATTTGGGGTCAGTGACCTTTAAAACACTTCGTAAGTTGTCTGTAATTTTTGCGTTGATTAACTGAATTTTGCTTTGAATGGACGACAGCATGATCACGAATTGATTATGTTATAAAATTAAAAGGTCCTGAGAGGTCCCAACGATTTATACGGCCGAAATTGTAAGTAGTTAAGCCACGCGGTTTTTAGCTGGTTATAATCCATAGGACCGTTGCTTTCTTTCCGGCCACAGCCTCTTTAATTGGCTACACAAGTTGCATCCCGCTACGTGGTACGCTTACACAGGAATCTTTCTTTGAATTATTTTATAATGTACTGGGGATATCTTGTTGGTGTAATCTTTTTCCTATGATTTCTTTACAAGGTTTCACGATAAATATTAATTGAAACTATTCTTGAGACCTGTTGTAGGTAACATAGAAAAATTTAATTATTAAGAGAGCCAATACAATTTTAATATACCGTAATGGAATAATGAACTTCTGTATCGAAATAAAATTTATTTTTACGTTAAAATTATCCTTAATATCAAAAACAAATCATTTTACAGCGTGGAGGAGTGTGTTAACAACAAGTCACATAAAGCCGATAGATATAATTTTCCAGTAATATTTCATCATTTATGCAATACGTTTCCTTTCAAGATACGATAGCGAAAATTTGTTGATGATTTTGTTATCGTTTAAAAATTAAATGAAGACGTGTCAATGGGAATAACTTTCTCGACTGCGTGTCTGAAAGTTTCCAGCTACAACATCTGTCAACGTGGCTGCTTTTGATTGTAGCTCGGCCATTGATCGTTTTCTGCGAAATAGTAACTTGTATTCGATTGGCCACACATTTTTTACAAAAATGTGGCTTATCTCTGTCTGATAATAATAATTTCAAAAACATTTAAAAATCACTGGTTGATTGCTTATTTTTAACGCAAAATATAATTTGAATTTTCAGGCGCCATAAATAATTAATATTGAGAATGTAAATAGTTGTCTGTGATTTCATTTTTGTATATTGAGGTTGGAATCGCTCAATGATAAGGATTTTGCGAAAGTTTCTAAATAAATGGGATGGTTTGTTTGATTCTGTGTGAAGAACTGGACTCATTGTGGCTGAAATATTACCATTTGCGATTCTACCTACATTTTAAAATAATGTTGTTTTGTCTAAGTTAGTCTCTGGCTGGAATTTTCAATGGCGGAATGCTTCAAAAGCTGATCCAAAAATCACTTGAACTATTTGATAAAAAAAAGCGGGATTAATTTCTTTAAAAATTTAATTATTTGACATATTTTAATTTTTATATACATAAATTAGTGAAAAAAATTTATAAAAATTAAATTTCACAAAATTTTGTCCATAGGCTTTCATCAGGTATTCATTTGAATTTTTTTAACACTTTGTATATATTGACCATATATCTGCCAAAAATCGATAAGAGTAAAATTTCAAATTTCACACAAAGCAAACCATCAGACCAAATCAGAAATACTAAAGGAAAGAATATATTAAGGGAAGGAATCTCATTCTATAAGTGATACCAGTGTGAGTACTGATCAAAGTGTATAATGTCATTCTTGACCCTAATGTTTCTGAGGGAAATAAAGTTGTTGGGTATTGTGGTAGTTCCTCTTTTTTAAGCTTAGTTTCAAAATTTTAGTATTCACGATGGACGCATATTCGTCATTAATCGTTGTTTCAATGTGTACTACAGCCATTCATCGTCTCTCGGCAAGTTTGTGTTCGCGATAGTGAAGGTTTAAAACGAAAATCGCCCGAGTGAGTCTTCATTTGTATACAATGGATTGACCACTGCGTGCTAGTCGGGCACGACACATTCCTGCCCCACTGCTGGCCGCCTTGGGTTCCTGTCCGTCAGCTGTCTAGTCTTCTCTCACGCCTTATAAGCCAAGCTGACTAGTTTATGCCTCTTCACGTTAGCGCTTCAACTTTTTCTCCCGCGTGATGATATGCATACGAAACAGACGTTAATCATCTCCTCCCACGGTCGCCACTCACATTTTCAATTTAGCGTCCTTATGAAAGAGCCTCTCACACACAACCCAACACATATTGATTGGTAATTTAAGTATAGAACGAATTATTGCATTAATTGCTAACATTTAACTGAAAAAATTTGTTAATCATTTAAAAGGAAGTAGTTCCTTCCGTTTGCTCTATATATCAATTATATATTTTTCACGTCACTTAAAAATGGTTATAGTAACACGTAAAAATATAATGACTCATCTGTGACTGATCTTGGCTTGGCATAGTGTGATTTCTTGAATATAGATTAAATTTCTCTTACTGGAACGTAATTTAATAATTTTTCTTTCAAATTTCTTTCCTTTCACTGGTGAGAAACAAAAAATTCACATAGGAAAGAGACGAATTTGTTATTCAAGTAATCTGGTTTCAGACCACTCTTATTTCCTTTGCCATTATCACAGTACGGCGTTTATGGAGTAGTAAGTGTAACGGATTTTTTGCATTTTTTGTTAATTTAAGTATATTATTAAAAACATGATATATGTCTAACTAAAAAGTTTTATATGAAGTCCGTTAGTAAAGTAACTATTATTCAAATTGGACTAATTTTTATTTTTAATTTCCCATTTAAAGTGTTTCCGTAATGTAATAAAAAGCAGGAATCATTTAATTATTACTTTTTAAACTGATTAAAACAATTATTATTTATATAATAACTATTGCATATATTTCGTTGTTTTGTTAAAAGTCAGATCACATTTTTGTTGGGTATCTGGTTGTATATAATGAACTGTGCAATTCACTTCAATAGGGAAACTTACATTTTATTCGGTTTTGATTCTTTAAAGCTGAATCTCGGCGTCCAGGCCGTTAGTTGTGCAGTGCGGGAAGCATAAAGCTGTTTTCGGGTCTAATTTCAGATATATATTCTAAAATGGCTGAATTGTCCGTGTCTCGGGGCTAAGTATTTAAGCTTCGGCTCTTACCTTCTTAAGAGTTTCTATTCAACTGGCCTCAGATTTGTCGGTCCCATCTGTAACTTGTGACTATACTTCCTAATTTAAAAACTCTACTATTATTTTGACCTCCAATTTTCAGTATGAAGAAAAAATCTGTCTGTTTCTCTGATTTCCCTTACGTGTCCCTATCGATTCAAGCACGTTTATTACTATTAATTCTCAATGACCAAATCAGCCGAGATCCTTAAATCTCAACAGAGTGCAAAAATATTATTATTTTAGTACCATCTGCTGTTTACGAACTATTTTGTTCTGGGCCGCAAAATTGTTTATTCCTAGATACGTCGTTGATCCTCAAGATAAAATATTTTAAAATATTTTTTCAAGCACAATAGTACCAAGACCAAACTGTTTAATTACGAGTTTCACAACATATCAATATTTACACTTGATAATTCTGCGAAGTACGTTGTAAATTAATTACTATCTGATTCAGTGAAAGACGAGTAAATCAATCAATCGTGCAATTTAGTAATATTTTAAGTTTTCATATGCTGATAAATTACTATTAATTTCCTGTTGGTATAGAATATGGGTTTTTAACAACGAAGAAATGTCAGTGGAGCTAAACGATTATATTCATATACGGTAGTAAATATTGTAGGATTTTACTTTCCCTGGAAGTCGTACCATCGTGAAGATGTACGTGGCTTGTTTACTGTTCTTTCTGTACTTTTTATTTATCTAATTTATTTCATCTTATTCATTTCTATACCTGACAACATATTTTTCCTCTCTAAAAATTTCGTTTCAACTTCTGTTATTTTAATTCTTCTAAACTTAAACTGAGTCAGAAAACAATATCTAAAAATGATTCAACAATCTTGACACAAAATTTAAATTCCAAATGGAAAGACGATACGTAAGTTTTCAGTTGTAAAATTATTTATTTTATATATTGCCAACACATATTTATTATTCATAACTGGGCGGATATGGATGAAATACATTTCTACTATTGAATTTAAAATTTTCTTCAATAATCCAACTAGTTCTTCTCATGTATTAATAACAATTGAGTAACAGAAAATAACAGGAAAAACAAACAACCAACTTCATTGCTAATAAACACCGTTACGAACATAGTTTTTTATTTGTATTTCCCTGCCTAAAGAATAGCATTGGGAGGAGCTAACAATGTTTACTAACGACAAAAAGTACCACAATGTTTATACTGCCTCTGTTTTTAGGTAACATTCCGTTGGAAAGGTGGGGTATACACGTCGTCTGTTTGCACAACGTTTTATTTCACAAACGATGTTTATTCTGTTACAAGTGCCTCCGCAAATCAATTGACCGAGCTGCTAAAACTAAATAAAAATGTCGCATGTTTGCAGGCAGATGGTAAATAAATATTTGTAGATTTATCTGAAAGATATCTGGACCGTGCGATACGAGTTGGTGAATAACGAGGTACTTGAATAATAAAGTCTGATTTCTCTTCTGATATAGTGTTCAAGGATTTGTGGTATAGTGAATATATTATTTCAATTTAAAAATAAGCCGGCCTTTACTTTGTGTATCTTAAAATATATCTGCTGTGACGAATTAATTAGTCTGTAGTTTTCTATGATTGTTATATTTATATAGTTTGTACCTCAAAAAACTGTCTGCTTTTTTTTTATTAATACTTCTCATCATCTTCATACATTATATTACTTTTTCGGAAGATATGAAACGCATCGGAACGTGTGAAGGAGATTGAATTATTTTTCGCGTCTGAATTCAGACACAGAATCAGAATCAGGTACCTTGTCGCCTTTAAAAACCTCTCAGGTTTCGGATATTCACGAAGTTATCAGACGAGAATATCCTCGCATGCCGTCGTTTGATTCATTCTTTGTGTTTACGGGTGTAATAAATTAGGCAATAATCTAAAAGCTTCGGTTGGCCCTTTGCCCCTTAAGCCTCTCTATCTTCGTCACTTGGCAGGTAAAGACGGCTTTGTATACCCCTGCCAAACCTATTAGGGCAAAAAAGATTACAGAAATAGGTGTCGCTTGTTGCCAGATACGACCACTGAGAGAGAATGCATCAATCTTTAAGTTTAGCTTGCTACTATGGGATTTACGGAATCAGGTAACAGGCTAGAAACTTAAAAATAACAAGAAACTTTTACTTATGTAAAATAAAAAACGTTTTATAGTATGGAACATTTTCTGATATTTTTCTCGCGTTTTCTTTTACAAGATAGTGGTTTGAAGTATAAATACTCTGGCCTTCCAATCGAAAGTTCTTTCCATTCCTTGCTGTCCGGAGAATACGACAAGCGGAAATAAGGGGATGGAAAGTGTTTTCATTCGAGGCACATTGATCATCAAGAACCTATCGAGAATCTGGAATGAGTTCGTGGCACTACTACAAGTGGAAATGAAAAGATAAAAATTGATTATAAACCAACCCTGCTGGATCCTAAGTGAACAATCATATTTAATGAACGTATAAAATGTTAATAATTTTAAATAATTACCCACACGGCGAATAGAAAAAATAAACTATCGAAATATTCAACTGAAAATTGTCAGGATATATGTTGATGGTGCATTTATAACATTTAATAAAGTGACAGAGTAAAGTATAATGTAAAAGATACGACTTTTAGATATTTAAATCACATTCATGACCATTGTATTTATTTGTTTTGCAATCGGTCTTCAAATAGAATATCAATTTGATGAACAGATTTTCTTCGATTTTTGAAACGTTGGAGGAATCTCTGATGTAATTATATTTTAGACTCCTTTCCCGGCTCTTCTTCTTAGCGATTCATTACTTCGTCTCTGTCTCCTTCGTTCAATAAACCTTATCTTTTTTGTTTCTAGCGTCTTTCTCCTTCGATTGTTGATTTTTATGCGTTTTGGTTTTTTCGTCTGTTTTCATACTGCTTCATCCTTTTTTCTAAGACTATAGAATCCACGAAAAATCATAACATAAAGGTGTTTATACTTATAAGATAAATAAATTACCGTGTAGCTGGCAAAATCCTAGTTGTTTGTGGTATTTATGTTATCACTTAATTTTGTCTGTTATTTGCCTATTTCTTTATATAATTAGTATATATTTAACGTTTTATATTTTATTATTGAATATATTTTGTATGTATGTACTTATTGGATCTACAAATGGTCAGTTTACTCGGCGATAGATATATGAATATTATTTTTAATTCAATAAAATAAATTACAATAAATGAAATTAGAATAAATGAATATAATTATTTTAAATATATAAGCAATATTTAAGTACATTATTACAACTATAAATAAATTTAATTATTTTAATATTGTACTGGCCTGAAAAGGACAGTGGAAATATATCTGAAAATAGAGATTAATTATTTAACTAGTTAAGGAGACAAGCAATATTTCCTTTTGAATTTTTTTTTCAAGAATGTCGCGCCTTTCATAGGCGTAAAATACATTTTATCGTAATGAGAAGATAAGTAAATATAATATAATAGTGTTTAGGTAGTCAAAGTCTGAAAAAAGCAAGACTTTATCAGAGTACTAACGCAACTTTGACGTTAGATGACGTCATCTCACTTATAAGATCAGTGCAATAGTATACAAACTTGATTCATATTCAAGTTTGAGTATGTGGGTGTCCCTTCAGTGTTGACATTTGTTTTTCCACCTTGCATAAAGGTAACGTTTACAAATATATATCCGTCTACTCTTTAGTTTTGCGGACCTCAGTTTCAAATCTCTGGTAACCATATTTTCTTTAATATCAAGTAGAATGTGAAATTTACAGAAAGTTGGGGCTATGATACTCGTCGACCTGTGATACAGAGATCCGGTCAGACAGTGCATCTGTCGAGAAGGTTTCCTGTGGAGCGAGGTGCCACTGAAATAGCCGCCTCTCGCAGAGTTCAACTCTATTTCCAGAGAACCTCATCTCCGCTGCAAAGCACCAGTAACCCAAGTGCCGCCTTTCATTTTGCCGTACGTGAAGCAACGTAAACGTTCAAATTACTCAACCAAATTCAAATCAGGCGGTGCTTTTTCGAGCCGTCATTACTCAGACGAAACTCGATCCCACTCCACTTCTCGATCCGCCAGCAGTGAAAAGCGTTCGCATTGATTTGAATTTATCTCACAATAGTCACAAGCGTTTGATGGCAGCGGAACTCCTGGTTTGCATCCAGACCTCGCAAACGAGAAAGACGTAAATGTTTCAAAATGGCGATGATCAACAGGTTTATTATTCAACTATCAAGAGAGCCTCTGCGCTGTTTATGTTGATGAAGGAGGATGTGAAACCCTGATAAGCTCCAACTAAAATAAAAAAAGTGGAATCAAAGAACAGAGATGAGTCTTGTCCAACACAAGGCTTCCTCGTTACCTGGAAACATTTTCAAATATACAAAAAGTTGCAACTAACGAATATCGATTACTTCACACTTTTGTTCGACAAACGTGCCAAGAACACGCGGTTAAAAGATCTGCGAGTAACGACGTGATCTATGCATTAAATTGCAACAAGGAGAACATTTATTTGCTTCTATTCTTGTTACCTCAATATATCAATTAAAGTAGAAGCCATTTTTTAATAAATCAATTATTTTATTTTTGAAAATTGAATTTTTTTCTCTTCCTGTAGTCCATTAATTTTTTTACTAAAATAATTTCAGGAAATAAGAGGGAGAAAAATTTTAGAATGACGATTTTGAAATCAGACCCTTCGCTTCTCCAGAAGTTGAAATTGATTTTTTAAGTTTAAAGGAATTGGAGTGGTTCTATCAAAAGGATTTTTTTGTGATACAGTGGCGGTGTTAAGAAATTAACGAAACAACAGAAAAAGTTGAGGAAGGAATTACGAATTATTAGGTTTAAAATAAATAACGAAAGTGCGTAATGAAATAGCAAACTTTTAAAACAAGTAGAAAGTTTTTGCTGTTTTCTGGTATATAAGAGCGCAAACAAGTAATCCAAAGTCATAATTAAGTGCAATTTGTTGTATGTGAATAATTGCGTACACAACTTGACAAAAAATGTTTCCATCGGGTTTATTAAATTCTTATTAGCATTGAAAATGGTCAGATCCTCCTATTTCGACTCGTCTAACAAATAGTGAAGATATGCTAGAGGTTCCAAATTTGAATACTCTAATTTTAAATATATGCGTCATAACACGATATTTTTTCAGAACAATGTTGCAAAACAGCGATTTGAGAGTTTCTTTCTGGACCATTTATGAGCTATTAGCAATTTAATTAAATAAATATACGACCTTGGGTTAGAAAATTGTAATGTTTATTAACAATTTTTACGGCGTCTCGTCCTGTTTTGAGACCCTTCATGTTAGACTTGCAAATTAATAACATAAGTATTATAAGGTTTTTAAGTGCAATTAAATGTTATATTTTGCGTGCCAAGGCCGTATATTTATTTATATTATAAACGTCGAATATTTTTATATTATTATTGACAATTTAACCGTCAACCAATACGAATGCTCGTTTAAATGTGTGTCAGGCTTATGAATTTACTTTAATAATATTTTCATTTCAACTTAATAGTGCTGAAAGTTTACGCCTTGGCCAAATGGCTGTTGCTGTATTTTTATTTATAAATGTAATTAGTAGGCAGCCACCAGTTCACATGTTCAATTCTCAGAGCAGTAATATGTTTATTTTATTTTACAAGGGAAATATATATAGAAGTATTTATCAGTCTTATATTTAAAAGAAAATGCACCATTAACAGACGATATTAGAGGAAATATTTGCGATACTATTTGTTTATGCAAAACCATCATAATCATTTTTATTAAAAGTAAAATAAATTATTTGAATTATTAAGTATTTTCAAACGGATTATTATTTAAATTCTTTGTTCGTTATAATACTCATTATTTTGGAAAATAAATTGAGAATTGTCCGTGTTTTATATTGCATATCCTTAAAATAAGATGAACGGACACATCTGAATTTTTTAATTCTGGGTCTGTTACTTGTTACACACCTTGCAATCGTTTCTTTTATAGTCAATAAGTGTTGAATATACCCTTCAACCGAAAAATTATTCATTTTCGCATTCAGGAATTTGGGGGGGGGGGGTTATGAGGAGTAAACGTTTAGAAATTTCGGCTGTTATGTGGAGATGGACAGTCAAAATTTATTTATTAATTTCTCCACTGTCAAATACGTATGTAGCAGTTTTCAACGAGTTTCAACTCAACATTTATTCCAGAAATTCCAGGAATTGCGATGACGTGAGCTGTTTCAGGATAGTACCGTAGTAGATTGGCATGCGCAAATTTTAACTACGAACCCAAGATGGAAACAATGAGGATGATTTATTACAGAAAATTATAAGGTAGGAACGTATCCCTTATTGTGGTAACGCTTCCAGCACTGAAAGCTTACGTAAGTACTGCGATCTTAAGTGGTAGAGTCGTTTTGGTTGACAAAACATGAAGCTGTGTGGTGTCACGTGACGGTGAACACGCAATCGCCCATATCCACCAAGGACTATTACCTCCAAACATTATAATACGAAAGCCTTGACGCAGCCAATTAACAAAAGTAAACACTCTCCTCCATTCGTTCGAGTGTCCATAGTAGTTCCTGTTTGCTGATCCTTACTTACACAAATAAAGAAACTGAATATTGCAGCATTCTATCCTCGACATGTTATTATTAACAACAGCCTTTTTAGGTTTCTTTTTTTTAAAAGTCTAGAATGTGATGTTTCTTTATTCAAAATTTTGTAACATTAAAATGTGAACATTTAAAATAATTTTAATAATTAAGTAGAAGGCAAAGTGTAAGCGGATTTATTTCGTAAAATTAAATAATTTTTTGATGAGAAAATTTATTCAGTTCCTCAAATTAGTACGATTAAATTTTTATTTTCTGTTTTTGAAGATCACAATTAAATATTATTTCATATATAATTACTTGAATAAATTTATTGCGTCCTGTTTAATGCGTGATTATATTTACAGTAATGTTTTTATGTGCTAGCAAATCTCACGATTTAGTATTTAATCTTCTAAGGAAGGAAGTCGAATCGAAATTCGTAGCCAGACTATGAACCTTGCACGTGGAAACAACTGAATTCCTCTCGTGACATTCTTATTCATCTGTTGTTGTTTTTTCTCTCAAGCAAGTGTAATATATATTTTTTTTCTTCCGCTTGCGGCGCTTTGAAGTGCGCACCACGTCCTTGCGAAGTGCAATTGACGTCTGAATTCTTTCCAGTGACTCAACACCCTTGTGCGTTGATTACTTGGTCCTGGAGAGCAGTGGTGATTCACTCGTGCTTGACAAATCGACGAGGTCCCTTCTCTCCCTCCTCGGTTGCCAATTGAAATCGTTTGATTGTGATTTGGTGGATTCCCCGTCTTTAATTTATGTATATCTAAATCCATACCGCTATCACAAACTCCGTGATACGCAATCTGAACGGCAGAGTTCCTTAAATCACAGATTAAAATGAACAATTTTAAGATTCTGGTCTCAATAAATACTATACATGAATAAATAACACTATATTTATTTAAATTAATTTTTCATTCAACGCCTTTGAAATTTATGGAGTTCATAGATACATCCTTCCAGCTCGTGTTAAAATTTATTTCAAGCCGTTCCCGTGAGTGGCACTGTCATAGCATGTCTTTAAGATGACTGCCGCACTAGACACTCGTCAATAGCAACGTGTTGTTATCGAATTCCTGTGCTGTGAGAACGAGATAAAGGGAAACATCCACTAGGGATTGAAAAAGATGTATAGTGATACTTTTGTTCTTATCAGTACAGTTAATTGGCGGGGAAGCAGATTATGTGGTAAAAGAGGTCACATCACTATTCGGGATACTCCTCACAGCGCCAGACACTATACTGCACTAACTCCTGACAATACGCAGAGAGTAAATGATATATGTACACACTGGAAAAATAGGAAAGCTGTAGGATGAAAATGTAATTTTTAGAAAATTACTTTTGTTACATATAGCTACACCAAAAAAAATATTTTTACAGCACTTTCGTCCATTTCTTCCAGAATTACTAAATGTTTTGCAAATTGTCATGTTAAATTTTACTTCCAGAAGACTATTTACATACGTCTTTGACTAATAATGCGATGAAACATCGTCCATTTCTGCGACTTTGTGACATTAATAGCCAATTTTATGTCAGAAAAAAGGGAGAATTTTTTCAATTTATTTATTTATTAGTTTTCTCATTAGTCAGATACATATTTATATATAGCATTATCAGCTTTTCTTATTTCTATCAAACTTGAAGCTTTTTAATCGAGGATTCGTTCGCATCACTATTTAAATCTATACAGGTTTAAAATTTCATCCAAAACAAATATGATACTGCCGTGATCTAAAACGTTAAATTGTTCAAAACTTGGTCTTATTTAATTAATAATGTTCAATTGACGGTTCCATTAATATTTAGTTTGCTTTGAATCATCGCCAATGCCGTACCAGTTCCAATATCTACTACCTGCTTTCATATCACTAACAAAATACGTTCAATTATTTACTCTGATTACTGAACAACTCACTTAATTCTCCAACAGATTTCCGCATAACTGGCATCCTTTTAACTCTTAACTGGTCTTCCTTGTCGTAGTAGCTGTAACTCTCATCTTCAAACACTTAATGTCACTCATTACTCAACGTTAACTGCAACTCATTCAGATTTTAACTATCCTTTCTAACTAACTTATTCTTACCCGATGAAAGGTGCTTTAAGGCTTCATTCCACTCTTTCAATTCTATAGACATTTCAGTGGCGAAGCAATTAAAATCCGTTTCTTAGAGTCTTGTCACACTCCTCGGCAACAACTGTAGATTTCAATGCCTCCTTACTAAAATGGACGGTATGGAAATATAATATGTGGAGAAAATAGTCGAATGTAAACAAACGTAATTGAAAAAAAAGGTAAATGAAAAGTCTTGCGAAGAAATATGGCAGTTTTAATTCTGTAAGTGATATATACTGAATATTAACCAATTTCGTCTTGCGGAAAATCAACTTTCTCCTTTGGAAACGGCAGAATCAATTTTATCCATTACAAGGAGTGCAGAACAATTTGTTTGTTTTTATAGTAACAGACTACACGAGGGTAATCCATGTGGTGGGAACTTCCCTTAATAGCACAGGAATGGATTTTTAAACTGGGTCATGGAAGGGTTGAGGGAGGTAGCAAAGGGTTAAGTAGGGCCCCTGGGCTGTGGTTTAAGGATCCTACATGGCATTCGCCTAACGTGATGAAAACCTGCATCATGTTGGTGGGACGCAGAATTCACTTCTCCGTGCTTCGACCAGCTTAGGAGGCAGCTGGCCGACTGTTCCATCGGTAACAGTGAACTACTCTTACCGTATGCCAACGGTCTGCCACCCGGGAACATACACCTTCCAAAACAGGCCGGATTGTGGGAACCTTAGTTCAAAGCCAGAGAGAGAGAGAGAAAAAAAAATCCAAAAGATGCGTCGTGACGCAATCAGTCTTGTAATTAAGAAATATCATGTACTATCGTGTGAATACCAAATTTTATACTTTTATTAACATAGATAATATGTGGTTGGTAATCACATTTGAATTCGGTAAAATAAAATACACCTTAGTTTTTATCGCTCCACGACTAATGTAACTAGTGATACTTCTTGACGCGCGTTCATGATTTGACGACGTGCATAATTATGCAAATGATTACCCCGTCTCGATCATAGGTGTATTAGCAGTAAAAACATCACAGTTGAATAAAAAAAAGTCATCTTTGTTCTGTTCGAGACCTCGGTTGACCCCACCTGTTGGGCGTTTCTGCTTACAATTGTCGAGGCATAAATAAAGACTAGAAGAAACCTGTCTGCTGAAATATGACGTATTGTCTGTGAATGCAGCCTTTCTCCCCCTCTTTTTTATCTGTGTTTGTGCAGCTCCATCAGGTACAAAACGAGCCTTTCATTTGCACAGAATGGACTCTGATGGACTGTGCTTGAGCCGGAGTAATTCCTGAAGGGAACCTCGTCCGCCCACCACAGGAAGTGCTTTCCTCCAGAAATACTCGGCACTATTTCAATCACTCCACTTAGCAGTGAGGTCACCACTGCCCGAGAAGTCACCAAATTTTTGGCATCAGTACTAGATATTTTGCTAATCTGAGAACGGTCAAGATAGACCTAGACGGAATTTTCTAAGACTCTTGCATTCTTTTCCTGTCAAGTCAACCACGAAACATCTAACACTACATTTCTCTTCTAGGGGCTTTCCAATTGTCCAACTTGAACTTTTACATAATTCTTTATTGTATAGACAACCTTACAAAACTCACAACAGTAGTTCAGTGGTGGAAAATAATGTTTCTAAATAAAACGTTTTTCTGCCTTTGAAGTCTTCCTCATTTACCTGCGTTTGGTTATCAAGATCCATAGATTTTTTTAATCAAGCTCATACATTTTAACATATTTCTCTGCCTTCCACCTCATAAATTATAAAATAAAATATTCACTTGAAAATTATAGGACTGTTTCCTCATTATATAACTAGACGTTTTTCGATTGTCTTATTTGTTAAAACTGATTTCCGTGATTCGTGTAAGTAACGAAAATTGTTTTTTTTTTCGAAATTCGCATTCCAGACAAAAAAAAATACTATGTTTTACAAAATAATTAGTTTGTTCTACTAAATATATTTCATCTGCTGTGTTAACGAAAATTTAATTTTGCAGTCGACTTGGCTTAAAATAAATTAGGAAAATTTTCCTGCCATACTTTTATATAATTTCTAATATATAAGAAGTAACCAATAAAAGTAATAAATAAAAATTTATACCAACCCAAGCGACCTACAATGTGTCGCGTGTTACTACTTTCAACACCTGATGAAAGAAACAATGAGACGATGTGTGGTATTATTCACCTAATTTTGTCTGTTTATTGGCTACTTCCCTATCTATTTTTTAATTAAAAATCAATACAGACGTGTTTATATTATTTTCCACATTGTTTTCCCATTATGTTTTGTTGCGGTGATTCTCTTTTCTATATGAAAGGCGTTACTGTCAAATAAATCCCCAACTTATTCTCTTACTGCCTGATTACTATTATTATTGTTGTTATTAAGGACGAGTATCCTTTGCCGTTATAGAGACAGAGACCCTCTTGAGGATAGGATTTGTGTCTTTATTATTTTATTCTGGATTTAATAATTACCAAAATTGATTTGGATTTTTGAACGTGGCCTGTTCAAAAAGACTACGAATTAATTTCGACAAGGAAAAATAAAACAGTTTTGTGGACAGCAAAATCACTTAACCGTATCCATCTCCTTAAAGCGGGACTCCTGTAATTCGATGCCTTGACATGGACACCTATACTCCGTGGGCGGTCGGCCCTTAATTAATCATCTCGCTGCTTCGTCCAAAGGTTGGCGGGAGCGATGTGTAAGCGTAATCTATTCGCAGTTAAGTTAGCAAGTGAAGATGAAATTTGAAAATTGTGTATTTCGACTGATTGCTCAATAATTACGTCATTCTAAGAAAAAAATCAATATTTAGACACTGAATTTGAAAAGCCTTAGTGTTAATTATCAGTATTTTGTGGAAAAAAATACTTCACTAAATTATATTAACCTAATGTTAAGAAGATAACGTATCTTGTTAGCATTAAGTAGGAACGATTGTTCTAAACCCGATTAACCTCATGTAAAATAATTATTTCTATAATTTTATAAGTATATATGAATGAAAAGTTTAAAAAGTTTGATTGAGAAGAATAAGATTTCTGAAGGTCAAAATTTCCTTAAATATATCGAATAGTTTAATTGTGGCTTCTAGAAAAGGGGTTTAAATTTTTTTTTCCAATTAGATTTTGTAATATTAAAATAAAGGATTAAGTTTTCGAGTCTCCAGTGTTTCCTCCATTTAATTCATCTTAATTATTACAAAAATTATTATTAAATTAAAACAGATTGTTTTTTCAAATACTGCACTGTAAAGAGCTGCAAAATTATTATTCGTCTTTGAAATATTTTTAAAAAAAATTAAGTCAAGAAACTATTTCATATTATGTCCAATTTTGTAGAGCAAGCCGTTGTGCCATACTGGATTATATCAAGAAACATGGAAGCCAAATTGATGCTAAAGACTTTCGTCAAGAAAAGAATTTATTTTAAAATAAAAATTGAAAAAAAATTACGTCTGATTTAAAATAATAAAAAATAAAGTTAGCCAATTCAGACAAAAAACTGATAATATAAATACCACACAACGTTTCTGAGGTCCTTGTCCCTTTAGTCAGGTGTGAAGAAGAGCCTAGAGCGACACAACTGCACTTGTCAGTTGACAAAACTAAAAAAACTGTCGCTCTAGGCTCTTCTTCACACCTGAGGAAAGGGTCAAGATCCCAGAAACATTGTGTGAGAATTTATTTTGAGAAGTAAATATTTTACAAACAACTTAGATAAACGAGATAAAAAACTTATAAGGTTATTAATTATTTTTGTATTTTTTCCAGATATCTGGCAATACTGTAACGATGAATAAGAACGCCGAAAATAACAATAGACCTCTAATAAGTTTTTAGGCGTCTCCTTATGGACGCGTCCTCATCCTGTCACTGGTTGACTTTTAATATTAGTTCTATGTTATCACATAAAATTATAGAATTATAATTTTTATTGGTTATTTAAATAAATTTAATAAAACTTATATACTTGTCAGGAACCCAATTTGGAGAAGGTAATAATTTATTTCCTCAAAAATTCCATTTTCAGAGAAAAATTAATAAAATGTATGTCATACAGAAACATTATACTGCGGATTTAATTGCTGTGGTATTGTAGTTATTTTAGAAGTGCAATAAAAATAAGAATACTGCAAGGAATGACGTCAGAAGATTTTTTATTTTTTTCATTTATGCATTTACTGCTAGGTTTAATAGCTGTTCGAACTGTTGTTACTTTCCTCGCATAAATTTGCTGCGAAACTACCGAGTAGTGCTTTCTGGTAATAAATATTCGTTCATTGCCATCAAGTTTTCCTTGTGGTGAAGCAATGAGGAACAACGCCGTATGTAACACTCCCGCTGCCTCGGATGATACGCTTGAGCCTATTTGACGCTAATGACCAATAGATTTTGACGTGAGGACGGAGCCGTGGGCGTCGGCTGCTTTCTATTTCGACGAGTGAACTCAGGTGCTGCTCGACGAAGGTCACGAGAGCCTGCGGTCCGGAACAATGGACCCTGCGGTGGGCGTCTGCCGCCATCAAGAGGCAGTTTGTCTTAATGATCGCCTTCCTCTGTCGCACATGCAAATTAATACTCGTCAGGAGCTGCCTTCATACGCGCCGCACGCAAAAGAAAAGACTAATTTCGCGTTTCGTTCATTAGCCTCGGAGACTTAATAACATGACCGTGTGCGTTAACGTCTCACATCTGAAGACGAATACTCGCAAAAACGGGAGGTAAATTCAAATCAACCTGTTTTAAAGCGTCAAGCAGGATCTTTCAGGTTTCTTACGCCGTTATATCTCCTACAAAGTAAATAATAAGTCGCCGTTGTGTGTAGACACCGCAGTCGTAATCCACTGAGCAGGTGTTCAAACATCTAAGACGTTTCACCATTCCCCACTAATTGCTCATTAAAATATTTTAATGGAATTTTAGTACAATTCCGAGTATGTACATTAAAAATCGCTGAATGATAGTGTAAATGTAACATTAAACCACTACCCGAATTAATTCAACATGTACTAAAAGTTTGCAAACGTGTGTAATATTAAACATGAGCTAAATGAAAAAGCCATATTGATAAATAAAATATACTAATCACAGCTGTTATAGCAACCAATACGTAAATAACTAAACGTATTACAGCTATAATAAATAATAATGGAATGACTAATACATTTTATTTTTTAAGTGTACGAAGCTTTCGTAGTCAGCAATAGAACATTTAAGGAAATAAACTACTCAAAAATGTCTTTTGAATGAAAACATTATTCTGTTAAATGTAAATAATAGCTTATCTCTGGAATAATTAAAATGAGTTTATTTTCGGAAGAAAGAGTAACGACACAATATATTAAAATTCTACGAATTTTATAATTACTATCAATGGTGGCTCGTAAGTATTTTAAGTAATGTGCGACATTACCACAAGCCAAAATTTTTTTAGGAAGATAAATATTTGAAGTAATAGGATTGCCAATAAAATCCTGTCTATATAGTTTTCTAGGTAGTCTACTTTAAAAGCGGTATAATTGAGCATAAAATTGACACGTAATTACAACACGAAAATATTTTTCCTTCCTGTATTTTTTTTAAATAAATATCATTTTTGGAACAAGCTACGCATGTTGGGAACAATGCAGGGTCGTGCGGTAGATTTTCGCACTATGATACCCCTTAAATGTTTTTTCTTTAAATAACATTTAATTGTGATTTTTTAAAATACTAACCAATATTTAATAATACTATTTTTGTCATGAATTACACGAACTACTTTAAAATAAGATTTTTAATTACTGAATATTTCAAATTATAGCAGGACACAGCCCTGTACGTGCAGTCAGGTTCGTAAAACAAAGAAAAGACAGTTTGTTGAGCTTAACGGGTTGTGTTTGAGAGAAATGAATAATACGCATCCTAATTACTTATTACAGGCAGAAATCATGTGCTACAGCCGTGAGTAGCAAAGATATTTTCAGCTGGCTGCGTCCGCTGGAGCGAGTGCGCCATAAGGCGGGCAGTTAAAAGTCTTCGATATCGAATCAGGAATCACATTTATTATGCAGTTTCTAAAAATTAAGTAAAAATTAATTTATATGCTGTAGCACATGGGCACCAGTCACCTCTAATTATTACGGAGTATTATGTTGAAAGGCACGACGTTGAAGCAACTGTAAGCTACTTTATGGAAAACTCTGTAACTAATGTTATTGCCGCAGAATATTTTACAAACGTGTATTTTGAAAGTCTGTGGGTCAGATTGTTCAACGTAGAAAAACTATTTTTTTTGTTACAAGTGCAACTACAACAACAATTCGTGTTTTTCCTCTAGTTAACATAAATTAATATTCTCAAGATGCCACTACGTTTTTTGACAAAAAGTTTTATTATTTTTATAGAAAACATTACCAACCACAAATAACTTTAATAGTTCTTCATCTTAGCGGGAGAAACATAAAACTATACCCGTAAGTGAGAAAACAGTTCGTTAAGGTGAAACTTGATCCTGTCTGCGTTTATCGGGATCTACACAAAGAAAGTCCGGCTATGAATTAAGCTATAGTTTCCGAAATATTGTTCAACTTTTCTCACCCAACTCTAGTTTCTCCTTTTTCATTGTGTGTACTTGAAGACGAGGATGTAGCCCAAGTAGGAAGTTGGACACTAGTGTTCTCCAAGAAGCCAGCGAGCAGAATACCTCCACATCATATTTCGCAAGATCATCTCTAGATAAAGTAGGAGCAGCACGTCTCGTAGTAACTAGGAAGATGACTTACATCCACGTGCTGATAACCCTCAAGGATTGCATCAAGGACAATTGTCAACAGATGTCCGTTGAATCTCAATTAATATTTCAGAAACGAGCCAACTACAATCAGATATCACTCATTCAGCTGTTCCGTCAGTTGTCTGATGGTTTGTTGAGTTTAAAACTATCAAGGAATCGTAAATGAGTCGTAAATGTAGAATTACCTAAGAACAAAGGGTTAGGGAAAGATAAGCCAGTGAATTGTGATCTGACAAACCGAAGCGCTGTAAAGGGATCGGATCTCTTGCTGCATGTATCGCTGTAATAATGCGAGATGTATGTTCCCTGGACACCAGTTGACAATGTCACCAGGCAGCATTTCAACAACCTGCTTTCGCGTGCTGTAGAAGCCGGAGACGCAGCTGGAATGCTCATTCGAGAAAGACGAGTTATCATGTTCGGCTGCGGTTGGGTGCTTCTGCGGTTAACTAAATTATTGGTACTTGATATTTCGTTTCGTTCCAGAAAACTGATTTCCATAATAATGTCGGGTTACTTTTCAAAAGAAAATTTAAAGGACCGCATTGTTTATTGCTCTGTTTTCTGAAACGATTTTTAAAATCGTCAGTTTGTGTTCAATCAAAAACTCTGCTAAAATGTATTGATTTCTTAATATTTACAGACAATGCAACACAGTTTTTCTTTTTCCTTCTCTTTTTTTACCTACCCGTTGCTATCACCTAACAAAAAAATCTTGATTATTCTCTACATTGCATTTTTTCATCCGTACATGACGTTAGATTGTGTTTCATGCAATTAGGAATCTAAACAGTTTATGTTCGTATTTCTCAATAAAACCGTAGAACCTTTTATGACAATAAATTATTTGCTTTTATTTAGCTCTAAGAAGTTTTATTAATAATAAAATGGCTGTCGACTTGTGAAAGAATGGCGAGTGTTCAGAAACTTGAATTAATCCGATTGGTCAATGATTTTGTTCATTCTACACAAAAATGGCTGAACGGTTTTTCTCTGACGACGAAAAACTTTGAAGCTATCTTAAATTGTCATCTATCCGGCAAAGTAATTTAGGATTACAATTTTAATCTGATAAATTTATATCCACATACGAAGTAAGACTACCGACATGTGAAAGTATATATTTAAATATATATATTTTTATAATATCAATATTTCGTGTCAAATATGTTCACATTTTAAAATATGGATTCCTTCTTTACAATGTTTTGGTAAAACTTCACTATGAGTTTTATATAAATAATAAGCATGGGTTTCAGCCAGTGGGGTCTCGTTCCATTAATTTGTCTAAGAGAATACTGACTAGCTGCGAATAGTAATCATTAGGATCTCCTGAAAGTAGTTTTGTAAATAGATATTAAAGTATTTTTTTCACCTCTTTAAATGAATCTATGTAAACATTTTTACAGTTTTCTCACCATTATATGAAATTTTGATCTCAATCAGCAATCAACTTTCTACGTTTCTTGTGAATTATAAGTTCTACGGTAAATATGTATAATGTATATGCTATTACTTTGTGTGATTTCAAATACTAATCTTATTATTTACATTCACAGGTATGTGAAACACGATACGCAGCCCAAATCAGAGAGGTGACGCGCGTACTTGGCTTGGAACTGAAGAAAGGTTTGTAATCTTTATTTTTAAATTATGTATACCGCATTATTGATTGGCTATCTCTTCTTGAGGGATTCATAGTGTGAGAAAGCCAGACACAGAGGCGACTAAAGACATAATAATACGTGGAAAGATATACGAATAAGCTTAAAGAACCAACGTACACTCGGAGATTTGATTACAAACTTTAAAACAAAATAAGTCCACACAAAAAAAACAAGACGTAAGGAAATTTTTGTTCTTAATCATATTCATAGACAATCGTAATAATTTACATGCAGGACTGCATGATGAGAATCAACCAGCAGTACGAAAGTTTAAAAATAAAATAGTTCAGTGAAATGAAAAATTATTTATTTTCCATTTAAAATTAACCTGATTTTTTTGTATCTTGCCTTTTAGTTCAGTGTTTAAAAGTGTGGGCAAATTTTCAGGACAATTTTCTAAGATTTTTTATATATTTATTTTCAAACGGTCACCGGGATCACTTTAACAGCAAATAATTTAAATACATGACATCGGGAAAGTTCGGCAATGAGAATGGAAGTTGTTACAATCAAGACATACCCTTTTAACATTTTTATTTAAATATTGTAAATATTTTTAACAATAAAATATGTAAATAAATGTGAAGAGTGATAACCGCGATCCTCTTTCGCGATCGCTTGGTCACCCCAGCATCAGGCTCGGACAGACTCAGAACACTTTTTGCCAACTTAAACATATACATCTTTGTTTTACTAAAAAATAAAACATTTGATGACCTTATACACACACTTTTTATTTATATTATAAGTACGTTTCGATACCTTTTTGGATCTACTTCAGGTATTTTCCTAAAGAGGAGGTATTTATTTCAAATAATTAATTTTAAGTAATGTTCAACAAATTTTTAATTAATTGTAATATAAATGATCATGTTTGTAAAATCTTGCTCTGTTGAAAGTTTTAGAAAAACGGATTTTGAAATTAGGTTATTTTACTGACTTTACAGCACCTGAAAAAGTCCTAATAAATTAGGGATGAAACTTAGAGAATGTTTTTTTTTCTATTATAATGTTTAAAAATACATTTGTAACTTAGGAGGTTAATGTTTTCATTTATTTAAGGACGTCAGATAAATATAACTGTTAAAAGATTTGTTACTTAATTGATCATTTATAAGCATATTTATTAAACGAATCACTACCAATTGGAACAGGTTCCATATTATAGATATAGAAATTATAAATTCAGATAAGTTTTATAAATGTTATACATTAAACTTATATTACATTCACTTAATGTCAAAACCAAGAATGATTCTTTAAACAATAAAGTTGCTCTTTCGAAATTTTATACCTACTTTCTCAGCGCTCATGATTGAGGAAGGGGACGGGAAACGAGTAGGAGATTGCCCGCTCATGGCACGGCCGCTCAAAATACGGCGCCTTTACAAATGATTAGATTTATAGTATAATGGTACAAAGTAAAATAAAGTACACAAAAAACTTACAAAATTAATATAATAAACCAGCATACCTTAAGAAGATACAAAAAGGTATCGAAACGTCGTTACAATATAAATTTAAAAAATGCCAGTATAAGGTCATCAATTGCTTTATTAAATCAGAACAGAAGTTAGAGTAAAACTTTGTTTAAGCCAATCACGAGTCTCACAGACCAACGTTATATGCATATTCGGGACAAAGAGTTCAATCACTGTCCAGAACATCTGAAATAGCTAATTAGGAACGACCGTTTCAAATAAAATCACGAAAAGAAAAAAGATTGGGGGGAAGCTTTCCTTCGTATACAGAACGATGTTACATTTGGGAGGGAGGGGGGGGACCTACAGAAGTTTTCGACACATTTTCTCATATTTGTACAAGGCACAGAGCCAATGTTAACAAGTGAGAGTGAAACCGAAAGTGTGCACGAGACGGACAGAGGACTTTTACCACCACTTATGTTTGAAGTTAGTTAGATTGAAATTTATTTTTGATCAATATATAATTGTATTTTTATCGTAATAAACCCCACTTATTTGTATAAATTCATTCATTCTTCCAGGTCGAAAAACTACCTGAAATTGGAATGATATTTTGATTTTATTGCTACGTAAACAAGTCGGTATTTCTAAACGAAGATTTTTTAACCCCTAAATGTACATTTAAATGGCGATTCATACCCTATTTTCAAAAGTGTCCTTCTCGAGATCCTCATCCTGAATTGTTCAATTTTTAAACTACCCTTTACTAAGAATCGCCATATCTTGTGACGAAGTAGACGTAAAGGTGAATTCTAAGTACTCTGTAGTTCCACTATCGCTCTTACTTTAAATTCTTGTAGCAAAATATAATGAGTTCTTCGCCATGCTAACCACGAGATTTACATACGTTATTGATATCTTAATGACTCTCCATGAACATTTTTTTTCCATCTCCTTATGAACCCGTACGATTTATTCCAGTCAGTTCTAACATGGAGCGCTCAATACATCTTGGTGTCACTTGCATACTGCCTAATGGCTGTGAACCGTAAATAATTACTGGCAAGACGCATTAGTTTCCCTCTCAGCTCATTAGTCTCTGATGATTGGAATACAACTGATTTTCTGGTCCAACCAACCTTGAACATCAAAAGGCGGCCTTACGTGGATTATTTGCTCGTCTTGAGGATGGTCACCTATGTGGTGTCTGTATTAAGTGTGCTCCTCTCCGGCGTGGTAGCCACCCCCACGCTTGTCCTTGCACAGCCGTGTCATCGACCCAGGAAACCGGTTCACCTTCGCTCCGGGAACAGACGCACCGCTCACCTGACATACATTCTACGGATCAGCCACTCCATTTTTACCCCCGACGCCGTGTAACAATGGATCCCCCAAACGATATCACGTGAGACATCCGCCGGGGCCGTGCTGTAAGAAAATGCTGTCGGATCACTCAGTTCGTTTCCTAGCCCTCCTTAAAATCAGTCGAAGTGGATAAGAAATGAAAAACAATGTGATCACTATCTCTAGAAGTGAAACATACATGCAAGTAAGAAATATGATTAGAACTGTATAAAACCAAGAAACTTTTGTTTAATTTAGAAAAATTGAGCACTCCCAAATGAATAATATGGAAAAATAATCATTGTTGATTTTAACACACATAAAAACTTAATTAACCAAGGGAAATATTTTGGATAATTTATTTATCTAAACAAAAAAATCTTCCTTAATAATTAAAACGAGAGTAGCGGTTTTATTAATCATAGTTAAGAAAATTATAACATAAATAATTATTTTAAATATCGTCACACCCAAGTTTTTTGTCAATCTGTAAATAATTCAGCTAATCAGTTTCTGAAATAAATAAGTGTTTTGGTAAGAAGTGTTTGATTACGAAATACAAGGTCGCTGATCGTGTTCTACATTTTTCACCTTCAACGATTGACCAGTGGTTTTACTTTTCTGTCTATTCTGTTACAAATTCTGGCTTGCCTCGAGACGAACATCAAATTCAGTTTCAATTCCAGGAAAATATTATTGAATGAGACGAAATACTATCATTAATAACAGGGGATGGAAATTTTAAAAATTTACTTCTGAAAAAAGTACAATATCTTGATAAAACTTAACGAAATTTCTAATTGTCGAATAGAGTATTTGAAAATAATTTTATTCAATAAATTTATTTTATTGTAAGAATATTGATCTGGGTCAATATTTTTCGTTAAATACATAGGTATTTTCTTTTAGGATAATTACTACTACTAAATTTCGGTGAACGAGTGTTTTCCTGAGTGACAAAATTTTACATTGCCACCTACACTGTTTGACGACTCCATAATTATTTATTCCGACATATTTAATCTGAAATATTGATGCGAGTTTCATTTTATATAATCCAATAAATATATAATTTAATAAGTAACTGAAATTATAGCTTCAGTCAACTTTCCTAATAAATATTTAATCGAAACGACATTCCTGCATCAATATAGTCGAAATATGTGGTGGTTTAAGTGTAATTTTCATATAATCTTTTTCTTTTCCTTTTTTTTTAAATTATTGACTTTGTGTTGGTAACATAGGTGATTGTGGGATGCAAGGATTGTATTTATTGGTGTGTTATCGTTGATCTTTGTGGGCTGAAATGGTCTCTGTTTCGTCCCACTGATTGTTCCAACGCCTTCTTCCCCGTGGCTCTGTTCCAAACACACAATGGAAGGCCAAACGAAACCATTAATTCTGTGATCAGATATGCAATACTATGATTAGCCATAAATGAATACGTTTAAATCCATCTGTATTATATTTTCAGAAAAGTTCTGTAGACGGTAATACCTACTTATGATTAAGGATTCCGAATCGTTGCTTTGTGGAAGTTGCACTAGTTATTTTAGACTCGTAAAGCGATGTGTTAGAGAAATTTTTATCGAAAAATTTAACTTTGCAGGGAATTATAATTTTTTTTGCAGTGCAATGCCGATTATTTAAGATTAAAATAAAGTTCGATTCCAAAAATATTGAACGATAACAATTGCATGGTACAATAATAATAGATATATTTATGCGATTTTAATACAATTATAAAAGTATGAACACAGTCAAATGTATCAGATGTAACTTATTAATCCAGAAATATAAAATTCACAGCGTTTAGTCCTCAATCTAGTACATCATCAGGTGTACAATGATACAATTCTAAAATTCATATAAAACTTATATTTGAAATACATGTTGGTAAAAAAATTTAGTATTAAAAAATAGATTTAAATTACAATTTTTATAAATTGTCACATTATTATATAAATATCAGCCAACATTCTTTTAGAAATTGAAACACGTTGTGTGCCTACAATGCTAGTTGTAATCTAAATGAGCATACAATTTATTTAAATAAATACATAAGTATTGTTGGAAATATATCTAACATTTACAATAAATAAACAAAAAATATACCGAAGTTTTTTCGGAACTCCTCAGGTTTAATAATTTTATATATAAATCAAGCAAAAACATTTTCGTTGAAACAGGCAAGGCAACGAAACGAAACCTTTCCTCGAAATTTTTTGTTTGATCTATATATAAAGTTATGAAACCTGAACAAGTCCTAGAAAAAAGGACGAAACTTCGGTATATCTACTTTTTTTGATCCAAACATAGTTTTCTTACTCAAGGCTGTTTGTTTATTTATTCTTAAGTATAGTTGTACGTTTATAAAGTAATTTTTACAAAATTAATTGTTTGGATTGTAAATAACTGTTTGGATTCTAATTCTTGTTATATAGGTCAAACGAAACGTTCTTTGAAATCCCGAATTAAAGAAAATAAAAACAATTGTAAGTGAATTGTTACAAATTATTCAGTAGTCTCCAAACATAATTTTCACTGGCAAAATACTAAAATTTTACGCAAAATTTATATAACATCAACTTAAGTTAATATTTGTGGAATAATGTGGTAATTTATGGAAATTGTAAGTTAATTTATTTTATACTATTTTATTACTTGTTTAAAAAATAATTTTAATTTTATAATTACACCAGACCTGGTGATAGTGGATAAAACATGAATTTTTTTTTCTTGTTCATAAATAACATTTTACAAATTTGGCTGTGTTCATACATTGATAAATTATTTAGTTAGTAAATCTAAATTTGGTCTATGTTCTTAATTCCTACTTAAACAACAAAACGGACCAGTAGTGCTCACCAGCCATTCATTTCGAAGACTGGATGGTTGTTTTGAGTTGTTACTAATAATAATAAATTTTCGATTAATGCCGTGACGAATAATGCTTATTAATTTAACACAACAAAATAATTGTATTATTGTTTAATAAATGAAAATTCACGTGTTCGACTGATTCAATGTTAAATAAATAATTGTGAGTTCTTTCTGAAAGTTATTTTAATGTAATTGCATCGTGACTCTCTGAATTGGCATTTAATTACGTGTATACACAGTTTAATAGTGATAACAATCACAAAATAAATGTTATGTTCCTATGGTCAGTCGATCGGTAAGTAATGTGTTCATTTCAGAAAAGGGGAAGAGACATTTCTCAGTCTTCTGGACCGTGTGCAATATTGTTGCAGTCCGTCTTGGAAAATATTATAATTATTCTTGTGATTAATCGTATGGATGAGTAAAGGAAGTTGTTCGATTTCATGTAAACCATACAAGTAGTATAAAGACGCCGTGAACCAGATGGTACTTTGCTCCATAGACGGAGCCGCTCTCGTAACAATGGCGGCGCGCCCCATGTAGACAATGTCTTCGTCGTGGAGTACAACTGGCTCTTGTTGCCTACAAATACATCAGGGGCTCTGGAGCTGTCACGAGAGGAATATATAGAGTTGTGCGCCATGTATAATTGGCCCCCGTAGAGAAGTACAGTCCCCCCACAGGTATTAGCCGAGAACACTTTCCTGCAGTAGGTGCTATGATGCTGTTATTCTGAATTCTTTCAACATTTCTTCGATTACATGCTACTGCCTTATTCTAAATACATCACCTGGTGTGAAGGATGTTGTGAGATCATGGCTAACGCAAAAATCGATTTCGGATGCCTTGCACTAGATCTTTTCTATTTTTGGTATGATTTTTCACTATGCTTTCAGTCCCATATAAATTACAGAAAGGATCAAGGATTTCAGTTCCCCAGTCCTTGTCTGATTTATGTGTAGGGTGTTAAGTGGTCGATCCACATTGTCCCTGACTCATTGTCCACGCATCACCTCCATTTTATCCCGCCCTCACTTGTCAAAAAGGTATGCCAAGTTCTCTAAGGGACTCGTGACAGAAGATCATCTCAATGTCTGTCATCCGAGACATGTGGAATCCTTCTAAAAATATATGAAGCTGATGGAATCTATCATCTTGGACAGCCAGGATCCTCTCTTATCAGTTTATATGTGGAAGAATCTTGATCTTGCATTTGCTTATTACGTCTGTAAAACAGTGGCAGAAACCCAGATCTGTCTTTAATACGTCAATATTGATTTCCGTATCAATTTGGGTTTTCTTTTCATAACCCACTCTAACTTTTATTACTTTGTCAGATGATGTTCCATCACAGTACCAAATTATATTATATATATATATTGCAATGCCTATTAATTAAGGCATTAATTGTAATTGATAATCTGAATTGTTAGAGAAACATTATTGACGGCGGTACCGAACACTACAAGCGACAATGAAACAGAGTATTGTTGTCTTGGTTGGAAGAAGGAATGCGTGCTCAAAATTACGAGACGAGGGCATTCAGTTGGTGAAGGATTTCAGTCGAGGACGTAACTAAAATTAATTCAGTTGGAAATCAGAGTTCGTTCGCATTAAGTCGTCGTGGAAGTATAGCTGTGAACATACCAGAAGTAAAATATCCAAAAAGTATTTGGATACTTGTAGTATAACAGTTAGAACTATTTTTTTCTACAAGTTGCAGTCTGCGACATAAATACATAAATATTCGACGCTAAACATTTAGAGCGCAGAGTCTAAACTATTACATTAGAATCAGTGTTAAAAATGACCTGTATGTAAAGTGTGTGTGTGTGTGTGTACGAACGAGCCAAATTTGCCTGAGTACCGTAAGTTAAAATTTCACTGAATTCATGTATGTAAACCGAATTAAAAGATAGATGTCAGATATCGTGCCTTTCTTATTGATAAAAAAATTGCTAATTAGAAGCAATCTTTGTAAGTTAATTTCGACGACAATTAAATTTAGTTTTGTTAATTGAGGAGTAAATTCTGTTTCTTTTCAATTTAATTTTGTGTTCTTTAATCATTTTGAATTATTGCCGTTATCAAAACCAGTTGAGACCCTGAGAGAATGAGTTATGTTTAATTTGTTAAATTGTTTAATTTTTGATAATAAAAATCTTTGTTTGTTTGTAAAATTAATTTTTTCATTTGTTAATCCAGTTAATTTGATTATTACAATTTATATATATATATATATATATATCTTCAAAATTCTTCAACAATTTCTTATTTATATCATAGATTATGGTTTGAAAAAATCATCTCTTTCAACAGGTTCAACAGTTGAGGTTTTTTTTAACCTCTAAAAATACTCAAAACCCAACTTAAAATGGATATATTTACAAATAGAGATTTGTTTATGTTTTCTGAATAAGGTAAAAAAGTGTTTCCGTATTCGCTTTGGGGAAAATGAACAACTGTTGGCTTTTCAGCTGATGTCCGATGAAGAATTTATTCACAGAAATCTTGTTGGCATGATAGAAGTGTTTTAAGGGCAGTCGATCTAATGAATAAATACGGTAATGCACAAGACCTCTATTAATTTATGTAATTTGTCAAGGTAATTACTAATGTAACCGATATATATATATATATATAATATCTGTCAAGAAAGCCTATAAAACTAGAATAATAACCTATTGTAATTAACTTTACTATAACTATAAGATTAAAGTTTTGTAAAGGCTTTGGTTTTATTAAAATCTCATTGAAGAGTAGTTTTTCTGGAATGTTACTACATTATAGCAATGTCGTTATTAGCACCTTAATAATAGAAAGTCGTATGGATTTTAATTTTAACTATCGTTAATTATGTATTATGAAATAATGCTTGGTTTGGAGGTCATAATCCGACGGCTGAGGCGAATCCTTAACAGCCAGCTTTCTGCTATTAAATTTACTGCTCATTTACTTTACGGTGTGTCAGTCAATCTGAGACAACTGTGACGCCGACAGTAAATGTCATAGCTTTAGCTTGAATGTGATGAAATTGGAGTTACGTTGGTAAACCGCAGTTCTTGATGCAAGAACCCTCCATTGTAGCTGCTACCAACCTTTCTGAGCTTCCCTGGACTGGTTGAAGGCAGCTATGGTAATCTTCCTGCTGTTAGCTGGTCGTTTTATTGCGTCTGCGACATTGGTCCGCTGTAAATTACTGTTTTCTCGCTCGCAGCTTTCGTTGTTAGCTCCTATGGCGACCTTTGACCCCTGTTTGCGCTGCAATTGTGCTTTCTAATTGCCTCGAGTGCGAACAAGCAAGTCCGAAGATGCATAAATACAACTCTAATGTCTTGTCTCAATTACCATTAACTTTTTTTACATGCCTATTTAGATAATTGTCTTATTATATAAGCATTATTTTCGTGTTTAATAATACTTTTTACTGCTACTAATTCAGTCGAATAATGACTTCCAGTACCCTATGCCCAAAATATACATCCATTTGTGAAGATTATAATTAACGAACATTTTTTTTATATAACTACACAACCTGAAAACATAAACATGATTTGTTTAATAATTGTGATATTCGGGTTGCTTTTAAAAATTTCCAATAATTTAAATATAGTCAAAATATTAAATAAAATTAACATTTTAGATAAACAATGTTATTTAGAAAATTAAATGATTAGATTGCAATGCCTGTTATATCGGTCAAACAAAACGTTCTTTAAAAACTCGATTTAATTAACATATAAATAATTTAAAATTTAAAATTATTCAGATGTGTTCAAACATATTTATTTAGAACAACAATTTTGATTGGCATAATGTAAAAATTTTAGATGAAGATTGCAAATATTAAATATTGATGAGCGAAATGTTGCATTTAGATCGAGTGATTGTCATTAATTTAAAAAATTATAATAATAATTTAAATATAATTCATTATTCCATGTTATTGTACTCTACATTTCATTTAATTAATATTTACGAATTTGAAGTTATGACATCGTAACGAATTGTACAACAATTGAAGAAGTAAAAAAAATATAGATGAAACGTGTTTTACTATTATAATGTTTTAAATTTTTAATCCCATTAAATTTCTGGCTTAATAAGCTGATGTTTTTTTCATTTATTTTAAAGAAGTTAGATAATTATAGTTTTAAAAATCGTTTAATTTTTTTTTTTTATTGACGAAATTTAGGATATTATTTTCTATCTTTCCAATGAAATTAAATAAATTATCGGCTCGACAAGTGTAAAATTTTGTTAGTCATTCTTCTTTAACTTCCGAATTACCTTTAATATAAGCATCCCTTCTGTTCATATTACAATAATAGCATATTGTAGAAATATTGATTCCTTTTCAATATTTTTGTGATACATTGTGTTTCATTGACGATAACAGAATGTCTCTCTCTTCATTTCATATTTTATTTTCCTGAGCTTGTATATTTTTATCTCGGAGTCCACACACGTGTTTCAGTTATTTTTGTTTCGCGGTGTTTCTCTTATTTCCCCCATCCTCGTTAATTTGACAATGGCCACTATAAATTACCTTCGGATTTTCTTTTGTTGCTTAGAATTGCTTGACGTCCAGGAGTATAGATTCAAGCGATACACGCCGTTTCAAAGAGTTTCAATGAGAGTATTTTCAGAATCGTAGTTTCATTAGAACGCACCTGTTTACTTTGTCGGCTTCCATTATATTCCTTAAGCATCAGAGCTCAGACAGCTTCAATGACCCCGCTTTAATCCCTTTCAAATCAGCTTTACCATGATTTATGAACCCGACTATAAAGGTCCTCCACGTATTCTCGACGTCCCATCTTCGGCAGTTTGCTTCCGATCGATCACTTAAGACCCTTCGTACATAAAGAAATGGATTATAGCTATTCATGAAAATTCATGCTCAATTATTTATAATCTTATCTACCAATCGGAACAATTTGTCTTGTAATACATAACCCGATATACATATATATATATATATATATATATATATATATATATATATTTAGTTCGAACACTTACGCTCCTAGTTTGTTTCCTATTCTTTAAAATTCATAGGTTTGAAAATTGGATGTTGCTGATGTTTTAAAGGGGTGCAGTACTGGATTTTATTGCATTGGAGACTAGCAACAGACATTCATTCATTTTGTAGCAAAAAATGCATCTTATAGTTAAAACTTTAACTGCTATGCTTGTGGCGTAATTACATATACAATTACAATTACATAAATTGATAACAATATATTATTAATAATAATACAGTTTTGCGTTTTTTCTCTTCGTTACAGTTGGAACCGAAAATCAGTGGCAATTAGGTATAAGAGAAAAGAGTTCAACAAATTACGCCAAATCGTGATGGGAATATGTAACGTTATTTGCTGACGTATCTATGGAATATTGATAGTCTCTGGCAGTGGACTTCGATGAATGTTAATCGGGCCGAATCGGCGACGTCCTCCAGAATGCAAATTGTTCCCGTGTTGATTGCTTAATGCAGCACAGTCAGCAAGCCTAATTGTTGTGATGGTCACTAATGAAACCAAATCTCCCACGATTAACAAAGAAAGAAAAAAAATATTGTACTTGCATAGGATGAAAAAATATGTATCAATAGCTGCTGCTTCACTTCACATGATAAAACGTTTCCAAAAACAACATTAAAACACCTACTTAGGAAACTGACCACCGTCTCAGTTCAGTACTCACGATGTAAATTGAGCACGAGTATTAACAAATTATTTATTTGATAACTCTGATCACATTAAACTAAATTCACTTCATCCACTCAATTTCAGATGGATTATCAGTTTCAACAGATCAAAATTGAACCATTTTTTTGATACGACTTTACAGACCTTTAAAAAATTTAAAGGTACATAATTTTTTGAACCTAACTCATTACCATTTCCTGCTTCATTCAGAGACATAATTTCAGATTCAGTGTAGTTTAATGTCCTTTAACCCTCAGCAAACAGGGTGGTTACCCACGACTCTTTACTTGACAGCCAGGAAGTAAAATATTAACAACTCTAAACGTAAAAGTGCACTCTTGCTGCGCCCTTAAGTAGTAGGTCGTAACACTTAGCATTAATTAGAGTTTCCGGGTAACATAGTTTTGAATGGCGAGAGAGATAGAGAGACAAGAGAGAAAGGTAGCGAAGCTGAGTTTAGTTCCTCAGTCAAGAGCTAATATTTACGAAACATCACGTATCTCTACTCTGGAGGTCTTCCCTTTTTACCCACGTACCATCAATTTTTTTACTTGTTTGGAACCGGTGATTAGTAAAACTCTAGGCCCGAGCTCACAACGCGTGATTTTCATTTGACAACATAATTCAGGTTTTTCTTTCCAAGTTCGTGATGTTCTCTGCGTATGCGTAACAACAAACGACTGCATGCATTAGGATTTTTTTTTTCACGTCTCACAATTTTCTTCTCGGAATAGAACTGAAGTTCTTACAGTAGCCCACATCTTACTTCCTTATAGAAATGAGTCGCTTAATACTTTTGTATTTGAATTAAAAAATTTTCGTTGCGAACAGCTTGTAACTTATTCCTATATACAAGTCTGCGACAGTGTTTTATACGTGGAAAACTCTGAAATATATTGTAGTTTTCCATTGCTCAGAAAATCGTGTAATGAATGAAACGTTGGTTTAATTTTATACATATTTAATTTACTCTGCTCATTTGACATTTTATAAAAATCTATGTATCAAAATATAGATGTAATCTATGAATATTAAATTAAATGTAATTAATTTAATTAAAACAGTGAAATAATACAGGAAATTATAATACAATAATATATTAATCATTTAAATTGATAAGCTATTCAAAATATTGAAGGGTTTTACTAGAACTTAAATGCTATTTTTCATCTAGGCAATTTAGTCACAACTTTCATTGGACAACATATATATTTAATTTGACGATTATTCTTAACAATTTGGATCTCTGCATCTACTGGAGCATTGTAACGCGACGCGGGTTATCCAGGTAGATTCTAACGGGCACATCGACTGTCTCGGGCGAAAGTCCTTTCACTCCAGCGACGTAAATAAATGTCTTCTTAGGATTATCAACTCAACCGTCCCCTTCATATGTCGGTTTCACTTTTATAATTATCTGTTCTGAATATTCAAAAAGCAACAGCTTCTCATCACCTTTCTTTTGCTCTGGAATAATTTTCTCTTTCTCACAACTGCCAATGTATCTTTTTCGTTGATCCAATCACCCGAAAACCCGAAAACGATGAGCTTCAACCAAAGAAGACTCCGGTAATTATGTTTCCGCAGGATTTTCGTACCATCGGGTGTTTACGCCGTCTTTTTTCACCCTGGACGATAAAATCCACAATTGCATTGCAGCCGAATGACGCCTTTGTCCTTTCAAAGTTTTTTCGGAGGTCCCAAATATAAAATATTTCAAAATAATTTCATCAACCCCTTTCTCGCATAAATTTAGGTTGTCGTAAGAAAATAATGTTTCTATTACTTCCTTCTCTATATATTTCAGACATGCAGCTGATTTACATACCTTAGAAAAATTCTTATATGACACTCTGAAGTTTTCATTACTTTCTCAGATAACCAAGATGATATTCAATTCTAAAAATGATCTACGATTGTATAAAACCAAAATTATATCATTTTTTAAAGTGTGATTTTGTTTTCCGGTCATGAAGCCCATGACTAATTTTTTCTTATCTGAGAAATTTTATAACAAACACTTTTTATATATAACTGTGTAAAACAATGAAGAATCAAGTTAATTAAGTTACGTTCAGGATTCTTGATTTCCAAGTCGGTTATCACCTTGACAGCTTTCGGGTGTGTTTATTTGTAACAGCCGATGATGAACATGTCATGGTTAGTATCATTGTGATGGCGTTAGTGATAGAAGTAATCTCGTATACCTTGTTTTATTATCGCGATGTAGGTCCAGGAAGAACATTACGCTACCAGGAAGACTGCCAGACTGTCAACTTGCGTAAAAAATTCTGGATTTAATGTTTTATTTCCAGCTGGGGTGGTCATTGCTGTGTTTGTAGATTTTTGCCGGAGATGATCGATTTTTTCTTTTCCAATCTGCTAATCACTTATTGACAACCCAAATTTGCTTTTGTGGGGAAAGTATGGAGAAAAATTTAGCCGTGGTATATAGATCTTTGTTTAGGTGTAAGAGTTTATTTATTTTTGATGACAGAAGTAGATCGTGTTTGACAATGAACATTTAAACGAATACCAATTCTCTATTCACATCTACGAAAAAAAATGGTTGAAAGAAAAATATATTTTTTAAAGATATAAAGGAGAAAATTTACTTGCTAGTGAATTTTGGAATTTTTGTGGCAAAGAAAATATTTTCACTTATATATATTCTCGAAAAGTTTACTTCTGATTAGTAATGTATCGATTTGGCCAGAAATACATTAAATCAGGATCAATGGGCATGAATACGAACCCTGACCGCATCCATCATTTATCAGTTTGCTAGCCACGACGCCTTGTCGTCCGCTTTTGATAAAAATAAATAATTCGGATGATACCATGCCAACGAATTTTTGGCCGCTCTGTATTTGGATCAATAACTCTGACAAATTTATGAACCAAGGCGAGTCTGTATCAGAATATTATGAGGTAGATTTTAAATCACGTGCGCCTTTTTTTTTTCGGAACCACTAGAATTATATAAACACATAAACCACGAGGGAGGGACGCGACATGCAACAATGAATCTGACCTTTCCTTCAGACATCGCCCTGCACGTAGCTCTTTAACGAAGGAGGAGATGCTATCACAAGTCTCATTGTTGCCCTCGCGGCTATAAGTTATTTGGGATCACAATATTTATGCGTGATTAGTATTCAACCTGAGTCATATAAGAAGGAGCCCGTAATTTACTTCCATTGTTTGCTCGACTACCTGTAACATGAGAAATGATAGCCACAACAAAACAGATGAGCTGCTCATTAGACCAGCTAGGCTCTGGGGTTAGATTTCAGATACGCTCTGATGAATGGTTAATATCTTCAAAGTGACGACCCATCCGCAATTATGTCCTAAATGATCTGACGCGTGAAGTATCTTTATTTGACGGTTGCTAGTTGCAGGTCACGACGATTGATGACGAAGTATCTTTCACACCGCAGTCTGGGACAGGTAATGATGCTGCGCTGTGACAGGAAACAAATGTTTTTGTCTCGTTGAAATCCGGTATAAGTAAGACGTTTATCCTCGTTTGTACAATAAAGTAAATAAAACTATTTATTCATGAAAAATGTACTTTCTAACCGCGATTAAACAGCAATCAAAAACAAGTCATTGGTGCGTACACTCGAGGTGGGAAAAACCTATGACCATATTTATCTATAAAATCTAATTTAGCTCTCAAGATTCTCTTCAAATTATTATAATAAATACGAAAGGCGAGAAACTTAATTTTTAATTTGAACTGTTTATATTTAATTCCTGGAAAAATAAGTCAGAAAAAATAATAAGGCTTAATAAAATTACAATTAATTCATAAAAATTTTAATGTATAAATTACGAGTTTTCGTTGGTAATATTCTGAACTCTTCATAGTAGGTGTTTGGAAACAATGCAAACATATTTTTCAAATTTAAATTTATTTGTGTGTGGTAATTATGAGTACCGGATCAGTTGAACTGTTCAGTTGAATTCTATTAATAATACCAATTTCAGTCATAAAATAATTATTTTCATAAAACGTTAAATTTTAAATAACAATTCCAGTTTAAAAAAATTAATTTTGAGGACTCAAATTGGTTTTATTGAGATAGTTTGACATTATTGACCCCTTCTTGTAATTTACAATTTGAATGCTAATTTAATATTTAGTCTCAAAGAGTCGTAATTATTACGTGAACAGGTCTATATCATGTTATATATTTTTCTGACTTATCTGTCAAGTAATTATAATATTATAAACATTTTAATGCCTTATAATCGCAACCTTACACTAATTTTTTTTAAAAAAGGATCCATTACTCCTAACTGTGTTTAAAATCTTGAAAATGAATTCCGAAATTTTACAAATAATTATACACGTAAGTAAATATGATATAATATTTATTCTGTAGTTTGGATCAATAAATAATTGTAATTGTATCAAATATACCATACTTGTCTATGTTGAGGGTTTACCGTATTCTAAGAATTATAATAACAATACATCTGTGAAGTTAAAATAATCGCTTATTAAAAAAAAGTGTTTTAGGATCAGTCATTGATCAATTTTAAAAATTGAATAATGACAGTCAAAAGCAAACAAAATTACGTGAGATAAATACTACGTTTCTGCAAACTTCCTTAGTATTTCTGGTGTCAAGATCTAAATTATTTGCATTTTTCCAATCAAAATAACGTTTGGAGGCGAAATAATGTATGTATAATTTGATATTGGAGTCCTGTTCCTCCATACGAGATTTAATGACATTTATGTTTGCCCCATGTAGCGGGAATTACAATTAGAGCAAGATATTTTATAAACAACAGATTATATAGTTTCTTGGCCATGAAGAAAAGGATATTTGTAGAATTTTAAATGATATACCAGTATAACAGATAACTTGTGGGCTCTAACAAACACATTTTTTCCTTCGTACTTTAAGCATAGTTCGCAAATCATTATTTTGTTTGGCACCATTATACAAATAGGTTTTACAGCGGCATTTCAATGCAAGTGTGTTTTCCACGGTGATTGAAACATACTTAATATACTCACGTATATAATTATTACTTCCATATCGTTTAATAATTCTTAAACAATAAGTATAATACATATTGAGGTTTGTTCGAGATGAACTTCTGCTACCTATGAGGAAAACAGTAAATCTGGTTCCTTGTAGTCCCACGAAATTTCTAGGAGCCAGATGTCAAACAGACAACTACAGACTTTCCAAGGTTGTCCTTACCTTATTGAAGTCTCAAATTAGTGCTAATGCATGTTGTCACTTTCATTTATTATAATTTAGGGACCCGTCACTTTTAGCCATTACACCTGACGTATCATTCATTGAAGTTCCAGTAGCAGACAACTGTTAAATGTTTCCGTAAACTGACAATTGCATATTCAGAACTATGAGAAAAATTCTTCGGATAATCTTGTTAATGTTTTGAACGCTTTCTTTTTTTAATACTTTTGACAGTATATCGTGCATACAATTTCATACATAGTTGATACACCTATATATATATATATATATATATATATATATATATATATTTATTTATATATATTATCATTTGAGATACAATTCACACAATATCGCTGCATGCCTGCAACTCTGAAGGGTTGATTATTTCTGTAGTAAGCGACTGCGGATACGGTCAAGGCGATTGTTTGCACAGATGCGTACTGAACGTAGTGCATGACTAGTTTGCGTTTACTTGAGAGCCCCAATTTATTACTGTTTTTGGCATCGCTTGGACCGAAGAACTACACTAATTAAGGTTGTTAACTGTTAGTGTTTGAATCTGGAGAGTCATATGAGGACAGTGAGTTTTCAGTCTACGTGAAAAGAACGTTGTATACCCATTTCACGAATTTCCATTTTTTGTTCCCAATTTTAAAAATTTATTTTAAATATCACTGTTCTTAACTATTCACAGCCCCGAGAAATATTAGTCTAAACTGTAATAATTTTAACCATTTAAGTTAATTATATTCATGTTATATTTATATATAACTAGCTGGGTGCCCGGCGTTGCCCGAGATGTCTTTTATCTGTAACCCCCGCCCGATATGACTCCAATTTCGGTTGCTTTTGCGCTATTTTTATGTAACGCTCCTCGAACCCTATCCCTACATGTGCTCCGCTGGCATGCCGAAAGGGGTTGAAATTATACGCAAAAATATTCAGTAGAAATACAATCAATATAATTAACCCTGAAAAATATTGATTCAACGCAAATATCTGCCGTGTTTGCATGTTCAAAAATTGCCACCCCGCTACCCCTGCATCTGAGGGATAAATGCCAAGTTGAATGTCATAACTAAACTCAGTGACTTCCATAACCTTCCATTTAACTACAATCTCGGTTGTATTCGCGTTATTTTCTTGTAAAGCATCTCCACCCCAAACCATAAGGGTGCCCTTTTCTCAGGGTGTAGGGGATGAAAATTATATTCAGATAACATCGGTAGAAACACTATCAATATCTTTGACCCCTAAAAATATTTATCCGACTGAAATATCGACTGTTTTAGCATGTTTAAGTCTCACCCCGCCAGTATTTGTTTCCTGGTCGCAAAGAAGACGTGTACGAAATTTGATTAAATTTCTCCACCGGTGTAGATTTGTATAAGGAACATACAAATATACATACATACATACATACATACATACATACATACATACATTTTTATTTATAAGATTATTGTATACGCCAAAAACCCTAATAGTATGTATATTTTTTATTAATAAAATTGTTTTACATTATTATTTTTCCAAACTTAAATCTACTACATAATTACAACAACAACAAAATTTTAGCTTAAATAATGGTGTGGCTTGTCTAAAGAAATTTAAGTCAAACTTGAAAACTACCAAAAGTACACAAAATAACGCTTGATGATGAACGTTTGCCAAAGTTCTTTACATCCAAGTAATCATTAGTATTTAAAATTTAACTTTACAAACCAGTATTAAATTCACATTTTTTTAAAAAAAAATTACTTTATGTGAACATTTAGATCTTACAGTATGATTAGAAATTTCTTTCATGAGGTGATACTGAAACGTCTGTGAACCTGACCAAAGTTATTTCTTTGTTGGTTTTTTGCGTGCACCGCCTTGATCAAAATACAAGGGTTTAAGAATACTACAAGCAGGTTTCTTGGAATTTCATTCCATTTATTTTGGTTTAGTACTAGCAACGCGTGTTGATAGTAAGAGGAAAAGAGATTCCGTATCCACTGCCTGGGCTACGCTGCTGGCGGCTGGGATCACAACATGAGGCAGATTAGTTCGTCCTTCCTGGGCGACATTGGCCTTTCATCGCTTGTTGTGAGTCACGCTCTCCAGTGCTGAAGGACCGGCTTCACGCCCCGGGCGTTACTCACAAAGAGGTTTCAGTTTCGCTGCGTCAGGGACGGCGTTCAGCTATAATCATCCTTTCATCCATCAAAAAACGGAACGCTTCTTCACTTCCGTTAGATTTCTCTTTTTCACCAAAATAATGCTCGGACCAACTTTCAAAATATTTCCATGGGAACAGATTTTTATTTATTATCCCCGAACCGATTTTGGCGTAGCATTGATTCAGCGCACGTAGTCTGTTAACAATTGAACAATTATCACTTGCGTAACAAAATTTAAAATACAAGAATAAAATATTCTTCTGCCATTTTATATGCTTTCTTAACGAGTCTAAATTTTTCCTTTCACTTAATTATTTGTTCTTAATAGTCTGTGTCTTAAGTAATAATAATCTACTGTTCGCAAAGGATTGTCCCCCGTAATTGAGCAAAGAAACAACTCGTATCTATGAACGAATGTAAAACCTGGCGCTTTCGTGTCAATTCTTTCCATTCAAAAATCTGCCTCATATATATCTCCAGATTCACTGACTAAAATCTTACATGGTGTGCGAGGTATATAAATGTCTGCTGCTTTGGTCCACGCGATGCCAAAAACAGCAGCAATAAATTGAGCCTCTCTAAAAAAATTTCAGTACGCATCTGTGCAAACAATCGCCTTGGCCAAGTCCGCAATCGCTTACTCCACATATCAATTGAGCGTATTTTCTCTAACGTGCTGCAATACGTGCTTAATACAACAATATTATTTATAATATACTTTTGAAATTAATTACGACCACCATGAAACTTTTCACTTCCTTGAAGCTTATTTAAGAACAAACATTTTTTTTTGCTAATTATTCTTCAAGCCTTCGCCCATAAATTTTCTGGAATTTAATGTCTAAGTTAAACAAAATATTTGTGATATACTCGTTTTTTATTATTAAAAATTTTTATATTTAATTACCTTTTTCCTATAAACAACATATGTTACGATTTGTTACATTGTTTCTCATTCGGTCAATAACACATTTATTTGAAATAAGAATTGCTATAAATATATAATTATTTTGGATTTAAAAAACCTCAATAACAACAAACTGTTCTTTTGAAGATCACTTAATAAGTCCATTTAATCTGAGTAATCTGATAACAATCAAGTATTCTATTTTAGACCATTTAATTTTTTCCCCCAGCCTTTAGTAGTACGGAGTAAATTAACTGTACGTGTGCAAGACGTGAAAGTAAACGAAAGAAACGTCTCTAAACCTGACGCTTTACTGTCAATTGTTTGTCTTTAATATGTGTTTAACATATGTAAAGTGCTTCATTAGAAAGGCTTCGTTTATTGCGCGATATTTCACTCGCCCTCTATTGGTTCTATCCGGAGGCTGTAACATATTGTTCCATTGTTTGCCTAAGAGTTGGGGCCTTTAGTGATTTACGTCTGGGGCTGCTTGACCCCGACTCTTCAGTCGCGAAAATTGTCGTCTGGCTCAGGTAGACACACAGAAACAGGTGTTGGGGATTATCTTTACGGTACTTCTTTCCCAGGAATGCCCGCCCTTACTCAAACATTGTTACACTTTATAAAGATAATATATAAAATGTAAAGGTAGTATATAAAATATAATTAAATTTAAAATAACCTGGAATTTTCATAAATTTAATACGTATGAAATTTCAAGTTCAATAATTGCAATTATTTTTCCGTTCTTCAAGATCCGGCCACTATAATTATTTTTTGTATAGCATAGTTTCCCAATTCCTTTTTCCACTAACCCATGAAAAGTGAGTAATTTGTTTAAATTTTCTGAGAGGCAAAACTGTCATGAATTAGGTACCGTAAACGAATGTTTGTTTATCTATCATCTTTTCTTGATTCATTGTTCCGGCTCAAAAAAAATTGTAATCCTCTTCCAATTCACATTTTGATTATTTATGTAATTTCTATTCCAGTTTTATATCAATAGTTTCCAATACCTAAATAAATTTACAAAAAAAATACTTTAAGCTTCACATCTATAGTTTTATTGTGTTATGAGGTCCAATCAAAAGCTCTCTTCTTCTTTTGAGGTATTTATTCAAGTAGATCTTCCTTCCATTAACCCTAAAATATATCTTAATTTACATTACCGCAAAATAATCTTATACCCATCACTACAGACAATGTTATTCATTTTCAGTTATTTCAGTTTTTCTATTATTCTAGATACTGACTTTCTTAATTTGTCGTTGACTTTCCTGTCAAGTTGATTTAATATTTCTCTCTGAAAAATAATTTCTCCTAATTTATATTGGCTGCAGGCAAGCACGAAAAATACAATTTATACAATAGAGCAATCACAGTTAAAATATACACAGCTAATGTAAGTACAGTATTCTCGCTGGAGAAAAATCCAAACTCTAAATATTGGTTATGAAACGTGTTGTATTAACTTTATTTTACGTAATTGAAGACATCTACAAACGGCACCATTATATTGCAGTCAACATTTCAATAATATTGCTTATAATTTCTATACCCAACAAGGTTTGGTGTTTATATCCGACAGACGATTTAATCCTAAAATATAGGTGCAGGTGCATTGATTTATACGGTACGAGATAAAGGTGCAGTTAAAACAAAAACAAAACACAGCTTCGACAGCGGCGACTAGAAAATTGAAATAACAAGATAATTTCACAGTCAAACTAATTTTCGTATTAACAGGGAAACAACCTAGGGTTGGTCCTCCAGTTTTGAATATTTCATGAGGGCGGCGCTAGAACTAAAAATTTCGTGGCCTCACCTCAACCATTTTCCCCAAAATGTTTTCTCATAAATATTCAGTTATCAAGATAACATGTCACTGTTTTGCCGCTTTCCCATATACACTCTTTCTATGTCAACTACCGTCGTCCCATTATTTCGTCACTGAATTTTTATAAAACGTGGAAGGTTGTGTTTTTTTTTATCACGCTGTAGCTTTCCTACTAAATTTTGAATTGGATTTATGTAAATGCTTTGTTATTAGATATATTTGTATAAATCTCCAATGACTCAGATGGTTGTCTTACAATTAAAAATACTCAATTATTTTAATTATGTGGTGAATTGTGTGATTATTATTCTCACATCATCCTGACTTTAATTCTAGCTTTATAGAAAATCTTTTAGTGTTCAGTCTAAATTTTTGTTGCAATTTGATAAAATTTCAATTAACCAGTCTAAGAAATTGTGAAATTATTATATCAAGATTGTCGTAATTGATTATATATATTACGCTTTGATTTTAGAATTATTAAAAACTAAATGCATGCATAATGATTGCAGATTAAAAACTCCTAATATTACTTCGGTTATTTGTTTAATTTTTTTGGCATTCTCGTTTTGTGACGATAGAACATCTTTTATCGTTTTATATATATCGTAATGAACAAGTATAGCTGATTTTGATAATTACCTATTAAGTTTGAATTATTTTCATTTTAAATTAATTTATCGTAAAATTTAATTTTTAGTTTGGCTTTGTTTGGATACAGTGGTTAATAATAATTGTGCAGCCTTGTTGACTAGGCGCCACGCATAAATTCTTAAGCAGACAATTTTTTTGGGTCAAATTATGCCGCGATATGTTGTAAATTATCTGATTAGCAAATTGCTCTGAATCGTCTAGAGCCTGCTGTAGACGAGAATATTTCAGCGATGGATTAGCGACTACGGTCGCGTCTGACGTTGACGGCCATGACCAGTGATTCCTGTTACGAGAGTATTTAATAGTACAGCTATTAATGAATGGAAATAACGATTTCTAAAATTTATTTCCAAGCCGTAGGTTGCAAACTGAATGATTTACAACGCGAAACGAGTGCGCTGTAATTAAAATTCTGTTTTGAATTCTCAAGGTTCATCGATGAAAGCCGCTATTTTTTATGTTTTGTATTTTTTGTATTAATATATGTACGTATATCAAATGACATCGATTATTTTTATGTATGCCCATTACACTGTGGAACTGTGTTAGAAAATTCTGCGTGGTTGACTTATTTCCTGTTGTATTTTATTCAAACTTTACCGTTGTTATCGCGGAACTGTTATTTTAGACTAAGAATTTATGGAGTTCCCTTGACTATACATACTTCGTCCTTCCCCGCGATAGGAGAACCCATGCGTCAAAGTAAAACACGTGTACTACTGAGGCACGTTGGCAGTCACTGAACTGGTCCGCCAACTGCCTTAGGAATCACCATAACATTCAACTTCGGGTCGTGTAGGAGGACAGGCGATTTAGGTTCTACAACCAGATAAGCACAGCACTTTATGGCAGCGTCTTTGTCCTTGTCGTTTAGAAATTCGGCAAAATATTCGTGTCCTCGCAAGAGACACCTTCCTATTACAAGTATCAACAAATGCTTACGAGGCTAATGTGTGTGTCCTCGAAGAGATTTACATCTCTAAACGACCTTATTTTTCACTCAACACAGGTTCGTGTGTCACTGCTGTCACATTTGACATTCTTTAAAGCAATACGAACTAACACCATTACTAATAAATAGAGCAGCAAACAATTTTATAGTTCCAGTAAATCTCGACATTCTTTTATTGCATAAATTAATCGGTGCTTTACAGATTAGATTAAATTTCCTTAATTGTCCTGGCTTTTTTGACGGTCAAATTTAAATATTATTACCGCCAATATTTTTCAGAATTTTCTAAGAAAATATATGGAATTGTTTTACAAGACTCTAATATTTTCTAACAATCAGATAAACTAGCCTAATTAGAGATAAAACATTTGCTATGTTATCTTATTTTTATATTTAAAAACAGGCTTATTGTATTTTCATTTCCAATATTTTCTGTTATTTATAAACTACACGTCACTGTTTTTATATGTACAATACATTTTCTTCTATATCTTTCAATGTAATCCATCATAATCATCTTCATCTTTATAAAATTTATTTTCTGTAACCCCCAGCATGTATCACCTGCTGTAATTAATTACATCCATAATTCCCCTCATTTCTTATATTTATAAAAATGGGTAATTATTTAATTTAATGTTTCGTAAGTGCTTATACTTATGTCTAATTATCGGTAAACACATTCTCATAATGACATCACGCAATTAAACTTCCTTTGTGAAGAAAATCAGCGACTATTTTACTACGGTGTAATAAATATTATACGTGTAATCACCTTAGTCCCAGTGTTTTCATGTACGATAACCAGTGGTTACGAAAATTGCCTAGGCTATTTCCGGTAAACTGTGATAGTTCATCATTTTTATTTCATTAGGTTAATAAAACATAATATAAATGCCCCATTATACGTTTTATGCAATGTTGTAACATGTTTTGCTATTTAGAGTCGCGACTTGTACGTAGTAGAATTGTTGAGAAACGTCTGTTAAAATACAAGTGAAATACTACTTGTTAAAACACTTAGTGAATTATTGAAAATTTTAAAGGAAGTTACGCGTTATAAAATGAGTTTCCTCCGAATTGTACAGTATGATGAGAACGAGGCAAAAATAACATAATGATAACACAATATGGAGCATATATCTTTATCCGATCAAAGATTATGAGAATAGTGATGGGTCGGAAAGTCCATCCAAGCCTCATCACGCCTAAAATTGCGTGAATACTAGGAAAATAACAGATATTTCAGGCTGCAAAAAAATATAACCATGCAAAATGATTAATTTTAGGAAAGAAGATTTCGGTGTCACCTGAGAAATTCATAAATATCATGGTGAAAGGGAGAAGAACGTTGATCAGCCGGTGCCGTTGCCGTCCATTTCAAACATCGACTTCAAATGAAGTGACATCGATACGTGATATTCTCATCCTTCTTAAAAATGAGTTATGTCTCTCTCGTTTTAACCAAATTATCTGAATCGCATATTCATTCGCCTTATCACCTCATAATTTCTTTCATGTATAATTTCATTTTCTTATCAATATTCAAATCAAACTAAATTCTTCTAAAACTTTCCATTTAAAAAATCAATTTTGTTTCTTCAATCCCTGGCAGATGTCATGTCAAAATTAATCCCGGTTATTGACTTTGTACTTTTTGTCCTTTTTCTGCAACTTAAATATTATTATTTAATCAGCTGGAAATATACTCTTGAATTTTTTTTATCGTTATCAAAATGGTTTCTGTCCTCTCGGTATTTTAGGTTGGTGTGTTAAATCTATTTTTCTTGAATGTTTTGTAACTACCGCCTGGTTATAGTCAGTCACGTGGAAAAATTTGATATGGGGAATTTTAAATTTACATGAGATAATTGGAAGCCCTTTTCCGAACACGCAATGGCTGAAATTTCGTGTGTCCCTTGAGCAGCTCACACTGGTAACGTTTTATTTATCAGAGAAAATACCCGTTTTTTGTTGTTGGTGGGATTGTAAAACTGATGTCGGCGTCAGCTCCCGTAGAGCCTGGACCACCATCCTCGCTTCTCGCTTCCCTGCTCCAGATGCACTCAGAGATACGCCAAATTGAGATTTTCTTGCAGCAAAAGTCTCGGACAAGGTGACGTTCGTCACCGTTACATCATGGTGCTTATATATTTCAGAGTGAAAAATTTATTTCTCGTATAGAAAAATTTGTATTAAATCTATTATTTATTTTTTTACAGCCTACTGAACAATGAGAGATATAATTTATACATTTTTCATTGCATTATATTCTATTAACAAAATCCAGCATAATTGAGAATACGGTATAATATTTTTCATTGAAAACAAGCTCCTGAAAATTAATTAATTTTACCATTACTGGTGAACTAAAATATTTATTTTCTATCATTACTCGTGAACTGAAATATTTATTTTCTATAATTTTGTGTATAGAAAACTAATTATTATCTTATAAAAATTCAAACTTCTTAATATTGTATACATCTTTACATTATTTTTAATAACTAATTATTTATTATGTGGTCATAATTTTAACCCAAAATAAGTTTCTAGTAATGAAAGTTCGTAGTCATTATTTATAATTCCTCATATTACATTCCTTCTAAAACTACTAATTGAAATATGTCAAAATGTATGAGTCCAGTTGCACTAATAATATTGTGTAAAATATAAATAATTTTTTCTGTTATATAATTTAGAGACACGGCAATTATTTCTATGATCATTCCGATATATCGCGAGTAAAATAATTTTTAAATACGGGCTAATCTGATTTAGTAATATTTATTTCTATTGAAAGGTTGTAGACGAAATTTATACTTTTACAATTTTATCTTCAGATACAACTACGTAAATATTTTATTAATTTTTCTTCATAAATACACCAATTTAAATTTTCGATCAGAATTTTATTACCGTCTCAATAAATGTAAAATTACTTCACGCTTATAGGATGCTGTCAGGCGGGAGCTTTCGAAACAATTTTCATATTCATCAATTATTTTTACCATTACGTTGGATATTTACAATTGTCTACTTACTTATTTTAATTTATATTACATTGTTCACATGATATGTTTTATTGTTATTGTATCACTTCGCACTCCCTCGTCCGTATGTGCGTATGTGCGTTATTCGGAGTACTCAAACACATATTAAATATTGGCGGCCCAACCGTTTGGTGTCCATGATTAAAAATTGAAACCACCGATTAGAAGATACTTATGAAAAAATAAAGGTTACCATTGTAATCTCTACAAATACGTTCTGGGGAACGTAATTATAAAAAGTATATATTAGCTGCAATCATATTCCATATGGAACGTGATGACTTAGTTATATGAAATTCATAAAATATTTGACGAGGTGACTTGTTGAGAACTTTGCACGATGTTAAATGACGCGGAAATTGGAGAATTCTCCGACGACTTCATACCAGGTCCCGTCTTTGGGAATATGTCTACACAATTTTGGTAAACGTAATTACGACCGGAGAACTGTTGAGATGTTTACAAACTCCGTGAGCGAGGGAACGAACGTTCGGGCTTCCGGGGGAAACAGGACGCCGAATATTTCTGTGGAATGCGGGGGAGGCTTCTGGGAAAGGGGTGGTCCCATTGTTTCCGTAGCTCGAGTTTCCCTTCCCCACCTGTGCCAGTAATGTCTTGCTCAAACTACACACATTTTTTTTTTGGAGTGTCCCGCGGCCTCACAATGGGGGAAGATGTTTTTAGCCGTGGGCCTCGTAAAACAGTCAAACCCCCTGAATGTCACTGGCGTCTCTCTCTTTCTTTGGAACCACGCTGTCAGTCTGCAGAGAGCCTATTAAATATTAATTAAGTTGTCTTTTGCGGCACATCTTCCATTTCGAGGGCCGTGTTGCGAAAGAGGAAATTGGATTTAATTCCAAACAATGGTGGTTGTTTCCTCGTCGTATGTAGTTCATGAATCTTAAAAATCCAATTATCAAGGTGCTTGTTGTAGCAGGAAAAAGGCGTATTTACAATTTACAGCATGCATGCTTGAAAAGAAGTCACATTTTCTGTATGTGATAAAGCTAAAAATCAAACTTTATTAAGTTATTTATAGGATAATAAACTAATAAAATGTGTAATAATTAATCCCGTTGTATATTTAATTGTAAACACTTTGAGATCCCCATTAAGGTAATAATTGTTGACATTAAGAAATATTTTAAAGTTTTAAGAATAATTACGAAACAGACAAAATAATAAAATTATATATATTAGAAACTTTAATATTTTACAGAAACAAAAAATACTGTGGGCCTGGTAACAATCGGGAAGTTTCTTTATTTAAACAGTTATTTTAATTACATTGAGCAGAATAAAAAATTGTTATCTCCAACCTGTTTTGAATTCCCACGATCTATGTGCCTCAACTTGTGGGTATATAATTAATCTAAATGGTATTTTTATCTATAATATTACTTACTGAAAATGTAACTTTTTTTCCCGAATCAAATATACAATATATGTTCATATGTACGTTATAAAATGGAGCTTCGCGTTTTTTTCTACTAGAAATAGCTTTTTTACATTCACGTACTTCACACGTCGAGGAAACAACTGCCCTTATTTAGAATTCAATCCAGTTTCCTGTCTCAGAAAAATATGACTCGACATGGAAAATGCACCGCAGACACAATTAAAAAACAGGCTTAACATTCCAGTTGAAAAACTTAAAACATCAGTCCATCACATGTCGATAAAATGTCACCGTGTTTTGAGACTTACACATTTTTTTTAAAAAATAACGGAAGCTATTCTAACGCATAATGCAATAATTCACAAAAAAAACTGTTGTAACGGAGAAAAATGCAAAACAATTCGATTCTTATTAGTAGGAAATTGAAATCATTTGTCTGAGAAAAAAGAATTTCCAAATATTTTTCGAAAATTATTTCGTGATTCAATGTTTAATGACAGCCATAATATTAAATACAAGTAAGAATCCGAACAAATACTATCTTAAACGGGTCATTAAACTTACAAAAACATATACCGGAAAAATGAGAAACAAAGTGGTGCTATTAATTTTTTTTATTTATAAAATAGTAATGGCCAAGATATTATTAACAGATGATTTAAAAATCATATTGAGAATCTTTATGTTCCAAAATAAATTGTTTAATTTCATACTTCCTCACCCCCAAACGTATAACCAAAAATATTAGGATGAATCAATCCTAATATAAACTACCAAATTAATCATTAGTATTAAAAAAAAATTAAGATAAGTTTTCTGGACCTAATATCACTGACGACACGAACCACTCGTGCTAGTTTATTCTTAGTTTGCTACTAAGTGGTCTGAGTTATCTGAAAGCGTATTGCTGCAATGATGAAATTATGCAACGACGTCCAGTTAGTCTAATTATATACAGTTGGTTGAACCCGTCTATTCTCCGAAGTCGGTAGCTTCTGTTGGTTGAGCAAAGCTGCTAAAGAAACCTTTGGAATGTGTACGACAAATCTAAATGTTCTGAACTACTTCTTCACTTAATGAAAATTTATTACTCAATCTGATATCGTTCGCGGAAGAATATTAAAAGAAAAAAATCTGAATTTTTAAATAACAAATACCGGTTTTGCTTCATTTACTTATTATTACATAATACTGAAAACATGTAATGTTTTCTCTGATGTTATATTAAAAAGAATGCTTGTTAAAGATAAACCATTTTAAATCCTTTGAAACATTATTATATATATTTTCATCGTTTCATCATTATTATATATTTTTTCATCACTAATAGGTGTATATATATATATTTATAATAGAATAAAAACTTCAATACAAATTGCTTGAAAAAAATTGAATTCAATAAAAATTCATAAAATTGTCTAATTATGGGGTTAATAAATAAGTTTCAATTGTTCTGTTAGGGGTTTGCATAAATAAAGGAATTGACTTAATTTCGTACGATATTCTTAATTTTTTGTTTTGTTTTGTTGAATACTTGATTATTCCTCAGGAGTCTCAATGAACTTTTGTTTAAACGTACCAGATTATTCGACTGGAGTTGCAGCCAGGAAAATTCTTATGACATTGAAGAAAATTTCAATAGGTATAAGTTGTAAGGGATACTCTGATTAAAAAATGTTGTATCGACAAATATCAGCAGTTTTTATTTTAGATGGGCTTGAAGGACCTGGTAATCGTAGAAAATCACAGTCTTTTAATTTTTAAAAAAAACATTGCACCATATAAATATAATGAAGTACGAAAATTTTCTCAAATTTATTTAAGTTCCCTAAAGAATGTTTTTTTATTAACACATTATATTACACTATATTTAGTTAATTATATGATAACTGTTTAAATTATTTTCTCTGAATTTTCAACTCTCCCATTATAAATATAATTTTGAAATAGTATACCCGACCACGGACTCGGCGTCCCAGATGTTGGATCCTTATCGCAGAACAAAGCGCTGTCTCAGGTGTGCACTTGCCGTATCCGGCTGAGTGCAGTATTGCTCTTCTATTAACTGTAAAGAAGACCCTACGAGCACTAATTCCTCTCTGGAGAGGAAGGTACAGTCAGTTGTCACTAGAACTCGCTCTCGAAGACAGAACGTAAGGATTGTTTTAGAGGCTTTCAAAAAAATCTGAAAACCGTGAAATATTTTTGTAAATAAACTTATTTCTATATTAATGATAGTATTAAATTAAACATATAGGAAATGGAGTGATATTATTTTACTGTGTTTCTCCATAAAGAAAAACTCTTACTTTTAAGCCACAGAAGCAATTGTTTCCATAATACTTTTGAGCAGCTGAAGAAAAACTTTTTGAATTATATTCACGATTATAGCTGTTAGAAATATAGACTTGATCCCCTTCTTTGCCCCATCCGTTACCAGAACGCAGAAAAAATCAACGTAAGAAATAAAATAAACAAAAATATCGGTAAATAAAGCTGATTCGCGGTGTGTGATTTGTGAAACCAGTGGATTTCTAACTGGTCATATGACCACGTCTACGTTACTGATTATTGATTAAAACTTAACTGTTAATTGAAATGAAAATTCTGCATCCATAATGTCGTTTTCCTGGTCATCTGCAAGTGGAGCCTGATTTCACGACGGAGAGCTTCACTTTCGCGTTTCATAGAATAAAACTGGCGTAAAAAGTATTAACACCGTTGAGTGAGGAGAAAAATATTTCACTTCTGTGTCTGTACGTCAGCCCAGACTTAATAGTGTGAATTGGCGTCACTCAACGTCACCGAGTTGCGTCTACAGTGCTCAATTCTCAACTGAGAGTAAAGATTTAATCTAAATGAAGATATATAAAATATTATTTACAAAGTTTTATTTTTACTGTGTACACAAATTGAGCTTAAACTTTGGAAAAACCAGATACTTAAATTATCTTACTTAATTTAATTTATTAAAATGAATTAGAGTGAATAAACCTAAGCAATGCTAAAGAATATGAAAGACATGAATAATTTATTATTCTATTTTCTATTGTCTCTTGGATTTATAGAAAATTGGGTTTGAAAGAGTCACTCTAATTTTGTTGTGCGGATTTATCGTACTATATATCCCCGTCTTGTTCATTTTATTGGAGACTTGAAAATAATTACAGATGACGTAAGAATAGAATTTTATTTTTTAATCTTTTTTCAGATTACATTCACAAAAATATTGGCAGTAATAATATTTTCCTTGGCGATTTACCTAATCCGTCATCCAAATCTTCTCGACGACCTGCGAGGAGTTAAAATTTACTATACAGTTATTCTTTATACTCTTATCCTGAGTATTTTTAATGTTTATGGAGTCGAATGACCCTGTGGAGTGAAAATCATATTGTGATTTGCAAATTACAAGTTTTTATCGACAGAAAAAATAATTTGAGAAATTAGTGGAATAATAAAGTATTTTCTGATAAACGATCAACACGAATACTCAAACTCAGCATTGAAAAAGTATTTATTAATTTGTATAATTATCGCAGTGATAAAAATAAAATACTTCTGCAGAAACAATTGTAATTATCTCTTCGAGAAATGACAACAGATACTTAATATTCATATATAATTATCTCTTCGAGAAATGACAACAGATACTTAATATTCATATATAAATATATTAAACTACAAATTTCATTTAAAATAAAAAATTACAAGGGCTCACTTGTTCACACATGGGGAAAGAAACACAATTGTCGCTTCTAATTTGCGTTGTTAGAGAAGAGCCGCGTTCCTCTGAGGGTTGAATCTAGCGGGTTATATGCGCAGCTGGCCACAAAGTAGCTTCAGTCTGTAACATAGCGTTCTCTGTACCCAACGGAAGTTTACACGTTCATCTCCATTCCACTGCAAGGTGACAGAATAACAACCTTCCCTACCCTTCCGCATCAAATAACAACCCTACGTACATCCACAAACATTAAATTATATACCAAGGTGTGTGTAAATATAGTTTTATAAAGTAGCTGTAGATACTACTGAAATTGACGTGATGGTAGTTAATGTTTTCGTATTAAATTTAATACTTGAAATGAATTTTGTAGCACAAAATATACGTATGACATATTATAGCCACTAGTCTAGTATTTTAGTTAACACGATTTATCTTGGGGGAAAAAGAATACGTGAAGTATTATAATAATTATATAAAATAGTGATAATTGAATATCCCCTTTGGGTCCTTTGGATCCTTGATTAGACGCCTTTCCTTCAGGCCTTCCGTTAGACTTCTGGATGTGATTTATTGCCTTCAAAAATGTCTTGTATAATTGATTAAATGCAGAATTATGGAAGTCAGTGTGCGTCAAGAACTCCAACTGTCATGTTCTGATTGACAGAATCTGCATTCGAGCTGATCTGTTTAAGACTTTATCAATTATCGTGTTCCCCTGAATTGAATAAGTTAAGATGCACTCTTTTTCTGGTATTCATCAAGAGGGCTTCGAACAAAGATCAGATTAGTTCATCATGTTACTCTAAGGTACAAAAGTCCTCTCCTTTTGTAAGATCTAAAGTGCATCTGGATGAGTCGTAAAGCACACATCCATTGGATCACTGAGACGCCTTTCATTTAATGTTATTTTTTCTCTAAGACCATTGATTGGACACCTTTCCTTCAGGCCTTTCGTTCGACTTCTCCTTACGTCGCTCAAATAACTGATTTTGTCGCTTAATCTTCTCTCCTTTAGGTCCTTTGGATCCTTGATTGGACGCCTTTCCTTCAGGCATTCCGTTGGACTTCTCCTTACGTCGCTCAAATAACTGATTTTGTCGATTAATCTTCTCTCCTTTGGGTCTTTAAATGGTTCCAAACTGTCTGTCCACTCTTTTTACTCAGAGATAGTGTATTTTGTGTCTTTCTCAGGATCAATGTTGACTCTCCTGAAGCGCCAACGTCCTAGAACCTCGCTATTTGAAGCATCACCTCTCGCGCTCCCACGACTGCAGGTGGCGGCATTCCAGCGCTATTCGTGGACTGGAGTCCCGATAAGGAAGTCTTCGGCCTTCACGAGACATTTACTTTATGGACACAAGAAGCGCGACAGCATTGTCCTCAAGTGCAGTGCCGCCGCCGTGGCCTTGGCCTTGACTTCCACGTATTCGCTAATGTCCATCTTCTCTCACAATGTCGCCACCACGTGTTTTTTGACATTACTCATGATAATTGCAACTGAATAAGAAGCTGTGAGTTGACGGATTACACCCGTAGGCTTGTGGATTATGACACGGCAAATCTTCCAACATCTCTTAAACGAAAGTTGCGTTGAATAGTATTTTAATTGTGTGTCCAGAAAATCGTTAGCGTCGCCTCAAAGTCCAACATTAATAACTGACAAACATTTCTTTCATACCTATATTTTTTATGACATTATGGGAAACTGCTGCCAGATTGTATAGTCACACTATTTTGAATCAGAGAGCACTCGGAGCTTCCGTTCTGAACTTCCAATATAGAAATACAGTATTAGTTTTCATTGACGGCGTTTTTCAAATCAAATGCCAATATTAAAGTTTTATCGTAAAGTCCACATCTAATTGTCCGTAGAAACGAAAAGTTGCAAAGCGATAGTTATCTCGACGAAACTTAAATCTGTCAGGTCTGATTCTGATAAAATTTTATTAGTCATATAATTACTTGTGATTTCTCTTTAATCTAATAGTTAAATCTCACACCCCCGAAAAACAATTCTATAAATGTTCTTCTATGGTGATGTTAAAAGTCAAATTGTTGGTGTGGAAATTCGGAATCAAACGGTTGTTTTTTGTTGAATAAAATATTAATGTGAGTAAAGTATACGTTCTAATTATTGGATGAAGCATAATTATAAATATGTTCCAATGAGGTAATATTCAATCACAGAACGTGAGAAAAATAAATTACTTCTGATTTCAGTTCGTAGATAAGTTGAGAACTAGAATGAATAAATTAATAGAGTAGATTTTTAATATAAATAATTCTGTAATACATTCTTAAAAATATAAGACTTTATTAAATGTTTGAAACTCAAACTGCAGCCTCGAACGGTCTTGATTGAAATAGAGGGATGCAACTGGACGAAATAGAAATGCTTGCTTGAGAAAGCCAGTACATAATGAAGCCTGCACAACCGACTGCTGGGGAAGTAAGAACCCTTGTTTGTCGTGCGGCTTAAATAGAAATGAAAGACGATATTGGTTCAGTCGGCATTTTTACTTCGCTAATACTTAGAAGCGGAGTGCATCAAGCGTATGATGTGCAATAAAATGCAACATGTGTCTATGACAAAAGAGGATGTAAAATGTAAATTATACGTATTTATTTCACACATTTGTAATGCTACGGCTGTGTCTATGAAATTGTTAAGAGGATGACTAAGAAGAAAATTGAGTACGTGTCGTTCTTAAAGCTGTTGCGGTTTTTTTTAAACACCCGGCGAAAGAAAGCAACGAGGATTGCAGAAACGTTGGGTCGTTTTTAATTAGCACTTATTTTTGTCTGTTATTTGTCTCTGTATTGATATAATTAGTATAATTTTAACACAGATGTTTTATTTTATACTAGCTGGGTTTTTTTAATTTTCCGATACTTTAAGTGTGTAAAAATACTCCCGGTGACATTACGGGTACACTTTGGTGGATTTTATTATATGCTGTTGGTAGCATTGTTACCTGTGTTTACAATCAACTATATGTTTTTATGTTCCAGTTCGCCTTATTTATCCAACATTGTATTTTTATGTAACACTTTCCATTGTTAGCCTACGTAAAAAACTACGTAGTTTGTATATAATAGTACCAAGGTCTGTGTAGGAGCTATAAATAAATCAATCATAGTTTCTATGTAATCAATAAGTGGAATAGTAAATTATTTTGCAATTGAGTCTTATAATTTTTGTTTCGTTTTCCGCAGCGAGTGACGTGGACTCCGGAGGTGGTTTGTTCCCTGAAGTGTTCAACCTGGCGACTCGGGCGTCGATCTGGGCGAATGCCACGTGCGGGGAGTCGGCGCCGGAAGTGTACTGCAAGCTCGTGGAGCACGTGCGGGCGCCCCAGTGCGGCCAGTGTCATGCAGGCTCGCCAGAGTCCTCGCGGCGCCATCCCATCCACAACGCCATCGACGGCAGCCCCCGCTGGTGGCAAAGTCCCACTCTGCAGAAAGGCGCCCGATTCCACTACGTCACCATCACACTCGACCTTAAACAGGTTCGTTGACTTTGAAATGGTGGAAAGTGACCCTTATTGACTATGTATAGGGGTCTAAAATGGGTTGTATATATTTTGTGATGTAAATTGGAAAATATTGTGTATTGTATGGGCGAGATTGCACAATAACGCCTCCTTTTCCCCCGCAAACGTTGGCCAGTGAACATTGTCTTGGTCTCGCAGGGTCGATATCGGCGGAGAGTTCATTTTAGAGATAATTAAAGTTTATCGGTCGCAACCTGCTAAACTACTGTCTGCGAGGACTATTCTCTCGCAGACAATACCTGTGAGGGATGTTCTCTCGCAGGCAGAACCTTGTATGAGAGATACGAAGGGGCCACCTTTGGGGATGCCTTTTCCTCCTCGGCCTGTTATGAAAAGTGTATGTTCCGGGGTCACAGACCTTAGGAATACGGTAAGTGTTGTCCGCTATTCCCATTGGAATAGTCGGCCAGCTGCCTCCTAAACTGGTCGAGGCACGGAGAAGGGAATTCTGCGTCCCCACAGCAAACTCCTCTCCCGCTATCGGAAGGGCGTGGGACAAGTACCCAATGCCCGACCTACCTGATGCAGGTTTTTCTAGGGTTTTCCCTCCATTACTTTTAGGCGAATGCCGGGTAGTATCCTTAACATATAGCCCGGGGGCCCTAGTTAACCCTTGGCTACCTTCCTCTACCCTTCCGCATCCCCCTTTCAAATCCCTTCCTATGCTATTAAAGGGGAGTTGCCCAACGTGGATTACCCTCATGTAGCCTGTTGCGCTAAAAAAACCTACTAAACTGAACCTTAAAAGAAAATATTACAGCAGTAAAAAGAGAAAAATTATAAACTGTGTGATGTGTCACTAAGAAAATGCATAGTGATTTTATTCATTGTGAAACAATTTTAGAAAACACGTTATTTATGACTCATTGTTCCAGTATCATGCATTTTTAGATTTAAAAGTTTTTATTAGTACTTGGATCTACCAGAAAAGATTTATTAATTTTCAATATAATTAATACAATTATAATAATATATCACCGTTTCGTCTCTAATTTGGGACTTCATCACGTAATCAATAAAAATTATAACCTTACCGATTTATTAAAATGAAAATCTAAAATTTCTGCAAAGATGGTGAATATTATGATATTAAAATTCGAAGGAAACGATTTATAACGTATTGGAAACAGATGTTTCTTTAAATTATATAAAGAAAATTTTAACTTCGGATTTGCTTGCCAGTGGCTAAGTTTCAAAATTATTTTAATATTATATAATTTATTTAAAAAAAATCATAGGCTTACTTCCATGCCTGTTGTAACCGAAATGAAATAACAATGAGTTTTACAATAAAAATTTATATAATTAAATAAATAAGTAGCCAAGTATTTTAAGTGCTAAATAAATAGCACCCACCCATCTTTATGTGGTATTTATTTAGCACTTTTTTATTTTATTTAGCTACTTATTTTTATAATTATTATCCTTTTAACACAGACGTTTTATATTTTAATTTAAAGAAACATTTATATTGTTAAGGATTTTAAGTAAATGAAGTCTTATGAACTCTTCGTTTGATGGACAATCAGTCAAACTTTATAGGCGTCAGTGTCGATATCACGTCGGGGCTTTCGATTCTAACCCGACAAACCAAAGAACTCGTATACAGTCTGTATCCAGGACTTTTTCTTTCCGGAGACTCGATTAATTGATTCATTGCGGGAGCCGAAGTCGAGACAACAATGGCACTTAATTCCGAGGCTGCGATGACGTTTTGTCTCTACACGGAAGTTAAATTGACTGGAGCAGTTTCTGGCTCATTTAATTCGTTCGCCTTGCTCCTTGCCTAGACCAGAGATTAAAATGATTGTAGGTTACGTGATCAAATATAACAACGATTTTTTACGAGATTATAATTCCTTTAAAAAAAAGCACTTTTATGTAGGTTTAGGTTTTAGGTTTTAGATTAAGATGTATTTAGTAATTCCATTTGTCCTCCTCTGTGGTAAAATGACAAAGAAAGAGAAATAGCTAGTCGTGTCAAAATACGATGCTCAATCGTCCAGTAAACTTTAACACGAACCTTTGTTAGGATAACCTGAAATTTCAAAAACTAATCTGAAATCCTTAACGCAAGGCAATATATTTTATATATAAGGACGGCGCATATAAAATATAAAGACAAAATAATAAATACGCAAATTAATAATATTTATAAAATAGTTAATTTTAAAATGAATTAAAATTTATAAATACCTAAACGGGCTTTTTACGTAAACGAGAAGGGAAAAACTATTTTTTAAAATATTAAATCGAGTTTTAAGTTATCATTTTATTATTGCTATTATTTATGGGAATACTTTACCATTACCAAACACAGTAAAGTACTCAGGGGTAAAAGATACAGACTTTAATATATATTTCTATACTTGAGAATGGATCAATGTTCGTACGTAAGCTGTGTTCTAATAGAAAAACGTAACCCAATGCCACACAGTTGCATTCGCACTCTACTGAAATGACGCATCTATATAAACTCGGGTTCAGTATTATATTATAGACGCTTACGATAAATTACTGCAAAACTTATTGCACATTTAACGAAATTTTCAAAGAAATTCTTTGCAAAATGTTAAATATGTATGTAGTACTTACGTAACTGTTGACTTAGTCCCACTGTACAGGACTGAATATGAGTGTCCTAAACTGCTATTAAAAGAAAACATTCAATACTGACGCGTTCCTTCCGTACTAACGCGTGCTTACCCGACCTCCAACCCTAAAATACACATGCGCAAATACACACAGTCACACGATCCTCGTAATTCATTCTAGATATATGACTATTACAAATAAACCTGAAGAAAACGTTCAGTGTTTGACCTTTGTAACGGGTTATTTAACTAGTAGCGTCAGGTAAAAGGTTATTTCTGAAAGGAACTGTTGTTTCCTCTTCAACTAAATTCAGTCCCTTGCCCAGTAGAATCACAATAAACTTCCATAAATTATCTGCCGCAACTATGGAAGGTAGCGAAATGTTTAGGGTGTCAATGGCTGTACCCTAGGTAATAAACCATGTCTCGCCTTCCAGGAACTGTCTGGTTGTGACTGACCGTTGGAGAATTCCTTGACATCGGTGAACTTGTTAGCAGATAACTGCAATACTAGGGAAAAGCTTTGTTCTCGTCTATGTAAATGGTCACTCGGACTTTTGTAATTGTATATGACAGGTTCAGTTCTTTAATTATAGCAGACGCATTTTCTTTGAGTAGTACTTTATTCTGTAGAACAAAAAAAAACTATAATATAATAAGAGAGATTGAAAAGTGTTTTAACTATTTCACTCTATTACACAAACTTAACAGATTATATTTTATTCTATTTTATTTTATTCTAAAATTTGGTCTGTAACACTAATTAATAATAGTTCATTCAAACAAAGGGTAATTTTAAAAAAAATGCAATTCGTTGGTTTAGTTGATTTCTTTTATCAATTACTAGCTAGGTGCCCGGCGTTGCTCGTGTACTGATTTATATAAACTCGAAAAAGTATTTAATTGATTACTTAAATATATTCCTTGAGTATTTCAGGATATAATCGTCACTCAGTCTTCAAACATTACGAAATATTACATTGATGAAATTGTTAGCTAGACTCACAACTAATACAGCGCGAAAATTAACTTACATTTTCCCCAAGGATGGTAAAGTAATTCGTATTCTTCTTTATTATCATTCGATGGAATATTGCTGTATAAAATTATACTTTTTATTTAAAGAAAATATTTCTGCTTTATTTAATTCCTGATAATCTCCTTTGTTCGTTGCGTAGTAACGTCTTTCTCTCGCGTGACGTCATTGTCTCTTGGCGCGCAGTAAATTAATATTTAATGATCACGGTTTTTAATTATAATTCTTTCCACATGTATACTTTATATTAAATAAAAATATTTCTGCTTAATTTCATTACGAAATACAGAACTATATTTAGGATGCGTCAATGTCTTGAAAACTTATGACGTCATCGTCTCGCGCAGTAATTTAACACTAATTCGTAACTTATTTCAATTATAATTATTTCCACGTTTATTCTAGGGGTTTCTCACCCCCACAGTACCGGTTCTCGAATTTGGCAGAATATATATACCAATTTTTGTTAAATTCTGTCCACGCGATAAAATTTGTATACAAAACAACGTAAATACAAACAAATATACACGCTATTTTATTATATAGAAGATTGGTGACTATTGGTTCGCATATTTTGTTTTACTTAATTAAATTAGCAGTACTAAAATACGTAAGTTCCCAATTTTTTTACTTCTGCACATATTTCTAGTCGTCTGAGTATAAACTGTGTTCTGTATTGCCATTTTTGCGAAACACATGGCCAGAGGTTGCGAGCGACGACGTTATATTTCCTGCGACTGTACGCAAGTGCGTGCACGTGCGTGGCTCTGGCAAGTGATTAGGCCGACTAATGAATCGCAGAGTTATACTTAGGGGCTATAATGTTGTCAGTGCCCCACTTCCGACATCTCAATTTATGACACTCTTCAGTAACTGGCTTTCGCGAAAAAAATATATATATATTTATATTAATGCAATGCACGTGTGCATCGTTACAGCGCATCTCCCATTCTGTCCGTCTCTCTCTCATTTTTCTGAAAGTTTTTTTTTCTTGGTAACTACCATGGCGACAAACGGAGAGAAATAACTAACTTTGCTTTTAATTAATAATATCCGTAAATGTATGATACGCGTGGGGGTTGCCGACCTTTTTTTTTTTAGTTGTCTACTAAAACAGATTTTAACCCGTATTTCTGCAATTAAATTAGAAAATTGGCACTGCCTTGTTTGAAATAAACCTCATCAATAATTCAATAAGGTGTTTCAGACTATTGTACTCGTAAATCATTCCGGAGTTATGCATATTTTAATACCTTCACAACTGCGTTCAACGTTCTCCCTTTTTTTTTCAATTCGCTCAAGGGACATGCATACATTCCAGTACGAATTAATTGAAAATTAAAGATTAATGGATGTTATGGAAGATAAAATAATAGCTGCATAGTAATAATACATTTTTTCTTCTTCAGACATTTGTGTAGTTACAATTTTTTGTGAATAAGTTCTCAAGAGAGTTGACGTATAATTGAATAAAGATACTTAATATAATTATCTGAAATGGAAACTCATAAAGTTTGAATTAATGTCATTATGGAACCTAACGAGACAATTATTAGGGCAGAGAATTACTTTTTCAACTTAATTTGTCTATGTTGGATCTCGCCTGCTCCTATTCTTAAGAGCCAGAAACATTAATAATGGAGAGATCACTGTGGCTGCGAAGCATTATGTCTACGTGCAGCAGCAAGGATCATCTAGAGATAGTTTGTACCAAAACAAGATCCCATTCGTACGAGTAATTTTCAGGTCTGAAATAAATAAATAATTATCTTCATTCATGATAAATATTTGTGGATTGTGCATACAGTCTGTAATAGTGTAATGGTAAGATTATGTCGTTTCATTTTATATCGTAACAGTATGTTTTATATTTTTAAAAGCTCTCTTCCAAATGAAAGGATACTCAGTCTCGAATGCGAATTCATCCATGAGCTATTTGTTCACTATTTATTCTCATTCCGATGATCATGTGTCTCTAGTTTGAATCGGATCGCGACACAAATTTTAAATAAATCGCCAAAAACCTGTTGGGAGAATATTCCGTAATAACCATAAAAAAAATCTACGAAAACCAAATGTTTGACCGTCACATTTATTACATAGCTCTCATTCAGTCTTATAGTTTACGTAATGTGATACAAGTTTTAATAGAACTTTTTTCAGCTGTCTCTAAACGCAGCTACTCGTTAGCAGTGGATGTTGCTCCACATGGTTGACTTTCCATTGACAGGTGTTTTTATCGAAACCATCTTAATTGGGTAGTTGAAGTTGGAGCTGTAAAACTGTACTACAGGTTCCTTACTTCTGACACAATTTTGAATTTCCGTGTCCATTATTTCGTTAGGATGATTGGAAGGATTATGTTGAGCGTTCTCTTGGACAATTAGGAATCGTTTATTCAGACCGATAACGGGTCTGGACTGATGTCGCTGGTAACTGGTGTGATTTATATGATATCAAGGTAGAACTTCCAGAGTTCAACCCCGACCTAGTCAAGAAGAAAAAAAACCTGTGTATCAATACCCAGTGGAGCAACATGCTCAGAACTTGTGCTAGGTAAGTAGTGACGGGTAGGGTGGATTCCTGGCAAGTTGGCTGCATTCCCCGATTTATCTCCGTTGTCGGAATAAGCCTTCTGTCTGCTATCGAACCTATTAGCTGTAATTGTCCCTAATTAGCGCCCAGCATGTTCGTTTAGAGTGATGCACTTAATGGTCCAGCTTTACTGCCGACTCAAATCTGTAGTCTGTCCGGGTTTACTGCCGGCAACCATTACTTTTTGCCGTATTAATTATTGTATTGTTAACTCCTAAAATACGCATCACAACCAGAAGCTGGAAAGCCTACCCTATCGATGAAACATGTCACGGATTCCTATTTTAAACACACCACCATTTACTTCACTAATGAATCTTTGATGAACGTATAAAAGAATTGGATTTTTCTCTGCTCCGAGTCCGTGAAATTATTCCTCCGTTCTATCTTCTAATTACCGTTGAGGCGTTTACCGAACTACGAACTGTTTAGAGATGCCGTGTATACCAAATAATTGAATTTTGATCGAAACAAGATTAATACTGACTCATATAATTTCTATCCCGCTTTTCTTTAATGTCTATACACAACAAAAAATATAATCATTGTAATTAAAAATTAAATTATATCTGACTTGTATTAAATGTAATTAAAGAGATGTCACAATCATTGATGAAACGTTGTGTTGTTTTAAATTTGATAATATAATTTTTCTGACTAATAGACTGGTGATTTTAATATTTATATAATATAGTTAGTGGTAATTAGCCAAATCTCAGATTTTATTAATAATCATTAAAATTTACAATTACTAACATACATACCGTTTCATCCCTTTGTTTAGGGCCGCTTCAGATGTTTCAAAAAAATTAAGTAATAAATATATGAAAAAAACAAGGTTGAAACCCAAAAAAATAGCAAATTACTTCCTTTATTACAGAAACAATTAATAAGTTCTCAATTTTATTAAAATAATTTAACAGGAAAAATTTAGAAATCGTCCATCAACTTCCATGGCCAAAATGAGATAACGCCAATCAAACACTTCATTATACTTGCATTGTTGTATCTGATTATTTTCAAACACAATTAATCATTCAGAACAGTTATGTTATTAAAAATCATAACATCGAATCATAAATATAATTTAAATTTTGTTTATCTGTTTTTACGTGTACAGATTTATATTGGACTTAATATGCAAATATTTGCTCATCAAACGAGAGCATTTATTACTCTGAACATCTTAGATTTTTATATTAATCGAATAAATTTTATGATTATTTATGTGTACATGTTTTTTTAGAACAGTTTGTTTATCTAAACGTTGTTGTTTAAATCAGGCTTGAAGCTTTCGATATATTTTTAAATTAAGTTTTTAGATACATATGAAGTGAGGGATGAAACTTTGTGTATTTTAGTTAGTAGTAAATTTTATTGTTTATAAAAAAATTCTGACGTTCAGCCAAGAATTATATAATACATTGTATTTCATGCGCTTATATATGTGTTTCTTGTAAAACCTGCGATATAAATTTAGGGTGGTTTTTCAAAAGTGATATAATTTAAATAGGAATTGGAAACGTAACCTAGATCTGTTGTTAAACAATTACACTTTATTCTACATTACAAACATATATCATCAAGAATAATAGAAAAACTTAAAAAAAACTTATATTGTTTTTTTTAGACAGTTATTTTACCAAAGTATAAATACGCGATAAATTTTAAAATAACAGTATTTCAGGCATCATTCTATCGAAACGCGTCATCCCGTTAACCCTATCCTCGTGGATTAATTATCGAAATTCCTGCGGTTGCTGGCGACGTCTGCGGATGCTCCCTCTACGTAATTCACGTAATTAGGTAAAACATACATTGTTATTATTTCAACCTATGTAAAAATTTGCTCCTTCTGTTGCGATTTATAAAAATATATAATTCAGCCCATGGTCAAATGCGAAACAGAAGAAATATTTAAAACTACTTTCTGGTAATAACAGAAAAGTAGATTTTGATATTTAATGTTTTTATTTTTATATGTAAGAATATTGCAATATTCAGCTTTTTGAATGATCTCTATTAGAATAAGTCTCGAGGATCCCTCTCTCTTACTAATCGGTTTATCTCTGCAGAAGGAATCCCCTTTTCTTTCGTATAATCCTGTCGTCAGCGCGTGGTCAGGGTAGTGATGTTCCCCTTAAATTATTCTGAGGGCGGCTGAGACTTAAATGTGAAGTTCCAGGGGTTTTAACGTTTTCCCAGATTCCAGGGAGCTGAGCACTGCATCAATTTCGTTCAACCTTCATTGTGGCATTCGGCTACTTTGAATGTCTTGTCCTGTCTGATATTGCGAACTAATGAAGAAAAACTTTTATTTGTACAAAACACTCGTCAATATTTTTTGAGTGTACGAAAATTTAAATATTTAAATCATTTTTCGTTGTTTTATACACAGTTAAAATATAATATACTTATCAGTTTCACTATAATTCGAAGGAAATGATTTTATGAAAATAAAATTTCCTCCGTTACAGTTTGGGAACCTTCATTTTCGAAAACCCATGACAAAACCGATATAGTAAGTTACAAAAATCACTTGTTTTTGGTGTTATTAACACGTACCTATCTATAGTTCGCCGCTATTCAGATGTCGGGTCTTCTGCTGGCTTTGCGCATAGAGAAGGAGGGTTAGACCTGTCAGACACACTTTTATTACAGAACTCTGTTACAGTTGTATGGTATTTGAGATAATAATAATTGAACAAATTCTTAATCCAACTCCTCAGGATTCATCTGTCTTTAATTAGGATATGATAACGTCGTAGTTTAAAGTTCATGAGTTATAAATTCTCCGTGTATTCTGATTGCTAAAGTTTCAATATAGTTTAAATACAATTTCTCCAGCATGCTTACTTCCTTCCATGGGTTTCACCTATTTCTCAAAATTTTCTCTAACAATTCATAACAGAAACCACTATTAATTGCTCCAGACAGCAGACAATAAAGGTTCCTCATTAGACGCCGGGATAATATAGGCGTCTGGCTATTTAAGCCTGGAGCAAAACTAACATCAAAAGACCCATAAAATATTTTGCAATATTTTCCTTACAGCCTAAATACTTAGTGAATAATACGTTACACATCAATGTATTAAACAAGTGATTTTAGAATCGCGAGATGGTAATATATCGAAGCAAAAATTTTATTTGAAAGAAAAAAATTATTTCATTAATGTAAAGTTCTTATTGAATTATCTCTCATTTGATTTTGTTGTAGAACATGCTTCGAGAAGAATAAAGTAAAGTGAAAATGCCTCGACGATTTCAAAAACACATTATTGAGTCGATTGCTCAAAAATAATTGCTAGTTACAAAGTCAGTATACGAAGGGATATTAAACATGCAGTATATATTCTTTCAGGAAAACGTTAATTAATATTTAATGTCATTTTTAAAATTATGGATTTAAATATTGTCATATCGACTAATATATTTTATAGATTTAAATATTAATAAACGTAAAAAAATTAAGTATAGACATAACCAAAATAGTATCAAAATCAGACGGTTAAATAAATACCACAAAACTTTTCTGCAAAACACGTTGCTTTATCCAGGTGTAAACACGAGATTAGTACATAACGTTAAAAACCAGGCAGCACAATCCGAGCAACGTATACAAAAGCAAAGATATTAATATAAAATCAAATATGTTATCTCAACAACAAGGAATCATAGTTACTGATGAGTTTTATTCTATCAGGTCGTACATAAATTACATGCGAGACTAATATCTCTGGAAATATAGTCGACTTCAAATATATTTGCATATTCTGAATTTAATGTTTGCAGTTAATGTGTTTCGAGACGACAGATTTTTATCAATATTTTACTGAGTTGGATTATTTGATTTAATTTTATAATCTTTTCGTTTGTCCTATGTAGCAGGAATTACAGTCATATCAAGAGATTTTGAAAACATAATCATGTATATCAATGGTTTAAAGTGGGTCATTTTTTTAACAGATACAGGCATTTGTATTGAGAATAACAATTTACTACTTGCAATTTGTGAATTTAGTGCCTTCTAGTATCAGGAATATAATAGTTAATTTATTAAGTGGCCTTAAAGTTATCTATCTTTGGTATACCGTTCCCCATATTTTTTTTAAATATTTATGAATCATGATTCAATGATTCATGCAATTTTTTGTTACTAATTTTACGCAATTTACGTTTTATAAAGTTGAACGTTTGTGTTTTTCATTTGTTGTTTGCTTGGTGTAATCTATTTTGTGAGACAAAACGTCTCAATTAATGTAACGGTCCCAAGGCTATGCACTGTTGAAAGTGTTGAGTTTATTATGGTGGCCGCCCTGCTGAGGTGTTTATTATTGCCTACACCCCCGACTGCTCTATGTGAGGGAGCGGCAAATGTTTTGAGAAGTCATTTACCGGGCCATCTGACAGAGAGGGTCTCTGTCGCTGCTCGTAGCGTATTTTTACCGTACCGCCCCTCGGGCTTTATTTCTGGCGCAGTGACCGAACTCCCGTCGCTGTCTCCAGCAAAAGCCAGGTGACCAATGTGTGCTCCCGCTCTTCCAGGCTATTAATAACTTAGGGTGAGGTGAGATGGCAGAACCTGGTCATTTTCAGCTAACTGCCAGGTTTCCATTATTGAAAACCAGTGGAAAGGATTGCCAATATCGGAAAGATTAGCACTTATATTGGTTAGGATCTATTACCCTCGTATCTTCTTAATCAAAAATTTAATAATTCTCGTAATTTGGAGAGACGTAATTGTTCTAAACTCGTAATCTAGATCAGAAAAGAACCTGTGCAACAAAGATAGTCTTCATGCTTCTGGACCGACTCCAATTAAGTCATCAGTTTGACTTGTTCGTTTGGACATAAAAATAAATCTAACGCTGTTTTCAACAGGAAAATTTATAAATCAACTTCTAATTTTTCATCAATTAAAATAATAAATATTACTTTTCTGTACTGTTATGGAGGGGTTTTCCAACTAGGTCGAGGTGAACCTATTGGTGGTTAATGGAAGTTTAAAAACTAGCTATAGTATTTTGGAAGGGGGGGGGGGGGGGGTCGATGATAAATATTTCTTTTTTAAAAAAACATAATGCATTTACTACTAAGAAAGTTATCTTTTATAATATGTATTAATAAATACGTCACTTCTGTAAATTTTCTGAATTCCGCCATAGTTGCGATAAAATCAATTAAAGTATCTCTGTTCTTTCCGGATGAAATCAATTTTCAAAAAAGGGTTTTTGCAAAATATTGGATTTGTTAAGATAATCGAAAAAACTCGTTAAATTAACCCGTATCCAACGAATAATTAATTTTTGGGATTTACCTATACATTATTTTCTTGAGACAAGACGTTAAAAATTATTTTTAAAAAAATTATTAAATATTAATATATAAACATAGCTGTTTTATATATATAAATAATATAATAAAAATATGCGCTGATTTTAATTATTATTGAATAATAAGTTAAATTAAATTAAATAGCAACAGTTTTTACAAATATTTTATTCAACACGACGACGTTTCTGTCAATTTTTGTTCTCCCATAAGGTTGTTTCGTACAAATATTTATAATCATTTTGAAGATAAACACATGAAATTATCTTCATCTTAATTAAATTATATTCAGGTTGATAACAATATAAAAATAGTTTCTGTAAAAATAATGCTGAAGATTTTAGAATAGTCCGAAATTGTTAATTGACATATCCTTTTCTTTAAAGAAAAGAGTAAAAGAAAAGTTTCTATACCGCGAATTCACCAAGAAATTCTTTTCCTGCCAAACAAAATCCCATCCGTAGAACGATGGCATGGAGAAGAAAATATTGCGAGTGTGTAAATCATGCGCCACCAGGAGGAGCGGTGTAATATCTCTGATCGGGCCGGAATATGACAAGGACGGAGAGGTTCTGTATGCTATGGACGATCAAGAGCGACAGCTACCATTCTTCTTCCTGATCAACTGCGTTTTCTTTATTCTCTCCGGAAACGAAAGGCACATATTCCTCAGCCAATCTTGCAACGACCTTTTGATGCTTGCGACAGAAACTTATCTGTAATAAAGCAAGTTTCAACAAATCGACTCTATAAATAGCATGCTTTATTTAAGCATTTCTTTCAACTTCTTAGGTTAAAAAAATCTAATTTTTATTTTTATTTAAATTGTGTAAATTGACTGAATTAACGGAAAATAGTTTTTTAATTAAAATTTTTATGCATAAGAAACTCTTCATGAAACCCAGTGTCAGTAATTAATATTTTCTTGAATGATTCAATAATCCTATTTTTATCTTATCCTTACTAAATCCATTATTTTATTTTCACACGGAAACTAACTATATTCCTTATACGATTGAATAAACTATTGGAATCGAATATTTGTTTCTTAATATTGGCTGACTTTTAAAATAATTGATTTTTGTCATTTATTTACACAAGCAAATATTAATTAATATAAATGTTACATAGACCACATGACTATTTGTCTTAACACTAGACTGAGTCACCATCGTAATAAATTAAAACATTCGTGCTAAAAGTAATACGGACCTTTCAATGTACGCTAAGAACACTAAAAAGAAACTTTATTTTGGTATGAAAATATTACATAGACCATGTTATGAATAAAAAATACATTAGAAAAATTTCGTAAACGATTTTTGTTTTCGCAAATATTCACAATAAATTATATACGCGAAAACGAATTTTTAAGCAATATTTTGCAAATATTCTAAGCTCTAAATCATCTGAATTGAAATATTGATATTGATCGCTTTCCACGGTAATAACATTCAAAATATAGGTTTCATCTTAATAATTTGCACTACACGTGTTATCAACATAATAGCTAATCATTATTTTGATGTAATTATGGTTTAGGATATTTGCAGTTATTGTTAGTTATTAATAATAATATAATTAAAAGTAATTATCGAGTTATATGAATATTCAGTGCATCAACCTTTCAATTAATACGGCAGCAACAAATACCTTATATTTAATGATATAATTATGTATTCATTTTCATATGATAATTGCAGAATTTTGTAGAAAGCTCGGTTATTAAGAGTAATTTGAGACTTCTATTTTTTTTATTTGCATGAATTTTCTGAATATTTTTAATTTATTTACTTAACTATTAATCATTTAAAGTACGACGTGAATATAAATTCAAGATTTATAAACAATTTCACTAGGTTTACAAAAAAATTTCACGTATTGTACACAATCTTCCAGAATTGCCAGTAGGATTATAATTTTTTGTGGTAGTATGTTATGTCACTTATGTTCGTTGTACAGTTGGTATTTCTTCAAGTTTGACGTACTTGCTTAAATGTCACCAGGAAAAATGCTATACGTTGCGTTTTCTTTCAGTTTACACTACGTTTATTATCACAGCCGCCTTAAATTCATTAACTTCCGGAAATCTTATTTTAGTGCACCATGTGTTACTTTATACCTAAAATCAAACGGGTGCGTAAATTCCGTTACCAGCGATGTTGTAACACACAGCTGAGTTCGTTCTTTTCTTTGTCCGCTTTCTCTTGGTTTTTTTGCTCTCCTCCTGAGTGAACCACCTGTTCGTGTTTAGCAAGACGCGTTGATTTCCGCCTTCTATCATATAGATTGAGATCCGATGCACAGGTGCAAGTTTGTGTTTGAGCGAAGCGAAATATTCCGTACAATTTAGCCAATCGTTTCTAATATATATTATTAACCGTTCTAATATATATTATTAACACGCTATTATACCAAAAATGATTTCAACAATTTAATGTGCACCTTGACAGCCTCTCTGTACTAATCGACACATCATTTGAGCAATGTTTATCGTTTTAATGGTTCCTCTGCTAATATATTAATCTAAGATCATATTAATTCACTTTCTTTGAAGGTGACCTGGACGTCGACAGCTTTGGAAATACAGGTTGCTGGTTTTTTTTGCACAGGAACTAAATAACATTTTATTGTGAAATTTGATTAACATAATTAACACATTATTGAACAGTTATTTATTAATTTGACAACCAACAGTTTTTTGACCAATCTGTGTTTACGTTCGAATATTTACTCGCCTCCTTACTTGCAGCAATCGCGTATTAAAACGGCATTATAGTGACAAATTAATTAATTAATTCCGTATCATTTATTTTTCACTAATCAGAGTTACGTATTAATAATATTCTATCACTAGTAGGTTACTAATACGTAGAAATAACTTTTTAAACGGTCATTGATTATTTTTGTCTACAGAATTAATTTGACCAATCATAATTGCGTATTACAAAGTCACTCCACCCCGCGCTGGCCTTTAAGAAGATATGAATCCATCTTAATATATTTACCCATCGAAATTGAGCATTGGTTAATACGCAATGACACGACATTATCCCACTTCCAATTATTCCATGCTCCTTAAATTTGTTTAAAGTGTACTAGGTTTGTTATTGATAATCCACTCTATCCGTCACAGTTTGAGGATACGTAATAAAGCATCTCTGAGCGGTTACTTAGAAAACCAACATTTTTTTGACCAATGATAGTTTAGAACGACAAATTTACTCCTCCCCTCGCTGGCTGTGATTACGTAGTGGACGATTATTAACTATTACATCCGTCTTCATTTCGATTTAACTGATAATCTATTAATATTAATACATATTATAAACATCACAGTCTGAAGATGTATAGTATCACGTTATTAAACTGTTATTTATTAAGTTGACAGCCAACCGTTTTTTTACCAATTAGACGTTGGCGTGGAACGTTTACTCCTCCCCTTACTTGCTGATATCACGTATTGACACGACTGTAGACTGATATATATTAAATTATTATGTATCATTTATTTTCTGCTAATCAGGGTTGAATATTAAGAAGAATATACCTCTTATAATACGTAGCATTAATTCCTTAAACGGTTATCAATTATTCTTGTCGCCATCATTTTTAGACCAATCAGAGCCATGTATCCACCGCGCAGTGTCCACGAATAGGCGAACGGACGCCATTATGAGGAATTTAATCCTTCTTAATATTTTGACCAATCGAAATTGGGTATTCGTGAATACACAATAAGCAGATATTAAACGATCATTGCTTACTCCTTCTTCCTTAATTTCATTTCATGTTATGTTGTTTGATATTAACAACCTATGGTACCATCTCTGGCAGTAGTAAAGTTGTAAAAATCCACTTAAGGGCTATTTAAATTACTTTGAATAATTTTTAGTCAGATGATGAAAAATATAAATAATGTACTAAAAAATAATGTTTCATCCCTAATTTTTGGGTCTTCTTCAGGGTGTAAAAGTTTAGTTGAATGATATATTTTAAAATTTGTGATCTAAAAATTCCAAGAAAACAAAATAGGAGAAAGAGAATCATTAATAATACAATTATGTAGAAAATTATACAACATTACATTTTATAATTTTTTTATATAATTGTATTATATATTATCATGTTTCTGCAATATTCTTGTAAATTTTATAATACGAATTTAATATGTTATATTTTAACTGAAATTTGCAACACATAAATAGATACCGGAAATTAGTGATGAAAAGTCGTGTTTTTTATTAAAGTGTTATAATTTTATATAATAAATAACAAAATATGATGTATGTTAATTAAATTATAAGTTGTCGGTAGACTATTTTTATAGTCATGAGGGCTAACCGAAACGTTTGTGGAACTCTATCGATCCCACCACACACAGTGATACGTAAACTTATCTACTAGGAGACATAAAATCTTACATTTAACAAAGAATTAATTGAATTCACAGCGTATGTGTCTAGATTTTCTTAATCTCAACACACGAAGCCGACAATTACAAGGATGTTGTTAGTCTACATTTCTAATCTACTTTGTGGTACTTTATCTTCGTGATAGAACTGTACACACCCAACTCATTTGCAAACAAGTTCTTGGCGTTATTAAAGATAAAATTGAGATATATATATATATATGGACTGTAATTCTACTGAACTATTTGACATGCCTGAATACTGTTACTTAATTGAGTCATTTTACGAATGAGAAAATGTCGCAACGAGGCTGTATTTGAAATTCTCAGAAATTTAATATATATATATATATATATATATATATATATATATATATATATATATATATATTCTCAGTAACGTGTTGAGGGTCGAGGTGTAGAAGCAACTCCGACTTTCCGGATCCACAGTGGATATTTGATGTTTCTCGAAGCAGAGGGAAATAGCACACTGCTGTTGGTGGCGTTGAATAAAATATTTTGTCAGTTATAATGGTCGTTAATTTACTTAATCTATCTTATTAATAAACACAGTTAAAGGAATAGTATTTATAATCCATTATTTTTTGACTTGTGATTGATTTTTTTTTGTATTAATTTGTAATAATAATTGGCAAAAAGTTAGATTCATAATTAATTTCTCATTAGTAACGATTTTTATTAAATTACAAGAATGTTGAAAATTTGTGATTGACTTTAAGAATTATTTTATTTTGAATTTTAATATTCTTTACAACATTTATATTATTGTTTTTCATATTTGATAAGTTTTTATGAGAAGAAAAAATCTAATACATTTGTGATTTAAAAAACTATTGTTTTCAGGTACCGTAGAATAACAAATTAACGACAATTATAACAAAAATTAAATTATTTTATTCATCACAGCAACGTTTCAGTACATTTTTGTACTTTCATCAGGAAGTGTGTAAGTTATCTTTAAAAACTTATGAAAAGTGAAATATTATTTATAATCCTGTGAATGTTATTTATAAGAGGGGCAATGGCTTGAAAAGTAATTTTTAAACTGCGAATTGATATAGTTTGATTAGTAGTGAGATCGATGAAAATGAGAATGGTAGCGTATTGATTTAAATTGGAATAATAAGTACGATGGTTGGAACAGTTCCCACTGCCTGAATGATGTTTAAGTGTCTAATAAGGTTAGGAATGTAGTATTTTTTTCAAACTTCCCCATTTTCTTGGTTTATTACTTCTCACGTTAATAATTTATCTACTCCTAATTATATTATTACCTCAATTTTGATGTGCAATCACTTTGTTCATCTTCCAATGTTACCACCGGAGTAATAATATTCATAATTAATGTTCATTCGCCTTATCCTACGTAATATCTGCGTGTTCGAGTAATCAAATCTTCTGTACCTCCAGAATAACTTCCATGAGTGCAGTAGGCGTTGGGCAGACATACAACAGTGGTGCGGATGAGCGGCTCCAGAGTTTAGGGGAAGGTGCCACTATTTACAGTAGCGACCCCAACAAGACAACCCTCGAGACACGCCTTCGGCTAAACGGCAGATCCGCCGGAAATATTTCAAAGTCGTGTGGAGACTGAGCGGCGTAATGAGCACTCAGCCTGAACGCTGTCTCCGAGATATGCCACTAAATGCCTCAAGACGCAAAGTGGCTCCAAGTCAAGGGTGAACTCGAGTCGGATGTCTCTAATAACCTGAGGTTCCTCCAGTCTCAGCGCCGAATCGAACCCTTCCAACATTCTCAAAGTTCCAATTACCTATTAGTCCCAAAAGCACCGATTTCAAGTGTTTGCATTGATATTGAGAAAATATCTTAATGAATAAAATTTATTATTAATAAAAATATTTCAACTTTAGAACGATTTAAAACGTGGACCTTCAGAAAGTACCGATGTAAGAAGAATTCTGGCTTTCGTTTTCGGCCAATAAAAGAATGTTCTCTTTTGAAATGGATAGTCAATATTGTCATTCTTTGAAATTTAATCCGATATGTTCTCGCCTTTCCTTCAAATTATTAACAGGCTGAGTCCACCATCTTCCACACTTACACAGCTCTTAATATAGATTTGTCACCGCCCCCCCCCCCTTCCCCCAATAAAGTCATGTATAAAGCAGTTCGCTCTCAAAATGTATTCGATACGTATCAGTTTTTTTCTGAAGAGCGTATCTCAATATAGCTTTTTAATATAAATAGCTTCTCTTCTTAGCAACTCTAAATTTTTACCATGTTTATCTAATTTACATTATAATTATATTTGTCTATATAGTTTAAATTATTAATGAGGCCGAAGCAGACATTTATAAATATAATTTAATTAATTCAGGTTTGCATGAATAAGTCTTTGTGTGAGCCCTCGTAAGGTTTACAATACGGATATTAAAATTATAGATATAATTGTTAATTTTAAAAAAGAGATTAAATAACTAAGATAAGTATTATAAGAAGGTTCGAAGATTATGTATACTGGTTTCTAAATATTACTTAAAAATTAAGAGTTCATTTCAAAATTGAAATAATAAACCTAAAATTTGGTATCCTATTTATAATTTTCACATTATAAAAAACCTCAAGTAGTTTTTCTTTTCCTTGAGAGTCCATGTTTCCGTTTCGCATAAAATAATGCTAAACGAGGCACTTCACCAAATTTTTATAGAACACCTATTAAAGTTTTCTTGGTGTCGATAAAAATTTCTCTTTAAAAGATTATTCTCTGCCATTGCTTTCGCTTTCTTCACACTCCCAAATATATATACATTGGGGTTGGCAGTCGGGTAAGCTAGGGTTAATACGATACGAGCACGTCAGTCTTGAATGTTTGTTTGTAATAAATAGCTTTACTGTTCCCTCAGATTGAGAAATGAGACAATATTAATTGTAACAGAATAAATAAACAAGGTGATAGAGGCAGAAACAGTTACTACATTTATTTTGAATTCCATTGTAGCGAGACTTTATAACTGAGTAGCGATTATTTATCATATACTTAAATTGAAATTAGCAATTAGAAACTGATATTGGTTAAGGCATAGTGAATATCGAAGGCGGAGCGATCTCTCCCCGGTCGGCTAATTTGTCTGGTGCGTCCTACCGTTCTGTCGCAGGTATTGTTCGGTGCTCCCCTTTGAGAGCTGGTCTGGCCTTGACGTAACCTGTTTCTTCAAGACGCGTGCCCCTGCATGCCGGGATCGGTGGAGCGTAGCTAGGTCTTTGCTCCGGACCCACTCACCCTGTCAACATCGATTACTGCACACCTTATGATTCTGAAATATAATGCTCTTTCTTACAACATAAGAAGACCAATGATGTCCTTTAGTAAGTGTTCCGAATCTGTAATCCTGGTCTCAGGCTCCTCGCCAACCATGCCTACTGTATTCAATGGAGGAAAAGTCGTAGTGGTGACCTTAAAATGCATTCTGGCTAAGAAAAGTAAACTAAGTATTCGCCTTGCTGATAATCTGACAAACTACACGTTGGAAAGCGCTTAGTGGAACAAAGTTGCCACCAAAAAACCGATTTCCAGATCTGATTATCATTGTACAACACTTCTAACCCTCGGTCGATGTGGTCCTTGATACTTCAAAGTCAAGCTACAGATGTACATACCACATTACAGGAAACCATAGTTATTTAATTTATACGAACACAAAAACTTTTAATCAATACAAATAAGACCACTATTTAATAACCTTAATATATTTCTACCAAGGAAGAACTGTCACTTTTAGCCGAACTGTACATCAATGAAAAATAAGCATTGAACTGTCTTTTAACTTCTTCTCTTCTTCTTCGGCTTTTCCCCCTTTTATAAGTTTGCCGTCTTCAATTTCCAGTTCTGTCTGTCGTTCTAATCTCCCTCTACCAAATTCCTATCCTCCATTATGGTTTTCACATGGGTTTTCCACTTTAATCTGTGTCCTCCCCGTTTATTTTTTCCAGGATATATTTCTTTTGGCATCTTCAATTTTCCATTCTTTGTACGTGACCATACCATTTAAGGGTTTGATTTTCAATCATTTTAACGACAGACGTGGTTACGTTTGTTTCTTTCCAAAGAGCTCATTTCTAATTTTATCCTGTCTTGCTTTTTGAAGACTTCTCCTCAGATAATCAAATTCTATTGTTCTAATTTTGTTCTTTTGTAATTCTGTCAGGGGCCAAGTTTCACTTCCATAACATAGAATGTTCTGGATTATGCTTTTATAAATTTTGATTTTTGTTTCCTTTTTTAAAATTTTTATTCCAAATTATTCCGTGTAAAACCTTGGTAGCATTCTTTACCATTGCAATTTTAGTTTGTATATCTCTTTCACATGTTCCTACATTTGTAATTATTGACCCCAAGTTTTTTATTTTTCCTGTTTCCAGTGTTATGTCTTCTACAACTTTTCCTAAAAAATATGGATTCTGTCTTCTGTAAATTTATGTTCAGTCCCCGTTTTTTATATTCATTTAACTACTTTAAATATTTAACCACAAATATATTTTTTATATTTTTCTGAAAATAATAATCAACAATATATAGGTTACATGTAATTTATTGAAAGAAAAAGTATACTCGCTGGTAATATTTTATTTCATAAATCATTTATAATCTCAGCTATATCTGAATATTATTTAATACAATATTTGCATTTAATTTTATGGTCCCCGGACGAAAGCGAAATTGTGTCAGCATTTCTCTGAAATTGTTTCTGGAAGCAGATTCAACTAACATCTTATCACCAACATTCATCCCTTTACATTTTATACTGCTTACTAATAACTGTAATGAATTATATTTAATTTACGCGGAATTATTTTGAAGGTTAAGTTGTTTTTGTTTGACGCTCGGGCTGGCTACTCCATGGAGAACTTCTTCGTTCCTTTGGCAAACAGGAATCGGGACGAAAGTTTGAAGATCCGCTGCCGAAGGACATTCAAAATTATTATGCAGAACAAGATAAGTATCCCTGAAGCGTCGTTTGCGCAGAAGGGCGTGCTGAATTGTAAATATCTGGCAAATGAAATAATCTTCGATCAACGGAATATGTAGGATATTTCATTGGATCCAGTTTTGGCATTAAGTTAGGAAAATACGCTGAGATTGGCTAATTTTGAAATTCAGCAGAGAGTTCTTGATTTTGTAAGAGTCAACAGCGTAATTTTGCGATTCAGTAAAATGTCTAAGTCGCGACCCAAAGCAGTATGAGATTCTAGTACAAGTATTAACCGTGGAGAAAAACAGTCTTCCAACAACGATCCTCTGAATGACGCCTGCAGCGAGCATTATAATGTTAAATTAGATTCATTATCCAGTTTTGGACTTTTATGAACCCTGATATAAATAGTGAATAATTATCAATTTATGATTTAAACTTTTATATATTAAATTCGATATTAAATTTTGTTGTAGCTATTAAATTCTCTCTCCTGCCGTCCTCACTCTTTCACCATCACTCTTCGACTGTAGCTCCTCGCTACCCTACGGCAAGACAACTAATGCTTACTAACCGAAAACCAATCTCTCGATTCAAAATTCCAGTCACTAGACAGTTATTTTTCGTGTCCTTGTTCAAACTTTTCTGTTTCCCAGATGTGGCTAATGAAGCATCTGTTGTTGTGGCACATAAACTTGTTTGAAACGTTTTAGGTAACGAATGTAGAAAGTTTATCCCCTAAAATTATTATGGAAGCAATTGGCCACTACAGAGTTTGAGAAAAGGTACAATCTGGTAACCGTACTCCAAAGATATCCGATAATTTCCCTACCATCTACCCATCAATCTCTCGACCTCTACGACGCCTTTAGCTCCAGGGCTAAACCAATTAAGACCTCCCAGCTCTGCCAGTCAGCTATGCCTGAAACGACTGCCACTATTTCTTGCTCATTGACTAGTATACACAACATCTGTTTTAATAAATGTCAATTATGTTCATTTGAATAATATACTCAAGAAAGTCTTGGGATTCGCTTTCATCTGTCGTCTTACTAATATCTCTCTGCACTCGGCAAACATAAAAATTTAGTACCCCACTTTTTGAATGTGAAAGGAAGGAGAAAGCGAATTACAATCTCAAGTAATAATATTCTCCTGCAACCGTATTTTTTTTATCAATAAAACTTTTATAGCATCTCTGAACCAACGGTGGTACAGTCACGTGTGTTGACTCAAATATTAGCAACATAGATTTCAAACAAGCTCTTTGATAATTAATTTTAAAAATAGACAAATTGTGAATTCTGTTGCTAAATAGTTGGATCTTTTCTTTCGAAAGATTAAGTCTGGTCAATATTATAGACCTACATATGTTTAAATGCTGCTGACTTGCTTGTCTCAACTCTTTACACTCCTAAATCTCGGCTACTCTGCAACACGAAAGAACCTTCCTTTACTCTGCCCTCAAAGAAATTTAAATTTGCAATCTCGGATTTTCCAAGTAACCATTATATGATAAAAGTATTTTTACTAATATCTATGAAACAGTTTCGCTAAGCAAATATTTAATTACTTGGAAGTATCTTCAATTTATACTTGAAGTATGAATGTATACTTCCATGTGATTTTCTCTACGTCGTATTTTATAGTTGTAATGGTATGAAAGGGGGTAATTTTATTTTGGCTTTAAAAGCCCGTATCATAATTTATTATTAACGGGCAATAAGAATTTGTAATATGATCAAAGAAGTATAAAATTGTGACAAATCCGTTATGGAAAGCTGTCGTAACAGAGGAAATGGTTAAAGTGTCGTTAAGTGGGAAAGTTGTTTGGTCCGTCTGAGAGTTTCTGGCCGCGGTCCCATAAAAACTCTCCGTCTGTCTGGACGCATTCCACCCACAGAAGTCGCCGCTGCTCTGTCACACTGAGAACGAATGGCACCTGCTCCACGGAATCGGGACAGTCCGATCTTACCTGCCTTGACACTGACAGAGAAAGCAGCCATGTCATCAACGAAAACCATCGCCTCATTCTTGCCCAATTTAGTTTAATTTTTTTTTGTATTTACCAGTCATGTAACTGGTTTGAAGACAGTTGTCAATTTTCCTTTCCAAACGTCATTATCTTACAACAAACTACCTATACAAATTTTCAAATAATATCTAGTTATGCAGGAGTCGTAATATTTTGCCGCAATAACAGTAATATACACAATTTTTGTTTTATTAAAATGTTATTTTAAACAAATATATTTCTGTCAAATTTGGATTCCTTTTCATTCTTTAATTGAATAAATAAATAGCCTAATAACAACGTTTTGTAATCCTTGTTGTTTTCGTCGAGGGCTATTTCGTTTCTTTGAATCACCTGATGAAAGCAACAAGGTTGTGACATTTAATTTAGCATTTATTTTTGTCTGTTATTTGGCTACATATTTATGTCATTTGTATACTTTTACACGGACGTGTTCTTTTATAATTTCTGTAATTTTTTAATTGTCACATTACATTACAATCTGTCTTCAGACATTTGTCTAATGCGAACTAAATAAAATATAAGATAGTAGTTGAACCGTTTACAGTTGTGAGTTTATATATGTTGTGGAACATAAGTGAAATTATTTGAGCCTAAATAATGCGTAAAATCATTATAAAAATATGCGAATACGGTAATAAGTTTTTGGTATGGCTGCTGGGTAAAATTAAAAATTAAATTAATAGTTGTAAGTAACTTTATTCGTTAATTTGAATTAACCGCACAGACCGAAATTGCATGCTTTCTAATAACACTTTGATAAGGAGGAATCGTAATAGCTAAGATAGTGTTTCGGATTCCCCCTCAATGCTCGTTAGTATGACCTATACTTCCTACCTCCACCCTATGTTGAATATTATTCGTATAAAAATAAGTAACGTAGTTACCAGAGAACTTACCATATTGAAAAGCGCCATTGAAGTATAGTTTAGTCAAAATCCGAAGTTCAGGAACACAGATGAGAGGAATAAAAATTAAATCTGAGACCCGGTAAACATGTCAAGACGGAAGTATGCGGCCGATTCCGGTGATCGATAGCGCGGTCTCTGCCCTTGAAGTCTTTGACCGAGAGAACACCTGTGCGCCTTCCTAGCCAGGATAATTGCGGTTCTACTCAACAATGCTGTATTCTCTGAGAGAAGACACCGTCCTTTTTATTGCCTCATAATCTGTCAATCACAGTACCATGCCTTTTAGTTTACAACACCTCAATAAGTCCCGCTGGTCGAGCTCCCGTTCTTCCAGACCGCCTCGAGGTCTGTGTGCCAATTTAATTTTTAACGAATCGTTGAATATAGAAACTAATTTTCCAGATTTAAACGGATGCAGACTTTTTATGTACTTACTTGAAAATAAGCTTTATGATGCCATGTGTAAGCGTTTTATCTCATCAACTTTCTGGGGAGTACGCACCGCTGGAAAATATCTTGGTCATATGGTAATTACAGACCGCTAATCCATTGGGCCAGCCGGTAATAAACCCCAGTAATAGGATCTGGCTTTATTATCGGCATTTGCGGTTGAAATCCAACTAGGCCCCTTTCTATAACATTCGGTAACTATATTAGATCCTAATATGACCGTCTTTTATGAGTCGCTTTCTAATGAATGTGAGTTACAAACATAAACTGAACGGCCTCTTCATTCATCACTCTTTGATGAAATCCGTGAATAAAAATTCTCCAATAAATTTACAAAAAAAAAAAATATTTAATTTTTAAATAATTCTACTCCTTATATAAGACTTACATAAGGATACAAAACTTCATTCATTGATGACTTGAAAAATAATCTTGTATGTTCAATCATCCTAGCTGTAATATTTCCGGTATTTGTGAGAATTGTTCGAACTATACAACGTTTGTTTGGAAGAATCATCCCTTAGATTATTTTTATTTGGTTTTACGACAGGCCCTAGAGCTTTATTCTAAATATTTACATTTACTCTTAATCTAAGCTGCCATTTTTATAAATCCAATATATACTCCTCTTTCTTTCAAATCGTCGATATGCTTAATCCTCCATCTTCCGTGCATGAAGCGCTTAATTTTGTTTTACACAGAATTTGATAGTTGTGTTTACAGATTTTTTGAAAACTCCTTATTTATGCTCGTCAGCGTGACCGAATCGCTCACGGAGTAACGTTGTAACCTACTCGTAGAGGGTCCGGCACTGCTTGGCTCCACACACTCGAATATTCTGCGAGGCTCGTACACCGATGACACAACAAACTGGCTCGTGCAAGAAAATTCAGCCCAACGGGAAACCTATGACTTAAAACTCATTTAGAAAGTTAGTATTGCCACTTCGAATAAAGTGAAGCAACACTTGCTGCTCTTATTCGAATATTATCACTGTAGTTAAATAACGATAACGTCATTAATATTAGACACGAGCGAACACTAATGCAGCTACCGAGTGTCCCCGTCAGATGTCTCTCTCCCGTGCTGTCTCTGCTCTTCTGAAAATTTACCCAATCATAAATTATATTTTTGATGAAGCATGGATTAGCCGTTTAATATTATTATCAACCTTTTTTCGAAATGACGCCGAACAATACTCGAAATTACAATATTACAAATGGAATAATAAAACCTCATTAAGTATGCATTTTTTTAACCACGTGATTCCTATTTATTATATATATATATATATATATATATATATATACTCGTTTGGATAACAAAAATAGGGACAGACAGGAGCAGGACAGGACCTTAAATCGATAATTGGTGTAACCTGACTGGGAATAAATAATTTTTGAGAGCCTGAACCACCATCTTCAGAACAGTAGATGTAAACGTCATGCTGACCGTTTATATATGTATGTCACTGTTGTATTTTGTATCTGTAGTAAATCTCTGCGGGGAGGATGTGTTGTGACCGAATTAATGAAAAAACTTTCCTATTCCAGTTTAGTGATATTTAATTGTATTGAACTCACAAACACATTTTGTATAAGACGTTTTGTCCGTTTATTTCGTATATTTTAAATCACATAATAGGTTCATATTTACCCAGACACATTAATGATTTTACGTTACATCTAAATAGCTGTAGTCCCAAGTGCATGTCAGTGGGTCGGATGTTATCGTGACTGTAATAAGTCACAGTTGTCATTGAAATTTTCCGGATGCAGAGGTAAGAAGTGTAGGTAGCCCAGGAGTGCAAGAAGGATTTAAATCTGGAGTCTGGCAGCTGTGCCGGTGACCAGGCAGATTTAACTGACAGCTGGAATGCTTGAGAACACACGTTTGCGCTTCAGCTCCAGCCTTACTGCCCCTATACGGAGAGAAACATCCTAGAATTATTCAAATATTTTCCAGCCAGTGCCCCATAGCATCAATAACCTACAACAGACACCGCGAAATATTCCAAAGCGTTCTTCTCCAGCTACGTACAGCTGGCCAGTGAAAATTTATGCAAGCGGATCCGCCACAAATAAGTAGCATTCCCTCCCATTTCTTTGTCTCGGAGAATAAGTGACTCGGCTACCAAGACAAAAAAAAAAGTATTAGAAATATAGACGTCAATATTGATTGTTCGTTGGCTAGAGGATTCCTTAATGTGTTCTTCGTGTTTTCCTCTCCTGTTTTCCGCGGTATTTCCTTATCAAATTAGCGCGACAATCGTAAAGAACCAGAGTATCGTCGTGAATCTGCTGTGTCGGCAAAGTTACTCACGTTTTTGGAAATCCACGACTAATTTTGTTAGTTACTTTGGAAAACTAGTTTATATTAACAGACAGAAAATTGATTTAGCAACATAAAAAAGTACTGATAACTTTATTTCCTTTTATTAGGGACCTTTTCAGACATTATCTAAACTAATTAGAGAAATATAATAAAAAAAACATAAAAAGATTCAATCTATTATTATTAAAGTTTTTTTTAAAGGGCAACAGGCTACATGAGGGTAATCCACGTTGGGCAACTCCCCTTTAATGGCATAGGAAGGGATTTGAAAGGGTTACTAGGGCCCCCGGGCTATGGTATAAGGATCCTACCCGGCATTCGCCTAAAGAAATGCAGGGAAAACCCTAGAAAAACCTGCATCAGGTAGGTCGGGCATTGGGTACTTGTCCCACGCCCTTCCGATAGCCCTTTTCCGTGCCTCGACCAGTTTAGGAGGCAGCTGGCCGACTATTCCAATTGGAATAGTGGACAACACCTACCGTATGCCCAAGGTCTGTGACCCCAGAACATACACCTCTCAAAACAGGACGAGGTGGAACCTTAGTTCAAAAACGGAGAGCGGGTGACGTTTCTCTGCGGGTGAACTTCCATTATTAAATAAACCATTTCAATGTGCTGTAAGTGTTTAAATTTGAATAAAACATGTAAGAGAAAAAATTTAGAGCTCCTGTATCAACTTCCATGGTCGAAATGTCAATCATACATTTTCATAGAGTTTATTTTGCTGTAACTGAAATTTTGCACGCAAAAATCAAACTATAAAAAATTATAATAACACAGATGATTAATAGAATTAAAATTTTGTCTATAAAAGTTTACATTATATAAATTTATGTTGGACCTAATATATGTAGTATTTCGATCATAAAACGTTAATTCAATAGATGTTATCGTTTTTGTGTGTTCGTGTTAGGTCAAATTTAATTTTGTTAACATGGTAAAACCAATATCAATTGCTCTGGGTGAATGTTCTCCATCGTTTACAACACTAAAATGTTGGATGGCAGAGTTTAAGTAATGTCGTACAAGTTGACAAGAACATAGCGGTGGAACAAAATAAAGTGACAACGCCAGAAATGGTGGCTGTCGACCATTACACCTTTCGGTTTTATTATCCCTTTCCAAACATGAAAAAATGGTTTGGTGGTCAAAGATTTGCCAACAATGAAGAAGATGATGGATATTGCTCTCTATAAACAAGATACAGAACCTATTGGACATCGGTGGGAAAAGTGTATCGAGCTACAAATAGACTACATTGAGAAGTAATGAAATTTTTCAAAATATTTTATGTTAGTTCAATTTCTTCTGGGACTACTCTAATATATGTAATGACCAGTTTGTTGGACGAAAGACACCAATATTTCAATCCATAAATTACGCCTGTTAAATTATACGCGGCCGTGTTTGTTTATACATAATTTGAAGTTTTCTGAGGTTGTGATACCTCCACAGTGAATCGTAAAACAGCTCGAAAGAATGTCAGCTTCTGGGAATTTGTTCCGCTGGAGGGATGATGCGTGACTGCGGTTGTTAGTGCGTGCGTTTTCGAGTGCGTAGCCTCGTTACTCTCCGAGCCTAATAACACGGCCCATCTCTAATAACTCTATCCGGGTGCGTATTATGGCGCATTACGATTGGCTTGTTAACGCCAGCTTATTACAGAGTGTCTAATAGATCCAGTCTTTACTTCCAGGATACTGGATGAAATGAGCTGATCCCTGAAACAACATATTGCAACTGTTACACGATTCTCTGTCCGTTCTTCACTTGATCCGAACTACATAATACTAAACCCAAGATGCTTAGAATTTTGTAATGTATATTCTGCCATACTAGAATTTAATAAATATATATAGGGCAAACTTGCGCCGATTAAAACTACCGTTATATTTCACAGAGATGTCGCCCAAGTACCTACGAGACCGCCCTATTCATGCTATATTATATTCGATAATAATGCAATAAATACCGTGCTACAATAATACTCTGAAACATAAGACAGTCACACTAAGTGAGACATTAACACTGTAGAAAATGTGCTGGAGCTGTATGAAACTGAATTAGGTAAAAACGATATTACTATTGGTATATTGTAGTAGTAATATTTGTCTAGTGTATAGCTTACGGACTGGTACAATTTTCTATGAAAATATCCGAAAGGATATTCGTTATTATTCTACTTCTAATCTACGTGCGAATTATTTTTTCAGAACGTAAAGTCTAAATTCATAAATATCGAGTGAATAATTCAAGTCATTTTGGTTCTGTAATTTTCTTCTGCTGTGTTTTTAGTTAAATGATTATTCAGCATAATTAAGGCAGTAAACAAGAGAAAGATTGATCGATATAGGAGATCAGAAAAGCGAAATAAATGAATTATCTGATCAGAGAAATGAACTAAGGCGAAAGAACTTCGCAAATAGAAGGAAATAAGCTAAATTAACAACAAAAAGTATCAGAGTAAGGTCTCAAAGGTCAATATGTAACGGCGCAAAATTCAATAAACGTTCCCCTCAAATTTATTTGGATTCCATGAATTGTAAATATATCTGTTAAAATGTTTTTTATTGGATACACAACAGGAAAATCAAAAAAAATTTCATTTTTGTCAATTGGCACAATTTCTAGAATTGCGAGAAACGTTTAAAAATTTATTAACTTTACAAATTAATGAATTCGAAATAGGTCAAAATCATCTATTGAGATTGCGGGCGAGTATAACTGCACGGGGTACGGCTATGTTGATATGAATGTGCAAACTTTTGTTTTTAATCTTGTAGTTTCGCGTTATTTGTAACAAGAATATTCTTTTGAAGTAAACGTAATATTTAAGTGTGTCGTTTCCATGAACTGATATTGGACATTCCTCTCAAAAACTAGTCTTAAATTGACGTTCTTTTATTATTTAATAATATTTTACATTGGGCAGAACCAACAATTTCAATTATTCCCTCGTCAACGGCGTAATAATCTTCCCGTTTTTTTCCCCTTCTTTGCCACTGTTACAAATAGAAAAAGACTTAGTCAACAAAAAAAATTGTTCTAAGAGGAACAATACAAATTTTTCATTACTAAGTTAACCGCTGCTAAAATTATTTTAAAAAATAATTCCAATTTTTTAAAAATATTTCATGACACCCACAAATTTATAATTTGTATTATTTCTTTACATGCATATTCGAAGGCATTTTTTTTAATTTTAGAATTATGTTTGAATCACGCCAGTAAATACGGATAAACTCGTGCTAATTTCGCCAAAGCCCAGCCGATAATCCATGTAATTAGTAGTATAATGATTTCGCTTAGTTAGTCACTCGGGGCACCTGTGTTGCGATTATAATTCGCATGCAAATCGCCCGTTCCGATAGAGATGGTAAAGTTTCTTGGGAGAAACTTCTTGGCGACGTAACTGCAAACCTCAATTTTATGCGACTACTACATTACACACACACTCTCTCTCTCACTCACTCACTCTCTCTCTCTCACACACACACACACAAATAGACCTGCAGACACAATTACAGAGAAGAGACACAGATTTCTTATTCAATATTTTAATAATTATTCCCATAAATTTTATTATTGGAAACTATTATAATGCAAAATACTTAAATGTGATTTCGAATCATTCCATACTTTTTGTTTTACTGCAAATTAAAATTTTTATAAACATTTCAAGCTTTCTTCAGGGTTCTCAATATCTACAATTATTATTTCTTCGTAATTGTCACGCGATAACAATATACATACGCCTTATAACAATTTTCACTCACACACTATTACCAATACCTAATCCCAATAAAAATATATTTCCTCTTTTTGCTGTTTTATTCGCTATTGCTATTTCTTTTACCGTACTTCTTGGCCTAATGCGTCACATAATTCTCTCCAAATGAAAGTTTTCGACCCAGGAGTGAGCCCAAAATTTAATTTTAGAGCATTCTCAAACATGAATTATAAATAGCATGTCTACAATACGTCTCTAGCAGGGTCATACGGTAAGAATTGCTCCCATTATAACAGTCGGCCAGCTTCCTCCTAAACTGGTCTAGGCACAGCAAACCCTTCTCCCGCTATCGGGACAAGTACCAAAAACCCAACCTACCTGATACAGATTTTCTAGGGTTTTACATGAATCACTTTTAAGCGAATGCCGGGTAGGATCCTTTAACTACAGTCCCTCAGGCCTAGTTAAACCTTTATTTACGTTGCTCTACCCTTCCGCATTCCCATTTCAAATCCCTTCCTATGCTACTAAAGGGGAGTTTTCAACATGTGGATACCATCACGTAGTCTGTTTCTCTAAAAAAATCTTTTCCAAATTCGTCCAAAACTTCCCCATATATATGATTATTAATTTCCAATTAGCTAAACAAATAGCCTAATAAAATAAAAAAATTATTGATAAATTAAATACCTCACAACGTTTCTTCAATCCTTGTTTTAAAAAAATCAAGACCCTTAAGAACGTCACACATTTATTGATAAATTTTTAGTTTGTCACTCAGTTTTTAGCGGTGTATCATTCTTACGGTTCTTGTGATTTTTTTTAATATCTTATGAAAGCAACAAGTATTTTAGAAACATTGTACTGTGTTTTTTCTCTTATTCTGGGTGTTTATTCATAAAATAGGATACTTTTAACACAGACTTTTTATATTTCTTAAGTTTCTTGTGCTTGTCTTAAATTGGAGTGAGTTTACTAATATAATTTAACTATTCCTGTACCAAAAATCTCCTCAATTTAATTTCACCTCTGAATAGAAATTTCATTGTCATGCATTTCGAGGTGTAAACCTAGGAACATAATCTATGTTATCTTATTCGAATCGAATAGCCTAGAACAGTTTAATTATTTCCAATGTTGTGGGCAGCAATTTAATATAGCATATTTCTGAAACTCCGTAAGCACAATATTTTCATTTAACATCTCTGAAAAGCCCTTCTAACGCAAAAGTTTATAAATTTTCAAATATATATACTTTTAGTTCTACATTTTTTATTTTTGTGCTTTAAACGTCGACGGCCAGATTCGTGTCCAGAAAATTCCCTTCCATATCCTCTTATATCGGTGCTAATTTCTTTATAATTACATTGTGTAAATAAAATGTATTAATAAAATCCATTGAATTTAGCACATGAAATGTATTTTATTTTCGTTTAAAATATTAGATTAAAATAATTCGGATTTATTCCCCTCATTAATTCGTTTGAAGAGTCCAAACTTCAAATTGAGGAAACTATTAGTGTTCCGCCTGTTCTTTAATTTGGGCCAACAACGTTTTGTTCAAAAGTAAATCACGTGTGACTTCAACCTGCTTGGTTTGCCGGACAGGGAACCGCAGCAGTTGTTACAAATCTCCACTTTTCGGCGCCGTAGTAGTTTATGGGAGCAAGATAACGATAGAAAGCAAACAGTCGGTCGTTTTGCTCGTACAAATCATTGCTTAAAGTAATTAAAGTGTTGGTGTTGACACATGGGGACTGCTCCTAGCGGGGAGTCGTAAGTCAAAAGTTAGCATCGTAAAACTCATTACAAGTGTCTTATGAGATAGCCTAGGTGGTTTATTTGATTATTATTGCCACGGGCTTTGGTTCTTTTTGGAGGGAACGAGGAAATTGCTTAAACTATTGCAAGATAAATCCGAATACCCCAATCATTCTTCTGTTTATTTTCTCTGTCACATAAACAAGTTTTTAATCTGATGAAAAATGTAGATTCATTTGTGAGAAACAATATTTCAGATGTGTGGTTTGAAGATATGCAGATCTTGGGGTCACACGACTGAAACTAATTTCCATGATCTCATCAAGCTCGATGATCAATCTTCCTGGTCGCTGGTCGTCTATAAAACGCAAGAAATCACAAACTAACGTATTCGTGAGCTATGCTGAACCGAGTAGGCCCATGTCAATATACAGATTCTCGTGATACTCCTTACTCCGTGATGACCAACGATGTTTCTTACTGTTGGATCCGTTGGTCCGTCACTGCGTTCCTGTTATCACGCAGTCAAATGCTCATTCCATCGTACCACGTTTCAATTTTTGGATTAATTTCGACCACTCTCATTAAAAATAATTGTATGCATTCAAACTAAAAAAATTGTGTTTGGTAAGCAAATTAATTATAATAACACGTTAGATACGTGATGGGCTAGCAGCCATATTTTTGTTAATACAGACGATTTAATTGTCCGGGACAGAGAGTAAAATATTAACTTCAGAATATATTGTAATTAAACTGTACAGACTACAAGACAGATGAACAAGTTTACCTGAGGGGCGTCACCGAGTCTATACGTTCATCAATCTCCTCATTCCGGTTTAAAATTTTATGGTTAATTACTACAATTGGTTGGCATAAAAATTACGTCATTGAAAGGTTGAACAGTGGTTGTGAAATTAATTGAAATAACGAAGAATTACCATTCAAGGAAAACTAAAATTTAATGTATTATACTCAACTTATTGTATTACGAAGATCAACTATAACAGTACTCTTCTTTAAGCACTGTTCCAAACAGATTGCAAACATTTTTAAAACCACAATGATCTAGAAAAAAATATTGTAACCTCTTTTTTGACGAAACAAATTTTCAACGCCCTTAAATAATAAATATAGGGTGGTAAGAGTCGCTCATGCGACTATAAATGAGGACTAAAAATAATTAAAAATAATAAAATTTATAACCATGCCCTGTGATTCTTGACATTTTTGTCCAGCTCCTGCTGAATTAGGAAAGATTTCTACGCACGCACTTTGTGAATTCTGATTTATTCACAGATTTTTCTTACTTGTAATATCAGTATTATTGTTTTTTATTGTCGCCCGTATCACTGATTTATGGCTTAATTGTTATTATAGTAAGTAGTAATAGTCAAATAAATATTTAATTCTTCACTGGCTAGTTTTCCTGCATGTCCATATCTCACAACCTGGCACCCTACCACAATCGCGTCTGTGGCTGATGTTGGATAAAATGCTGTGAATATTTTCCTCTTGTTACAAGTTCTCGGCATCCATGTATAATTATCAATAATTATGTCCTCCGTCTTAAAATTTAGCTCATTATTGATCGGTTTTTTGCAAAGAACGCAACATCGATAGATAAAGAATTTTATTACTCCAAAGAACGTTTGGAATGCAGCCATACAGAAAAGGTCGAAATCCTGGAATGAAATTTCCTTAGTCGTGTTGCTCTTCTGACAGCAAATTTCTCTTCTTCTGTGAAGAAAACTCCTCCGGAATATATTTTTCCAAGGAATTTACCTGCAAGAGCGGCACCATGTGCTGTTTCGACAGTTTTGTCGATGCTTCGAGAAGAGGAACATTAATTAGAGCTGGGTGCTTCTGTGATCTCGCCGTGGCGCTAAGTTCACTCCCAAATAAGGGAACTTAATAACATCGCAGAACCTGTTCCAGCTCGTGTGCAGGACTCCTTTTCCAAATTACTTATTTCCTACCATCCTTTTTACATTATTATTCTGGCAGTCACCAAGGCGAAATATATTAACTGGTCTCCTAACGAGATTGAGGATGTTAAGATCGTTGGATAACTTGCCTTGTAAAATATGCGTGGTGCCGAAGAGCGGCCAACTTAAGTGGCAAAAATAAATAGCGTAGCTATTTTAAAAAACACACTGCCGTGTTAAGTTTAAGATGTTTCTAAAATCGTTACAAAAGAGTTCCAAGGCGCAGTACAAATCGTTTGCAGCGTTAAATGTAAACCCCATTAAGTAACTAATTAGTGGAGTACACTGAGATTTTTTTGTTAGAATAATATGCATTAGATAATTACACATATTAGTTTAAAGCCACATTTATTTTAACAGCCTTTCCACATTTAGATTATGAGAGACATGAGCAGATAAAATCAATTGAACTTAAGTGTGTGATACATATGTAGTGGCATTTATAAAACCCCTCCAGTTTTAAATATCACATTATATGAAACGTGGCTAAATAAATTTTACAAATCATACTGTATAAAAATAAACCAATAAAGTTACCAAGGCTGAAAAATTGTAGCTACAGAAACGAAATATCATCCACAGAGGTCCGCGTTAACAGTAAGACTTTCGTATACATTTGTAATCGTAAGAGTAAGAAACAATAAATTTTTAAAAATTTATTTACAAAGAAATTAAATATTTATTCAAAAATAATTTAATTAACTATGTTTTTCTCAAACTTTTACGTCGGTTCTGAAACGGCTCAATGTAATATATACAAAAACTGATTTTAAACAAATATTTATCAATTGTTTGGGATATATATGAAAAGAAAAACACCGATAAATTATTTGGAACAGAATTACGTCTATAAAATAGCAAAATCGTCTAACTTCGTTTTTGTGATTCTATATAATTTATAACTCACGTAAACCTTTAAATGTGTTGAATGAAGCGTGCGGCATCAACTCTGAAGATGCGTTGCCGTAGTATTATCTAGGCTTCGCTAATTTTACGTTGGATCTCGTCGGTTCTCTGCCCTTCTCTCCCTGGCTTCCTATATGACGATAAATTATTTTATATTCGTATCTGCCTAAGATCTTATTTCTGAACTGTTCTAATAACTGATTGAATTATTTACGTGCGTGATAACTGATGTATCTCTAGCTTTTCGTCTTACTTGTTTTAGGAAATTTTGTGTTGGCCTCATGGTTACCGCCAAAAACGTCTAGATATTTTCGTTCATCGGAGACATAGTGTCTCCGGAGGATCTCTTCGGAAACGTTTCTTATTAAGTGAATATGAAAGATAGCAACACTACGTAGTGTGGTAGTTATATTATCACTTTTTGTTTGAATTGCCTATATTTTTTTTCATTATTTTCAATCAGACGTAAATTTTTTCGTTTCATTTTTTATGAGTGTTCACAAAAATTCACTGAGCTAATTATCAACAAATAACATTTTTTGTCCACTTCTACGCGAATTCTTTAGTGTTTACTCAAAACATGGCTAATTCGCACAGAGATTTCCCACCTTTTTCTTCACCTGGCGAATTTTAGCCCCAAAACGAAAGCAAGCAGAACTAAACAGCTGAAAAAATTATGTAAAAATTTATTTCAACAATTACACACTTTTAAAACGATTTATAATCAAGGAAATTTATTTTATTTTTAATTTAAAATTTAAATTGATATTATTTCTATCAGACTGCCATCGAAGTACCGTTTTGTTGTTATGTAAACATATGAATTATTCAACCCTCATAATCGATTGATAATTAAAGTTATGAATTTGAATTACAACTAGATTTTTAGTAATTCATACTCAATTTTTAAACCGTGATGGCACATTCATTTTTTCTAATAATCCCACTGCTGAGCTCGGTACGATTCACGGCGCCGAACAGAGAAGGACAAACATTGCAGCTACTATTCCTTGGAAAACGGCCTTGTTTAAAGAATGGTTTCTTTATGAGCGAGAATCTCGTTGAAGCGTGTTAATTTGGAGAAACAAGGGGCAGAGGCGTCTCCGGAGAGAGGATCGCTCTCGGAGCGACTATCTGATGCGGCGCCCGTGTAGCCACTTAAGAGAGGCGTTGTTCGGTAATGGCACCTCTAATGGCGAGGCCCTCCGATCAACCGAGAAATCTCCTGCAAGAGGAATCTAGAGCAACAAGCCTTCCCCGACGACTTCAATTTCGTTCAAAATGTGATACAGCCCCTTTAACTGAGTTGCGTGTTGAAGCTTAACGCGATCGGTGTAAGGAGATTTTTCTAATAGAAAATTAATCTTACAAGACATGACGACTACGTTCAAGGCCTAATACACGAATTACTGCTGCGCGTGTTAAAGTTATCAGATTCTGTTCTAGAATTATATCTGAAATACTTTATATTAAATCTAACTTCACTGCAATTAATATAAAAATGAAATTAAAAATGAAAAAAAAATACACGGCGTTTCTGCAGTCATTGTTTATTTTGTCATATTATTAGAAACCGGAACAATAAAAAGGATATGATACCTAAATATTATAATATGAAATTTTTTCAAACTTCATTAAAAATCCAATAATGTGATTGTATAAAGTCCTAATATTTCCACTGATTATATTTAAAGAATTATTTAATATTATATAAAATAATTTTGAATAATTCTAAAATGCAATTATAAAATATAGAACTCTTTTTTAAAAGTATTCTAAGTAGATAAATAAATACCCAAATCACAGACAAATATAAGTGATAAAAAATAATTACCACACAACGTTTCTGCAATCATTGTTTCTTTCATCAGGTGATTATGAAATCGGAACACTAAAAAGGAGATGATACCTTAAATTATATTATTATATAAAATTTATTCGAAGGTCTTGAAAATTCCAATAATGTGATTGTGTGTACTTATAATATTTATAATGATTACATTCCAAAAATTATTTAATATTTTACATAATAATTTTGAATATAAATATTAAAATGAGATTATAAAATATAAAATGTCTTTGTTAAGAGTATTCTATTTGGGTAAATAAATAGCCAAGTAACAGAAAAAGTGGTAAAAGAAATACCACGCAATTTTTCTGAAATCCTTGCGTCTTTCGTCAGTTGATTAAAAACGGAAGAGCCGGAAGAACGACGCTCCGCATAAGCCAAATGACGAAATAAAATTCTTTTGTGTGTATATTATTTGACTATTTATCTAACTATTAAATCATAAAATAAATGGTCATGTTTCCATGCCTGTTGAGACCGAATTTCGGCAACCATTTTCCCTCTGCAATTTGTTTAATTAATAAATTCTAATGTATCAGTAACATTTGTCACGCTTCTTATTAACTCATTCATCTCTCAGATATTAAGTAACTGTCAGATCTGGACTGCTTGAAATCGGTAAATAAACGGATCCTTTGCAATGCATTGTGGCATGAATATATTTTGGTAGTGGGATCGTGATCTGCATGCAGAGAAAACCTTACCATTTAGTAATTATAGAGGAACTGCTTTCTTCACAAAAAAAAAAAATCCTTGTAATCCATGATATTTTCGTGAGATTCCATTTTTTTGAGTCACCTAGTAGTTCACAATTTCAATCGGTGTTTGATATTTCAATTGACCAAATTCAATTAGGAGGATCATCGGTTGAAGTTAGACCGATTGTATGAATCAGATATAAGACCCACACGATAAAAATCTTTAACAGAAAAAAAGAGACTCAAAGATTGCTATAGTTATTACTAATATGCTTATATAAAGGCTGACATTGATACGATGAAAAGATTATCAGTCACAATTTACAAATTAATTTAAACAATTATTCTGAATCAAATAATTCGTTGACGACATTTCATTAAATATTTTATCAATAAAATGGAACTAAAAAAAATTCAAAATAATTTTGATCATGTTTTGAGTAGATGGCATTGACGTTCCAGACTTGGCAATAAGCGTAATGTAACGTGAGAATTTAAATACTAACGTGCCAAGTAGATCAATAAATTGAAAGGCGCCACGAGCCAGTATTTTTATATGTAATTATTTTATGTGTAGTCATATCAAAGAACTTGATCAAACAAACCTACGAAATCTTTTTTTAGAATGTTTCAAATTGGAACAAGAAATGAAGTCATAAAAACAGATTGGTGTGAATAAGTAGGGAGGAGTGATTATATCTGCCCTTTACGATATAAATTAAGCTTGTTATGCCGCCATGTGTCCGTCTGTTTTTGATCCCAGACTCTGCTCTGTCCTTGGAGAGTGCGATGAGCCTAAGGTGCCATGCCTGGGCACGCTGCAAATGCCTTTGCCGACTCTGGCTCTAATTCGATGTCGACAAAAGCCTCCACATAAGGAAGCTTGCAGCCCGCCACAAACTGATCGCCGATAAAATTGGAATGGAGTACAACCTCCAATGGCTCGGTTCTCACTTTATATAATCAGCATTACTCGAGTTAAGTTGACATATATATATATATATATATATATATATATATATAATGAAATTATGAGTGAGTTAATTTTAAACATATACTCTCGCTATTGGCATATGGATCAGAAGTGTGGGCGTAATTATGTAATTGTCTACAAAATGTAATTTTAAAAATCTTTGGAATAATATGATTTTCTTGTTATCTGAAATTTGTAATTATTTATATTCCAAATTATTGTCATAATTTCAATGGATTTCTATGTACGTGTATCAGAGCGTCAACGGTCGATAGCGTGAAGTTGCAAGTTTAGAAAATAAAAATTTAAAAATAAGCAGTTGCGGTATTGATGCAAACAGTTTCATTGTTCGCCTATGAAACCGATAAAGTTACCTGGAATTTTAATTGTTACTCCTCCAGAGTTAATTTATCACTGAAATTTTGCAACTGATCGTCCGAATGTCTGTAGTTCTGGAAGGCTACCATGGAATCGAATGATTGGACAGCCAGAGTGACGGGATGCGATACGCAGTAAAGAAAATATTCAGTTGTGGGAGACGGAGAATCAATAACTGACTATCTCGGAGAATATAAAATTCAGATATGTGTGGATAATTCAGCCAGTAAATGTCACCGTAGACGGGGAAGAGCTTATTGAATATTTTATTCTTCATCAGAGAAGCAGCCGAAATTTCTGTCACGAGTCGCTGGTTCAAACTAAATACAGATTTGTTTATATCGTGGGTTCTCTTCATCACCGATACTAAGTTTTTTTCCATGTTTTGTTTGATTCTAAGTTTAGTTTATGGCCAAACAGTTGTGAAAATACGGCGTGTTGTCTTCTTCGGGAATCGCTTACATAAATCAGGATTGTGAGACAGCTTACCTCTGAAGCCTGAAAAATAGTGTGTAGGTGAAGGCAGCAGCTGCCTGAAGGTTCGTCTCGGGAACTGTCTTTATTTCAAGCAGTAATTTACACCGACTCCCCCGCCCCCCCCCCCAAAAAAAAAAAATTAGTATCAATAACTATATTAGTCAACACTGCTTGATGTTGTTCAGTATCTCTTCACAAACCCTTAATTCTTAGATTTTTTCGTACACGACGGAGCATTGTAGATATTTTCGTAATAGGTCTACTAAATAAACTGGATGTCGGAAATTTTGATTTCTAATTGTGGAACATTATCCGCATTATATTATTTCTTCGTTCTTACTCGTTACAGAAATGAAAAATTTATGATCAGTTCTTACGGATATATTGATTTTTATGGTTAATTTATTTTGTTTTTGCCCTTCCGACATTTCAATGCTTTCGTTAGACCTCTCAATCAAAAATTCCTGCTTAATCCTGAATCCAATATCTCTACAGTAATTAAATTAATTCATAATTACACTCTTGATGAGCCCAAAGACCTTACCGTCCAGTTTACATAATTGAAAAATTAAAATTCCCGACTTTATTTCACCACATCAACTCCCGACGTAAGTACATTTCTACCGTACACATGTATTAAGTTTATAAACCAGCCTATTTTATATAGTGACAATTTCTGTTACATTTGTCTCATTATTTTTAATTTAATTTGACAAACAGTATTAAATTTAACTTCCAGCGATTGAATAATTTTTAAATCCATATTATTGTAAAAATATTTCACATTTATAGAGAAAGGACTTATAAAAACTTTTTATACATAAATTGTAAGTACTTTAAGTTATTTTTTGGCCAATATTATAATCGAACACGAGTTTGAAAACAATTTACAAGGTATTTATATCGAAAGTGCATACGTTCTTTCCTCACATCTGCTCATATGATTCGCTCTTATGCCAGTGGGATGAGCAGTATCGGAAAACCACGTCTGGATGTTGCACATATACCACATAGTTGACTTGGAAACCTCCTGTCTTCCTCCCCAGATATTTACACATGAACTTCCTTCTCCACACGTCACTTATATTTCCATATTAATTCTTATCGACAAATTTACTTATATCTACGCATTAGCTTCTCTCCACACAAAAAATACTGTTCTATATTCCAGAAAAATATCCTCGAAACTATTTTAATACTTTCATTGTATGTAATCATGTAACTGTTCTTTGTTCGTGGTCGGTGACTGCTAATTGTCCAAATAGCGACTGGGTGTCTGGATTTTAAGCTCCCTGTCTCCCCAGCGATTTCGACGAAACCATCTGCGACGATTTACTACCTGTGAATCCCGCCGTGGGGATGTCTCAAATTCCGTCGACAATGATCTGGCAAAAAGCGGAATTGTATATTCTGCGTAAAATTTCAGTTTAAACTAAAAATAAATTAATGTTAAAAAAACAACCTATTCGACAAAAAAAATTATTATACTATTTAAAACATAGCATTTATTAGAGACAAAGTTACAATTCAATTTCACACTCAGAACAATATTATATTAAAAATAATCATATATGTAAGACTATGTTTCTTAATCTAATTTTTCAGGTTATTGAATTGACACTATACTCCTGAAGAAATCCCAATCAGGGAAGAAACGATGTGTCTGATAAATATTATGTTTTAAATAATAATTTTTTTGAGCACTAGAATGTTCTTTAAAATTTAATTTAAAAAGAAATCATATTATTATACTTATTAAAAATAAATAATTTAAGCCGCGATAAAATTCATCGTATAATTTTTTTACCTTTTACAGACACGTTATTTTAGTTAGTAACTAATTTTATCCTATAGAGGAGGTATTAAAAAATAAAGTAAAAAAACAAAATTATTGTAACAAATTAGGACCAATAACAAATAACATATTTAATAAGTTCACTAAATTTAGAAAAGAGTCCAAGGAAAACAATTCAGTTAAATACCTGAAGAAGATACGAACATGTATCGAAACGTTGTTACTCTCTAAAGAAAATTAAGTGACTGTTAAAGATAAAAAATTAAATGTCACTTATTTGTCAATTTGTTTATCTAATAACTTTTTTGTATCAGTGACAAATTAAAATTAAGTTCTCAGGCAGTACGATACGACAACTTGATCATCCAAACATAAGCGTTATATATTACGTATTCTCAAGTATACCGTAAAATTAAAACTTCAGAATTTATTCAATGTTAACAAAAAAATTATAATTTTTAGTAGATTTTAATTTCATGTAGCTTAATAACATAATTTTAATTTTAACCAAAAAACAATCAAACGTATATTCATTTTGAAGGAATGGCCAAAATTAGCTCACCTATAAGGTTCAATGATTCTAAGCCGGTTCCGTATTTTGAATGTTCTCAGTAAATCAGGTTTATCGCGGAAGAATGTGCTGACAAAAAAAAATAATTACCCGTCTCATATGTGTTACGAATTTCCGGTAATATGAGACCGTCTCGTCGTAAAAATTAAATTCAAACATTCACCGCCATTTTTCAGGATTAAGTTGTGTGCCGTGAATTAGTGAAGAAAAGGCCTCGGGGATCTTAAAATGCCACAACAGCTGTTCTCCATTCCGGCCTACGAATAGTCTATTACTTTTCTTTTAGTTATGGCAAAGATTTAAGGACACGATAAGTTCATAAAAAGTGGATAAATCTTCCCGGAGGCACATTAAACTGACTATAACGGTCTACGCTGGTGATAATGAGACTAAATCTGTCACTTAACAAGACTCCCGTTCAGGTGCATGCGCGTTCATTTCGAACGCATTACGATCTCCGATACAGAAAAAAGGAGGAAAGACTGTCTGCTTCGGGCGTACGGAACCGGTCGTTAACCGGCTGCCCTGAAATATGCACTACAAGGCTCCCAACAAGATAATCGCGGCTCTGCAGCGCGAAGAATCCGCCGAAAAACTGAAAATTGTGTGTCCCGGCGGACGTGTAAGGGCGCCTCGCAGCTTCCCACGAAAGTGACCGCACTCAAAAGGCCCTTCTCCCTGCTATTAGCCTGAGTGCATTATCGCCACACAGCCATTGTACGAGGGTGTGGGAAGTCAACTCGCTCCTTCCTTCGGGATTGCCCACTTGCTACAAAATACTGATAAGTAACTCGTTTCCTCATACGTTCACGCTACTACCCAATTCTCAATTTCGAATTGAAATTTTTTTAATACCAAACTATACACAGCTACCAGTCTTTTCCATTGGGCTTCAGGTACCTGCCCCGACAAAAAACTGCTTGCCGATGAAATTTAACATATCAGCAACGATCTACGTAACAATTATCCCACACAAACCAGGACATTACAGCAAGCTACAAAACTAACATCATCCCGTAACATACAATTCAAAAACCGCACAATGGCCCATTATATAATTACCATTATCAGAAAAAAAAATCCGAATAATTTGCAATAGGTTCACAACGATTTTCACCTCCCATAAAAGCCTCCGGAGGAGAATTTGTACGACATAACCTACCACAAAAACGATAGAAAATATTTTGTGCCCTGCGAATGTGGCAAAAGCTACGTAGGCGAAATAGTTGAAATATATTTGTGAGGATGGAGGAACATATTATTAATGTGAAACGAGAAGAAACTTCCACGGCCAAATTAGCAGAACACGATTGGGAAAATGGTCACGTATTTGATTTAAAAAAACAACTTAAAGAAGGCATATTAATTAAAAAAACTTTCCCAGTCTCGCGCTCTTATTCCCGACATTTGGAATTCCTTACTCTACAGTAATATCAAACAATAGTCCGAATTCACCACTTTCTTGTGATCTAATCCATTCGCCCCCGGTCCTTCCGGGAACGGACTCAAATCCCTCTACCATATAAAACCCAGCGTCAAATCTTGCTCAAACATTCACCAGCAGAAATCTGTCTCTCTAGCACTGGACTGAACCAAGGAGGTCAAAATTCCACAAGAGTGTACGGAGTCTTATGCATATGCAGTGAAAATCGTTTCACCATGAAAAAGACCACGTCGAAAGACATTGAAGCCAATTTCGTGTTCCACTACAAAAAGTCATGAGCGTGTAAATGTCGTTTACATTTTTTTCCTCTCGTCCTCTTACTCCAAGTCAAATTCTATCCGGGGTTACACGCGACTTTTTTTTTGCTGCTTTCATCACTATGAATCGTTGCTAAATTACCATTCTGTTCAGAGATGCGAACTATAAATCCAAATATTAATTAAATACTACTGCTTTCCCTTCCGGATCATGGTTCGTCATAAACTCGTCCGATGTAAGAAATGTTAATATTTTAAAAGAACATATAACTGAAATTAATTTTGAACAATATATAATTTAAAAGTGAGTAAACGTTTCGATAAACTGTTGTGAAATTTGTCAATAAATCAAATATCGCCAGACTGAAATGATATAACCAAAATTACAACACATTACAAATAATGTGAATAAAAGATATAATTTAACACAGATTTTTTAATAAAACATCATAAATACTGATTAAATGAGTAGTGCCATGTTTTACATTTTTTAAAACCATTCTTGAACATAATATGGAGAATTTCTGAGATTAACTTTTTATTATAATTAATCATTTAAACAATATTTATGATGGTTTATTAAAAAATCTTTGTTAATTTATATCTTATATTCATATTCTCTGTAATATGTTGTAACTCTGACTATAGCATTTCAGTCTGGCGATTGGTCACGACAGTTGAACAAAACGTCTTAAATTGTATATTGTTCAAAATTATTTCAGTTATTGTCTGTTATACTGGTCGTTAATTTCTTGTGTCGAATGTTATGTTCTGATGGGAAAACTGATGGAATAAAAAGGGTTCCACAACGTATAATATGCGCGAACTAGTTAAACGCACATCCTTCGCAAAGTAAACAGCATCCCGTGCACTTAACAATTTATGAACCACGGATAGGAAAGATCAGGAAATCTACTATGAATAATGTATATAGATTTGCCGAGCTGGAGGAGCCGATGCAAGGCAAATGAGAAGATGCTTTTCGGAGGTTTCCGTCGTGTGTGGGCCAGACAATACGAACGACCTGGCACCTCGTTCCCACGGAGGGGCTCAAGTGCCAGCCCAAAAATTAACAGGCCCCTTCGCCACCGCAAGATAAACACCGATTTTCCGCCGAAATTCCTGTCCGGAGAAGCGTAATGCTACGTTTTTCAAATATATTTGAATTCAAAAATAATTCTAATTTTTTTTAAAAATCCTGATGTACTGGTGTCTCAACAAAAACAGACAACGGTTTGAAACAAAGTCAACTAGACTTGGAAGCTCTGAAAATGGATTTATATAAGAGAGCATTCCTGTAAGGTCCAAAATTAAAAGTATATCTACAGTGGCTTGGAAACAGCGTAAGCATAATTTTCCTGTTTCCCAAATGGATGCTCGAAAGTAAACCATTTAAAGAAATATTTTCGAGGACAATATATGACGTTATTAAGTAAAATTTTTGATCAAATACAGAATGTATAGAATGAAAAGGTTAAATTAATACATTACAACAAAAAAACTACGTTTCCACCACAATTCAGTGGATCTCATCAGGTGTACAAAGCACTTATGACAAAGGAAACGAGATATTATATGTAACCATAAAATTCTTTAGAATTCTTCACGGTAACGCCATAATTCGTTGATTAATAATTGTAATAATAATTGGGCAGTGTAAAATTAAATAGTATAGCAGTTAAAGATTTAAAAAAGGTCATATACTTCCTGCTATAATTACAAATTAACAATCTATCTATTATGTAAATACATAAAGAAATAACGAAATCAGTGACACTTCTTCTCGGGATATTGGGGAATCAAAATACTGTGGACATAAATATTTTTAAATTATGACTACCGACTTTGACGGGGCATATTGTCTCAGTACTTTACAGCTTCTATAGCTATCTGTCAAGCAATCAGCTTCCTGACGTAACCCACACACCGCACTCTTCCGTTTGTTAAGATGTTTCCGCGTTCCAGGACGAGGGTGGCACAGTCTTCTTACTTCTTCTCGTAGGCCGGAATCGCGGGGCTCGATCAATGCAAATTACTCTTACAACTCTAATCTTGAATAAATTCTTAGCTATCTTTACGTTACTATCTCTCAACACTAATTAACTACTCTACTCATTCCTCATTACTGTCCAATTTCTTCATCTCTCCATTAATCCACGACTCCACTACTCGACTGACTGACGTCTCTCTCTCTCCACGACCGAACGACTCCTCAATCAAACGTCTGCACGACTGAACAACTAACTTTTTCCCTGCTACGCAGATCATCTCAACACTTCGGTGGGCAAATGTTCCGCTAAACAGTTCTTCATATCTGGGTGACACGAGACAATGAGAATCGCATTTGAGCTCCCACAAATATCAATATTCTCGTAAGGAAGTTCCCCTTCTTGCACCGCGGTTATATAGTTAATTACAAGTCCTTGAGAACTCAAGTTGTTCAAGGTGCCAAGAATCCTGTGATAGTGCGAACGTGCTAAAATCTTGGGACTGGAGATTTATTTTTGCAGATGTTTATACCAACAGGGTGTTTTCTTGACTATCGTTAATCCTCGTAAAAGGAAAACCGCCGAGTTCCGTACAGTGGCCTGGCCAGACCGGACGCTATAATATAAATTGTTCAAACTTTTACGTAAAATAAAATAAATCGTAAAATATTAACTCCCAATAATACACTACATAATTTACAATAAATCGAGACGTATGTAGCATGATGTAATACTCGGATAAGATTTATTGTAATAAAATAGTTGTCAAATCTTCTCATGAGGCTGATTTATCACAACCCTTTGTCGCGGATGTATTAATTGGTTTTAAACTCGACGCAAGGGAGATATCTCTTGTCGGCGGAGACACACACCACAGCACGTTTGCTAATGAGCCAGTATTAAGACTTCATCACGACGCCAGGTGCCATCTATTTTTCAACGTCTGCCCGGGTAAAAACGGGAGAATTCCCGCAGGAAACGTTAACACTGCCGCCATTTTATGAATGGTTCCGCCGCACTCAGTGTAACGAGACAAGCCACAAAAAAGGAAGAAAATCGTAAACCAACGGACGGGGGGAAAAAGGTAACAGCTGCATTTTGCAACCCGCAATAACAAGAGATGGATAACTCCGGCGGGACTCGCAGATCAAAGACACAATTGCGGTGTTGGGGAAACGTTACTATTCTCTCCCGTCACTTTGATGGTGCGTACGTTCCCCGGTTAGTGTAGTTCGCCTCATCCCAACCAAAAAAGTGGGTCAGCAATCCCGACTGTAAGTTTGAATTATACTTGACAGTTTGAAGACCCGGTAAATCTCAAGTAACCTAATTTTCAGTTCTGTACTGTTTTCCGATTTTACAGACTCAAAGTTTGTCCTTGTTCAGTGTCAGAACCTGTTCCTATGAAATATGTCGAAGGTAGCAAAGGGAAAGCTCAGTAACGAATAACTGAGGAGCGCACAGTCCGGATATTTGAGCAGGGGATCGATTCGCCCTCTAATATTATGGACTGCATAGAACAGACGCTTCGTATCTCTGATCCTTATAATCGGATCACGGGTCAGTAAAATTTCCTCTCAACATTTTACAATACGTCCATTTGACATTTTTCTTCTTTTGCGAGCTAATTAAGTCAAGCCTCTATATTCTTCCCTATTTTTGCTTTATCCTTAATGTGGTACGTAACCTAGTCATATTAAATAACCTGATACCTTCCTATGCCGTAGAATAATTTATTCGTATTGCCCTGTACTTATATTCTGGAATAGTATTCAGTAAATTTAAAGATTATCAATTTTATCAAAATTAAGTTCCCTGATACAATTTTTTATACGTTGACTGAAAAAGGTATAAACAAACTGTCTATTAAAATTGTAATAGAATTAACGGGAGAAATTAATAAATTATAGCCTGAGACCGAACAAATGCGTTTTCTATTCGTAATCTTTACAATCAGGCAAACTATTTGTATAAAATTGCCTAGTCTTTGTTGTTGAAATATCAATAATTCTTGCCATTAAATAATTTTTTTTTCAATAACCAAAATTTATTTTGATTTTCTAGATATTTCTCAAAAATTCATGTAATTGATATAAAGAAACTTTAAAGTTTTCCGTAACGTACTTAAAAAAGGGCCATTAATTAAAAATGTTTGAACGATTCAAAATTTGACAGATGTAATTTATTAACAAAAAAACTACCAACGTTTCGTCCTCAATCTAAGGTTTCATCGGGTATATATTGCTGTAATTTTAAAATTAAAATGATGTATTTGAAACAAATTAAGACTAAATTTTTTTATTAATTCAAAATATATGAATAAAAATTTTCAACTGTAATTTATTTACAAAAAAAAAAAATTAACAACGTTTGTACTCCATCTAGGACTTTATCATTTGTACATTGGTTTATTGCGGATGACAGATATTTAATCATATATATATATATATATATATATTTGCAAGCAACGACAAATAGGAACGCAGCTGCGTTTGTTTCGACTATTTAAAATGAATAACTACTCTCAAAATTGCGGTGCAAGAGGAGTAAGGGAACAAATATAAAACAGGACCCCAATTTTGAAAATTCCGTTGTATCGCGGAATACATGAAATTCTTACTCACAGACGTGAGGAGATTATTTATCGCACCGAGGAGAAGATAGCAGTTGTTCTTCGAGGATAGATGCGTGCAGTTAGTTAGGTGTGAAAAAAAAACAGCACTTTCCGTTGAAGTCGTGATGTAGCAGACAGGGAACACAGTTCAGAAAAGACTGACGAGAATCATTTTGTGAAAGATCAGAACTGGCACTATGGTTCTCGTCGGCCTTTTCTGTGGCCTCTGAAATATATATATATATATATATATATATATATATATATATATATATATTTATTTATTTATTTAAAAAGATTGTCACAGTTAATCTCTATAAAATCCTAAGATTAATAATTATTAATAATAAATATCTAGTGTAATTAAATTCTGATTAAATGAAAAATAATGAATTATTACACGATCATTCGATACAGTTAATAAAAATTATAAGAATTTCATTAAAATGACTACAAGATTAATTTTTGACAATTCTGATTCCCAGGATTCTTTTTAAAGAGAAACATAAGAGCTGTTTTGTAGATGCCTACAGACGATCTTTAAAGTGAAAATATTTCTCTCTGAAGTCATAAATCAGGTATAAGGATATAGCATACCCCCGCGGTGACTCATTTCCAATGTAAATTCCGAGGCTCTTCATTTGGCTGTATTATGCATTGCGCGGTACAGTCTTTGACAGCGAGACTTGAGGGAGCAATATCTCTGCGAGGGGGATTCCCGTGGGCAGATGACGCTCAGCGGCTCCTCCATATGCAGAGGGTCAACCAGAACTGCGTCGGCGGCTCCTAACTGAATACATTAAGCCCCGACAAAAGACTTAAAGGCGTTTAAAGCTGTCCACAACATTCGGGGGAAAAATAAGCCGTGAAGTTGAGAGCGTCAAATAATCTCCCACACATACACACGAGACACGCTGACATGACAGATGCTATCGGGGCGACATCTGGACAAATGGCGGAACCCGCTTGGGTACGCAGGCCACGCGCCCCGGTTCCATTGTTTTCGCAGTGGTCTTGCTGCATTCCTCCCTCTAGCGGCTGCTATTCTCATGCAAAGCGCCGTTTCTTGTGCGTCGTATAAATTTCGTATTCCGTCGCCGATGCAAAAATCCCGCGGACTGCCGTCTTTTTTTTTTCTGCGAGCTTCTGTGTGTGTTGGCTCCACTGCGTTCTCCTCGAGTCCAATTAATAGGGCGAGTCCGACGTTATGGAGGAAAATAAATTTCGCCTCGAGGAAAAGCGAAAGTTCCATATTGGAACTGTTACTCATGAATAGCCTGAAAATAAATTCTGTTTCTGAACGGAAGATAAATAATCGTCGACCATAAATTCATTTGCATCTATAAATGATTTATACGCTTAGATTAGTGTAAAAACTGATTAACAATGAATGATGATAAAGCTCTAAGCTCAGTAATGAGACGTATGATACATATATATTTCAAAGAAATTGATGTACGCGAAACTGAATATTCTTCCTTACAAAATTGAATAATTTATTATTATTATGCTATTATTATGATATATTGGTGGCTCTGATTTCTTATTGTAACTTGATATTATTTTACATTACTGTAAAAGGATTCTTCAGTTATTATTTTATAGCAATTTATTAAAAATCAAACATCCCAGGTTTATCAGTCATAATATTAATTAAAGTTTTAATTAATTATGTCAGTAGATGGTGTTCATGATCTAATTAACAATTTTAAGGATGACCCCCTAAAATTTAATTAACGTTGTTCATGTTGCCATGCTTTTTAATATTTTAAAATATTTTTTAATATTGTAATAATAATTGTATCAAAAAACGAATTTTTAATAATATACGCGAATTAAATAATTTATTGCGTATTTATCCTTAAGCCAAAGCTTCTTCATAATTGAAAATTAAATAAATGCTTGGAATTCAGTAGAACTGTTTTAATTTGGTAAGTGATTAAACCTGGAGAGTTATAATTTTTATATATTAATAAAAATCAGTCACACATAATTTATGAACAATTGTGTAGATATTAAAGGACACATGGCAGTATGAGACTAATTGTTTTCAGTTAACTTTCCAATTTTATTGGCTTTCATCGTCAAACAGTTAACATTAAAGTATGTTGAGAGTTGATGAAATATCCTGGTTTTTATACAGTTTAAATGCAGTATAAGTAAATTTGTAACAAGACCATGTCGATCATCATTCATTATTTTTTAAAGATTCCAACCAATATTTATTTCCTTACATTGGAATAATTATAAATTTAAGTAAGCTGAGATGTAAAATATTCTTGGGCCTATTACAGTTTTACCGTTTGATTTGTCAAACGAGCATCGAGAATTAATCCAGTATAATCCTTAAATATCAATGAACAGGTTTATTTTAACTGGTGGAAAAACGGTTCTTCGACTGCATCTTAATTTCGAAAAGTCTTTTTCCTGTCAATTAGATAAATACAAACCTATATAGACAGACAGTAGGAAGTTAGTCTAGATCTCTGTCTAAAAATTGATTATCGATTAATCATAAGTCGTTATTAAAGTATTGAATATTATCAGTTGGAAAAATTACCAACAAAATTAAAAATAAATATTTCCGATGCGTGTGAATTGTTAATGGCGTAAAACTATTTTCCTTTTCTCTGTAACATTCGAGCTAAAATTACAAAATCATGGATTAAGTATATATATATATATATATATTGTAATAAACAGATTAAAAAGGCGTCTAAATAATTAAAAAGAATGTTAAGGGAAACAATTAATCAAAATTTATTAAAGTTTTAAATACAATATAAAAAAAATTACACAATAATATTTAGTATCTCAGGGTCTTTACTGGGTTTGATAAATGGGTGAATTGAATTTACAATAATTTATAATTACATTTAGCCTTTATTAAAGTTAATTCGTCTAAACCTCGACGAATTTTGTTGCGGATGAAAATAAGATTACAGATTGAATTTTAAATTAACTAACTAAACAATTAAAGAAATGAGTAATTAAAGAAAAGAAATAATTGAAAAACGATCTGACGTATCTTAAAAAAATGGTTTACAAATAAATTTTAGAGTTTTTTTACTTACGGCCGACCAGGTCTCAATTTTGGGGCTTTCTGTGCACACGTTTTTGGGGATATCACTGAATTTAAATTGGTTACAAAACACTGTCGAAACTTTAGGTTCTCTCAGCTGGAAACGGCTACTCCTTCCGAATTAATGGTCAGTCAGATTATTACCAACTTTCTCTCGGTGAAATTGGTGACGGTCTCTTTACTTATTGAGTTTTTACTGCGGCATGACTTATTAAGGTACTGTTTGTAGCAGGTAAACCACTGAGTGAAAACCTTTTACTTGGTTTCAACCTTCAGCCTCTCTAGATGGATGTTTGTCCGCCGTCCGACTTCCAACTAACTTCGTCTCTCTCCTCTGACTCACTGTTCGTCTCGTAGATTTTTGAATGCGTACGTCTTAACAATGGTTCTTTTGTCTCGCCGCCTGTGTCGCGGTGTATGCTTTATATACTCTAATAATGAGTCCTTTACTTTGCAATTATAACAATGGATTAATTACTAATTACTACAATATATATATATCAGCTCTATAATGATATAGTTCAGAATGATTCATTACTTTTAATAATATTTGCCATATAGGGCATTGACGTCAGTAAATCCGCGAATTAGGATAGGAAACGTTAGAAAAAAGACGCAAATCATATGAAGTTTTTAAGCTCTTCCATTTATTTAAGTGGTGGAAACAAACGCACCTGTCTTTCTGGGTGTGTCTTCAAGTAAAACAACACGGAAACGGTAATAACTTTTTGAAGTGTAATAATCAAGTCCGTAGACATAATTTCAATGCTAGTTCTTTACCCAATAACATTAAACCCTTCTGATTGATCAGAAATTACGCTTATATATCGTGACGTTCACTACCTTACTGCATAATTATTTATAAAAATTCGTAGTATTTCAAATAAGGCCTCGTTACTCTGGTTACATTTTTTAGGTTGATGCGGATTTCATATCCACTCTCGACATCATGGACCGTATGACGTGTTATTATTTAACCATCAATCTTGGAGTAATGTGACAGGGATTGCTGCATTTCCGCCGTGTGTGGCTCCGTGCCTGTTGTTTCTTCGTGGCAGAGTGCTGTCAGCGCCTTAAACGTGTTATATATAACTATAGCTCTTGCGGTGATATTTTTGTAACATTTTCATATAGCGCTTCCATTCTTAGGTAGCCTGGCTGGGAGCTTTCACTCATTAATTTCTCAATACAGTAAGCGGCTAGTTCGGCTCATGCTTCACAGTCCCTTTAAAAAGTAATCAAGTTATACATTTCAAATATTTGTGAACACGTTGTGACAATGAAGTATTGTAGTTTATTGAAACAACACAAAATATGTCACGTTACGGAAATGCTTCTTAATCCGAACCAGGACAAATGTTTTAATATATATCAACCAGCATAAATAATTCTTTACTGAATATTATTTAAGCAACTAAAATTAAATTTAAAAAAAATGCAAAAATTGTACAGTCATCAATTTTAATTTTTCTCTCAAGATTACACTTAATTTAAATTTGCGCATTCTTGAATCACAGAACCACACAGTTAATTCCACGGTCGTATTCGTTTAAATGCTTCTTCTTCATTATTTAATATAATGTTTCCTTTTCAAAAACTGAAGCCATGAAGTAGCTGAGAAGTGAACTAAGTCATGAAGAAAATTTAAAAGCTTAATTCTTCTCATTTCATCGTCACTTCCTCTACAGTTATTTTAACTTTTCTTTCACTGGATTTACACTTATAAGTTATATTCAACTGCGAAAAAAATTAAGTTCAGTGAAATGTAGTTCTGTTCTTGCAATCTTTCCGTAATAACAACCAACAGTTATGAAAAACGAAATGTAAAGAAACAAAATGCTATAATACTTCATTGGAAATAATTAATAAAATAAAATTATATTCAAGAACACAAAATAAAAGAGATTTGATTTTTATAAAACTGAAAGTAACACAAATCGTACATCAGGGTCGTACTTTGGGCCTTTCGGTGTAAATAAAAATTGTAACTATATCTGACACATATTAGTGAAAGTTTTCCAAAAGCCTGAAATTTTTTTTATACTTATTAGAAGTTACGTATATTAACTAACGTTTCTTCTCTTTGATTAGAGAATTTTTCAGACTTATGTTACTAAAGAAAGAATTAAAATATGTTGTAAATGTTGAAATTGTAATAATTTTAAATGTCCTCCATGAACTATTGTAGACATGGAGATATAATTTTTTTCAATTAATTTTTTATTCTAATTTAAACATTTACAACATGTTTTAGTTGTTTCTTTAATAATACGTGTCTGAAAATATCCCTAATCAAACGGAAGAAACTTCCGTTGATTTTTATAGATAATAAACAAAACTTTTAATGTTTATAAATAAATATTCTGACTGTTGGCCAATTTCCACTAAATATAAAAAAATTAATTTTTCAACTGTACAATTTATTACGTTAGTTGTTTAGATCATCGATGTTTTGGGAAAACGTAATAACTCCAGTCCAGGTGGGATCACAATGATTCGGTCACTGGTGACGCAAAGAATAACGGTCAGTAACCACCAAACTGAAGCTGATCAGAATCCAGCCTAGATCTCTGAAAATTTGTCTGCCGAAAAGCTAAATTGCTCAAATAAACACCTGAAATCAGAACAGATAGACGAGATTTTTTTCTCCGGCGTTTTTCACTTGCTCTCCGAACGGAAATTACATTCTTTAAAGTACATATACGACTCCCTCAGTCAAAATATGATTTTTACCTTCTCTCCGCGTCCCTCAACACACTGATGAAAAAAAAAAGAAGACACCAATGCGTCGCTTTCGGAAAAATAGTCTTCGTCAAACTGCCCAAACTGAATAGAAATAAAAATTTTAATTTTATGCTTTTTGTACCATTAAAGTTAAAATATTTTCAACCATGTTATTACTTTAGTAGGGGAGTCATTTCTGTAAGCTTGACATTTTGTCTTGCTGGTGTGTCCTTTTTTTCCCAACAACATAAAATTTCAGAATTTTAGCGGTTCTTTTTACCATCTCTTAGTGAAATATAATTCCAGATTTATGTTCGCGAAACACTTGCAAGTCGGTGTAACTATTTTTCAACGTGTAATTTATTATCATATGCCGTACATACATAAGCAAAATTCTCTTCTTTAAAAAAGTCAAAGTATATTTCTTAATTTCTCAGGACGCCTTTTAAAAGCTACGATAAAAAAAACACATGTATGATGGCTGTAGTGGTGAGGGCAAGAATTTATGTAAACGGTTTGCGCAGCTCTTTATCATCTTTCGCATCAGAAGTTTGCGAGGAGAAAAAACCTCGGAAGGGGCCAAAAGAAACCGCAGTTTTGATGAGCCGCCCAATAAATCGCGGACGTACAGGTTCTGCCTATTAATATTAAATAGAGGATGGCCCGACATTTCCGTTATGAGAGACTTGGACCGAAAATACCAGATTTATAACAAAAATTTACTACAGCTATGCGGCCATAGCAACGATTTATTTAGCTGAAATTCTTTTAAGGCAGATCTAAATTTTTACCGGTCTATAATCTTCATAATTAAGTCATTTTATAGTACAGTGATTACACTAAAGATTTATATAAAACACTTTTAAAATATTTCCGAAAGAAATTTAATCAATTACAAGCTCGTAACCTCTCAAAAAACATTTATAGATTAGCTTAAAACAAATTGTGTAAACTCACGGTTGTGACTGTTGTTTAATTCCTTTGTAAATAAACGTTTCAGAAAAATAAATTTTGTCGTATTTATCGTCCCTATACGATCACATTCTTTCTTGAAGGTAAAAAAAAATATTCTTTATATATTTAAGAGGTTTAATTTTCTTGAGAGTGATACGTATTAAATTACTTTATTTCAGTGATTCCAGATTTAAATCAACTTCAAAGTAAGACACGTACTTTCTTCAAGCATTTATTTAATTTTGTAGTCGAAGCTTTTGCTTTCGATAATTACGGCGGAAGAAGTTTTTCCAAATGTCATTCAAGAAAATTTTGAAAAATCCATCTATTATCCACATTTACTTTCAAAAATCTCAGAAACCACTTTCTTCCTCAGGAAGTTTTTTACGTTTTATCTCTTGGAAACAAATTTCGTTTACCATCTCAGTCCATTCCTCTAATAAAATAAATTTAAACCAATATATTTTTATTCCCAATTAAAAACACAATGTCAGAAATTTTACGAGTCAAATTTTACTAAGTATGGTATTTATTTTATCACTAAATTTTGTCTGATATTTGACTATTTTTGATCTAAATGGTTTTTGGTTCGTACCATCAGTAACGTAATTGTCTCCTGTATTTTTCATTTCGTACAGAAAAAACCTTGAAATTAAGTTTCCCTAGTTTGGTATAACTTTATATTTGTCGGGCAATTCGTTTACATTCTTGTTTCAACATTCCTCGACCAATCCAGGTCTCTAAAACGTACTACTGCCTGTGTGCTGGCAGTTTTGATCCTCTATAAGCAAACCACTCGGTGCAGTGTGAGGTCGCAGTCAACCTTTGTTATGACTGGAGTAAAGCACGTGCAAGAACAAGACACCGAGGACTTCGCTGCTGACGACGTCACTTTCCACGGTGGCTAAACACCTTTTCTGGAATTCGTGCCTCAGTGAGCATAGTCTACCAGAGGTGTCACATAGCGAAAAGCTCATTAACAGGAATTAAGTAACACTCGACAAAATTTTCGAGATGAATGCGAAATTTTTGAAGTGTTATTTTCCCGTCTAGACATTCACATGAATAAAATATTTGTAACAACTTACTTAAACTTGATGCCAATCTTATAATTTATTTAGTAATGATGAATTTTTCCTGTATAGTTTAAATGATTAATCATGTACAAGCACACAATTAAAAATTATAATTTAATTTAAAAGCATATCTCAGTCCTAATATGAACCCGCATCAGGTTAACAAAAAAGAAATTAAAAATTATTGACGTAATTGTACAAATACATCAGTGGATAGTCAAAGATTATAATAAAGATGAAGTAACCAAGATAAAGATTACGTATCATGTATTGAAATATAAATATTACTTGATAAATCAGTGTCCGCTTTGGCCATGAGACAATGTGTTTTAACATCTACATTTATAATTCCTGCCTTAATCTAACATTTGGTATTTATCTCAGTTTAATGTGTGGTTGGTGTCTAAAACGTGTTTTTAAATAACGTAATTTATCATGCGGAAGCTTAAAGTTATGTTTATGTTTCCTAATTATGATAATGAAGAAGTTTTGACAGTTATATTTATCTGACTTCTTTAAATAAATGGGGGGAAATCAGGCTATTAAATCATAAATTTATTAGGAATAAAAATTTAAAACATTATAATAGAAAATACTTACAAACAGACCCCACGTTTTGTCTATAATTTTTTGGAGGTATCTTCAGGTGTAAAATTCAATTATGTGTTATAATTTCAAATTCATATTCTAAAGATTCAAAGAACACAATTTTTTTACAAACATTATAATTTATAATATAATTATGTAAACATTTATTGAATATTACTTACCATAAATTACATGAAATTTTAGCGGATGACTATAGTTGAACACTCATTGCATTTTAATTGGTAAACTGCGTTCTGAATTTTCGTTTTATCAAATTTCAAATATTCTATAATGGTGTAAAAGTAAGTGCGTTCGGAAAGTCGCTGGTCACTGGTCTACTAATTTAGATCTACGTTGAAAGTTCGAAAAAAATTGAAATAACTGATACTGCGTACGAGAGAAACATATCACAATAAAATCTGTATCTCGATTCTTAGTGGAGCTCTTGTTAATTTAAAGATTCAGTTTTGTGATCATTTAAATTATTTACTTTTATTTATCGTTGAACGTTTGAAATGAGATCTATGAGCTGGAGAAAAATCATTTTTAATGAAAAGTAGATTTACGTACGATGACCTCAATTATTATCATGATTATGGTTTCTATTCAAGTACAAATAGTATTTAAAGTTCATGTGAGTGTGTAGTTTTAATTTTGAAGCTGATGTGGCACCTCGTATAAAAATATTAACCAAGAACAATTTATGAAAGGCGTGGAACCGGCATCTGTAAGAGAACGACTGAGTTTGATGTCTTTGTGTGCAATAGGAAGTGTGACGCTTGCGTAAAATGAAGTTCCTTGAGACGTGTGCATCCTTCCAAGATGAATTACCTCGTCCTGAACCGCAGCCGCACGTACCTGTCCCGAGGCTGATATATGCCCTGGGGAAGGATGTTCCTTACTCCGCTGTATGAGGATCCAGCAACATCAGGCATGACACAGGTGCTTCTTCTCCACGAGAAATGCTACAAGTTGCGCACATCGTTCTTAGAAGACACGGGGACAGTCCGACAAGAATTCTGTAAAGAAGGATAACATTCCATTTAAGACTGTCGGAGTCCAAATTTATTTATTTGCTGAGAATCCTCTAATTTGCTTGATTCATCAGTAAATCCTCGACTTCATTCCCCACTCGAGCGTTATATATTCCTCAAACTAGTTTATTTAATTTATTTTAATTTCTCATCAACTCCAAATGGTCATTAGCACCTATACATTGGTTCAGATTATATATCACGATAGAGTTATTTTTTTTTAAAAAAAATTATTTTTGGTATTTATTGGAGTAGTAAATATTGTTGAGGCTTCTTGATAAAATTTTCTACATTTGTTAATGATATGTTTGATGGAAATTATGATGTTGCATTGGGACCAGAGATGGAGGGAGCATCCTTAGTGATTAGGTGCAGGTGGGTAATCTTGGAGTGAACCCTGAAGATAACAATTACATCTATTCAATTTAAAGGAGGATTGATTTTGATGGTGTAGAAGTAACCTGGATAGTATTTTCTCGGTTTCATTTAGTTCCATTTGGATTCACAATGTTGGTGAAGTCTAGATTGCGCAGGTCTTCAGCTGTTCCGAACGGTATTTGGTTTTCAATTAGAATCAGAGCACGAGAAGCAAACGGTTCCTGCCTCGAAAGATTAAATAGTCCGAGAATCAACGTTGGATACTTGAATTTTATTTTGTAACTGCGAGTCGGATGAACACAAATGTCTGAAGTTACGGATGACTGGGTGCAATACCCAATTATAAACAAGGAAATAAAGCCCAGAATACTGCAGTGTAATGCAAATATGCTATAAAAGGACAGGAAAGCTACAGACAGAACATAAACGTGTTCTTAAAGATGATTAGTTAATCAGGAAAAAGGCACTCAGTCAAACAGATAGTTAATCATTCGAATCATTTGAATCCGGATTCAACTGCCTTGAGGAAACTGATTGAAATTGGTAATATAATCGGTGATGCATCTGGAGACCAACAGCGATGCGATGCACTTATATATCTCAATATGATGTCTGAATGTGAAGCAGTCACCATGTTAAAATTTACGTTGGTTATACACTATAGGAGGTCACACAACCGAGATCGATGATTTTATACATCATAAAATGTATATGAAACGAAAAATGGAACATGGACAATTTTATCGAAAGTATAAGAGTGTAGAATATTTAAGAAAATTTGGATTGGATAAATTTAAGCATTATGATGTTCAAAGTGATGACTGTAGTGGCACTGTTCCGTATCCAATAAATATTTCCGATTAGAAAGCATTGAACGTATAATCGAAAATAACGTCGCATTAATTAATCTGATTTTTCTGATCTGATTTAATGTGATTTTTTTTATTTAAAGTTACGGTTAACGAAGAGATATGTGTTCACATGTTTCGTATTTACACACACAATCCATTGGAGCAACATGTGTTGCATAGATGGCAGCACCGTACAGTGAGCGGGGAACATGTCTGTGATTTGCTACGTATAAAATCTCAACTTTTCAGGACCGTATTTTCTATCAGACAGAATACACGAGATACGAAGAAATATAATCCTGAATAATTTTGAATTAGTAAACAACTACTTCACAGCGATTTGATTGATTATAAGAGTACATTGAATTCATTTTGGTCACTTTTCAACTCATTCCCTCTGACCATTGAAGTTTAAAGCATTTTCGATAAAAAATAAATCAATTATTAAATAAGAACAATGCATCATCATACTTTTATGGATCCATTAAAAATATACGCAATCAATATCAAATATGGGCGTACATTCCAAGATGTCTTTCCAAATTTCTAGGTATTTTTATTTTTTATTTATACTTAATTCTAGTAGTCCTCGTTTGACCTGTCACTTGAATTTACCTTTGTTACCTAATGCTACTAAAAACACTCCAACTGCTTTATTTGACAAAGAAGATAACTCAGCACGGCTCCGTGCTTTTGCATGAAAAATTGTGTAAATAATACCTGTGAGTTGAGTGCCGCGTTTGCAAAAATTGAAGAATAAACTCGTGCTGTCGAGTCAGGTATCTGGTTTGGCACATTTTAGTCGCAATACTGATGGTTTTCCACGTCCATATATAACTGTTTAAGAAACATAGATCCATAAAAGACAAAATATCAGTTGAGACAGTGAGTTTTTGAAGACTAACACTGGGATATCGGTCGGCGGTTATCAAAATTGACTATTTAGAAAGAAAGAACTTGCGAATTACGCGTCGTTTACGGAAAGTATGAGCCAAGAAATAGAGATAACGACCACATTATGGCAAGAAGAAAGTCATATTCCATTATTCAAAGCTTGAGTGGATAACGTTGAAGTTTTGGTGGTAAAATTTAGGATCGAACTGTTTCCATATCCAGCACGTATTCGCCAGATCTTTCTGATTTCGGGAACCTTTTTCAATCTTCTCGTAAACATTGGAGAAACTCTAGACAAATTATATAGAGCTGAAATATTATGTAGGGAAATAAAATTTAATCAACCCGTGTATTTTTTTTTGGAAAGTCTCCCTTTCATGTTCATAACATTTAACTACTTCTGAAAATAAATTAATAGGTTAAATATCTGAGTTCACTCATGAAGTTGTCTTTGTATTTAATCCGTTTTGGGAATAACAAATAATTATGCATTACTAAGGTTATAATTTTATTCCGACAGTAAGAGGATTGTTTTTTTTGGAATTCCAGGTATACCAAGTGGCTTACGTGATCGTGAAGGCGGCAATCTCCCCCAGACCTGCGTCCTGGATCCTGGAGCGTTCCCTTGACGGGGAAGAATTTACTCCCTGGCAGTACTACGCCCAGACAGACGACGAGTGCTGGACTCGCTACGGAGTTCCTCCTACCAGAGGAAAACCTTCCTACAGAAGCGACTCCGAAGTCATCTGCACCTCGTACTACTCCAAGCTGAACCCCATAGAAGGCGGCGAGGTATACCAAAGACATTGCACTATTACTAAGCTTCAAACTTTCAACTTGTGCAGAATCTGAAAGCGAATCAATTACACCGTATAAAGAATAGATTAAATAAGTTTTAATCTTGGGAGCCTTAGAATGCACTTAAATTAGTTTAAAAATACAATTAACAAACGACACAATTATATATTACTGAAACGAATCACGGATTATTTCGTGCGCCTCTTATTTTTATAATCTCTGTGAGATTCTCAAAATGTAAGAACGAAGTACTTTCTTTGTTGAGTCATCGTCCAAATTTTATTGGGTATAAAAAAATAGATCCTTCCATTACTAGACGCTGTTGATGTTCTTTGAAACAGTTTGCTAATTCAAAATTTCACTTACCTTCCTCGTTCCCTTTTTGAAGATATATCATAAATGTAATTTACAAAACGACATATCCGGTAAAAAACTGAACTCGTGAGTTTATAAGATAACAATTCATGAAATGCTATCAATATAACTCTCCACTAAACGGCCTGTTATTGTATCAGCATAGTCGAAGGCAAGTATGAGAAAGCAGATTCAATTCCCTCCGCGAAAAGAATATTTTTCTATTCAAAATTAAATAAATTGATGTTATTTTAATTTTAAGAAGCAAAGTGTTTTACAGTTATGGACAATATTAATGGGAAATAATTTGTTTACATCAAAAAACACTAAAGGATTCTTATTTAACATAATCAGACAATTTTCTTTTACTAAATAAATAAGTTCATGTCAGAAAAATGTATAATAAATTAAACCAAAATTTGTTTGAATTCAACGTTTCTTGCACAAATTGGAGACTTCTTCGGGTAATCAGGTAAAATACAGTTTTGAATGTATACATATATTTTAAGCTAAAACCGTCATAGGTTATTCATAAATCTTCTAATTAAGTATATACATACACACACATATATATATATATATATATATATATATATATATATATATAACAGAATTTTACCTGATTTCCTGAATATTTCCAAAAAATGTAGACGACTCTAATAAATCTAGATAAAAACTAATACTACAAGCAAATGCATTAAGTCGAAAAAAAATCATTTTTAGGTATCACATGATTTTTTTTTCTTCCAAGAGAATCGAGCCGAATGTGAAGTAGCACCTCAGGGTGCCCTGTCCTTGTCAGGGAACGGCTCGTAAAGCTGCACGAAGACGTTATTTGCTGCCGAAGTTTTTAACACGGGGATCCCCAACAGGGATACCACGACTCCCCAGGGATACGCGATTTCACCAATCTATCTACTCTCTTTCGTATTGCCTTAACAGAATCTTTACCGCACCACCAGTCCTAGATTGCTTTCGGAAACCTGACTTCATTATTCATTGACAATTTTTTCAATTTAGAATGAGATCTCCTAAAGGAGGTACTGAGTAAAACAATAAAAGCTGTACCAACACGACTCTTTCCGGCCCGAGGAAACGTAAATTTTTTTCTCCTACTTTCCAGCTTTTTTATATCTTCAACCTTGAAATATTTCTCAAACACACCAAAATAAGCGTTTGTCTCGGTTTCGACTTCTTCATTTGAAGCAAACCTTCGCCCAGTAAGCCATTTCTTCAAAATTCTGGACAATTGATAATCACTTAGCTTAGCATATCAAAGATGGAGCACGTGGAAGCAATTCCTGTAATTTAACATCAAAACATAATGTGTCTGAGTGGATGCAATTTCGTAGCGAAGAGGCAAAAGTAATGACATTTGGTCTTCACGAACTGTTTCAATTTCTCAAATAATATTCGGTAATATTGATTGAGTTACCTCTTTTCTGACGAGTTCCAGCTAATGGAACAGTTTTCGCCGTGAAACTCTTCCACCCGCTTTGATCCACTGTTTGGACTGTTACTTCCGCTCAGGGGTGTAAGAATTTTTTTATTATTTGGTCTCTAATTTACAGTCCATAACAGTTTCATTTGCACCAAATATGACAAGTCAGAAAGCAAACATTGAAAGAAGACGAAATGAACGAGAGCACGAAAATCACCGGAGCACAATAAAATATTAAAATAGGTAATTTGTACCCTGAAATGTAAAACAACAAATGTATAAGGGCTAAAGAAAATTAAATTGATCCTAAAGATAAATAAGTGTTTGGTACACTCTTATCGCCTAAATTTGTATCATAAAATTGAAAATTACTTTCATGCTCACTTACAGAATTATAATAATTTAAATCAAACTCGGACACAAAAATCTGCAAAGGTTGCAAGACAAAAATTGAATCTGGATGTAACATCATGACACTATACTTATGTTAAATTGAGCATAGTTCAACTTCATCAGCCCATAGGACCTCTTTAATCATTTTATACAATCCATCTTCATTCATCACTAAGTTAACATTTCACAATGTTTGTAACCACATACGTCATAAATCACTCTGATTCTTCAAACTTGAGAAAATGTTCCCTATAACACTTTCTTCCAGACTCTGCAAGATTGTGATAGTATCAATTGATATTTGATCAAAAAACTAATTATTTACATCACATTTTAACATCTGAATACTCTCAAAATAAGCTTTATGAACCTACTGCCCCTAGTCAAGGACTACATATAACTGTAAGAATTATTTGAGAAATACATTTTATATCAAAATTATTATTTTCTGCCTAAATATTATTTTATGTTAATCTATAACATAGACCCACTTGGTTCAGACAAGTCCAGGAAGACTGATGTCAACAGCTTTTTGTGTCCCTCAGAAACCTGACAGAGAACACCTGATAAACATTAACCAAGTAATAAATATTATCATGTGAATTCATTCCTACCAAATTTCTGGTATATATGTTCATGACTGGAGGGATTCAAGTATTATTCTCCTATATTAACCGTTTAATGAGTAATAATAATTCTCACAATAATACCAATTTATATTCTGTATGAATTTTTATTGTGATGTTAAGAATTTCATGATAACTGAACTCTCACAATAATATCAATTTTTATTCTGTATGAATTTTTATTGTGATGTTAAGAATTCCATGATAACTAAACCTACCACAAACATATAACTCAAAACTGAACTCATTGACTGTGTTTACAACCAATGGAAATTGTATGATTTATTTATAATAATTTTGGTTGTTATGATTGAATATTGTACTCTGTGCAGATTCATACATCACTGATGAATGGAAGACCAGGTGCCAACGACTCTAGCTCAGAACTGCGAGACTTCACCCTGGCAAGGTTTGTGAGGCTACGACTTCAGAAGATCCGCACACTGAATGAGGATCACTTGTCTCCTCTGGGAGACCTGGATGCCTCTGTAGCCAGGCGCCTCTTCTACTCGATCAAGGACATCAGCATTGGTGGACAATGTGCCTGCTTTGGTCATGCAAATCAGTGCCTCCAGAGAGGCAAACATGGGGTGAGATAACCATTGAAAGAGATTGGTTTGACTTCATTACATGATCACATTTTAAATACTGACCTAACTGTTTTATAGGGTACTTGTAACATAATATTGAGTCTATCCAAGACTTGTTTCAAGTCCAAGATAAATACTAGTATAATTTGTTATTGATAATACATACCTATGCAAAAATGGATTCAAATATATTATGAGACTGGTAACTCACCTTAACAATTATGTAGCAACATTAGTGAATTAAAATCTCCAGTTGTACTAGTGAGAGCAGGTGTTGTTTATCTTGAAATGGTATCATAAAAATACCATAATTTGTCACGAAACACATTTGAGAATAATTCGTCAATGATCAAACAATTCCTGCACATGTTCCAGTGTCATGTGAATTCAAGTATTGTCACTATTAACCATATTATTCAAACTTAATACTTCACCTCATAAGCATATGTATTTCTTTTTATATATCTATGAATGGAAATCTAATATATTATTTATGCTTAATTTATTTCTTGTTAAGAAAAAATATTGGTATTATACGTAATGTGAGTAATGTACACAAAATTAATTTTCACGGATATGTTTCAAACAATTTAGTATTCCATCAATAATTTTTTAGTTGTAAAATACTTATTTTCCACCATCATCCATTTTTCTCAAAATTTAATTATTAATGCACATTTATTTAAGACATTATTTTTTAGATGGTTTAAGTAAGTTCTGCCTAAAGTGTTGTGTGTATAAAAACGTAAAAGCCTTTTTTTGTATTATGTCACATAATTTAAAAAATCAATAAAGAAATTAAATTAATTATAATTTTCAGCAACCACACTGCCAATGTAAACACAATACATGTGGATCCAGTTGTGATGAATGTTGTCCATTGTTCAACCAAAAACCTTGGCAAGCCGGCACTTCAGAAGATGTATCAGAGTGTGAGCCCTGTCAATGTTTTGGACATGCTTCCAGTTGCCACTATGACCCAGCAGTAGCTCTTGCAAAGAGAAGTCTTAATGTTTTTGGAGAGTACGAGGGTGGAGGAGTTTGTAATAATTGCACGGTATTGTTTCCATCAGATATTTTTTTCTATTTATCTTTGTACACTTTTGTAAATATGGTTTGATCATAATTAATTTACTTTGTTATATTTATTTCATTACATACTTCATAATACTCTAATGTATTTGCAGAATGTGTGTTATTGTTATTTAACATTGTTAATCTCCTAATTAAAAGTATTAAATTGTGGAATGTAATTATAAAATTATATCCAAATGTCACTTTATATCCCATTTATAATTGTGTTCATTGAATAATTCTTTCTAAAAATTTAAAATTGAATGTTTGAAGTTACCACTAACATTAAAATTCATTATTTATCTGCATAGAAAATGCATTACTAAATTATTACTTGAGTGAAGCTAATTATACTACATGAAGACATGTCTAGATGAAAACATATTGTGCATAATTTGAATCTGAATATTTTTAGAACATTTATATCACTACTAAATTATTTCTCTACTACTTACAACACAATTTTTTACCTAATAAAACTGACAAACTGGCTTCCACTTAAATCAAAACTTAAGTATAATATTGAATGTTACACAATTTTACTCTTAAACATTTTAAGTTTATTGAATTTTTATTTTTATGATTAAATTTTATATCTGAAAACAACAATATTATAATATTTTAAATATTATAAATTAAGATTATCATTTTTATGTAGGCATCTATTCTTTATCATTTCTGTTTTATAATAAATGTTTTTTATTTTTTTTTAACTAGGGCCACACCTCAGGAATAAATTGTGAAACATGTGATGATGGATGGTTCAGACCTTCAGGACTGGCCCCAGATGATCTCAGTCCTTGTGTTCCATGTGACTGTACTTCCCCAGGCTCAACAGGGTCATGTGAAAAAGATAATTTCAATGGAAAGGTATAATTAACAACAATTGATTCAGTAGTTTGTTACAGATTTAAAAGAATAGTCAAATTCATTCTGAACTTTTCTATTTGTATATATTTCTTAGTCAACCAATTGCTGTCTTCGAGTATCTAAGAAAATTGTATCACTAATATGATAATAAAATTTTCACACATCACATCTTATTAATACTAGGTATTACATTCTCTTACCAGGTTCCTGGACAATGTAAATGCAAACCTGGCTTTGTTGGTGAACTTTGTGATCAGTGTGCTCCTTGGTATCGTTCCTATCCTGAGTGCGAACAATGCCCTTGTGATCCTAGAGGCTCAGATGTGAAGAACTGTGAAAAGGACTGTGTATGCAAAGCAAATGTAGATGGGCAACATTGCGATCACTGTAAACCTGGCTTCTTTGCTCTTGATGAGTTAAACCCTGATGGCTGTAATGAATGTTACTGCTCTGGAGTGAGTTCAATATGTGAAAGAGCAACACTGTACTTCAACAAAGTAAGTGGAAGTAAATAGTACCTGTCAATAGATGTTCATTATCTTTAATTAATTTAATGTCAATAATTTTCAGTGTTATCAATTTTTTATTTTACACTAACCAATGCCAATAATCAAATAACTTCCAAATTTGAACATTTGAGCCTTTTACTATTATCATACTTTTCTTGCATTAAAAAAAACGTAATCTTTTAGCTTTCATTCACAACAATATGGAATATTATTGAACAAAGGCTTTCCCAGTGCATGTGATTAACAAGAAGATCTCAGGATTCCAATTGGGTGAAACCATTGTAGTTCCTTGACATTTTAACAGAGGTCAAGTGAAGATGATGGCAGTGACCACTGTCTAAATGTCGAACTTCAATGTTTCCACCCGGTTGCAATCCTGAGAACTTCTTGTTAATATATAATACCATAACAAAATTTACTTACTATTATTATTTAGTCATTTAATATAATAGATAATTACTCTTCCAGGTAAACAGCCTTTCTGGATGGCTAGTCAGTGATTTAGCTGTGACATGGACTGTTCATCCTATGATTGACAAAGAGACTTCTTATTTGAATATAGGAAATTATGAGATCCCAGGAGTTGATAGCTATTACTGGCTAGCGTCAGAATTCTATTGTGGAAATAAACTCACGAGTTATGGAACCAATTTAACGTTTGGAGTACAGTGGGTTGTAATGCGAGGTGACACAAGTGGCCAACCTGTAGCAGGACCCTTGATTATCTTGGTGGTATGTGGCACTATTACTTTTATGTAACACTTAAATGTTAACCATCTTTCACAATCAGTTTTGATTCTATTATTATAAATTTTTATCACGTAGCAAGGTATTACATAAATGAACTAATCATTATTACTGGAAGTAATGAAATTTACATTTAAAAATAAAGAAAATAAGAAAACATAATGTTTCAAATCATGAAGGCCAAAACTGTACATATTATCAGTTCATTCTACTTGTAAAACTCTATTAAGTAACTTGAAACAAGATCAATATTACATATATTTATTTAGTTTGTCTGATTGGAAAATTCTTTTTGAAAGCATTATATGTAGTAGGAGACATAAATAAATATTCTTTATGTTATAAAGAAGATTAACAATCCTACAAACCTTGAACTTCTGTATATTCAACACTCTTATTTGTATTTATTTAAATTCAAGGTTTATATGTATATCAGTGTCTCTTAACAAAATGTTTCAATTTAAAAGCTGTTACTGCAATTCTCTATACTGTGAATAAATCCATCGAATCAAATGGTTGGCATAAAAAATAACTTCAGAAAAGCTTAAATATTTATAATATTTGTTTCCAGTTATATTTTCATGTTATGCTATGAATTCAAATATTCTGTTTTAAGAAAGAACTTATTAAATTTAAACATGCAATTCAACAATTTTCAACTTGTAGCATCGCCCTTTTTTATCGTTTTTATAATTCTGAACAGCCAACTGGAATGCTTTGTACCTAAATCTTGTGTTTATTTAAAGGAAACTTCATTTCAATTTGCCAATCAATAAGTTTTGCTTATTTATGTCAGTGCTTAAAAGAAATTATTACTAATATTTTGCGTTATTTTCAAAGGGTAGCAATGGGCTAAGGCTTGGATATGGTACTCAGGAATTTCATGAAACTAATGTCACAATATCAATTCCTTTACAAGAAAAAGGTTGGTACCATATCCTTGACAATGTAAAAGACATTGCAACACGCCTCAGAAGAACAGAATACAGAGGAGAAGAAGTAACCAGATATCAGTTCATGACAGTGCTTGCAGATATAAAGCATTTGTTATTAAGAGCAAAATTTAATACAGATCAAGAGAAAGGAAGGTACACAGATTCAAAATTATCTAATATCTAATACACAATGAACTAGTTATAATTTTATAGTTCGATATATTTTAATTTAAAAAATGTTATTTTAACCTTTGTACTTAATTTGTTTAATATCAATATTTCATTAGTTTTAGTTCTTCCTTTCTTCCTGAAAATTAATTTTTGTTTTATTTTTTTGTAAAATACTGAAGTAATGAAGAGGGATCAGTATTATTTTCATAAATTTTAGAGCTCAATCAAATATTATATACTTGTATACCCATATATTTCATTTAGTTCTTATCAGTTTAGTTCAATAATTTTACCTATTTTCATGTAAATACTCCTTTGGTCATTTGTAAGTGTAACACGAGTTTATACGTTGTGTATTTGTCATAAGAATTCTGCCCTTCCCTATTTGAAATATTGTTTAATGCCATGCCTATGAGGTTTCTATGTGAATGAAGTTTCTGTTTGGTAAATCTAATTGTTAAAAATACAAAACATCTGAAATATTATTTGATATAAATTAATATTTGTGCAGATTTTTATTTCCTTCCGAGCTATTCCTTATCGTAACACATTTTCATACATGTCCACAACTCATTACTTCCAATGAATAAGGATTAAATTGAAAAGATGCATGCTTTTCATTTTATTATTTAATTGTTAATTCTAAAATGATACAGATGTATATATTTTTTAATTATAATATGTTGTAAAATTTTAAAATAGGTCTGCGAATTCTTATTTAAAATGCAGTTTTAAATAAAGCATGTATAATAAAACAATTGATGACTTTATACAGACACTTTTTTATTTTTAATTTTTATTATGATGTTTCACCTCCTCTGTGGAAAATATCTGAAGACGATACAAAAAGGAATTGAAATGGCATAATAATAAAAATTAAAAATAAAAAGTGTCTGTATAAGGTCATCAATTGTTTTATTAACTCAAAACAGACATTAAATTGCTTGTAACGCTTACATAGTCTCACACTAATTCAACTAATGAAATAAAATAATTACTACTTTCAAATTTTTATGCTTTTCTAAATTGTTAATATACTAACTATATCCAACAATATGGCACTAACAATTATTTCAATTTATATGTAATAAACTTATAAGCCCCAATATGTGGTTTTGAAATGATATGTCATATAAGCACATTCAAATATTTTTTTTAGCTTGAGGGAGGTTGCATTAACTGTAGGAGTGCCTAGTGCAGATGGATCTGTTTCACAGCAAGTAGAAAGATGTTTATGTCCACCTGGTTATACTGGATTGTCCTGTGAAACTTGCCAATATGGATATGCAAAAATAGGCTCTCCTTTACCATATCAAGAATATGAGTATGAATGCCGGAAGTGTGATTGCAATGGACATGCAGTTACATGCGATCCATTTACTGGAGTATGTAGTGTAAGTTTAGTATATGAACTATAATTTTCATCTTCATTCGAAATAAATATAATACTAATGAAACTACCTTGGCACATATTTGTCGTTACTCCCTTCTAATCATATATCAAAATAAAAATAATTCAAAACAACCTGCTACAAAAGTTACTTTACACATGTTCTCTTAACTTGTATTTAAATCACAAATAAATTTTTCAGGCATGCGAACATAATACTACAGGTCCAAACTGTGGTAGTTGCTCTCCAGGTCTTTATGGTAGAGCAGAACATGGGACATCCACAGATTGTCGTTTATGTGCATGTCCTCTTTTGGAAGCAAGCAACAACTTTAGTCCAACTTGTGAGCTTCAACAAGATGGTAGCTATTTATGCAATAATTGTGCAGATGGATATGCTGGAAACCACTGTGAAATGTAAGTTATAAGAATATAGGCCTAATGCTTATGTTATTTTCATATTTAGTATTATATTTTCATGTAGTAGTAAAATGTAATAAAAACGTAAATAAGGGGTGATTTTATAATGCTATAATGTAAATGTTTTAGAACGTTTTAAACAATATCATTACTGAATTCTAATATGAAACAATAAAATGCATTTGTAGCTGTGTGAGTGGTTACTATGGTAATCCACTTGAACTTGGTTCAACATGCAAGCCATGTGGTTGCCATGGAGGTCCATGTGATCAAGAAACTGGGCAGTGCCTCGAGTGTCCTGGTAATACTGAAGGATGGAAGTGTGAGCGTTGTAGGCCTGGTCACTACGGCAACACATCCACCGGATGTCACCGTAAGTTCTCTTTCATAAAAGATATTTTATTTTACCATAGTTGCATAATAAATAAGTTCATCATTAATCTATATAAAAAATTTGTTTGTTTCATGAAATATTGTAAATGGTATCATTTTCTATATTCTTGTATGAACACTAAATCAGTGAAGTGATTCTAGAAAACTCATTTTAGTTAGTGTATCAGTGATAAAGCAATTGTAAAATAATGAACAATTTTTTTTATTTATGTCGATAACATCATATTACAGAACTGATTGCTAAACTATAATCAGATATTTTATTTACTTGCTGTAAATAATCTGTTTCATGAAATATTTTACATTATATTTTTAAAATAAATACATTTTTAATAAACTTCCTTATGATTGCGAACAATTTTTCTAACTTTTCATACTTTTATAATAGTAATATAACTAATAATCCCTATTCTCTACTTTTATAAACTGTAACTCATAATTTTTATAGAACAGTTGTTGAATGGAATGAATATATCTGCTGTGGGGTTTTTAGTTTCCTTTCAAAATAATAATAGCTATTTTAAAATAAATGGCAATATTTATCGAGAATTTTAAAGCATTAAATATTAATTTTTGAACAGAATAAAATGAATGATTTAATATGCAATGATTATTTTCTTTACTTCCTAGAGTGTAGCACATATATGCTTAACTTTTCATTTCAGCATGCAACTGCAGTGAGTTTGGGTCACTGTTGACAGAAACATGTGACGAAGTTACTGGTCAGTGTGAATGTTTGGAAAAGTACACTGGCAGAATGTGTGACCATTGTGAGGTATGATTCAAATTTTGTTAACTTGGTTTTAAATTAGTAGTGTTATCTGAATAAGAAATGCAATTCATATTTTTTTGTACTATAGCCTGGCATGGGTAATGTGAGTGCAGGTTGCACACCATGCAATTGTCACCCAACAGGCTCTGCGAGTGACACCTGCAATGCCATAACTGGGGAGTGTGAATGCCATCCAGGAGTAGAACCTCCTGCCTGTAACCAGTGTTCTGAACTGTACTATAACTTCTCCTCATCAGGCTGCACGAGTGAGTAAATTATTTTCATCTTTCTAGATTTTTCCTTCCTTTGTCGTTTCTATTACAAGACATTTTAAATACTTCTGAATACATTTTGAAGGATCTAGTTGCAAGGCATAAATAATAAATTATAATTTCCTTTTTAAAAAATTATGTCTGTTTTATAACTTGAATGGACTTGTTCTGAGGGAGGGTTAAAAGAAACACAGTTTGTTCGATTAAACTTGGATGTGCTTTTGTTACCATTTCCAAAATTTAATTTAAACTCTTGCACAATTCTCCTCTTATTGATATTGACAAAACAAATCATCGAATGAGTAAGATCAGATTGAATTATGATAATAGATATTTAAAATATTTCACTTATGTATTAAGTAACTTCAAGAATCATAATGGCCATTTCATAATTGGTGAATGTCCATAAGATTAGTATAAATCTTGACAAAATGAAATTGTGCCACCCCAAGAGCTTATAAATTGTATTTTTTGGCAACATTGGGTATAAAAGTGCTTGTGTCTGTAATTTATTTAAGAGAAAAAGATTTCTGCAGTGACTAAGTTATTCATTCTTGGCTTATAAGTCCAATATGACATAGGCAAAAATATCGTGCAAAATGTGTGTTATATTATTTTTATGACGGGTTAAATTATGAAATTAAACTTTTAAACCTAGGTGTTTTTTATGTAGTACAACGTATCTTCGGTGCTCCCAAAAGCAGGTGATGCAGTGAAATCTGTTCCAAACTACTTCACGCCACGTAACCAAGGCCAACACGGCGTAATTGAATTTTTTCCCTTAGTTTTTCCCGTTACACAATACTGTTAGCTTTTAATTTTGATGGCGCCGAACGAGCAATCTGTCATTATTTTTATGTTGGGGAGGAAACCTGTAGCCATTAGTAAGCTCTTCTCTACAGCTACTGATGTAGATTGCGTTGTTAAGCACATGGGAGAAAGTGAACGCTGGCAGCAAATTACGTGTTATTAATCTTAGGTGCTTCCAGAATATCTTATGCTTGTTGAAGTACTTAGTGAAATTAGCGCTGGTAGAGCATTCGTGTACCCTGATGGGCTATTTGATTCATTACCTGAAACGGTCAAGTTTCTATGTAGAGGAACTACGTGCTACAGCTTCCTTAACTGATTTATCATACGAGATTTTTTCTAGCAATAGATAACGTCAGAAAACGACCGGTCTGCTGGAGAACTTCTTTTGGATTCGGTCAGAACCATGAATAATGGTACTGTACTGAGTATATTGCAACATCGGATTTGAAAACTATTAATGGTCCCTGGAACAACAGTTTTGTATTACAACTTTAAATCATTTTTATCCGTGTGTTACATAGATTAGATTAGATATATCGTCTCTTTATCATCTATTAAACAAATAAATTTCGTCGAGATACTTACAATAATTCCACAACACCTTAAAATAATAAAGCAACTTGAAAGAGTTCACAGTTATTTCCTTCAACTGCCAGGCTAATTCACGGTAAATATTTTGGAAATCGTACGATTTAATAATCACAAGAAACACCAATAGATAAAAAATATTTTACGGAAAACATTTATCTTCTGTTCAGGATTCTGAATGTTATTAATGGAGGATAAAGATGTCAACAGAAACAGTATTTGAATAAATACTGCTCTTTCTTAAATCGCCTAAATGCACAATGGCAGAAAGAGCATTAATATCTTTTTAACTTTATGTATGAAAAGTAATATCCATGAAAAATTGTTACTTCGATGTTAACAATGATAGAAGACACGCAATTGGTTAAAATTATCGTATGTAGAAGCAAGAAAGACGTGTCAGTTGTCATTTATAGACGAATATTAGAAGCCCGCCTCCATTTTTACTTAGGTCAACAATTTATATTGTAGCAGAGTCGCACAGTGATAATTTTCCTGTCGGCATTACTCATTTAGTAAATGTTGCGCACCTCTACTTCGGTCCCTACTTACTGTTGCTCTTATGCATAAAGGAGCAAAAAAATATGGTCCTCTCCAATTTACTGAATACCTTCTGTAAACAAATAATTGACTTCCCCCTCAAGTAAAATTACTGGCTGCGCATACATTTACGGGGACAGACGTAGCTTCCGAGAACATTGTTTACTTCATAATTAAAGCTTCCAGTCACAGAGAAAATTGTGCTTCGGTGACAGGCTGTAGTTTCCATAAAATTTACGCCTAGTAGGGAAAGAGGCAAAAGTAGGTGCCTTGTAGAAGGAATAATTCAAACGAAAGTTTTGGTCCTTTCATTGAAGAGTATTTTTCCGTCTTAAACATTGGAAATATGGAAAATGAATCCGAGATTATGGATGTCGCTGAGTTTACTTACGACAACCCGGGCAACGACGAACACCCAGCTAGTTAATAATAAAATATGGAAAATTATATCTGGGATTAACGATGTCTCTGAGTTTACTTAAGACACCCCGGCCAACGTCGGGCACGCAGATAGTTAATAATAAAATTCATGTTCAGATTTTTTGTGAACTGATGAGGTGTGTATCCATTAAGACCACAAACAAGAGTTGCTAGACTGTTCGGAAATTTCGCCGTAATCAAACTAATTCGTGATCAACTAAGATGTGCGAATCCAAAGGATCACAAAATCAGGCGTGACTGGAATTAATAAAGGTCATATATCACCTAAAATATAAGTGTCTGTGACTTATTTATTGCTTCATCAATTATTGTCCAACTTCAAAAATACCGGACATCGAACTGTTGTATTAATTCATAGTTAACTAAGGTTTTCATTTACTTTACTGGAATTTATTCAGAATAAAATAAAATTTGGATACATTTATTTCTCAAGAAAACTTTTTCCAGTCCATTTTTCATCGATTAACTTTAATTCATGTCGCAAAACTTAACAGGCGAATGATAAAATGTTATTGCAATGCAATTGGTCTTCATAAATATTCTATTGTTTTCACTGTAATTTTTATAGTGTTGTTATACATAAAAATTGAATTAAAATATCGAATAATTATATCAAACATTACTCAGTCTATAGCATAAAAGTATCACAATTCATGAATTGTTAATATTAATAAAAGAATAAAAGTTAAGTTATATTTATGTTGTTTTTTTAACAATTTTCGCGGAAATATGTTAGAAGTTTTCTAATTGCATAGTGTTTGCATTTGTTCGGCATTGTTATTCAGTACATTCAAAGCGATTATCATAGAAAGTGTAAAGAATTATGAATTAAAAATTAATTGTTCGAGACAGATAACCCACAATCCGTCTTGTTCTTACTAGAAACTAGGCTCAGAACGTGTGGAGACATAGAGATATTCTTTTATTCCGAGATTTATCTGGCGTGCGGAACCCAAACCGCTTTTTGAACAAAAAACTAGTTAGAAGACGAGCTGAGATCTGATGCTGATATTAATATTATAAGTTGGTGTTGAAGAATGCGATTCGCTGCGCCCAGAGCTGCTGGACTGGCCCATCAGCAATTCTGATTTACTAACAATGGCCACTCCTGGATCGGTCATTGCTCCTCTAATCTGGTCGAGCACGTGCACCAACAGTAATCGACCCAGTTTTTGCGTTTGAACGGTGGAATTTGTGAATATGTGGGAGTGTTAAATTTAACTTGTGAGAGAAATTCCGACAAATTCCAATTCTTGGGTGGCCTAGTGGTCCAGCTGAATCCGTCTAGACAAGCTCTGTAGCTGGACGATTGTGGTCATTGCGGTAATAAGAAAGATGGGACACCCCACCGAGGCGTTATAGGGCCCGGTTCACGATACCACCTACTTTATTCACATGGAGGAGTGGGGCATTAAAGAGCATTCTCGTGAATGTTGAGGCTGTTGTTGAAGGTTGTCAGCGCCAAAAATTCAATTGAAACTTAACCAAGTGAAGTTGGAATATTAGACGTGGCGATAACTGAACCAATAGCGTCAGAACACAAAGCCTATCTCGATATTAGAGTGACATGTACCTGTCAGGTTATGTATGGTTGACCCGAAAGTTTTCCGACCAGTGCTTCTGTATAGTTTTGTAGGTAATTTGTGACTCGGTAACATTCCAAGATTTTTTTGGAGTTTTCCAACTAATGAAATCGTTGTTCAATTGAAATAATTTTTTTAATATGTTTCCTAACACAAAATTGTGACTACTGTTCGCCTGTTCCGATTCAATATTTGTCTTTTTCTTTATATTTTTTTTTTGAAAGAATCGTTTATAAAGAGCGTCATTGCTATAGAAGCCAAATGCAGATGTAAATTCATCCTTTTCTTCTTTTATTTCGTGTTCATTTGCGAGCTCCATCGTTACAGGAAATAACTGTGAAATATTTCGATCTTTACGTTCCACAAATCACTAACATCTTTCTCCTATACTGCTGTTCTATTACTGATAAATCTCTCTCGTTGTAAGTTATTTTTAAAAACTCACTCAAAATAAATTCCAGGAAAATTTTACAAGATACGTTTTAGTACCATTTACTGGAAAACTGTCATTTTTATGTCATATGCAGTGATTTTCTGAGACCCATCTGCTGTTGCTTTACAAACCTATAATGTATTATTTAGCCCCTAAAATATTTATAGATTTTTGCATTATACACTCTCGTAAATATGGACAGATAAAAAAAGATAAGACAATTCATTAACGTATACACACGATTCGGCAATATGCGTTCAGTATATTGGCCCATTGAAGATGAGACCGCACACTTGACCGACAGTTTAACCTACGACCGTGGAATTATCTGTTGCGGTTTTTGTGCCACATGTTATCATAGGACTGTGTAAGAGACGCGCAAATTCATCGCGAAGCATTTCAAGATAAACGACATCTACTTCCAGTGGACCTTTAAGGCGCCATTTGTACACATTACAAATGTCGAGCGTTTAATAGTGTTTCGTTGTCTCTCATAAGAGACTGTCGGCGTAGAAAATAATTACCATTTTCTTTAACACTACAATTAGTCTACTCTATTACGAAAAACTTTGTTTCGAAACCGACATCACATAAATAATCCAAAGGCACTTTAATTAAACCTCTGAGCTGCCGATAACTACTAGAAATTCTAATTAAACAAATTGCAATGCAAATAAAGCCATTAATGCCGGCACGGGACTGTTTATTTAACAAGATTTTTGAATGAAAATTAAATGCAAATTTCTTAATTGCCGCACTTACGAAACTGTCACATGCACCAAGGTTTTAATCGCGTCATTATAGACGGATATATTTTAAAACAATAGCATATTATCTTGTATGAATAAAAAGTTTATAGAATTACACGGTAAAACTATGTACGATTTCTAAAATTTAACGCAAATACTTGTTTGTATATATATAATTTATATTATATATTATATATATATATATATAATCAATATAATTTAAATTCCATTGGTTGCTCTCAGCCAAATTGGGGACCAATGAGGTAGGTTACAAACTCTGATGAACTTGACAGATGATTCAAATTTAGCATGCCCGTCTGCGCAAGTGACGCTTCCGGGACACTTAATTCGTCGTGCCCAATCTTTGGACGTCACTGGATAGCTGACAAGAGTGATTCCTCAAACTTTCGTCAGGCACCCTCTAAACGCCTTTTGTGGACACTGGTCGTTGTGCTCATTGTACTTTCTTCCTTTGTGTCAAACGGAAGAAGACCTTAGCTTCGACGGTATTCTGCCTCACCAACAAAAAAAAGCTACGGACAGTTAAAAATAATAACCGCGTAAATACCATTTATTACAGATTCTATACCACACACAATAAAACAGTTACGATTAATTGAAAATCAAAATTTTATGGATCTTGTTTGAAAATAACTTGTGTATTTCCCTTCTCTGTATTTGAAGAGCATAATAACAATCAAAATCCCAGCCTTTTATGTTTAAATTCTCAAAATTTACTAACAAGCCTTTAATTTTTAAACATTATGTTCCATCGTTAACAATATTTCATCCTTTATACACAACGCCTTATGTTAATTTCTCATAAATTTGCCGCGAGTTTTATATCAGGTGAAAGTTATTAACTAACTCCTGCTCTCCTCCTTTGTCGGCCTAAAGTATGTGGAAGTTACGGTGAATATTTAAGTCAACCGAATTTCCAAAAGTCGTGACGGGCAACAAATTATGCATTTTAAGCCACATCTCATTTGGCAGCAAGGTTTTCTCTCTTTCCAACATACCAAAGATATTTCTCCGAATTAAGTTGTTAAATATTCACACACACACTGGGCTAACAGTTATTTTATCAAATCGTTAAGTTTCGAATCTCGATATTCGTCATCAGAACTCCAGCGTTGGAATTTATTTGATCTTTCACAATTTTTTTTTATTTTAACATTCGTTTAAGAACGACTAGTTTACACATGGAACATGCAAATACTGAAATATTTTCAATTTTAATTATTATTAGTTTGTTAATAAAACAAATATTTATTTTACGCTCTATTAAATCGCAAATGAAATTGAAAAGTTTCATTTAGAATTAATTATAATATACTGTAGAAATAATAATATTTTTTCTTCAATAAGAAAGATTAGAACACAGATGACGGCGTTTTTAATATCTCAGGACTTAATTTAGATTCGAAGTTGAGGCCTTAATTTTAGGAGACTAACGGGCCACTGCGTCACCTATCACTTCGACGTTAACTAACTGAAACTATTTAAAACCGATGTTGTCGCAATGTTTCTAAGAGTTTGGTATATAAAAAAATGTATTTCCTCGAGCTTGATGTTTCAATAGCCTTGAACACTAATCTGTTAGCGGGTAAACCGGTCTTGGTGACTTAAAGATGCTTTCATGATAATTGTAAGTTACGACCTGACTTTCACTGCAAAATAAAGCTTTTTTCTTCAGTGGATGTCCAATAAATCGTTTCCATGCCAACTACTCGAGGGAAGTATGCGTCAACGCCCATACAACGTGTTTGTTGACTGAAGAGTTACAATATCGTTTAAGTCTAGATGTGGTATATTCCAGACATGATTAATTTCTTTGCCATTATTTCTGCCAGTAAATTAGAAAATCTCACAATTCTAATTGCCCGTACCAAATTGTATCAATAACTCTGGAAGGCAGACAGTTTTTCATTCAATTAAATGCAATGTTATGAGCTATAAAATAGTATTACGAAAAGCTAAGTACTTCATCTCTCTTAAATAACATGTCAATGAATAAAAATAAATATATGTTCATTTTCACCTCAATATTTTAATATTCTGGAGAGGGTTGATATTTAAAAAAAATTAATGTGAAATTATTTTATGTAACTCATCATTATTTATGATTTCACTAATATATTAATTTACTTGCTTCTAAAACAAACATCACTGTGCTTGTTTAATGCCAAAATTAAATTTTCATTATGACCATTGTTCACTGAACTACTGAACGTCGCCTTGTGATGGTAAGGGTACGTGACGCAACAAGCAATGTATATAAGCGGAGCAGAGACGTATGAGGAATCATAATAGCCGAAAATGGGGACAAACCTGGGTTTTTTTACTTTGACTATGACAAAGGGCTGATTGTTATGGCCCTGACTTGGGAACGAGCTTCTCGGATACAGGGAAGCTGGTCGGCTGTTCGCGTGTTACTGTCGAGTGAATCTTTAGAAAGTGGTGGAAGGACTGTGAAACAACTAGTATCTACAATTACTTGGCCACGCGTAGAAGTCTTAGCCACCAAATTCCCTGATCATAACCCGATGGAACGCATCTGGTGACCCAGACCGCACCCTCAAACTTTCGGTCTGCAAATTAAGGGAAATTCGTGACCTGTTTGTAGACATATGGTGAAAGATTCCTCCAGAAACCTAACATGGACTTTTCTAATCGATGCCACGCTGAATTGATGCTGTATTGTATTGTTTAGTAGACCAGCTCGGTATTAAGCAGGTGGTTATAACGTTTTAACAATTTTTATAGAAATTTAGACCGTTGTCACAAATGGTTTCTTGTATTCTCATAATTCAACGGGATCAAATCTGAATGTCAATTTCTTGTCTCGAAAGGAATCTCCAACTCCCCGTTGAGTTTTTTGTAAAATGGGAATCTACATTTCTTTTGTAACGAATTTGGTATGTATTCCAGGGAAAAGTGAAGGTTCTTCCACTTTAATCTAGATGTCCCTGACACCTATAACGATTTCGCCGGCTCAGACGAGGGAAGAGACGACATATCTACTTCCTTCCGCAAAACAGAGCAATGGCCGCTCTTCCTGCCCCAGATCGTGCTTCCTCCTACCATTCGCAATAAAAGTCGATTGTAGGACATCTAGCCATCGTAACAGGGAATGTCTGAGACAATATTTATTCAACATTTTAGTAAATCGTATTCTAAACACAGGTCTAGTTTCTATTATGACCTTTATTCACATAATTAAAAAAGTGGCAATTCATAATTATTTCCTTTAAAAAACTGTTAATAGAATTTTTATCTCAAATCGTCTATACTTTTTTCATAACTCCAATTTTTAAATCTGGGTGGGTTCAATATTAGTAAGTTTATGATTCCTTCATACGACCGGAAAAAAAGAAAGAAAATAGACTCGACTATGACCCCGATGACGTATAACGAGGAATAAAAATACTCAACTGCCAATTTCCTTAAAAAAAAATTCCGTTCATAATTAACAATTTACCTTCCTAAGGCCTACGGATATTACTAATTTTATTTGGGAAATGTGAGCCAAGTTTTCAGTGTCACTGAATGAGGCCGTAAGAATAATGTTCCAGTGATGGAACTTCAGCTGCCACAACACAGCTGAGATCGCTCCACTGTGTTTCCGAATATATCACACCAGCACTCAACTCGTTAAGGTTGTTTGTGTTGTCCGTCACAATCTGAGATCAGTATTAATCTCGTAAGAAGAAAGGAAGGTAGTCTGCGGTGCGTCAATCTCGTGAGAAGAATGGAGTAATGAATTGAGTAGACTGAATTATGTAATAGTCCAAATTACGATGATATATAATACCTTACGTAACTGTTTTAATTTTCCGTCCAACGTTGATCTTTCAAGTCTCCATCCTCTTAAATCCTAATTTAAAGTTTTTGGACTTGCACAAGTAGGTAAAATCGTTCCTTATTCTTAGCTGTTTTCTGTTCCTTTTCTCTGTCTGGAATTTATCAACGTGACCATTACACTTTTACACGTTCGAGATAACTTGATTATTTTAAGTATATTAATCCTATCACGAAAAAAAAAATGAAACAAATCAGTAAAATAAAAGAATTGAATGCGTGACCTATAAATGAGCCCCACACTACAGCGATTGAATTTTGAGCAACACAATCCGTTGATAAGTAATCCTTCGTCCTATGTTTTTTATACATTCATTATGAGACTATCTGTTTCTTGTCTCCGTAAATAACAAAATTCTGACAGAAGGCCACGACATGTTGAATATAAACACTGTATAATTTACAAGGCACTGATAAAATTCTAAATAATCCTGACATCCATTTCAAAATACATTTGAAAAAATTTGTTTCTCGTTAGTAATCTAAACCTTCTCTTTTTGCAATATATACGTAGTCGTGATATTTCTCAGAGATCATCAGTAATTTGTTACAGGTGAATTCATCATTAAGATTTTATATTAATTACGGCGTATCTATCCCCAGGAATTTTGTTTTTAAATATTTAAAAAATGTATTTAACAACTTTAAACGCATATACAAGTAGTTATGTCTTGTATTGGTTTAATGAATTCTTTTTTCTCAAGATTTTGGAGGATTCTGAATTAACTGGCAATGAATTGAGTGTGATAGGTTGGAATAGCGGGTTACGTCAGGCCTGATCTGCAAGTTTGTTTATTGGCGGCGAGCGCCTGACTAATTAGGACAGGGACATTTTGGGCAGTGGAACAGGACCCTAGTTATACCATTCATAAATAAACAACCCCTAATGCACTGGCGACGATCGTAAATCCGTCTGTATAAGGCGTGGTTGATCAGTCTCTCATTCCTCTTACATTAACACTCCTTGGAAACCGACGAAATTCCCTTCGCATATTAAAGTGTTTTAATGTCCGGATTTAACGTCCCGTCCAGCCGGTTGATTTTGCGCAAGGTTGGGCGCGTTCATAATCCATAATCAAGTCGTACATCCGCATTCAGAGTGACAGCACAAAAGTGCTAAGCCCGTGCTTAAAGACCTTAGTTCTGACGGCAGTCTGGAAGCATTCAGGTTTCCTCAGATGTCAAGAATGAACCCGCAATATAGGGAATCAACTCCAAAGGATCCTAATTGCTCAGAGAACATGACAAAATACTTGAAAAAATAAATCATAAATGAACTGTCACAGCAATGTATTTAATTGTAAATTGAAGCTTCAATTTATGTTCACGCCGGGAAAAAATTTAATTCCTATAATTAAATCGATTTTATATTATTTTTATTTAACAAAAACTTAGTGTGAGTAACATGTCAGAATTTTTTGAGTTGCATTAACATTAATTAGCACTAATGGACTGCAAATGGTAATAATCCCAGTGATAGTTACATAAAGATAATGTTTTATGTCATGTATTTGGGTACCATGATTAATTTCTTAACTATTATAAAATGTAAGCAGTTCCAGGCTCTTTGGAATACGTGTTTAACTTCCTTACCCGCACACTAGACTTCAATTTAAATCCCATATTATCTTGTTACTTACTATTAGTTCAACTATTTAAGATATTTAGATCATTCTCATACATCCAAAATATTGTTTACGTTTCTATACATAATACATTCGTCGGAAAAAACTCTTAACGTTTTATTTAACTTTATCTGGAATATTGTTAATATATACACCAATAAAAACCAATTATGAAATCCTCAAGATTTTTATTATTACATAAAATACAGTAACAGACTTCAATTTTTAAAACACTGATGCTATCGCTTATTAATTGGCATATTCATGTGAAAAAGCAAAATTGATGGATCTTGAGTACTTCAACATTGGTTTTCATTGTAGAATATTTGGTGAATAAGTCCATTATAGCTGTCTTTAATTCATTAATTTATAGTAAATTAGAAAGTTTGGATGGTATTATTTAATAATGAGATACAACTTGGAAACTGAATACGTAAATATGTTTTATTGCAGGGTAAAGTCATATAAATCGTAACAGAGACCACCGAAACGTCACGATATTATTATGTGTTCCGCCTATTGGAAGGTCCTAAATTTCTTTCTCCATCTTGTACTGTCCTGATATTCTTCCTCACGAACTCGCTATTTCCCTCTTTCTCCATTCAAGTCGTCTAGTAGCTGCTCGACCTGGAATTCCAATCCATGTACCCTTCCATGCCGTCCAGTAAATAAGTTCTTCTAAGAATGTGTCCGATTGAGTTTGTCTTTCTCTTAAAAACTGTAATCAATATGGAACTCTTCTCATTTATTCTTATTAGAACCTCTTCATTTATTACCATTTCTGTCCAATTTATTTTTTCAATCATTCTCCAACACCATATTTAAAAACTTTCCAGGTGCTTTCTCTCCATCTTTCTAAATGTCCATGTTTCTGATCCACAGAAAGACCTGTTGATGCAGCACTATACAGAGTTCTTCCAAAACTCTACATTCATACTTCTGAAAAACAATGAATGACATATATATATATATATATATAAAGCCAAATAAAACTTTCACGCCTCGATGTTTTAGGCTTCCCATAAATCGAATTTATATTAGCCGGGCATGTAAAAGAAATAAACGTTTAAGTAATTTCAAGTCCATCATAAGCTTTATTAATTTATTTTAATAAAGTAAACTAGCAATTAGTTACTCGGAGCATATTTTCTAATCCACGATGAGTGTTTTTGAACTTCATTCCCTTGCAGCAAAGTGGTATTGCAGAACAGTGGTCAGTGTAGAAACGTTTCCGTAGAGCGTGGCTGAGTAATGGGACCACACCTAAAATTTGCTGGGTTCTCGCCTTGTTTTTTCTCTTAATCAGTATGTCTTCTATTTGCCATCGCCACCCGCGATATCTGGCTCGTATGCCTTTGTGTGAAGCCGCTGGTAGATATCCCTGATTTATAGGACGACTAATATCTCTGCGATGCTCACTTTTTAGTCCTAAGACTTTATTTTATCCACGTATGACACTTTAAATAGTTTGACGTAAAATTTTAACGGCATAATAATATGAGGCAATCAGATGGAAATTAAATTTGGAAATGTGAAAAATGATAATCTTAGAATATAAATTAGAAATGATATCCATACAACGATATTCTTTTGTTTTCGATCTACTTAACTGAACTGAAAGTGTTTTGTGCGTCAACGACGACAATTAATCTCATACCTGTTACTCAGGTTCGTGTATTCTGTATGACAGATGAAAGGTTTAATCAGAAAACGTAGCCTGATTTCTTTCCTAATGACAATTTTGACCTTCAGTTTCATATTAATATTATTATTCACACAATCCTATATTTATATCTATTAAACCAACAGTGAAGGCAATTTACTTTGCAAATTAATTTATTAAAATTATAATTCTTGAATTTTGGAAGGTCATTGGATATATTTTATTCAGATAAACAATGGTACTTATGAATTGAAAATTTTTTCCTGGTAATGAAAAATACATTAATATAAATTAAAAACATAATGAATATGAAATTTAAAAAAATATTCAGCATACATCTAGTACAAGTACTTTCATGGTCTGATTTAATTCAATAATGGTAATGATAATTTTATTTTATTACTCAGAAAACATCCCCATAGATGCATTTGTGTAATTAATTATACTTAGTTTGACTAAAATTAATAGCTGCGTTTTCCTCGTTCCTCATACGCCCCGCGACATCCAAAGTGTTTATTAATTGTTGTGTTGTTTAGCTTCCTTATAAGAACCAAGCAAGCAGTGCAGTGTTGTATTTTCGTTACGAAGATTGGCTGAACTCTCCAGGCGGTCGGCGCCGAAGTCGCTGCCGAGGACCTCAAACAAGGTTTCCGTTTGGAGGTCGTTTTAAGGAGTCGAACGTTCGTGACCTTGTCAAATAGCTTACGGGGCCCCATGACAAGTGAATGTCTCCCCCCCCTTCCTTATGTAACCTTCACATTCTCACTTTAGCGATATCCTTGCGAAATTTCACACCTGAGGGACGTTTTTCACAATTTTCTTACCAAATTCAGAAGCAAAGGTTCATCTTCTTGCGATTATTCTCTTTATATATTCTCGTTTGGTTGCAATATCCGGCTCAGTCGATATTTATTGTCTTACACTTACTTTTAACCTCATACCAGTCTTGTTTAAAACCATTCCTTGATCTGAACCTACTGGATCTTCTATACTTAAATTTGTTTTCTCATTATTTTACTGTAGCGCGTAATCTTACATGTATATAAATCTCTAGTTAATTATACACCTATATTAATAGCCGAATAACGGAGAAAAATAAGTCCTAAATCAAAGTATAATTTTAACATAGACGATTTTAGAAATCTATGAGTTATAACCTTTACAAATCCTCTTCTAAATTATACCTTAAATACATTAGTCTGCTCTTCCAGAGCTTTCTCTTCTACCATTACCAGACTATCATTCCTATGTTCAATCATATTTTGCATTACATTATTATCCATTTTTCTCTCCAGATCTGGTTTGAAAATGTATATGTTTAATATTATTAAGAACATTATTTTGAAATGTTGAACCCATTTCGGAATACCTTTGGTATTGTGATTCAATTTTATACTATTAAGATGTAGAAAAAAAGTTGATAGGCATTCCTATATTAATACTTCTCCACCAGCCTCAACAGTACCCCCCTCTTTCTCTCATTCTTCTTACCTTATTGGTTTTCTCTGAGAAACAGTTTTTTTGATTTATAGTTTATAGTTTATAGGATTGAGGGAAACGAGAAAACGTTAATTATAAATTATATAAATTGGCAGACTGTGGTGTCGAATTCATGGATTTTGGAGGCCGATAGTCTGGTTGGCGACAGTCACGATCAGCCAAAGTTTACTCCAATATAAATGTTTTAAAAAGCTGTGTTAAATAACATGCGGTGCATTTTAATTCTGCTGCAAAGAATAATGATAGACCTTTATCACTCGTATACCATTCATTTCGACTGATCTCCATTTTTAACTTTAATAGGTAGCAATTTCCAATAAGACTTGCGTAATCGATCACGCCCAACAAGCGACAGGGGCAGTCTTCTAAGTATTGGGCAGCGGATGGTTCTGCTTTGGACAAATTTTTTGTTTGATAAAGGAACATAAAAACGGCCAATTTGTCAAAAAAAAAGTTTTTCAACAAATTCAAAAAATAATTGCAATATTATGACGTTTTGTCAACAATTTTGGTACATTATCAGGTAACCGATAGTTTTGAATGTATGTATGTATTTGATGGTTAAAATTACATGTCGAAATATAAATTTAGTGTCATGGAGTGCATCCGATTTCGGTTGTAAATGAAATAAGTTTTAAGAAGGGAACAATGGTAAACTTACGCAAGAATACCTGATGCAGGTTTTTCTAGGGTTTTCCCTGCATCACTTTTAGGCGAATTGCCGGGTAGGACCCTTAAACCATAGCCCGGGGGCACTAGTTAACCCTTGGCTACATTCCTCTACCCTTCCGCATCCCCCCTTTCAAATCCCTTCCTATGCTATTAAAGGAAAGTTGCCCAACGTGGATTACCCTCATGTAGCCTGTTGCCCTAAAAAAAACTTACCTTCTTCTTCTACCCTTCCGCATCCCACCTTTCAAATCCCTTCCTGTGCTATTAAAGGGGAATTGCCACCATGTGGATTACCCTCAAGTAGCCTGTAACATAAAAAGAAAAATATTCTCGTTATCCTGTATTTTAGTTTACTTTTGGAATAAAACAAAATTAATTCGAATTTATAGAAGAAGTACGCCGAGATTATAAGACTCGTTAATTTTGTCAAAAAAGTTTAACTGCAATCATCTCGTAGTAAAGCGTTTAAAATGCTATTTTGGTCATTATACACAAATTATATTCAATACAAGCCAAATGAAGTTCCTATTTTTATTTATAACTTTAAAATACAATTGAAATATTGGCTACAACTAAGCTGCTGATTCGGCTGATAATCGACGAGGCAGAATTTATACTGAAATAACGTTTCGCGGGTTGTCTAATGCTGGAATAATTGAATGAATCTTTATTCGATTTCATGCCACTGAGATTTAGGGAAAAATATGGAAACATAGAGGAATCCAGTCATAACTTAGTTGGTGGACAATTTGCTAAAGAATTCTTTGATAATACATCCGTTAAATGAGGCTGAAAAATGGTATCACATCCTAACATGAAGTCGATGACAAATTATATATAAGCGAAATAAATTGTCAGGCGTGTAAAATTGTTGTACTAGCAAAAGAGACACGTCACATGAAGGCTGTAAAATCTACATATGAACGAATTATTTAATTTATTTACCTCATAACATTTTTGTTTAAATAAGACCCTATTAAAATACTAATAGAAACATTGTAATGCTAAATTTGTTTTCGAGCATCCTATAAATTGTAATAAAATTATTTAGATTTAAATTTTCCCTTGAATAGAAGAACACTATGACTACAATTAATCAGAAACAACAGAAAATATTGTTCGATAAATATAATTTATATATAATGCTAAAAAGTCAGAATTTATTCAAATTAAAATTCATTCAGGTACCTCTACAATTGTATAAGTTAAAAATTGTATAAAATATATTTTAATTTATATAAACCATTTAACAGATTTTTGTCTATTTTGTTAATTATATAGAACTGAAGAGGTCCTTGAACATAGGAAGTAGTAAACGTAAATTTTAATCTTAATAAATTCTGACTTTTTGGCCGCCATAATACACTAATTATTTAATATTAATAAAAATCAGATTAAGTTTCCAATTTTATTTGTGACTGTTCCTTAACTTGAAAGAGGTGCTTAATATCCTTCTAAACGAGACGCTGGTCTATTCCTCAAACTAAAGTATTATCCATCAAAGGTATTTATATCATATGCAAATATCTGATTAAAAAAAATTAATTTGCTTAAGTTGCAATCGCTGTATTCTTCTAAGATAAAATTTCTTCGCTGAAAATTTTTTTTGTATGTTACCGAAGGGTAATTAATATATGAGATCGTTCCACTTGTATTTGTATCTCTGAAAATTCTCGCACCAAAATTGCTTAAAACTCTCGGAACCAATCTGAGTAGAAAACTGACCTTAATTGAGGAGAAAGTCTCGGACCCGATAGAGTAAAAACTCTCAAACTTAAATTCAGTAAAAATTATTAGAGCCAGTCTAAGTAAAAACACTCAGACCAAAATAGAGTATAAACTCTCAAACCCAAGTTTAATAAAAACTCTCGAAGCCGATCTTGGACATAAATTTATAAAAACTCTCGGACCCAAATAGAGCACAAACTCTGAAACGCAAATTCATTAAAAACTGTCGCAGCCAATCTAAGTAAATAAAAGCTAAGAGAAGGGCCATTGTAATATGACAATGTTTTGAGTTTATAAAGACATCGTCTGATCATCGATTTTTAAGACTTATCTTTTAACAATGCTAGATAAATTCACACTCTTCGTATTACTGTGATTTCACGCCGACTGTTGCCTACGCGCTGTCCCCCAAGTTTCGCACGTCAGTGACTGAGTGAGAGAGATATTTCACGGTAATAGTCCAAGCCTGGGCGGCTGGTGTGATATATTCGCTCCAAACCTGGGAACGCTCTTATCGTCGTTTGCCAGCCTCCTCGCGTCCATTAGCTGTAATGACGACGATATGCAAATGGCTCAATCGTTTCGTTCGCATTTGTCCGACATAAATACCGGAGCCGCACCTTGCATATTGTCAGCCAAGGTCCTCCGCCTAGTCGCACCATTACAAAGGAGAATGCCCTGTATTGGGCGAAAGTTCCCCGGCCTCTCAGATGTTTTTATTCTGAGCGTAGTCACTTCATAATGAAGCTAAGAAAAATGGAGCTATTATTCCGACAAACGCCCAGCATGTAACAATATTTTCTAACCTTGTAAATCTATTATAAAAGAATACCTGTACAGACCTATTAACAATATTTAACACCATTTAATTTTTCAATTATTCAGTATAATAGAAAATTGCCTCCATATAAGGACACAAATGTAAAAAAAATAGACATAAAACAGACCAAATTAAATTCTTGAAATTCATTTAATAAAAACAAATTTATTTATTAGTGTTTCACAGCATTTATTTTTAAATTCACTTTCGGTTGATCATGATATATTTTTACAATTTGAAATTATTCATTATAATTTTGAACATTTTATTAAAGGTATCACGTATTCAAAATAATCTAATTAATATTTCTAATACTAAGCTGAAATATTGATTATTTCATACGTTTAACTAACCGAAATCTCTGGGGTTTTATTAAATAAATTGTACTAAAAAATATAAATATCAGCCATATTCCAAGTTCTTGTATTATTAAGTATACTGCCTCTGCATTTAATCATATATTCAATAAACTCTTTCAAAATCCAATATTTCCTTCCCGTTCCACGCCATATCTAAATAATTATTCGTCCCTCAATAACGACATGTAACAGATAGTTCCGTCAGAGAAGGTGTTCGTATCAGTTCCCTTTCCTCTAAATATCGATCTCTCACCATATAGTAATTTCAGTATCTCATTTTTAACCTTGCCTATCTACTTAATTCTTTTCATATTTTTCAAACACCAAGTTTCAAAATTCTCAAGGTATATTCTTTAGATTTCTGTGTTTGTGCGTGTGTTCATCCTATTGTTTATTTCAAGATAAATGTGTCCTAGAATCGAAATTGAGTCAGCCGTTGAACACTCTGGACTGTAACTAGGCAATTTCGATATTTAATTGACAGAAAATAGTCTAGGACTTATGATCGACAATGGGTATTATCATTACCAAAAAGAAGCTATGTGAGAGTGTCGGAGTCAATAATTTCTGTAATAGCTATCCGGCAATGATTCGTATAACAGAGAAGTAGTGTGTGACAGACGGAGAATGTAATCAATAAAAAAGAGTCTGGAACAGGTGCTCGACAATTGGTCGTACAGCAAAGAAACAGTATACAAGACACTGTCTATTTTAGTCGATTCGTATACAGTTCGGAGAATACAGACGATACAAAGCCGAGTATTGTAGATAAGTGAAAGTTATAATTTAAAGAAAATAAGGTGACAATGCGGATCAGTTACGGAAAGCTGAGACTGTAATTAGAAGAAGACGATTGTAGGATATGGGAACAGAAAAAGATCATGGCACCCTGCTAAAAAGGTGATCGACTGTTGGATCGACACGATTCAATATAAGTGACAGATAAAAATTTAAACAACGTATAGAGGAATTTGTAAATGACGGAGCGTCGTCACAAATTATTCTTATATTTTTCTCATTTAAAATGAAACTCGCCATAACTTATTTAAAAAGAAACTCGTCCAATAACAATTGAACGATTTTTAAAAAATCTTTATTTTGAATATTTATATAAATTTTAATATAGCCTTCAGTTTGTGGTTCTAATTATTTTCTTTGATGAAGACAAGATTTGAGGATGTTAAATATTATTTCAATCGGCCTGTTTAATATGTTATAACTTCTTTAAAATGATCTAAAATCAGCTTTTTCGTCCAAATACTCTTTGCCTCACTTCTGTTCTGCTGTGGCAAAAAAAAATATCTCTGAATCATTAATCCAAAATAGACTATGAAGTTTAAAGTCGTCGTTTAATGAATACGGTTTCCCTAAGCAAGAAGAACTGAGTGAAATTTATGGAGGAACACTACGTTTCGGCACACTCTTCTGTTCGGTGTGTAAAGCACTTCTCGGATATTTTGGAGCACGGCTCCTTTAACCACGAGGCATGTCGATGGAACCTTCGTCCTCAAGATAAAGCTTTCACAGACGGCGCACAGAAATACACCACTCGAGTTAAGAGCTCTCGCAAGAAAACTAGTCCCGCTTCTCCCACGTAAATTACCCATTTCCAAACATTGAAGATAAACTGTTCATAACGTCGAGTTTCAAAAAAATAACCTACTTCCAGAATGAACAATGAAATCGTGTGTATCTAACTAAAAGAAAATCGTGTCAAAGCATTCCGAAGAATTTTATTTACTAAAGAACAAAATCAGTTTATATTGGTGTAAGGAACCATATTTGTATTCATAATATATCTGGATTAGTTTCCCAGTATATTTTTAAACAAGATGGCCACCGTATGCATTTAAGCCTCGATCAACTTCAAATAAAAAGTACGACAATTTATTATTAATTTAAAATAACAGGTTACTAACTATAATCTTATATTTGCATTGTTTCCCAATACCTTAGAATCCGTATTCAAAATTGTAATGGATCTTCGAATTTTCATAGATTTCATAGAAAACTTACCGTATAAAAAATTTGACTGTCCTTAATTTTCACAGTAACGGATTTTTTTAAATATTAATAAAAGTTCATTGAGTATACTTTCATTTTTTCTTTTCTAACTTCAATAAAAATTCCCTTACTGGCAACTATAAATTACCTATATAAATAAAAATATTATTTTATCTGTGCATGGTTTAGATTCGCCAATATTTTTCGGCCATGTTGATGATTTTCGTCTTCCACAAGATAACTGTCAAAATCATTTCGACTAAAGAATTTTTTTCTTACTATATAAAGATGCGAAAATATTCTTAGTTATATCAAAATACCATCCACCGTCAGGAGACAAAATGGCTCACGTTACGAGGCATTCTTTCTGTAAGTATTTCTCAATAAAATTGTCGGATTTATTTCGATCAAACATTTTTTGTTTTTTATATAGAGAAGGTTCTTAGGTATAATCAATATTTTGTTCGATTTTCACAAAAAAAAACGTTCGGTTTGAATTATATGAGGCTTTTATCTCTCTACGTAGAGGCGTATATATATTTTTAGCAATGAGACAAAACTGCTGAACTGGTTAATATTTTTGAGGATATTTTTAAATTGTCATTCACCATTTTAAATAGTTAAAACTTGAAAAATCATGCTTTTCTTTCGACGGCCCTATTATTAGTACGTAAACTATATATTTATTGTTAAGAGTATGAGAGAAGTTAGAATTATCTTACAGGTAGACGAACCAAGAAGTAACAAAAACTATTAATAAAAAAAGTGACTCGGGAAGAAATAATAAGAAATTAGAGAAAATAATAGACTATAGTAGAAACGCACTATTATAATTAATTTATAGATATTTGTTGTATATGTATTTTTTTAAATTGAAACAAATTTAAGACATGTTGATTGCTTCTAGTCTGGTTATGCAACTGGCTTAACAAAGCCTGAAATATGTGTTTATTTCGTCAAAGACGTTCAAGGCGTCCATTCTGCCAAAAGCTAACACTAACATTTCATCCCTGTTTGAAGTATTTTATTTTGGTACAATTTTTTAATTAATTGTTTCTACAAATGAAACTGTAAAATCTCTGATAAAAGTAGTCCGCCATGTTATTTACCTTGTTAGGACATTTTTGTTTCCACACGCCAGCCACACGTACGAAGTCGAGTGGAGTTCCATCTTCACGGAGCTATAAAACAAGGGACGTGCCCAGCGAGGCCTTGGCTTATCAGACAACCCATCATTAGGCCAACTACATGTCCGATTCTTATTTCGTAGCCTAATTTAACGCTGCTCTCTAAAGTCCCTCCCTCTCATCAATCGTGGAAACCGCTCCACGGATTTCCACGCCACTATGACACTTCTTATTAGTCCTGCTCTGTAAAGCTCCGCCTTCGCAATATAAATATTATTTCGTAGGACTTTTTCATTTTTATTAATTATCCCCTAAATTTGCCCCGATGTAAGCTAACTGGGTCTCCCTTTCTCGATGATTTGATTTAATCGGTATCTAATCTATTCTCCATCGCTTCCTTCCTCTGTAAAAATGGATAACTTGCCTATGAATACTCTAATATGTAGAAATTAAATAAATAAGAGGATTCATATACTTTAGGCTCGTTTGGCCACAATATCGTTTATGACTTATTAATCTTCTATGTTTCTAACGGAGGTTAAAGGTTACATCTGAGGGGACATCTTGACAGCTAATTTGCTTGTTTTGATCTGTACTCTGTTCATGCTTTATTCATGTCCGTTCCTCAGGGCCAATTCATTATAGTGAAGTGTCACGACTACTCTTAAATTGTCATCTGGCAGCTTTCTGGTCCCCGTGACGTTGTAGGTGTTCGCCCAATGATTATGCATTCTATATATAATAGAGTTATCTTTTAACTTTAAAAATAATTACGTTACATTTAATACAAATTTAATATTTTTAAAGGAAAGTTTCAATATTCTGATATTCTGTAATTTTACATGCAGAAGCCTCCTGACCCGGGAACAGTTTAAAAACCCACAGCATATGTTTGTCGCCATAACTTTGTTTTCTATGATATATTATTCGTGTGAATTTTTGCATTCGGATACTATTCAGGTTGGCGGTCGGGTAAACTCGGGTTAGTAGGGAAGGCATGCCTCGGTATTATAAATGTTCATTTATAATTAATAGCTGTTATTTAATCTCAATCGCAGGACTGAAAATTAATAATTACAAAGTTAGATAGAGGCTCAAACACCGAATTGTACTGCTAAAGATAGTGTAGTACTAATAACCATAAGTAGCTTAGTGGCTTTAGAGCCTGGATTTTTTAAGCCGTAGATAGTTTAAGATATAATAGGTATTTGTTACGTCAATACGCAAATCATCTTTACACAAAATCGCGTCTATAAGGAGATTTTTAAGTGACTTTTTTAAGTCTAAGCTTTTTTTATAAATGCATAATATATTTTACAGTAATTATTTTAGGATGTATTATATAGTTTATGTAACCATGATTATCCAGAAGGCGAAACTTTATCAATGTTCGAACGCAACTTAAAGATGTTGGGTGACGTCGTCTCACTAACGCTGACATAGAATGGATACTTTGTAATAGGTACTTAAGTTTATGTGCTGTGTGTGCTCTCCTTCAGTATTAAAAACTATATTAACCGTTAATTAGGTTAGCGTTGCCCGGTGCCTTTCAAAGGGCCACTGTTTCTAGTGTTGTTACATCTTCTCCCAGCAGAGCTCACAAGTGGTCTATGAAAATTGCGTTATTTCCTCCAAAATTGTTCTACAACTGTAAACAATTAATTTTATAATCAATCCTTAAAGAAGATATTCGTTTATCATCCTTTTGGATTTACACTCAATCAAGCTCGTAAAAAATGTCAACGATTTTCAATCAAATGTTGCATTCTTAAAGTAAAGTGAAGTTAATTTTCATAATAAAAGTATAATGCTCAAATAGTCAGAAAAGGTTTGGTAATTGACGATGAATTAATACAATTAGAACAATATAAGAACACCATGTTCCTCACTAATTTTGGAGTTAATCACGTGAAAAATAATTAAAATATAAAGAATATATGAGTTTTGTAATATATAACGTTGTAGGTTGTACTATTTGGTGCTAAACTTATAGTTATTGCCACACGTTGGGTGCCAAATTTTGTAATAATATTTTGAGAGCCTTTAAAATGTATTGAATTATTTTGAGTAATATTTTTTAAAATATGTCATTGCTTAGGAGCATCCTTTAATCACTCCGAAATCGAGTCTGCAAACGTTCGCTAAACTTATGGTGATCGGTAGTGTCAAATATTATAAAACTTATATAAATTAAATAACTTTGTTTTCTCTCCAAGCTGCAGTTACTTCTGATAAAAGATTCTAACTCATAATAGACAACAAGCGACACTCTATCATCAAACATGGCAAACATTATGTTTTAAACTGATGTGAAAATAAATAATTCGCACAATTATTTATGCTATAACCTAAATTATCTTCATTTATGTTGAACAATCTGATAAATTTGAGTGTATACCCTTCCAAGATTTTTATTATTAGGAGACAAAAATTAATTGGTAGTATATAAAATAAGTATGAATAAATTTTAAATTTCATGGTGTAGCTTCCATTCCCGCTTTAAACGTAAACATGGTCAATTATTAAAACCCTTTTGTCTGTTTGACTATTATTTATCATATGTCAGATATCAGTTTATAGCCTAAAACAGAAATGATCTGAAACGGAAATGAATGAGAAATTCCAGCTGAAATGATGTTGAAATACAAATGACATCGTTTGACCGAGTTTCTATACAGATCAGGTGACTGTGTTTTGCTTCCTTCGTCGCTCCAGACACTTTATTTCCAGCATTCCAAATCAGTTAGATCCATCAGATGTTCAAGGCCACTAGTTTCCACATCTCTCAAACCCCGAAGAATAATGAACGTCAGGTCTGAAAAATTGCTTCTAAGAAACGGTGTGAGTGAGTGACGCGTTTTGACGACATTCGTGTATAATTTTTCACTGTGGAGAATGCTAAGTGGAGCCCCAAGGGTGGAGGTACCAGATTACGAATTGTTCACGCTCGCCGCCGGTAAAAATAGCTTCTCCTGTTATTCCGGAACGCGTAGTCGTCCGGGCTACGGGGATGCTCCTGCATGTCTGGATAAGCGTTATTAAAGAAGACGAAAGTTTCTCAAACGGCCCGGTATAGAGGATCAAACAAAACGGAAGACACCAAGTATAAATATTATGCTACTAAATGACTAAGATTATCGTTGATCATCGTCAGGAGGTGGGGGAAATTTATTTATATGCCCTCCTAAGAAAATGTGTCATATTATAAATGAATAAACCTGCTCAATTTGTCAGAAATATATTTTAATGAACTTAAAAATTTGAACATATTATTAAATAAAAATTGGCACAACGCATCGTCCCTTTTTGGAATCTCTTTATGTAAAAATATAATTTATTTATTAAAATATCAATACGTAATTAAAATTTTGTGGAGAAAATTTCCAACAGCAATGTGTCGGTAAAGCATCCACCAAATAGTAATAATGTATTGATTTATATTTGCACCTATTGCCTTTAAAAAAAGAAACGATACGTCGTTCCAATTTTATTTTATTAATATATTCAAATATTTAATTTTATTAAATATATTTATGATAAATTTGGATGGTTTAGTCGTTTATAATACAACGACGTCTGATAATTATTACTGTTAATGCGTATAATTTGCGACTTGATATGAACTTGGGGTTGTACTGGATAAATGAAATTATACATATCATTTCCAATTAAAATTAAAATTTTAAATACTAAAAAAAAAACATTTCAAACGGCCAATTTTTATGTTAATCAGTATAGAGTAGGTAATAATTCTAAAAAAAACCCTGCTTTTCTTTTACGTTTGCACATTAACGAGGTACTGCATGACAACTTAGCTCTGAATCATGACTTTCAACGTGTAATGTTCGAAAAGGCGCGTCTCATTTAAGTACTTTACTGAATATCTTTCGCTGACGAAGTGCCAAGTCGAATCTCATTATCTTTTTCCAAGTAAGCTTGCCAAGCACGCATCAAAAAGGCATAAGCTAAAATATTACTGTTAAGAATGTTAATTTTTTTCCCATAAAAGTTTCCATTTATTTCTCATTCGTTCTTAGAATCTCAGGTCCACGTCTGTAACTAAGACGGCTGCAGACTGTCAAATAGTTTAATATATTCTGGGATCGATGAATGGACGTTATAACCATTTGTGAGATTTATTTCAGTAGAGTTCTAGAAGCTTCTAAAGTTTTTTTGGTACACCTTATGTATAATTATGTGTGTACCGTGTGATCGGCCGGCACGAGGCGCACTACTGTTCGCGAAGAAGGATGGCGCCAACGAAAATTTTAAATATTTCCTGCCCAACAGGAAGTCACCACCATTCTAATCCAAGATAAGGGGTATATATATATATATATATATATATATATATATATAAGGGGTATATATATATATATAAGGGGTCTATATATATATATATACTTAAATCATAGCCCTGGGGCCCTAGTTAACCCTTGGCTGTTATCCTTTACCATTCCGCATCCCCCTTCAATTCTCTTCCCATGCTATTAAAGGGGAGTTGCCATGGAGCCTGTTACTCTAAAAAAATAATTTAAAAATGGGCTATTAGCTTCACAAATAAGAAATAATAATACTAAAGAAAGAGTTATTAATCTAAAGACAATGAATAAATCCTTAGTCAATAAATCAAATCCCTACACTCAAAATTTGGAGTACTATATACGCCTCCCTGAGAAAGTATAAATGTAAATAAGAAAAATCATTAAAGTATGTGCAGACGTCTGTGAATTTATCCCCTTAAAACTGACTAACAAATACAGAGTTTATCTTTTAATTTTAATGAATGTCTTAGTATTACACACATGGTAAATGTCGTTTAATTATTAACAAATTTTTTATATATATTCAACACAGAATTTTAGAAGAAGAAAATTAACAATGTATTTAGACTTGTATGTCCGTATTCTAAGTTTGCTTTCTCAAATTACAATATAATTGTTTGAAACGGAATTAAGAAGCGTGTTTCAGCCCCAAATATTATTTTCCGTTTTAATTATGTGAACTGGTCATTTCCAGTTCTAAAAATTAAGAACTCTTCAATTTCAACGAAACGCGTTCTGATGCAGTAAGAATGGCAGCCACAAATTGCCTATTTCTGAAAATTTTGGCAAATGGAAGACACGAAAGTCCTTGGGTTTCCTTTCTTCGATGTTACAAGTGTTATCGTGTAGGAGAACCGGAGAGTTAAGTATTAATAGAGTTTTATATGCGTAAGACGTCGCCAGGTTTATAGATGTTGAGGTACGAGTACGGCGCTGAGTGGAGAATGGGGGTCTTAAGATTGTCGTCAGATATGGATTCGATTGTCGGCGGACTCGGTTAATTAGGCCGACGTGGCCCATTACGGCGGCTGCGGTAGGCTGGGCCCACACAGAGAGTTATCTGTCACTTCTCTATTGAACTGCAACCACTGCGTGCCGTTCGTCTGCCCCTAGGCTTTCCCATCCACATAGGTGGTCGGTCCGGTCACGCAAACTCTGTCCTCGGGACTCCCAAGATTTACTCTACTTTCCATCCTCTCTTACGTTGAATACTGATTCACGCGTCTTATCGCCGTTTGCAGTGATTTTATCACCATTGCATATTTTCCTATATCATTTATAATAATTTGTGGGTCATTTCTTTAATTCCTTCCTTTACCACCCGCCATCTTAACCTCCCTTTCTCTCCTGGAAATAAACGATAATATTTTTTATTTACTTGGGAACTGATTTTGTTATCGCAACGAACAGGCAGTATCAATTTTAGCCATAACTGATTATTACTGCAAGCATTTTCTAGTGTGATGGCGTGTGTGGTAGGAAAAATCTCATTGTGTGTTATGTTTCGCGGAATATAAGAATACATGCACAATACCGGTACTTCGTTACGGTGTTTCATAAAATCCTAAATTGACCCAACGTCAACGAGTTGCATTCTGATAAATTCTCGCCTTACCCAACCCTCAACAGTATTACAATAAATATACGTATCTACTGATTATTTATTGTAAAATATATTATACAGTTACAAAAATCTCCTCAGCCTTAAAATGAGTTATTAAAATATCTCTTTGGCAACGACATTTCGCGTTTAAATTTTATGTTATTATTATATGAATGAAGTAAGATAGAAAAATCTTGGCAGAACCGTGCATCGAACCCAAGACCACTGCTAACTGCTGTAACTACCCGGTCGACCTAAGCTCACTCCGAGTGTATTATAATTATTTCATCTCAGGACTTCTGAAGAAATAAGTGAATTCTAATGTAATTATTATATGATCTAGAAAGCTTAATCTTAAGCTCAGCTCGAAAGATTAATATTTTTTAAGGGAATTGTTGGTAAGGGAAAGGTTGAACGAATTGTTATTTTTCTGTAGGTTTACGAATTAACTACACGAATTAAATTTGATGTGTGTTACTAGAAATATTGCGCTCGTGTTGTTGTTACTCAGCTGGTTCTCATCTTCACTAATGCTTTTTGGGTGAAAATCACTGTTCGTGTTCACCTGTGTGAAAATCGGTCCATATTAACTGAATGTATTTCATATTTCCTAATTAATTATTAAAAACGTTTTGGTTAATGTTACAGCACCGGAATGAAACAACAGGCTTCAGTCACGGTCACGGCCAGTTGGATGTCGCGAAAGTCTGTGTGATCATGATTTATATCGAAGTAATTTTTGTCTTTTTGCATAACTTTATTACTTGTGCGCAATATAAATGTGATATAAAATTTTTGACGCAGAAATAATGAGAAATATTATCTATCGGCGAAGACGAATGTAAATCTTACTTTCCATAATAATTCGTATTACTGGTACCTTCATTCATTAAATTTTGAATGAGAATATCATATCGCCGCCTTGTCTGACACGCAGATGTGTCCCACAAAGTCACAGCTGCTTTTACTATCTCATCTCGGGCATTAAATTGTTGACAAATAGCTTACACTTGTACCGGATCCGGCGCCTTTAAGGTTTACGACCTGGGCCAGCCCAGTAATTAAACATTCTTCTGTCCCATAATTTTAATTTTTAATAATTGAGATATCAGATTTTATGAAGGATTGACACTGATTTAATTAAAGTAAATAACGAAAAAATTATAACATTTTCAAAATTAAAATTATAAATATTTTGAAAATAACTAATAACATTTTTACTGTTAGTTTTGTATTAAAATTAAGTTCACAACGTTCTGTGTTTATTATATTTAAGTAAACTGGGTATAAACCATCAAATACTACTCAGATAAAATTAAACTGTTCCAGTATTCACATAATAATTAAAATCTAGATAGCAATATTTAATTATTGTTTTTAATTAATAGTTATTAGGATGTACTCAGAACGTACTAAATTATTCAATCATAGTTTTGTACTGGTGAAGTTTAACCTTTTCAGATTTTAGTTACCCGGGCCTATTTTTCATTAATTAATATTTAAAAGACAGAATAACAGACGTTTATTTACTACAAAACACCATTAGTTCAGCCATTTTAAGACAAGTTTTTGACAACTTACATCGATTCAAAATATTACGTTAATCATAACACCCAGATTAACTTTGCATTTAATTGTTGCCAATTTCAGGTAATAAATTGAAACAGACTGGATTCTTTGAACTTTGCAGATTTATTATTCTCCGAATAATAGAAACTTTAAAGTCATATACAACGTCCTGAATATAACACAGAAATCTCGTGATATGCTGACGCTAAAGAATGAGTTTTTGTGATTTTATTTAACGAAGGACAAGCAACATAGCTGAAACAGGTACCCGAGTCACGGAACACTTAAATTTGATTAGCTTGATTGACAGGGAAATCGTAGATATAATGATAGGGTAGACTTTTGCACACTCAGCTTAGTTGCTGAAATGATGTATGAGCCAGAGAGCCGATTTGGAAAGGTTGATAGTTACCTGCTTGGACAAGTTGTGAAATATAATGAGGGATCTGATTTGCGTAGGTAGCGAAAGGAAAGGTTTGTGCTTCTACTGTTTACGAGTGGTGCACGAGGGTTTACACTTAGAACATTCTAAAACGACGACGAATCAGACCTATATACATTATCACACACAAAAAATTAAATTCCAAAATTCCTGATGCCTTCATCTTTGACAGAAGTGCAGTTCAGAATCGAATAATAATGCGTGGAACAATTTCAACTCAACTTGATACTCCTGTCGCTTACGATCCAGCAACAAAAAATCTTAAGGTTATCGTATTATTTTTGTCATTTTCTATAACCCCCACCCCTAGATATGTTCCCCATTCGGTTAGGAGGTTGAAATTAGACACTAAAAACGTCGTGTTGACGTCCGCCTACGCAAATATGAAGTGCAGTTTAACAGCTGTGAAAACCACGAGATGTGATTAGTTATCGGACAGAGTGACGTCACAGAGGAGACCGCCAGAGCCACTGGTGTAGGTGGTGGCTCTATCGCCGCCGGATTTCCTGTGCGCCAGATGCATGCATCTTTGTCGATTTCCCGGATCACTCAAGAGGAAGTCAATTCGCACATGTGGTTCGTTCACAAGTCAGTTTCACAGAAATAAGATACCGGGGGTTACTGTACTTATTTCATTATATATTCATACACAATGGTACGGCCGCAACTGTTTCATATCTTTCACTTCAATAAGTTATAGAATAAAAAATTATTAATTCTGATTTTATTGGTATTTGATGCATTAGAGAACATTTGTTTAAAACTAATAACTACAAAGAAATCAAAGAAGCTTATTTAAGCCTCAAATCAAGTATAATACAGAAATATGGATGGTAAATTGTCAAGTGGATCGGGAATCGAACCCACGACCTTCCGCTTACCGTGGGACTCCTCAGACCACTAAGCTAATCCTTTTCCTGAGTTCGACTCCCGGTTCAGTCGACATTTTTACATCCATATTCCTTAACTATTTATAGAACTATAACATTGGAATATTGGAGTCGGGTTCTAACGATCTAAGTCTGATTCCCAGAAATTGGAGGAATTTCTCTGTTTCTCTCACGCCTCATTGTCAGTGATCATAACATTTGAGTTACAGATACTGCAGATGATCAAAATATCGTGGTATTTCTTCCATGGACAGTTTGCCTTCAAGGCAAAAGAAGGTTCCAGTTTTAACACCAATTATATCTTGCGACTAGTCCAGCTTCTTCTGTGGAAGAGTTGTGAAGATTAAAGCTTCAGCGTTTCTTGTACTTTAGAAAATCCGGTTAGTCCTCCGAGATAAAAACCAGCCCGATTATCTCATTCTCCCGAGCAAATTGCCCGAAACGGAGTTTTTAAGCGGCCTTTTAACGTAATCTCCGAACCTTAATAGCGACTGTCACTTCCTCACACATGGTAAATTTTACTGATACTACAGTGATTGTTTCAGAAGACCGCGTAAAATATATAATTTACATGTACGCATAAAAACTTGACTTTTTGACTGTCTTAATAAGACGCTGGTTCCAACAAAATTCACACAATCCGAACACCATCAAGTTGCAAAATAGTTTATACTGAGAGTAACGAGAAAACATTCAAATCTTTTATTTCACTAGCTTGAACTAAAAGTAATCTCTTCTGAACAGTTAATGTTTTATAGGTCTAATATGATAAAAATTAATAATTGGAACATTTTTGAACTTAATGTGTAATGCGAGTAATTCCCAATGATAATGAGCTATAATTTAATAAATACACTTACGCTCTGGGAACCGGATGAAGGTCAATACGTAATAACATGTCTTCCTCATCCATTAGAGTAGACCATTGTTGGGTGTCTGCGTCGCAAAATACTACCGACAGCGGGCTGGATGAGTAGGGTGAATAATTTATTTTGATAATCATTGTTTGATTAAGCGGTGGATTGAATGGTTTTAAAATATATATTTAATAAACGCACAAAGGAGAAAAAGAATTATTTAGATTAATTTATTGTTATCACAAAACAATTATTACATTTTTGGATTTGAGTGAAGTCATAGATAGTAGGAAAGAGTAAAAATTCAAAAATGTGTTCTTTAAATATAATATTTCTTATTTTATTAATTAATCTAATTGTCTAATATTTATAGCTAAAAATAACGTTAAATGTCATACATTCCCTTACTTAATTAATTCATATTCCTCAGTCTTTGAATTTTCACTTCCCACGCGCATGGATACTCTTTAATTTGAAGATGAATTTATGCTCTGATTACGAAGGACTTTTAATTAGTTGTCCTTGAATATTCTTAAAGGCCATTGCTTAACAACGTCTATTACTTTATATTTCAAATCAAAATTATCTTATAAAATTTCTGTTCTCAAGATAGGGGCAATAACGACCCAGTATGGTCGTATAATGGTAACAATTTCCGCTATAGTGTAATTATTCATTCGACGAAAAGTTATAAATGTACTTTGATTTCTTAAATCCAACTCGATGGCTGTCGCTCTCTCTCTACCCAAAATATAGCTTTAAAGATAACTCCCTTCAGCCACGGTAGGTTCTGGCTGTTAAGGAACGATTGCGGAGATATGACGAAGCTGTTCCGTCGAGATGTATCTTACCGCAATTTGGCGACCTTGGTGGTAATGGTCGATCTGCAGTGACAAGGAAAATAGTCGGTGGAGTGGAACGCCCTGAAAGCACGCTACACGGCTTTGCTCTGATCTACACACTGGAAGCGGCGTCGTATCTTCGTAAACTCGAACCTATCATTATGCATCATTGACCTTCACCTTTTCTTAAAACAACGTTCAAATATTGGCCGGTCGAATTACTGAAGCAATACTTGAAACTGGCGAAATGTAGGAACGATACCTCCTGTTCTTGTTTTACGACTCGAATCATTCAGACATTGTTATAAATAATTTCGTGAATCGCTCTTTTTTTAATTTTTTTTAATAATTATAGGATCAGAAAAATTTAATGTTATTAATTAGATTGATGGAATTAAAAATGTATTGTATATTTAAATTTTCGACTTAAACATTGCAATTGTTAATTAGGACATCATGAAATTAGATTGTGGCTAAAGCCCAAAGTTATTGTATCTGAACAAATACTATGAAAATAGTATAAATGACTCAATTGGTGATTAATAAAACCTGGCGTATTATAAGTTTAATTATTTCTAAAAAAAACAATTCGTGAATGGGGAGTGCTAAATGTATTTAAATATTATTAAGTCTACGAATTTAAAAAACTGTCATTTCATTTAACCAGAACATTAGGTTTATTCTTCCTGAAAAAAATGTTGTTGAACAGATCTATTACACGAATAGAAATGTCAGTTTCAAAATATATTATTTAAGTTAATCGTTTCATATGATGGATAATATTTATACATTTTGTGTAACGGAATTGACAGCCTACCATCTACCGAGAACCAATCAGAAGCAGCCACGTCAACGTGTAGATTTAAACTTGCATTTCTTATTCGTATCCCTCGCTTTAGGGGTTATCACTAGCATGTTATTTTTTTTTGAGCATTGTTCATTATTCACTATTTCTATCCCTTCCTGTTCTATTAAAGAGTAAAGGTCACCAAGTGGATGATCCTCATGGGATCTAAATAATTTATACTAAATATAGAAATTACCGTTTTTATCCTCTTACCTTCACAAATTTTTTATCGTGAACGGAATATAGCAAAAACCATGAAATATTATTTAATAAATTGGCTGTTTATTGAAAATAAACGGTAATTATTCCGCCATAGAAAACTGTTTTAATTTCTTTACAACTACATGTTTAACTTCTGTAACGTGTAAATTTTATGCGCCCAAAATTATTTTGTTAAAAACTGCTATGAAATAAATGTAATTCGACACCATGGTGGCAATGTTTGGCTCACGCCGGTCTCCACCACAAAAATACGAAATATCCAACTCTATTCCTGGTATACAGCGACGAATTAAGTATGCCCAGTCATCTAAGTAGGGAATGACAACATGTAGAATTATGTAATTAAATAAAAGAAAGGTCTAAAATGGAGTATATGCAGCTTTAGTAGCACATTACGTTTTGAATACGTCGCATAAAAAGGAAACATTGAGGACCACAATTCCCTGTTCCAATTGAAAGAGAAGTTAATCCTAGTAAGTTGATATCGTCGTTTAACAGATCCTCATTCCCACGGGTCGTGTTGTGTAGTGTGTACGGAATAAAAATGAGGAGGCGTCGTTAATCCTTTCTGCTGGCTTTTGTGTTTGTGTACGGGATTTGTCGCTGCGTCGAGGTTTTAATGTGATGTCTTTGTGATGGTAATGAACCTGCAGTTCACACGAAGAACAGGCCACGCGAACACGGTCAGTGCCAGGAAAAAGTAATTGGAAATGTCAGCCCCTTCAATGTAAGAGGGAGTATATGGTATAAACACCAAACTTGTCAGGTAAAGGAAATAGTCAAGAAACTAGTCGAGAAAATGGGTATATTGGAGCTTTTAATTTTCGAAGGCTTAATTGTATGAAGCCAGAAATTAGAAACCATTTCTGTGGGACTGGTATCCGTGTTCCCTTATTCCAAGAAACACTGAAATGAAAGAAATTATAGTAAGAATTGATTACAAACCAAAATACATTAATAATTTTTGGATATTTATAGTTGTGTTACGTTGCGACGTGAATGTAACTCTTCGTCAAACACTAGTTGAAAAGGTTTCCTTTTATGTGTAACATTTCAGAGATTCTTTATTTATAATTGGATTAATTATCTGAAATATATTTTAAAGTAATTTTGAGATATAAAATTTACTTTGTGTTATTTTATTCTAGTAATCAAAGACCTTTAGTTTGACCGATATAACACTAAGCTTAATTTTTACAATTAATTTTATTTACTCCATTATGTTGATCAAATGGATCTTTATGGCCTTTCATAAATTTTGATGCTGGTTGGTTAGATTACAGACATCATATTGTTTAAAAAATAATAAAATAGGTCAGGTTTTTGTGAAAACGATTGTACATTATTGCTTGATTTTATACATCCAAGACTTATATTAATAAATTTCTTGGATAATAATCATAGATAAGAGAATATTAATTACATATTAATGATTAATATATATTATTAATTCTATAATAATCTTAGATAAGATTAATTACATATTATTAATGAGAAAATGTTTCTAATTTGAATTTTTTATAAATAATCTAATTTTTTTGTTCTCATGACAAAAATTTATTTTGTTGTACCGTGAATCCGTGGCAATTAATCGTGAAAACCTGATGATCATTACAAAGTAAATATTGAACCTGTATTTCCATTTTTTCAAATTACTAATGTAAATATCATTATTTAACAAAAACGTGATTACTAAAATTAGCCACAGGAATGATTTTTAGAGAGAGATTCATCAACCTTCTTTATGAAAATATTAAATGAACTAATAAATAACATGTATAGTTTTTATAAAATACTTAGTTACTTCTTGTATTCTGTACAATTATTTTAGAATTTAAACTATTGATTAAAAAATTAATTTAAAAAAATTGACAGGTGAAATCAATAACAAGGATGTCTGACGTCAAATTAGACTTAACTGTGAGCAACTAACTGTAATGTGAAGTCTCTTCATAGACGGATTTCTTCCAGTCACTGTGGCAGCGTGTAGCCGAACCTCGACACTCCTTTTTATGATGTCGGACTTCCCAACAATCGGAGTTCAATTCTGTTCATAGTGGCCTTTTCCCTCGTGATTCTCCATCAAACCTTATTTAAAAAAGGATATTAACCAACGAATTGTTTCAGCTGTCTCGAACTAATTTCGCAATTGTGAGCCGTCTTACTTTGTTACTCATTGCCAATCGTCAATATTCCTCCATTGTTTAAGCTCTGTGGATTATTTATAAATTCAGTCTACACTTTCACTTACGAAACCTGATTCCTTTAAACCCTTTTCCAGCCTAGTAATATTGTATTTCCTGTAGTGATCTTAGGAAGCAACGCTGTACTACCCAAATGTTTGTCTATTCTTCCGAAATCATAAAACCTCGTTCTCAATATTTTCGTATCATATTTTCGTCCGTCGTTACTTCATTCATAGCGCTGCCAATCTACTGCTAACAGTAACTACTAAATGGAGAACGGTTTCTGTTTTTATTGTATATTGTGGGCATCATTCCGTTATCTGTAAGAACTGGAAATTTTTGTTTTAATTGACTCGTTTACTGTGTCATTCAAGTCGTTTTGTAAATTCATATTTATTCAGAAATCTGCTTTCATCCTAGTTTTTTGAGTTAGCTCTGTAGGCCACATGATTAATAAATAGGGAGTGAAATTCTCTACGACGCTGGACGTTAATTAATTTGTTTCTGGCTATCTATGCATGCTCCTTCTGTACTCGGTACCTGCTCCATAGGAGGCCGGAAGTGTAGGTCCTTCATAGAAGTGGGCCCGTGGTCGGGCCTGTTGATCTTTTTCTGCCGACTTGTTATCTCGTAGCTCTCCTCGTGCCTTGGGCTTCTGGTTGTTCGCCTTGAAGCACGCATCTCCAACGCAGATAAGCCGCCCACAGCTCGGTTGACTTCTTCCAGCTCTCGCATGACCTCTGAACCTCCCTCCTTCACTTACGTCAAATTTTGTCAATTTCATCGATGTTGCGAAACTTTTTAAGAGATCCATACAAACATTCGATACTCTAGCAAACTAATTATTCCAATCGTAATGCTGGTACCCGCTTCAGAGAAGAATCGAATGAATAAACAATTCTGAAGTAAAATTAAATTATTTTAAATCATACTCGTGTCAATCGAAGACCAGTGAACGATAATTTTTATTTTCCGTCATCGCTTCAGCCAACATCCAGCTTGGAATAACATGAAATTTCAACAGATGTTATACAGTGAAACGGTTCACTGACACTCACAAAAGGGAACTGAATAAATGTAACATTTTTCTAAAATTATTGACTAAATTGATAACCTATCCTCTGCATGTAAGTTGAGGATATCGATGATTTTATTAATCTAAATATACTTAACGTAACATGTTCATAAGTCATAAATTAATTAAATAAATTTATATATAATACACAAAACGTTTCCTACCTAAATCAGGGACCTCTTCAGTTGCACCTAAAAAAATATAATTTGTAACTTAATAAAATTTGTGAAAAATAAAATTTTTCATAGAGTTTAAAACTCAATAACCACCACAAAACTTATATATTTTTCCCTAATGCAGTAACTCATTGAAGATTAATGTGTATCAAGCAACGATTTTTTTTATAACATACACTAAAATTATTTTATTTGTCTAACAGAAATAAGACAAATGGAAATAGAGAATGGACAATATTTCTCGTAATTTAAATTTTGATGAATAATTAATATTTTCATAATTATAATAAAAAGGCTAGTTGACTTACAAACAATTAAATAAATTTAGTATAGCATGGCTACTTACATAATTAACAAAATATGATTATAATTCATATAATCCATTAATCGGAAAAATTTTGACTGCTCCCAACAACATTCAGAGATATTATTAATCTGTGGATATGAGACACTTACGACTGAAGAATCATATATTGATTCAACTAATCATCACAATAATTTTCTTTTACATTCGAGGACTCTTTAAAATTTAACATTTATCGTTATGAAACATTAAAGCTTCATCCCGCCATTATCTCTGCGTTTAGGTTATTTCATTTTGAATTATAAAATAAATTCCATATTCCGCAATATTTGTTTTTATCATTGTTAATTAAACGAAATTTTTTAATCTCATTGGTGGTTCTATTTTTAGTTCTTTTACATCTGTTTTCAACTGTACTTTGTCATAATCAGCCATTTAATTTAATTTTGCATTTAATTAGTCAGCAGTTGATGAAATAACGTTTATAAATTACTTATTTATAATTATTCCTGTCAGGAGACTGGTCGTCGTATACCGATTTAACAAAAGTAACCTAATCGGACTTTCCAATTTCTTTAATTTTTATTTTCAGCTGTCTAACGTATATTTATTTTTTACAGCACAAAAACAGCACGCTAAGGTATTTTTAAAATGCATAGTATTTTATTGCTTTCAAAACTTTTTTCCTGCTCATTGAAAAAGTAAATACTTTGACTTTGGTGTTATAAATAAAAATTCACATAAAGAAGTAGTTAATAATTATTTTAACAATCTAAAAAAGATTTCATCAGAGTAATCGTCCGGTTATTCACGTAGATGAAAAATGAATGGTTGATGAGCCGCCATTCAAGCAGCTTCCGACAGATTGTCAATAATTATACATTTTATTTGTTTCTATTTTGAATAGGGCACGATTCCTGCGAAATGGAATGTAATTTGCTAAGCGATTTATCCTAGCAATCAAACACGTGAAGCAAATATTACTTTTCCTTTATTTGAAACTGGTTAGTTACAGGGTAACCGTGATGAGGCCAAATGAGCGCGTTTGCTTCTTTAATGGTGCTCACGTCACGATATAATTTCGATTATGTCGCGAGTGTTTTGTTTTTCTTTTGTTTTGAGAATAATGAGTAGAATTTACTGTTGCAGAGGCGGGATATAATGGTAAAAGCTCGCAGCGGGGCGTCGGATTCTAATTTTGGTGGTGAATTAGCACGTAATAAGACGGAGGAAGGGCTCCAAAGAAAATTTAAAGTGCATCAACTACGAAAGAATGTATCATAATGTTATACTATGTAAAAAAAAAGTGAACAATACTTTTCACTCTGCTTCTAAAAATGAGTTTTGCTAATGATTTACGTTCTTATTATCATTAGCTACGAGATCAAAAATCTTAAAACATTTTTGTTTGCAACACACAACTGTGCAACAGAATCTCAAGATATAGCTAATTTATTTTTTCGCTTGTAGCTGTCAAAGTGCTTGTAAAATATATTTTCTTCCGTTTCGGTAAAGATCAATACTCGCTTATTAAACTGTATTCTCATTATTTTCAGATATTTATGGAACAAAACATAGATGCTTTGCTTCAAAGTAATGGGAAAAAATTAAATAACCCGAATATCGTTATTTATTATATTTAGAATATAATAATGAAAATGATAACATTGGTAATTATTCATTTACCGTAACTGTTTTCTGTCATTATCTTTGTGCCTACGACCGGTTGAATTATCGTCGTTGTCTTGGAATCCAACGGATTTGCGCGTGTGCAGTGTTGATGTATGAGTTCCTCGTTACAGCGAACAGTCGCGGTTTTGAGATGTCTTTCACACACTCGTGGCAGTGCAAATATTTGCGCGAAAACGTGTGTCCGTCACTCGAACGCGACTCTCAGACTTCGCGTCGGCGTTAAGCTAAGCGAAGCTGTGGACTGGAGTGTTTGCTCGACAGGACGTTTGCCGATGAAGGACTTGTGTGTATCTAGACGCGGTCCGTGGGAAATATCATCACTTTACAAGAGTCGTAATTGAATAGTGGGACGATTGCGAGACGTTTCTATCACCGGTTTTTCCTACGTGGGGATGGAATGTTTATTCTTACTTTTCACGACATATGATGACGCCAAATTTAATATGAAGTTAATTAATTGTAGTCCTTTATAATTAATATTATTACAGAAACCATAATATTAAATATAACCTACTGTGATAAATATATTTTTTCTATTTTTTATGAATAAATAGGTATGTCTTCATTTATTCCATTTCTAATTATGAATCAAAATAATGGTTTAGTTAAATAATCAAAGGATGTGCCAACTGGTGGAAACCCAGAATTCGAGATTTCTCAGCATGCTGGGAAAAAAAATATTATACCGTAGAGACCACGTAGGCAAATGGGATGATGACGTTTTCCCCAGGTTAGAAAACGTAGTATAAAAAGCGAGAGGAAAAAAGTTAGACAAAGACTTCTTGGGCATGTTAGCACTTTTTTGCTTACACACATAGCAGCCCAACGTAGAGAATCAGGAACAAAAGTTTACGTCGCATAGCTCTTTCTGGGTAAGTGTGACCGTAACAAGGAAAACTAGGAGACTGGACCGGAAAAAAAAAAAAAGCTTTGGAAGACAGGATTACCGGAAAATGCCAAGGCTATGTATTATTATAAAATGGAATTCAAATTTATTTTTTAATTGTTATAAAACCACGATTATATTGACTTTCAAAAGAGTGAATAGCAATTTCAAAAATTACGGAAAAATGTATTAATTGATTTAAGTAATTTTATTTGTACTTTAATAAAATTTGTGAAAAATAAAATTTTTCATAGAGTGTAAAACTCAATAACCACCACAAAACTTATCTATTTTTCCGTAATGCAGTAACTCATTGAAGATTAATATGTAACAAGCAACGATTTGTTTTTATAACATACACTAAAATTATTTTATTTGTCTAACAGAAATAAGACAAATGGAAATAGAGAATGGACAATATTTCTCGTAATTTAAATTTTAATGAATTTAGAAAAGCGCGTCGATAGCTGAAAATACTAAAAAAAAACTCTTACTAGTTTTTTGAGTGTGAAATGATATACTTTTCAGTAATTGACGATAATAATAACAGAAGAAAAATTTAAGGATGAAAATGATTTTACCCCTTCTGTTTCGTCGATCTGGAAGCCAGCCGAATGAATACCGCTGGACCATGATTTTAACCAGAGCGGGACCCAAGCATGGCTTTGGAGAGGAAACAATTCAAAATGAGAGGTAAATGGTTCTCACAGTAAGGCTGATGACAATGTTTATAAGGAAGTTAAAACTGAGTTATGCTTCACAGCTGGGTGCTGTAACGGAACGGAGCAGCTGGCTTCTGAACGCCAGTACATCTCAGAAGTGGGCCATTACGTGTCCAGATCTAATCTCTTTGGGGAACAAGCTCAGTGAAATGAACCTAAGATTTTCCGGTGAACCTCCTAATCTTCATTTTCCATCACCCGTGACACATTCTTTACATTACGAATAAATACAGGTAAACGTGCTTCATAAAGAAAATGTTCTTGAAATCACCAGCACCAATTTAGTCTCATAATGGAAAGCATAACTCAGAGAGATTCACCGGTGAAGCATCCTTAATTAGCTTAAGTATACATACAGTCAGGAAAGATAAGAAATTCGAATGTAGAATTGGCCAAGACGTAGGTGCTATCTGCGATGTCGTTTTTGTGATAAATTTATGTGAATCGTTTTTATATTTTTTAATCCACGAAACTGAGCCAACGTCAGAGTATAATTTTTTTTAAACTTCTAATCTGTAGTGTTTCAATAGTCTGTATTCAATTAACACTTTTTGGGAAAATTGACACCATTCTGATTGAAATTTCAAAATTTTAATGAGAAATTACAACCTTGTTCAACGAAAATATTCATACTGTCGAACCAAGTTGAAACAATTGCGATAAAATAACAGTATTAAAAGATTTGGTAAAAAAATTATCAAATATGGAAATAAAAAATATTAAATTCATTATCACGTTCCTTTTTTCAATTATCGTTGATCGGAAATAAATTTAACTAAAGTTTTCATGTCGCTAATGGTTATTTGAAAAGAAATCTTAAAACTCTCAAGTTAGATCCTTACGTGAGGATTAACAATTTTGTAATAGTAAAATTTAGAGGAAAAATTTAGGAATATATAATAAATAAATTTCGTGTTAAAGTAACGTCTAACGTATCTTTTAAGATCATTATTCTACGAGCTGATATGTCAAGTAAATCGCGTTTTCCTGTATCCTGTCACTGAATTTACTCAAGAAGATCGGTAGTTTTTATTGCAGTAGCTTTTTAAAGCAAGCATTGGAATGAACAGTATTTTACCTTTAACTTGCTGAACCCCCGCTGTAGTAATTTGAAAAGGGAAATCGATTGTTCTTAAACACTGCCTTGTGTTGTAGTTTACGGGTCCCATAAAACTACCCAATGTCTGCGTCTTTCTTGTAGCATCACGATCTTAAATTTCTGTTTCTCGCTCTTCCTACCTTTAGAAGCTTGCTGGGTCCGTTTGCCGAATGATATTTTACGTCCATGTTCCTGACTCTTAATAGGCCTATAATTATTCTTAAAAAATTCTTTTGTTGAATATCAAGAATGTAAAATAACTGTTTCTTGTATTTCATCCGTTTTAAAAAATAAGTATTTATAACTTAATACTTGTATTATTTTAATATGCACTATGATTTATTGTAAATTCCACACGAGATAATATTTGTGTCTGTTTTTTCTTTTCTGTAGTAAATAAAAAAAATTCTATTTATTCCAGTTTTGAGTTCAAAATCAGTCCTAAGTATATTTCGCAAAAACAAAATAATCATTACTGTCCTGTAAAATAATAATAAAGATATATTGCACGACACTTAGTAACCCGATTAATGTAATCAAATTTAAGCTTACTAATAGACAAATAGAACAAGTAAATTTATACAATTTGTATACCAGAAGACATTCAAAAAAATCGATCCCACCTGAGTAACTTGTTTGAGAAAAAATATTTCGTTTTTCGTTGCAGTTTCATTTATTGCTCATGACACAAATTTTGTAATCATTATATATTTTTTTACTAATTATTTATACAAGTAGCCATTTGACACACAAAATAAAGTGATTAAATACCACACAACGTTTCTGCAATCCTTGTTGCTTTCGTCAGGTGATTCAAGAGTCGAAAAAACGAAACGCTGTGTGACAATTAACCACAACCTTTTGCGTCTATTAATTGGCTACTTCCTTATCTAAATAGTGTAATTTTAACACTGATATTTTATAATTTATATTTTTGTTATATATTTGTTATTTAGACATCTAATATATTCCGGGAATTTTAAAAGTTTATTACTAAGAAATTTCGCAAATCATACCGCGGGATTTGTAAAATAAATCGTACATTACTGAAGTAATTCTGGGCTGATCAAAAGTATTTAACGAATCTTATTAATACAATTTTAAGTATGTATGGCCAATATCTGACCTTAACCTGAAACTTGAAACCAATATAAATTCTCTAAAAGAAATTGTATATCACGTCTTAGAAAAAGCCTCTTTGACCATTGTTGGAAAAATAGTCCACCTGAATACAAATATTTGTGTTGTATTTATTTTTTTGCCTGAGTCTGTAAGTTTCGTTTCAGGCAACGTAATAATGTGGCTGGTACAGATATTTACTGTCAATAGATGTCCAGCTGAATGAACAAAGTATTTGTGAAAAGTAAATTCATAACAAACATCAGGCAAATATTGATGGAAAGCTGAAGAAAATTATTAGTCCCAATTTATCATCAATTTTAATTGATGCTTAGGACAATTTGGCGTTTCAATCCCACCATCGTAAGAAACGCTCCATTTCCACTTACACCCGAGCAGTGTGAACAGATGGTCCCTCAGGTGAGCTTCCTGTGGCCTGTTCTAGGAAGCAGTTTGTAGGCTGTGTCTGGTTTCTTGAATGCCTGTCGTCAATCCAGCGTCAAGAAACGTATGATTGATGGCTGCATAATATGATATTCTGTTCTCCCCTCACAGCTGTCACTTTGACAGTATTCAATAATCGCTCAGCCTTGATACGGCATCATTATAGGCGCTGCGATTCCTGGAAATTCTTGATGATAAATTGTCCGATGAAATATAGTGAAGATAAATGTGCTACCATCTTGTTCGCGCTTCAGAATTACATGCCCACGAACAATATGGCAGAGTTCAATACACTTCAGTATAGTCTCATCAAATTCGATGTCCATTTAAGGTCAACAATAGAATCTGGTTTAACCTAATGGTCCATTCTGTCCATTCCATTATTTTCAAAAAACTGGTGGTAATTATTATAAGCGCATCGGAATTATTTGTATGCTCACAAGTGCGTCCATTTATCTTTATAAATACAGAACCTTCCATGAACAATCGCAGAGTTCATCATATTCTCAGCTGAGTTATAAGATTTTCTGCTATTTTATACTTTTCTTCGGTCATGAAATGTTGCAGTTTGGAATATAGTCAGAATTTGTCCATTTTTATTTGCTGAAAACCTAAATAGCCATCAACTTTCTCTCTGGATCCTGATTGAGATTATCCATCCACAGGTGATCGTTCATTAATTTCTTCCGGGAAAAAACGAGTTGTGAACCTTACAAGCCTATGTGGTTAAATGGTTCACTAACAATTTCATTTTGGATGATATCGGGTCTCTGGTGTCTCACAAGCATGTTTGTAGTCCATCTCGTTAGACGAAATATAAATCTTCAACTTTCTAGATATTCCTCATAGTTATGCAATATATGCCATATATATTAAACTACAGTGGTTCTGGTAGATATATTCCGCCAAACATAACTATAAATGCATAAATTTAAGCAGAACTTAAAACATCAGAGCATCAATATGTTTTACGGAGTTACGGCTTTGCTGAAAACAAACCAGGCATGGTCCAGCGAAGATTCTTCAGAAATTATGATATCACTAACGTGTGAAGGAGACAAACCAGCTATGACCACCGTTGTTTATCAGTAGGACAGTCTGCGATCACGGAAATTCAGGTAAATGAAGTATCCTGACGGTCACAATCACTATACGACTTTACCCTCAAAAGAACAGTCTTGTTGAAACGAATTCGAATTACTTCTGTGAAGGGTAAGGGTTTACCTGAAATCGGTTATCAAGTCTTCTTTGTATACTCTGTGGCACACACCCAATCCTTGGATTAGTCATTTGTCAACTAACTGGGTGTATTCTCTAAACAGGAAGACTATCTTGAACACTGCTAGAGTTACTGTCCATTTTCGTGATCAACATTTGAAACCAGGAGTTTTGTATCTTTCATTTGATTATGGTTCTGCCAATCAGTCAATTTCACGCATTCCAGAATGTAGAGGATGCTATGGAATTCTGAAATGTTGATATGAGTGTTTATTAATTGTGTACAAGTAGGTTGGTAGCAGTCTGGTAGATCGCTCTGAGGCACACATTTCTCTTCACGACCTCGTAAAGTGCCATATCACGTCATTATCATAGAAACAGTCGCGACTACCACGCGTCATAAATCACGCTGACACGCTCCACGCCTAGAGGCCCGTCACTCACGCCATACTCGCTCCTCAACAAATATTCAATAAATCCCACTACCTCTTACCGCCTTTCCTTTGTAGGAAGATCAGTCGCGTCGAAGTTCAGCTTCGCAGTGATATCTACAAGTTCTGCGTCTGATCCAGGCTCGGCGTCGTGGAAAATTGCAGCGTCATTTTGGATTACGACATCCGACATACAAAAGCATTTAAAATCAACATCTATATGAGATTTGATTATGACTGATATATATTTGCCAAATACATGTTCTGAGATATTTTGAAACATTTAGCTCATTGGTCACTTCTTTGCTCAAAGTCTTTCCGTACACCAATAAATCGTCTCCATATTTTATTGAATATTTAAAACTCAATTCGTTCAGACTAAATAATTTATTTATACAACATTATCGACATTCTCTTAAAGGCACACGTTTCGTAAATGTATAACCTCCTCTTTCAAATTTTTCAGTGTCCACGGTAATAGAATTTTTCAATTAATTCTACTTCATTCGAGTATTCTTGCTCAGTTTCGTGAACAATATGCCCTGTACGCGTCACAATATATTTAAATTTATAAACAATAAACATAATTATTTATGCCCCTTATTATCAGATTTTCATGCACTCTTTTCACGTATATTGTACTACTTCACCTCGGGCTCATTTGTTGACCCCAATATTTTGGAAGGGGAAAGTAAATATATTAAAACTCAATATTGCTGAATATATAAAACACACAGAGAAGAAGGGAGAAGTCGGTAATCTTGTCAGTTATCGTTCAAAGAGTGACGACTGAGCAAAACCTTACAACACCGACGCCGTTGTCGCTGGAGTCATTTTTCCAAGATTACAAACTTATTTAACGCGTGTGAAGCGTTCTGATAACATGAGAATTGATAGTTTCTATTTTTATATTTAACTTGCATTTTTATAATTTTCAGTAGTAGAAATATGGTCAGACTAAATATCTGAGCAATATTAGTCAATTTATTATATTTTCATACCGGTTATCTAATACGATACTAGATAACGTAGAACATATGGTAATGAATGTAAATTGCGCTCTTGAGAATATCACACAAGAATATATTCTCTCTATGTTATGGGACTGGCTCTCTTCATTTTTCTTTTAAATTTTACTGAAAAACTCAGAAAAGGGAAAAGTTTATTTGATGATATTTTTTTATGTTTGTGGAATAATATTATTTTATTTAACGTCAGTGGTAAATGACAATTTATGATCGCATATAGCGGAAATTCACAAATTAAGAACATTTCATGGTTATATAGAGGCCTACGTGTCGGTCTCAGTTTAGGTATTCATCAGACATTATAGAAACCAGAAAAATAGTTATGTTGTAGAATTGTAGTCAACGTGTTTGGAAAGAAATACGTAAATCAGAAAAAAATGTTAGATATGAGGCATTGTAAAGGATTATTATTTTGTTTTTTGTAATATTTTTTATAAATTGCCTAAATTAAATTTGAAGCTTAATTTATAAAATTTCTGATTTTGTGATATCTGACGTATGTTGGTATTATCTGGTCCTAAGTTGTAATTAAATATGAATCTTATGAGAAAATTCAAATGTTCGCAGTAACCAAGTGACTTTCAATAACTACAAATTTGCAGTAATTTTTTTGTCCTTAATTCAGACGGAAAGGAATAAAGGCAGTAGTTTTCCAGATATCAACGGTGAAAGATTTTATTAAGTGGAAAAATACGATTATACCTGATGTCCAACGAAAATAGTTGTCCAATTTCATTCCGTAGTATACATGCAAATTTACATTATGCTTTTAGCTTCGAATATATACGCAGTAGCGGTATTTTATAATCTGCGTTAAAGAAAAAATTTGTTGTGGAGCAATATAACTTTGTTGAATTTTTCTCCTTTTGGTTTTTATTATTTTTATTATTGGGATATAAACATTATTAATCGGAAAGCACTCTGCCGTAGCTGACAGCTCACTTCGCCAAACATAATTTCATTCACAAAGGCAAGTACGTAAACCGATACTAATTTGAAAGAGATGATTCACGATAGATAAGTAACGTATTTTATAGTAAAACGGCTGCACATAATAACGTTTCTCATTTTAATGAGGAAGTAAAAATTTTTCAGGCAGAACGCAAGTTACGAGCAACTTGGTCTGCTGGTCGAGGAGAAAACCATTTCCCACAAAGTCGGGTCGTAAAAATGCCATCAGAAAACAGTTTGGAATATTATAGTAGCGTGAATAAAAATAAAATATGAGTAGGGCGTATAAATACTCTTCTTTTGCAATAGTAGATGTGAAGGCGCGGGGGGATTCAACGAGTGTCAATGACCGGAGTCTTTGAACTGAATGGTGCTGTGTGGTTTAAGCTGTGATATAATTTAGCCAGGACCTCGGTGTTGTAATCCTCGGCCTGGGATGACCTCGGGGCGGCCTCTGTTGGTATGGTAATGGCCGAGCACTGTCTTGGGAGAGGCCTAATGTGTCGCCGCCATTATGGCGATTCGCCCCCACTCGCTATTATAGAAGCACTATCTATAATGTCTCCTTCTTGGATTCTCCTCCATACACAGAAGTTTTTATTATTTCGAGAAGTTCGCAATAACGAATATATCGCGTAGAACGAGCTTCGAGGTAGATACATATAGGCGAATCACATGACCCATGAACCAGGATACCATCGACGGAAATTAGTCTTCGATAGTTAAGTAGCTGAAAATGTGAGTGAAATTACGACTGTTCTAGTAAACTCACAAATTCAACGAGAACAAGAATGCTTGACTTGAATTTTTGCATTTAGATGCCTTATATGTAATACTTAAATATTAAATTTACAAAAAATGGATGCTAAGAAGACCGAGGATCTAGTTATAGGACGTTTCTCAACATCATTTAAAATTTATTTACTCAGTTCTTTTATGAGAGTAACAATAATAAAGTAACAATCACAACGGAGCAGAAAAGCTTTCTCAATAGTTTGTTATATTGGTCTTGAAAAAAGAATTTCATTAAAACGATCTTTCAGCTAATCTAAGAAACGTTAACAATTGACAAATATTTAAAAGTATTTTTTTTTTAGGGCAACAGGCTACATGTAGGTAATCCACGTTGAGCAACTCCCCTTTAATAGCATAGGAAGGGATTTGAAAGGGGGGATGCGGAAGGGTAGAGGAAGGTAGCCAAGGGTTAACTAGGGCCCCCATGCTATAATTTAAGGATCCTACCCGGCATTCACCTAAAAGTAATGCAGAGAAAACCCTAGAAAAACCTGCATCAGGTAGGTCGGGCATTGGGTACTTGTCCCACGCCCTTCCGATAGCGGGAGAAGAGTTTACTGTGGGGACGCAGCATTCCCTTCTCCGTGCCTCGACCAGTTTAGGAGGCAGCTGGTCGAGGCACGGAGATGGGAATGCTGCGTCCCCACAGCAAACTCCTCTCCCGCTATCGGAAAGGCGTGGGACAAGTACCCAATGCCCGACCTACCTGATGCAGGTTTTTCTAGGGTTTTCCTGCATTTCTTTAGGCGAATGCCGGGTGGGATACTTAAAACCATAGCCCGGGGGCCCTAGTTACCCTTGGCTACCTTCCTCCACCCTTCCGCATCCCCCCTTTCAAATCCCTTTCCTATGCTATAAGAGGGGAGTTGCCACTATGTGGATTACCCTATACATAGCCTGTCTACACCCCAAAAAAAAGAAAAAAAAAGTCGCGTAGTTCAGTAGAGACACTGTGATACGCGTAGTGGGGAAAATTTGTGTGATTTAGTGTAGTGAGAAAAATAATTTGAAATGATATGAAGGCGTACAAAATGGATGGTAAGTGATATTGGAATTAAGTGAAATATTTATTTTATTATTATATGTCAATAAAGAAATCGAAGTCAGTAAAACGTTTAGTTATCGTTTTTCCATCTGCACATTTGTAAACGTAAAAGATAAGCTTCTCAGTGTCAGAAATGTTTAGTTCCGGAGTAGGCCCGCGTACGTAGTGCGTAGATGGGTCTGAGGTGAAGATCGAAGCTGCGTGATCGCAGTTGGCTGGAGATAGCGTCACGTAAGCGAGGTTGTGCAAACGCGCCAGGTAGGCGCCACTCGGAGAGTTACTAACGAACTGTGACGGAGAAAACGCACTCTGCTAGAGATCTCACCTGCCGATGAGTAGAAATAGAGTCTTACAACGTGACTGTACTCTATTTATCACACCTGATCTCGTTTGAACGAGGATTTCCCTATTTTTCATTCTGGTCCACCCGAACTTGGGTTCTATTATGCGCCATCAATTTCGTGTATAATATCTTACGTTGGATGTAGCTTGGTCATCTGTGCGAGATTAAACAAACAAAAACTTCTAATATTGTTAACTAACATTTGCTATCAATTGATAGAGATATTGATAGTTTCCACTATCGTGATTATAAAAGAAAAACAAACTGAGGAAATATTTATGGATATTTTCCTCTCTCCTAAAACACCTAGGAATAATTATTTATGTTGAATTCCCCACGTAATATTTTGATAAAGTGAAACGTCATACAATTTGTCATTCAACGAGTTTACAAAATCAAGTTGTCAAACCACCGTTCAGTTTTCTCATTTCTAAGAAACTGTTAGGAGATACAAACAGAAGTTTTCTGAACTCTTAATTATAAATGATACTTTAAGCTACCTACGAAAATGTGAGGAAAATGGGTCGCGGAATTGAAAGTCTCGATTGGCGTGATGGGTTGTGCGGGTAATATGAACACAGTTGCTTCGAGAGACGAGTCACGAGCGACTGCTGGCTGGCGACTAGTCGTGGAAGGGTTTTTAGGTGCGTGTCACGCGGAGTTTCCGCCTTGGGGCGCGGTGGCGCTGCGCGCGGGAGTGTGAGCAGAGGCTGCGTGGAGTGTCCAGTCAGACATGTTGGCGGCACGGCTACGGCTGCTGGTGGTGCTGTTGCCGTTGCTGCCGCCCGCGCTGGCGCAGTGTTGCGTGCGGCCGTGTGGTCCGTGCCCGACGTCGCGCAATTGCGCCGTCCTGTGCGGGGGCTGCGTGCGCCGGCCCTGCGCCACCCGCTACCCGGGGGCGTCGCGCGGCTGGTGGCGCCCCAAACACGGTACGTCACCCTCGTGTGCGTGAGAAGTGTTTCAAAAAAGTGAAGTGCCACCTTACTTTGCCCACATCCTAAAATTATCCTGTACGCACCAAAAAAAAACTTCAATTTTTTTTACCAGTGTCTAACAGTGACTAAGTGCAAATATCATCTATTTTTCCCTAAATTCTTCACATTATTTTAGTTACAGCCTTGATCTCGACGTGCACGAGTAATCGACGATAGATGGTTCGTAGAATTAATTGCTAATATTTCCACACCTTACCTGAACGATTTATCGTTTGATGAGATGAAACGTCGTCTAGAGGGAAAACTGGTGAGCGACCTTCACGTGAGTCGGCAACTAGTCAGAATTTATTTGGAAAAGTATCAGCATTGTCCAACGTCTGTTAATTAATTCTGGCCCTCATGTACCTACCTTGGAACCTGAGTTGTTCGACACGTTCAATACGCAATAAGTCAGTAACTATAATTAGGTGAAAGTGTGAGACTGAATTTCTTGAAAATAGTAGTTCATCAAATTTGGACCCGTCAGGAAAATATTTCGGCTTGAAGTAGTATTGTGCGGTGAGAAATGAACGATGTTCAATTCTGTACACAGTCATCAGCTATTTTTTAATTTTTTCAAATACAGAAAAATGTTAAAGGAGTGATCGGACTGTTGAACCCAGCTCTGATTCTTAAAGAGTCTGAACACTTTTTGAACGTAGGATTATTTATTTCTCCTTTCTTCCACTAGTACGGACAATTTTTCTCTAATTTTTTCAGTAAATATTTCGACTACAACAAACTTCAAACCAGACTGTTGTTCGCAGCCATTCAAACGCGCCTCTCATTTTAAGTTACATCTTCGGAGCCCAGAGAGCTGCAAACTGTTCCTTTACATAGGGTGATAATCCTTAAAATCATCTTTCAAGAAGATGCAGAAAAATATATTATCTAAAATACCGGGTGCGTACAGTGTTTGAAAGATCCTTAGAAAAATAAATTTGAGAAAAAATAATCACCTAGCTATATTAATTTTCCGTATACTTTCAGAATTATTCGATAGTTGGTTCAGAACTTAAACCTATCAGTATTTCATAATATTTATTTTAGGCGTCTGGAGAAATCGCGCGCATAGCATTCCTTATTTTATATCCAGAAAATCATTTCCGCAATTACACTGTGCAAGTAAGACCGAGATATCTTCTAAATCGCCACAAGAGCGCCTTAATTACGTTTCTTATGCATTGTAGAGCTGGTCGTCTAAATCACGAAGCTTGTTTGCGTGTCGGGAGAATGCAAAGGTGTCCTTGTTAGAGGTAATTAACAGAATACAAATGCAGACGCGTTGCGAGTTGAGATAACGATGTTTTGTCGGAAAGGCGATAAGCGTGGAGGCCGCCATTCATGCGGACTTTCCCCATTCAGAAACATCAAAACAAGCTTTAGCCACCACCAGTTGTACAACTAAAGCACGTGCCATGTCCTTTCTACTTTAAAGATATTTTTCTTTCCCCCGTTGACCTATTGTATAAAATGTGCCCAGTCACCGTGTATTATTAATTACTCTAATTCTAAATTTTGTTTCTTGGTTGGTTTATAAATTTATAAACTACGTAAAATATTTTACCTCGAAATCACAGTAATTGTCCATAAAATGTAATTTAAGCACTACAATTCTATGTTTTTGTATTTTATCCCAAAAGTTTTTAGCAAGAAAAATAATTTTTATTTATTTCATTTCCATATTTATCTATACTTAAAAAAATAACTTTTTTATAAAAAAATAAAAAGTTTAGAATTCAACATGAATCTTATATATATAAATTAAAAATTTTTAAAAAAACTTTTATAAAAGAAATTATATACATAATATTGTCAAAAGCTCCAGATTTTCAAAATTAAATATTTCTGAAAATTATAGTTTCCTTATTAAAATACGAATGACAAAAGACACTGCGGATAAACAAATGAAAAACATGAACAAATTTAATATCACAATATTAAATTTAAATTCTTGAGGAAATGACTCCACATTTGTTGTATTTTTTAATATTTAGATTATACTTTGATTTTCGCGAGAAATTTCACGTATAGAAGAAAACGTGTAACGATAAAATTTTATTATTTTCTCATTAACATAATTCAATACACTACACAGAGAATGTCGAGAAGATGCACAATTAATCGATACGAAAATCTAACCGGCAGGAGAGAAGAGACGTATTCTTATAATAGGCATTTTAATTTATTTAGAGCTCACGTAAAATTAATTTATAAAAAAAAATTAAAAATTTGTTACACAGGCTCAATATATATTGACGTAACCCAGAAAACATTAATCTTGTCATATGGCATGTTCCCCACAAAATGTTTAAAATTCCACATCATGTCAATAATTTGTATTTTACGTAGGCCTACATCGTAAATATTTTGCTTTATTGAAAGTATTTAATTTAATATCATTATTTGCGATTCGGAAAATAAATATATCGATTTTTAAATTCAGTAAATCGTATTTCTGTTACCAATGATATGAAATTAATTAATTTCTAGCATAAACATTTGAACCAACATCGATAATGTACACCTGCTTATCGAAAACACCAAGTTTATAGCCGTATTTTATTTAGTGCTGGATTTTTCCAGTGAAAAAAAAATTATATGGATAATAAATGGATAGTAAATAAAAAACCAGATTTTCCTCGAGTATTTAAATTCAAGTGCAGGTTATATTTGATAAATATTACTGTTTCGAAGATTTCGGGACTATGTTGTTTCTATAATGAATTATGAGAAAAAATCTCAAAAAGCGTTCATTCGTCGGTTATTGTGAGGTTTTCATTTTCTAGGTTCGTATTCTGAGGATTAGTTGTTACTTTATATAGCAACAAAATAGACGATTGTCATTTATTTTCTTCTGAAATCAATTGCCAAGCTGAGGCCTACTTCCTGAGAACAAAATTTCACAACGTCCTGCTTTGCATTTGTCAATGTGAACGGTCCTAAATTATTCGGAGACGTAACTCTTTCAACAACTCACCGTGGTCTTAAAATAACCAATATTTACGTAGGTTGTCAACTCTCACTCGGCAAACACTCTTGAAGGGTGTGAAACATAAGCGCCAGGAAAAGACAAACCTCCGGTCAGTTAGTCTTGTAAAAGTGTCGACGTCTAGCACTTAGAAAAATTTACGAAAGTGTGTCACGAAAAGTGAAATGGGTGGCCACTTAACACCGAGGCGAAGACGAAGAAAGTCGTGGCATGAAGGCAAACGTCACCAATCTTTAATGCGCTGAGTTCGCACTTCCCTTCTCCATAGCGTAATATACATTGTCATTTTACCTGGCGTACTTGAAAGAGCAACAGAAATTAACGGAATATTCATCAAACCTGTTCATCACCGTACATCGTAATTCACAGCATGAAATACTGTTTTATTGGGATCCTCCTCCTTCAATATCTTACGAACACCAAATCTTCGTCCAAGTGTCTTTATGAAGATATTAAAGTTATGAAGTTTAAAAATATGTGTCTTCGAAGTGTTAATAACCTAAATGCAGTGACCATAGCTAATAATTCAAGTAGGTTTTGAGTTTCCAATAAACACTCTTTAATTGCAATTCGGCAAAGTATATAACTTCGGTTGTAACTTGAGATAAGAAAATAAACTGAACATTCATCGAAATATTTTCAGCCTCATTTTGGAGTTTATCCTTTTCACACAGACACGTTGGCGATATTTTGTGTAGATATGATTCAAATTTTGGCTTTATAATATATTTCTTTCTTATATTCCTGGTTCCCGAATACGGACATATTTCTTAATAATAATTTCATCACTTAATCATTTATTATTTTGTGACAATGGGTCCGAGTTTAGAAAGCGTCCTGTCGTGCAAATTTTAATGACTATTAGACATGGCTCTAACCAATTCCTTTATTATTTTGGACCATCGCGTCAGTCTTTGGAATATCCACTATGATCGATGAAATGAGAGATCCTGCAGCCGGCCTTGAGAGGCTGTGAGGCGATCTTCCGCAATCGCATGCCATCTGTACGCACAGGGAGCTCTTGTCCAGCTCCAGCGTCCGTAGAGAAATGCGCTTCCAAGGACGTTCGTACGAAATACCTTCATATCCTTTTCTCTCGTACGTGTGGCGAATACTTACCAAGACAACAGTAAAACTTTCGTATTTGATTAACAGGCATTTCGTCATAACAAAAAATTATATTTATTCATGAGCTCTCACTCCATTTTAACGATATGAATCGTTTGACGTATTATCTACAGACTATACATTTAATTACCACACAGTTATTTAAAGTACCATTCTTCTGCATACTCGTAAGATAACATCCCTGATTTTTTAAAGTTAATATAGCTACTGAAAAATGAGATATTTTTCGGTACATAAATAATACTATACTACTGTACAGTATTGAAGAAATAATATTTTGATTTAATTATGTCTTTTTAAAAAATGTATATACATTTTTCATAATCCTGAATTGCTTAAAATTTACTGTACTTGAACCATTATTTTATCATTAATTTTTCTATTATTATTACAATAAGAAGTTCTAAAGTCCATTCTACTTACAGCCTTCAAACGTTCTTTCGAAACGAAAATTTGATGAAAATAAAAAATAAATATACTGGCCAAAAGTTGGAAAAGGTTTATTAAGTATCAATGTGATAAATACAAGATACCAAAATTAATTGTTTTTTGTCTGCTTTATAGTGGTCGTTTATTTCTTGTGCTATTGACATATAGACGTTAATTTTGTTTCTAGCACAATTTTTTTCTATACACTTCTAATAATTTCAATCATTATATTCCAATTGTTTTAAAAAAATTATATACAATAATTTTTAACATATAGAATTTTAATAACTCAAAATTCGAGTCGTCGTGCTTAATTCAGTTACCTAAAATTTAAAGTTTCGAAACAATTTGGTTTTATCAATTGAGTGTGAATCGTCAATATGTTTGTAGGCTTCTTTACGCTGATGACGATGTATTTTTTTATGAAACAGAAATCTGATCTCGCTGGTAATGACTTACGGTTTGAGGTGAGAAAATCTAAACAAAATATCTTTTATGAATATGAAAGATAGCCAATACTGACAAAAAGGGTAAGATAAATGCCATACTACGTTTGGATATCTTTCTTATTCATTATTTTAAATCAGACGTAAATTTTTCATTTTCAAATATTTTTCATATTATTGACCTCGGACGTTCACCTCTGTCCAATCGTAGGGTAACTTTTACCCTCTTATTTTCTTCACAAATGCCACGTCAATTGCACTTGGTTTCTTTACAGAGACTCCAGCTCAAAAATATATTCACTTTAATCCCGCAAGGCACCGCCTAATGATCAGAGATAAATATTTATTAGGCTTGCATAACAAAACACTTAAGAAACCCTAATTTTTTCGAAAAATATATTAAGATTTGACCGTAGATTACATTTGCATAAAATATTCGACGCAATCGAGAAGCTTCCAAACGAATAATTAACTGGATAAACGGGCATATTTCGAGATTTTGATCATGTGCCTCAAATGTTCCTGCTCTGAGGACCCCAAAAAATCGATAATTAATCAGAAAGTCTCCATAAATATTTGCGCCGTAATGGATTCGTGACTCATAAACCGCGGTTGTTTGCCAAAACTGAGGAACGTAGTTAAGAGAAGTAAACAACATCGTGTAGAACGACGACGGCTATGGTTTTAATAAAAACATTTGCATTTAGATAGAGGCCGATGTAGAGTTAGGAACTTGAGATCGATGGAAACGAAAGATGAGTTCCTACACTGTACGGGAAGACTTTGCGGCAACAGAGGTGTAACCCCGTTGTATCACCTCACAAAACCACAGAGAAAAAATATATTCTGGAGTGACCGAGATCGAGAAAAAACAACCACTAAACCGCCGAAGATGTCACAAAGTAACCTGTATCTCTCTTTCTAAAACCTGAACAACTGGTAAACAAATGGCTTTAAAATACATAATTTAATATTAGAGACTGTGGCGTTAATTATCGACGTTGTTTAAATGCTTGTATTAAGCGAAATAATTTTCTTACTAATATTATTCTGAAAGAGAAATACCTAGTATCACTGGAAATAAAATAAAAAACCCTGAAGAATATTCGTAGACTGGAATATTTTCGAAGTTGCAGAATTATTCTTGGCTCTATGCAAAGCAATCCTATCAAATTAACTGTTAAATTTTTGTTATTAGGTATTCTGCCGAATATTTAATACTAATTCATGCAGTGTGTCACCATGAAACGACGTTATATACAGGCTCGGCAAACAAAATTGTCCCGTTTACAAAAATATGCAAAAAAATATGAAGAGATTAGTTCGAGATACGCGAGATTGATGGACTGCATCAAACCAGTTAAATGTCTGCGGTCCTCCCACCTAAAATAAAATAACAACTAGTGAACTCATGTTTATTTGTTATTAATTTGCATAATTTTTCCGGTTTTTCGACGCGGGTCGAACGTCACACCTGGAATACCGACAACCTTGCCAGTGAACGTCTCGGATACGAAACCTGGGAACCTGATACGAAAGAAATTAGATGTCATTCTGTGGAGTGAATGTAACATTTCTTAATTAAGTCTAATCTGATTAACCATGCAATCAAAATTGAACGATTTGAAGTTTATATTTAAGATATCATCTAGTGATTAAGGAAAATTATTTTTATTCGACAAGATTTTATGAAATTAGAAATTTTAAATAATTAAAGCATTGCGCATTCATCTGAGATTACTGAATTAAAACTGTTAAATTAACAAAGGATAATGCAAAATCATTATAAAAGTGGGCAACATTACGACCGTATTGCATTAAAACGCGTCATTCACATTAACCCGATTTGTGGTCCTCGCGAGATGATTTCTGATAATGGTGTCTGCGGTGTTTGGTGTCGGTTTGTACATCCGATGGTGGAGTCTCCAATGAAGTTCTAAATTTCAGATGACTTCTCTGAATACTCCTCCCTCTCCTTCCTTTATGGTTTTATTTGCACTCGTGTACTGTTGGCTCATTTTCCCATCCCAATATTATTCCAAAACCTCACTCTGGTGGGCTACTTTCAGCTTCTAGTTTTGAATGAACAAGGGCTCTTCTCTTACAGCCTCAATGCCCTTCAACTATTGATATTATCCATTTTTTATCTAAATGAAAGCGGCCTTTCCGTTAGTACCGTTCGGCCACTCAATTCCTCTAAACTAATTTAGCACAGTTTCCGCTTAAGCGAGTAGCGAGATTTTTTCTGAAATAACGTACTTTGTAGCTTCGTTTATTTTACAAACCACTTGTTCTACAACCAATTTACTGTTTGTCTTATCAAGTTGGTTAATCGTAAAACCGCGCGTCTCTTATAAATACCTTTGAAAACGTAACCTGTAAATATAGAAAGTTGTTCCACTCAAGCAATTTTATTATAAAGACAACAAATAATTTTTTAGATACATAAAATCACTCGTAGTCATTATAAGAATTTTTCTTCAAGTTTAGATTTCAATTCCATGAACGTGAACTTAATGTACACAAAAATGTAAAATTATTTACAGTACTTATTTTAATGCCTACAATTGCTAATTTCTTCCATAACAGGGTGCATTGATTTTTTTCGTGTTTTTGAGGATTCTGTTTATTTAACACGTCTATTTCGTGAGAGTCATTATCACATAAATATTTTAAGGATTCGAACTGAATATCTATGTCCTTATAGATTTACTGAGTTTATTTCTCTTTTTTTTTCTAATCCTCTTTGCTTACGATCAGATATTTAATCATCTTAATACGGACCTTTTCACTGGATCTGAGTTGTTCTTTTGTTGATTAAACATTACGTAGGACGAATTTAAGGATCTATTCTGTCCATGCTATTTCCTGGTTGGGATGAATTTGTTAAACTACCATTTATTCTGACAAAAATGCCAATGTCACGTGACGAACTGGTCCCGATCATAACATAATTATTTAGCGTCCTATTAATTTAATTCTCGACAAATAAAACATTAATTTCCCATTTATTTTGTTATTTGCATTAGAGGCTTAAGTCACCAATACGCTTCTTAGTAAGGAAAATGCTTGATGTATTCAGAGACGAAACGATCCATTGTTCAAAGCCCTGATTGTTAAACCATTTAATCTGGCGGTTTCTCGACAATGTCTATTTGGCTTTCTTCAAGAAACGCTTAAAGTGAAAGTGTTGCTAATTTCTGAAACGTACAAAGTCAAGTTTGTCTTGCCCAAAATCAAAACATCTCGACTCTAATTTTAGGTACGCTTAACAACGAGTGACTAAATCACTTTCACGTAATGTCCACATGCTTCGAACCCATCAGATGGATGTGCAGACGCGTTCCACGCGGAAGTTCAGACGCTTGGTTTGTTTTTGCTTTCTCCAGCTGAGACTTCATTAGCGACTTCGAGGCGGAGACAGGCAGGAATTAGCGGCGATTGATTGCGTTAGCTGACATGAAGGCCACGGCGCCGATCTAATTTAAGTGTCCAGCTACTTTCGATCCCGAGGCTGGCTGGACTCAATTGATTAGATGGCGGTGGACTGGAGCCAGGAAGCCTCACCTGATGAATGATTCATGGCGCACAACTATGACTGCATCTGCATGTGTCTCCGGAAAGCGTCGCCTACGCTTCTTCTCGCCGTGAGATAAAAAAAACTCAGGTCCTTTTAGAGAAGGGATAAGGTGCGGGCAATGTCACAAGCTATAAAAATAGGCTCTTTTCCAGCTACATAAATCTTGAACCCACTTTTTTTCCCCGGATATGTGAGTAACTATTAAAAATCCCTCGCTTTAATATATTCAATAAAATAAAATGGAGGCTATACATTGTTGCTACAAAAAAAAGCCTCGCAGCCAATTTTGATTTTGCTAAAGCATGCAAGGCTTTATCTCCCTGCAAGCTTTGAACCAAGTAGATCCAAGCATTTTACGCACAGAAACTCATATTTTCCCTTCTTTATCATAATGATCATAATTTGGCAACTCTGCCTTGATATTTTCATTGTTCCCCGGCTTCAATTTCCAACGTGTACACTTCCCATTTATAAATTAAATTTTTATACTTACCTTCCGCTTCTACCTCTATCCAAGGGGGGAGGGGGAAACTGAAATGATTTATTCATGTTTATTTTTAAAAAATAACCTAAAAAATTGAAATAATAACGTATCATATGCTGGTCGTTGCAGCTTGAAAGTCAGAAGTTTTGGAAAATTATTTTTACTTATTACTGTAACAGAAATCACTAATATATTTAGCAGTAAAAAAAGTCAATGTGGAAAACGCTCGTACTTCATAATAAACTCTTAAATTCAGATTTTAGTGTATATATTGTAATGATTAAATGAAACTACTTATTTAATGAATAAATTAACAAAATGATAAAATAAAAAACTTAATTTGCCAAAGATTATTTCACCAGGCGTTTTTAGTTTTACAAATAATTTGCCCCACGTTGGGCGCCAAAATGTAATGATTAATATAGAAAGGTTAATTAAATTATATTAATTAACAAAATTTATTAAGATTAAAAAAACTTTTAATTTGCCAAAGATTATTTCAACAGGTGTTCATTTAGTTTTACAAATGATTTGCCCTAGGTTGGCACGCCGAATTCAATAATTTCAAAATTTACAAAACAAATATTTTTATTTTAAAATTGGTGGCGTTCAAAGTAAAATACAATCTTTATATTTTACAAACAATCAAATTTAATAACTCTTCTTCTCAGGGTCTTTACTGGGTTAGATAAGTAAGTACAAACGAAAATAATTAAATTCTGTAAACGGTAATTATGGGATATAGTCATATTTCGTTTCTTTTCATTTTTAGTTAGATTTTTTATTCCGTTTGTTTCAAGTTGTTTGAATTGTTTAATGTATAATTTTTTATTGTTATTACTTATCAAGCCCATTAAAGAACCTGAGAAGAAGAGTTATTAAATTTGATTGTTTGTGAAATATAAAGATTGTATTTTACTTTAAACTCCACCAATTATAAAATTAAAATATTTGTTTTGTAAATTTTGAAATAATTGAATTCGGCGTGCCAACCTAGGGCAAATCATTTGTAAAATTAAATGAACACCTGTTGAAATAATCTTTGGCAAATTAAATTTTTTTTTAATCTTGATAAATTTTGTTAATTAATATCATTTAATTAATCTTTCTATATTAATCATTACAATATATATATATAATAATTATAATGTTTCTAACTTTCCTGATACGCCTTATAAAGTTGTCGTATCATTAGTCGTTGTATAAAAACGGCGAACTGCTATGATATATAAATAAATAAAAAAATAATTCGCAACAGTTAAACTCTATAGCAATTAAACTTAATATGGCTATTCGTTGACAAATAATTTTTTTGTTGTGTTAGACGGAAAATTTCGAGTATTCATGTACACATCTTAACAGATATTTTATTATATTAGTCTCTGCTACATACTTATTACATTATAATTCAACATATAAAAGTAGTAAAAATAATATTCAATTTTAGATATTGTAAAATAATTTTACATTATTGGTTTTGATGCCACTGACAGCTACATGAGAGTGATCCCCCTTAATTACAAAGTAAGGGATGAAAATGAAGATTCGGATGAGAGTGCGACATAAAAGAGATACAGGATAAACCTTAGAAAACTTTCACGGGCTCTTGGAACTTACCCCACGTCCTTCCGCCGTCTGGAGTGGAGACTTCTCTGTGGGCGCAGCATTTCCTTCTCCATTCCTCGGCTAGTTGAGTTTCAATATGAACATTTCGGGATCTGAAAATAAATATCTCTACTACGAGAGCGGATAATGAGTAATGTTTATTTATTCCAAACGTTACCGTGACTGCTTCTGATTGGAACACCAGCGTTGAAATCTGTGACGTCTCTTCCAATACACAGGAAGTTTACTTTCAACTTTAAAGTAAATGATTTGACTAGGTTAGCACGGATGAAATTAAAAACAACAATATTACTTATATTTGGATATACGTTTGTAGGAAATTCTCGTCAGAAGTAGGCCTACATAAACAACAAGAGTATAACTGTGTCAATAGTTCGTCTGGAATGAAATTTATCAGTGCATTATATTCGAGATTCAACCCCTTTTATGTACAATTTGATGCAAATATCTATAAATTTTAGGTGAATTTATATTTAATAGTACATCATAATCAATATTTCCTTAAGAGAGAAAAAATTGTTAACCCAAAATTACAAATCGGTTTTTGGTATTTTAAGAATTTACATTCACTCTTGTTTTAACTTCATTTTCCTAACTTTGGTTTGATTTTCATTTTTCGTCATACAAATGAAAGATTTTTCAGATATCTTCGAACTTATTAACTTCCGTATTTTTCCGACTATAGATCAGGAAGGGTTTCAGTGAGTCGAGGTCTCAAACGTCAATAAATCGAGCTGACTAACATGAATTATTTTGAATATTAGTTTTGTAAATATAAGCAGTTCAAGATAATTGATAAATTAAGAGCAACCCTGGTATTAGAGATTGAGGATGTTATGAGAACCAGACGACTCCTGGAGGTAGGGAAAAGATTCAGGTATGTGTCGTATGTTGTCTGCAGACGATCTTTTAGGATATATGGAAGCCGTGCTCGTAGCACGTGGTCCAGACTTGCTTACGCCATTGTTGCTCGGGCACAGGCTATCATTAGGACGATCTCGAGGCGCGGACGGGGTGGTGAAACGCGATGCTCGACCTGGCCTCGGCGTGTCTGGTCGTGTGGCAAATTGATGCTGTCCATATTCGTAGGCAGAGATGATTTAGCTCCGGCAAAGCACGGCGCTAGAGGTCGCCCGTCGCTGTTAATCACTGCCACATGTTACGAAAGCGAGCCGTCCTTCTTCAGCGAGCCTCGGACATCGCCTTTCTTGCCGCTACGATTAACACCAGGTGGCTCGATTTAGGAAAATTGTCGGTATCGAGTAATGCTCTATATTGAACACCGCTACTTTTGCCCAAAAAGACTTGAGGACAAGGCCTTCCAGACCATTAACCACGATACGAAACTCACACGCTCCGGTGGCCTTCAAATTATGGCGCCTGAACGGATATATCCGTCCTCTTTGCCCGAAAAAGAAAGAAATTTAATCATAATGATCACGATGATGATGATGAGCTGGTCTCTTGTTACCTGCAGGCTAAAGTACTAGCGTCGGAAAATTGCGGTCATGGGTTTGGGAAAAAGGTGGTACTCTCTTACTGTTCAATAAATTGGAGATTAAATGGTGCATGAAGAAAAACACTCAAATTTCAGATCAAAAAATTTAAGGGATTATAAAAAAAAACATGGAGACGTTTAAAGTCAAATACTAATTTTACTAATGGAATAGTATCACTAAAATTAAATCCATGATCATCCTCTGACTCCTGGTGGTTTTTATTAACCTTCTTCGATGGTAAGAAGTCATGCGTGTCCGTATAAAAAATTTTGTTGGTTTTAGTTAAAACAGATTCAACCAGCATCTACTAGCTGATGGTTTTCAATTTAGAAAAATTAGTGTTCTTCGAAACGTGATTTTCGAAACGCTACATTGATCAACAGCCTCCATTGGTTATTTTGCGTTTCAATCATAACGTCGCCATTTTCTTGTGACTAAGAAACAGATATATTTTTAGTTCTTATAATATTGTATTATACTCGAATTTAACATTATCATTTCTTTCCGTTAATCGTTATAAAAAAAATTAAATTATAGGTGACTGGAAAATATGGAAGAGTCAGAAAAGAGACAGAAACGAGTAATCAAATGAAATTCCCCGTAGTGTAGAATCACAAAAACGTCGCACAGTAATAGAGCAAGATAATATGGAAAGAAATAAGGGCATACTTACGACGAGACGCTAGAAACGTTAATCTCTTGTACGCTCATCTTTATGTTTTATTTGTCTGATCCGAGAACAGTACACGCATATTTAAAATCCGTAACGCTCTGTGTTATGGTTTTTATTACCATAATATGAGAAACTTATTAAGCGCACATTCGACATGCGTTCACCTCGCACTCACAAAAACATATTTACTGACGCATTCACCAGGTTGCTATCAACGTTTCAAGAGCGCGTAAAAAAGTTTCACTTCAGTTGAGTATTGATACAGTACACCTTATGCCGTAATCGAAACTTCAGGTTGTCTTCTCGGGTTTGTTAAATTATTTAACACTGTCGTGTAGGCTGCGATTGATTTGCTCTGAAAAAATCGCGCTAGACGTTAGGGTAAGTAGATATAAGGAATTATAGGATTTATTGTAAAAATTAAACCGCAAACCAATCTTAAAGTCTTTCGTTATTACGTCGAGTGAGATGAAATTATTTCTCCGAGCGGTAACATAAAAAATAAACGGAACTCGAGAGTAAATATCGTCAAAAATGATGGGATTGATTGAGACATTCGGAGAGATGACTGTTGATATGGATATGTTGTGGAAGAGACTATGTTTCGCATCCTCTGGCTTGCCGTAAGTGCGGGACACTACGGCTCTTTCATTCCGCTAAAACAACAAACCTCGCTCATGTGGTCGCTTCCATGCATAGAACGACTTTGCGCCCCAACACAACGTTCCACACAGTAAAGTTTCCTCTGCCTCCGTCAGTGTCACGTCTAAAAAATTGATCCCCGTGGTTCATTATCACGTGATGTTTGCATATTTATCTTTGAGTTTTACACACGTGGATCAATTTGTAACTTCTTAACTGTCTACATCAGTGAAGTAATGTTTCAGTTTCGAGTTGTATCACAAGAAAAATATAGTCAGGTATCTGAAGTTACTAATCCGTATCGGTTGACTAATTGGTGTCAGTACGGGCATTTCATTTTGATCAGTTGAACCACGATCGACTTCCATCGGGTAAGTCGTTCATGACCACGAGCCAGAACCGACAGATGGGATGCGGCTACAAGACTCTGATTTCACACTGCATAAATATTAATCCCAAGGACCGGGCCAGTTTCCCGGAAATTTGGAGCTGCTTGATATACTGCCTCGAGTAATTGGGGACAAGGGTCATTCCGATGATGGATTGCGCACAAGCCTTGACTTCCCAGAACGCTTTATACTCAGCCGGCTTCAGACTGTTACCAGAGACTGTTATGTTATTGTCAGCCTCGTAACTAACGACACAGATAGCCGAGACAAAAAGCTCAACTCGATAGGAATAGGGCAGCGGTGATTTGTGTTCGGGAATCAAGTGTCAGGTTTTTTGTGTGTGATCGGTACGATCCAACAAACAGACCGCTCGTGAAATTATGGTATAGTACAATGTGGCAATACAAAAAAATATTGATAAGAAATAAGCAAGTATTCAAAAACTGAAGCCCAATTTCTGATTAATTTCTTGCAACGCCAAAAATACTCGCATATTCCGCCAAATCGTTGAACGTAGCTTGAGATCGGCGTGACTTTCAACACGATCTCAAAATTTATTTTCTCTTTACCAACGTTTAGATAAAATCTGGCAATGTATAAGACTGCTTCACTATTTTTCGAGTTTTATAAAATTCCTCGGTTCATATCGACAGCAATCGAATCAGTTAATAATATTAAATAAATTTTACGAGTTTTACGTAACATATAACAGTTAATTGATATGATTACAGGAACCCACAGCAATTTACTGCAATTACCTTCGAAGCAGATCTACTTATTGATATCGCAACTTATTTAATTTCACTAGTCAAACATTCTGACACGTCATCTGTGATTTGTGATCGCTTCTGGGAACGATTCGTTGGTAAAATTAATAACATAATAGGCGGTCAACTTGAAATCCATGTCAGCGAAAGTTCTTGAGTGTTTGCATAATTAATGCGACTTGTTCGACTCTAATTTACATTAACCATCCATCGTGAATTGAGTACATGTAGAATCGTCGTTCGTCATGATCCTCAGCCTGGCTGAATTGTCTAGAGTTTTCTATGATTTCATTAAATAGTACCGTAGTGTTCAAATATTTGTGGTGTGTATCTCAGTATAGTGCTTTGAATTTTAAACAAACCTTCAATATATTTATGATAATTTGCGTAAAATATGATTATTATTACAGAACCGTAATTTTCAAGTAATTAGTAATATTCGTATTACTGTTTCTGAAGGTGAAAAGCACCTATTTTTAATAATAATTCGAATAATATATATGTTCAGTTTATGAAGATAGATTGAAGACGTTTGCATCTACAATTACATTCAACTGTTCTTTCATTACTCATTCGTCTGTTCTCCAGAAATCTGGTAATTATTACTATTTTATTAACACGGCCTTTCTATATTGGCTTTAACTACATCTTTATTTCACCTTGTTTTATTTTTACATCTCCATTCAACTACATCTGCTCTCTTCGACGCCGTGATTTCATCAATTCGTCGATTTTAACTTGTAATCAAATTCCTGAAAAAAAAAGGAGTTCAAGGAAACCGTTTTGTGTTAGTGTACCAGGAATTGACGCTCAGCTCGCGCAGTCTTTATCTATGGAACTGTCCCGACCAATCGCTGATCTAGACATTACATGACTCAACATGAAGCCGTCACTATAGGTATGCCATTTCTGATTAAAAGGGATAAAACGGATCAGCTTCATCTTAATTTTTCTGTTCAAATTGTTTGTTTTTCATTAGCAGTATTGGAATGAAACCATTGCGTTAGTGACACATTTGTGCCCGGTGAAATCTTAATAGAATTATAGATTGTCTAGTTATTTCTTTAATGCTCTACTTATAATTGTCTCATTCTTAAGTTTTTTTTATGTAATACTGTATGTTACTTATTGGTTCTATTTATAATAATTTTACAGACATCTGATGAAGAGTTTAATTAAATGGTTATATAACTGAGCATATACCACGCGGAAGATAGGACTGTGTAGTCGAAGTTGTATTCCCTATTGTTAGAGACTAAATACGATATATTATTAAGACACATAAAGTGAAGAGAGTTGTATAAAATAAGGTAAATGTAAACAGTGTTCATTGAAAGCTGAATCATTTATTTGGGTATTTTTTACGGGTTCACCGAAATCGGTAAAAAAATAAGAAATTGATGCTTTTATCCGATATCTAGAATTTAAGATAGCCTCAAAGTTATTTACCACTTAAGAGTAAAACCAGTTCTGTAACGTGAACACAATCCCTGTCCATCAGTTGAAAATCCGCCAATTTTATGCAGTTTTATAATGCTCAAAACATTCTAGAAGAGAACGGAAAAAATTTAATAGATATAGATTCTTTGGAAAGCAAACGTAATCAGTGTGTCAGACATCCTACTGTCGGTTTATATCGTTTTCGGATATTGTAATGTATACATATGCTACATTAGAAGAAATAAAAGCCATGGACTGCGTCGTATGACGGTTGTAGCCGAAAATTTCATTTTTCTTCTAATTTAGCATATATATCTATAAATTCTAAACTATTCTTCCTGATTACCTGAAGATTTTGGGCGAAACGTTGTATATCGCGAAGTTTTGGTTTAATTAATTACTAATTTTTTCTGGCACATTGGCTGTATTGCTTAAAAATTTTATTAAATGATAAATGTCATATTACATTCAATAATAAATTATATACCCGTTTATAAGCCATGTACAGATTAAACTATTATTTTATTTATAATTTTTATAATCAACTTACTCTTCAAACTTTCCCTCCCTGTGCCGAAAAAGTCATCCGAAGAAGAATATATGGATTAGCTTGCGAACGCTAATGGCCCGCGAGGAGAGAAACCGGGGACATTGGCCCCGATATTTCATTGAGGATGTGCTTTTAAAGGGTAATCGTGCAGAAGCCGAGCGAGATCGTGTTTCCGACGAGTTTGACGAAGCCGAGGTGTGACAGCTTAGAGCCTTGCAATCAATCAAGCGCGTACGTAACAGTGGTGGCCCCGTTGACGACCAAATTTGGTCACCACGTTGGTCAATAGCTCCAGGGGTCCATTCGGCGGAATTGGTATACAACCTGGCGCCAGTATTCATTATATGTCCAGTCTGGTTATCGTCGCAAAAGCGATCGTATCGTGAGTCATTTAGTTACAAATTCTAGAGAATCCACCGGATGTTCCGTAGATGCCTATAAACATACAATAGTATGTGAAACAGGAAGTGGAATAGTTAAGCATCACATTCTTAAAAGATAATATATATTTTACTATCAATTTACATTAGGATAAGGAATGTTACGAAGAATCTAGCTTTAGCAAGGTGTCAAAAAACCGCCGTAAAAAAAAATTTAAAATCCGAAAATTATTTTGGAATCCGAAAAAGGCACCGTCAATTTAAATTTTGATTTTAAAAAATAAAATAGATTACTTGGTTGACCACACATTCCTTTTTCGCGAGATATATAAATTATTTTATATATATAAAAATTTTAACATTTTGAATGAAATTATAATAAATAGTTATTCGGTCATTATATGTTATTTTCGTTGTCGTCTGCATCAAACATTACTCTTTTTTTATTGTAAAACGGAGATCAATGTGTTTGAACGTTAATTTGTAAGACAGAGGAGAAAAGTCCGTGTCATTTGGCTTTCATTCATTCATAAATGTAATGAGCATAGTTTTAATCATGCGTTAAGAAAGTCATGTTCAAATACTTGGAATAGAAGTTAAAATACAAAGGAAGTGAATTCAGATGTTGGCACATTTTTATCTTTTTCCAGGCGTGGACGATCCAGGATATCCGTTAAAAGTAATGGATAAATATGAAAAGAATTTCAGTTTTAAATTTAACAAGCCCAAATCTGAAGATATGTATATTTGCAAAAACGTAATTACAGGTCAATGTAAACTGTACATAATTCGTAAAGTGATAGAAACAACCTCAGTAAAGGAAGGTAGTTCATGGTTCTCGTGAATATTAATAAGATTGTGTGGTCAATCAAGACGGAAAAATTTTTTATTTAATAACTTAAAATTTACAATAAACGTTATAATTACTTCTTCAAATAAATTTGGATGTTTGTGTGTATGTATGTGTGTTCCGCATTCAAATTTATACACGTGAATAAGTAAGACCAAATTTCGTACACATGTGCGTTTCGAACCGGAAACAAACACTGTAGGGGTTATATGCGACTAAAAGCTTTTGGAGTGGGGATGGACGAGGGTATAAATTTTAAAACATGCTAAAATTGCTGATATTTGCGTCGAATATTTTTCTGGGTTAATGAGCAATGAGCAGGATTGAATATTTCATTTATTAGTATAAAATTTACAATAAACGCTTTTTAATAAATAATGAAATACTCAACGTTGCGTTCTTATTTTTTTCCCCACCTGTTGTAAAAATCAACAATATTTAAATGATAATTTCATAATTCTGTTTAAATGTCACAATTAGATACTTACGTATGGTGAGAATAATTTAATCCATCTTACATCACCTTAATTGTTGAAAATATTTTTTTTCAAATATTCCCGATCGAATTTTCCAATGAACTTTTCGTGCTTTACTGAGTCAGACCTATTTTATGTGCCTTCAGATTTATATTTGAGAACTGATCCCATTGAGCCGCTTTGGAAGATCATCATTATACATGTAAATAAGATTTTAATTAACTTAAATGACTCATCTAGGTCGTTTTATAATTTAATATAGACTGAGCGAGTCTGCTAGTTTAGACGAGTAAATTTTGTAACATATAACACACTGTCAAAATATCATAAAATATCACTGACATTTGAGACTTGTCTCTTTTACAGGTTCTAGTATTTAATTTCCAGGGTTCCAGTAACTAATTACCTACAAAATATGTTCTTCAATATACAGCTTCAATTAATTTCTGCTGATACTCTATATGAATCTAAATTGGTAATTTCAATTTCGTAAATTACAATGGTCACAAGTAGTTGTTCACACATGCGATGGGAATTTAACATATTAGTTTTTCCAATAAAGACTTCTTGTAGAACTGTTTATCATCTCGGCTTTCTTTACTGCGCCCCTACGTTCAACAACTTCATTATAATCTATGTAAGAAAGCGAATCACGCGATGTATAAGAAGAATGAAGGATCTCCGTATTAATTACCTCAAAGTACGGGTCGTTTAATACGTAATAACTCGTTCCACCGAGACACCGAGAACCTGTTATCGGAAATCCTGGCTCCATCCATCAGATCGAACGCCTCCGTTCAAATTAGAGTTTCCTGTTTTGATGGTTTATTTAACATCGCCTCTCATTGATAGGAAGCTGCGTGGGCTTTTAGAAATGTCGTTCAATGTGTGTTTACAAGGACGAGTTGTCAAAGGAATTTTGTCATGAGACACAAGTGAAAGAACTCTTAAGAATTCCTTACCCAAAACTTATGGTTTTGAACTGAATGAGATACAGCCCGATTTATCCTCCTTTCACTCCAACTTCACAAAAATACTTTTTAACTACGTCGTTTGCATCTGCTCCTTGCGAAATCCTTAAAAAGTTCCGTTTAAAAGTAGACGAAGAATTAGGTAAACAAATAGCCAATTGAAAGACAAAAATAAGTGCTAAATTTATAAATCTGGTATTTATTATCACTTTTTTCTGTTATTGTGGTATTTATTGGTCACGTATTTGGCTATTTATTTATCTAATTATTATACTTTTAACACAGACGTTTTATATTTGATAAAATATGAAACGTATAAACTCGTATAATTGTTCAACAAAGAAATCTTGCACGTTTAATTTCAGTTTATACCTGAAAAACGACCAAGAATAATTTAATTTGTGTTCAATATTTTCTCTAATATTTTTATTTACAGATATTTAGTGTTATTTGCAACTTTCATTTTTATTTAATAAGAGTAAAAATTCACCTTTTTTCACGTATCACTTATTCAAACAGTGACAAATCAATTAATAAAATTCGTAGAATGATGGGCGATTAAACTTACGGAATGCTATTTCTCTATTGGGGATTTACACAATAAATTTAATACGGCTGAAATAACCGGGCTGTAAATTTTATCTTTCAACAAGCTATTTCTCAGTCCCGCCTTTTTTTGTAGACCTATCCATCAAGCAAATGAAATATGCAAATTTATTTAATTTAATTTTTACATGGTTGGTTGGAGTACAGCAAGAAGTTACGACTATGAAGTCATTAAAATGCGAATTACCCTCCAGAAGACATAACGTAATGCTAGTTTTCGTTGCATTTTTCATGCATCTACAGCATCGGCTAAATTTATTAGATGCGATGCATTTTAAAAGACGTAAACATTAATTTTGTCTGGCCTATATAAGTGTCTGAAATTACCAGAAATTAAGGTTCTGAAATCAACTTGCCCCCTCTACGTTAGTGTGCAGTAAACAAGAAATTACGACAGCGCACTAATATTATCATAATGGAATAATATTAGTGGTACCAGTTATACCTTCTTTCGGTAGTTAAGTAAAACTATTTATTTTTACTTGTTATGTATGATTAAGATACTAAAATCCTTCCTCCTAGGAAAGGCTTTGAAATTGTAAATGAGACAGCTCGCTTGCTCTGATCTAATTTTTGTGTCATACTGTGTTATTATGTAGCGTGAATGTGACGCTGTATCTGCATATTCAATATTTTACCATAATTACTGCATTATATTTATCGAACGATAAGCTTCAGCCTTCTTAAAGCCGTAATATTCTTACATACCAACCTTCATCCAATTCAAATCTCTTCTGATCTCGTGGTTGATGTAATTCATTATCCACTTCCATTTCAATTCTAAATTCCTTTCTTGGGAATCAAATTTATTTCAAGAATAAATTCTACGTGGTCTATACCTCGTGATCTGTGTGCGATTGCAGCCCAAATCTTAATTGCATGGCATTCTTATTTTTCGTGAAACTTCAAACCTGTTGCTGTCAATTTATTTAAAAAATTCTAATCGAAGAATGGTAAGAGGGTCACATTTCCACGTCAAAGGCGGTCTAATTATTTTTCGCGTCGAAGAGTTAAATATATCGACTTGTGATAGTTTTTGTCGGCCAAGTTTTAACATGAATATGTTTTTAGCCTGGCGTCATTCTGGAAAAGACGTTACGTCACACGTTGCGCTCTCGACCCGACATCTGTTAAGGATGGGGGGGGGGACGTAAACTTCTAATGCAGTCTTGATTTGAACGCTACTGATATTCTCTACCGAGATAATATCCAAACGTTTTTCTTGCTGTAAGTATGTAGGAGGAATCTGGGGTTTTTCAACTGGAACATACTAGTTTCAGTACGTTCTTATATAAAAAATTATATTATTGATTTCTTCCGTCCAACTAACATTATTTTCTGTATTACTCATATATTGAAGATTTCTAAATTCCGATTCAATTAAACCATACCCAGAACATTCCTTTCTTCCCACACTTTGATCTGTCCTATTGTCGTCTGACCGGTTACTTGTTTTCTACACAATAAATAAAAATATAGGTGCCTGGACAGGAAATCCACAATTTTCGTATCACTATATTAAAATACTCTGCATGAGTCCCTTCTCTCTTATAAAAATAAAGGCAAATTTCTGAAACTATATAATTTATTCGGAAAGAGTACCTGACAGAAGTGAGCAAAAATCAGTTTTTTTTAAAAAAAAACTTGTAAATCAAGAAGTAATAGAATTGAGATTGATAGATAAGAATAAATTTTGATAGGACGGTATGTAAACTTCAGTTTTGTTTCTGTACAGTCAGAATAGTTGTTCCCTTGTTTTAAATGTAATTTTGTTTCCCCCTTATAAAGACTTTTCCATGTGCGTTTATGACCTTTCTTAAATTAATCAAATTTTGGATGCTCAAAAATATGCATCTCATTTATTTCAAATTTACATCCAGAATCCCAATTTCCCCCAATCGGTATAGAGGTCGAATTTCACAAGTTAACGCCGAATAAAGACCGTCGAAGAATATTATTGTATTTTTGAACTTATTTTAATTTTTATATTCTTTTCCGAACGTGACGAACGCCAAAATTTAATCTGGAGACATCTGCAGTGCATTTTCCCAGATTTGTGTAAAGTTCAAGGTTCGCATTGTGTTGCCCGAAACGGCTCAGCACTTCCACCTAGAATTACGTGTAAATTTTATTGTCTAACGGCATTATCATACGAACGAGCAGTCCTTCATTTGCACCTCTATGTTGGAACACGCCCCAGCGCGTCCAGAGAACACCTGCACAATGGTCTACGGACTAGAAGGGCGTGCTGCGACATGTAAATACTATTTCACGACGCTCTTTCCCAGCTTCAGGGAACCATTTTGCTTTCCCAGTGCGATTTACAACTCGGGCACAGCTCCTTTACCACCCATTGTTTTCAGTTGTAATTGGTAACATGCGAACGTGTGCAAAGTACTGCAGGAAGTCGATGTCCCTTCAGTAGTATGCAAAAAATCCTATATTTTATATTAACATCCATTTATCCTGTAAAGGATTCGGATTTAATTTTATTTCAATCAATTGGAAAATCGTGAAATAATATGTCTTTTTTAAATACTCCTTGCGTTAAAAAATTTCTATCAAAACGTAGCCGCTCATTTCGTTTCGGAAATACTGAAACAATTCATAAATTATTTAATGAAAAAATCAAATAAATATTTCTATCAATAATTCTTAATCTATCAGTTTCTTTAATTCCTGATATATATATTTATATATATATATATATATATATATATATATATATATAGTATTTTCTATTGAAAATTGCAATCGCTCGTTGTAAAATAGTACAATATTTCTTATGCACGTAGACTTTCCCCGGGATTCAATTTAATAAACGATTCTCAACCGCTTCAAATTTTTTGTCAAAAGTCAACGTTTCCCCGATTACCATTATCGCCGTCGTCAGGTAGATCGTGTAGCCGACAACGGCGATGAGGATAATCACAGAAAAGATGTGTTGGATGAACAGAGTATCATTTAGTAAGTAAGATTAATTATTCTTTGAGTAGAATTATTGCGTAGATAATAAAATTAAGTAACACATATTGTCTGTATTGATGGTCTGGATTCGACAGCAAATTAAAGCTTGGTTTAATTCCTTTTTTTTAGGGAACACAAATTATTTTTCTGTAGCAGATTTTTTGAGTACCATTTCTGTCTTTACACTCAAATATTAAGCTCCTAACAAGCATTATAAATGCCATTCCTTGGAGGATATTAATATTTTTTGTAAATTTTCTGGAAATAATTTTTAATTATAAGGAACCAAAATTCATATAATTATCAAACTATGTTTACGGAACTGATTTTTACGGTTTTACTAATTTTTCTTTAAGCTTTGTTCAACAATTACTTTTCAGACTGAGAAAGATACGGTCTTTGCACTTTCTCTCATAAGACTGTAATATTATTTTTGATATTCCTTTCATTCGGATCTCCTTACTTTTTTCAGTTATTCATTTTGTTTTGTTTTTTAAATAAAACTTTTCGAAATATTCTGATGTTCGGACCATCTTGTTGATACTCGGTTGCGTCGGACGATTTTTGCGGGCTCTGGAAAAATGTAGAGAGATTTGTAAGGATCTGAGGTGAAGTCATGTAAAGCGTGATGTCATTTTACTTATAATATATCTTTGATGCGATCAAAACGTTTCAAAACATTTTTAAAGACTCGGAATTTATCATTTGAAGCACCGACATGCTCGAGAGGCGTGAATGTTCTTCAGAAAACGATCCACATAATATTTATAATTATTTTTTGACAGAAGGCGATAATTTTACCACTGTTTAGTAGGAATTAAAAAAGTGTAGACTCTGAAGAATTTACTTGATATTTCTATATGTTTTATTGTTTTCACTCATTTTCAAAAATGGCACCGGGCAAATGCCCATTTGTAGTAAATACAAATATTTAATAAAAGATTTGTTATTCTATTAAGAGAAGAACCAATGATTGACTGGTTATTTTTTTAAAATATCTTGCTGTAGCTTTTCTAAACAAGGAAGTGTATCTCTCGAAGACCTGCTTGTGGATGGTAAATACCAAAATTCCCGGCTGGCATTCGGGGAACGCGATCGGCAGTTGTAGAACGATAAAGCTTACAGCAACACTCCTCCAAACAAAGCTAGCTTGTTGTACAGCATAAATAACCGACGCATCCGAGAGACACACGGCGACCGATTGTCTGATACTCTCCCTTTCCTTGTATATTTATTCGTTCCAGGATTAGGTCGGCATGTCCCACGGAGTTTATTTTGTTACGCTTCAGCGGCCTGCCACAGGAGAGAACATTTTAAAAAAACAGTCTGTCGTACAGTTTCTCCGAAGTCCACAAACTACAAACCGACACACAATATAATTGTTTTATTTTAAGTCCTTGCTGAGAAATAAACAAACTCTCTTCACAGAATGATTCACGTAAACTACACGAGTTTATCGATAGACGGACCAATCAAGAGAAAGCGCTTATTTTAGGAAATAAAAATTGTTAAATCCTCCCAGTTGTTCATATTTCTTGTAGGATACTTAAATTAGTATATCAGTATTAAAATAACTACTGTAATAAATTTTCGGCATCTGTATAATTCGAATTTTTAGAGATACCTCACTTAATTTATTAATTATAAAACATTTTTTAGTCGTTTCCGTAGCATTCCTGAAATCATAAAATATCACGACGGTCTTAGGAAAGACATTTTTTAAACTTTAAAGTCGTTCGAGTGAATTCTGTTGTGATAGATTCAAATTATAATACATTGAATATGTTTACTACAGAAATGAAGTCGCGTAAATGAATCAACCAGCCAATTTTTTTAGAAATATATTTTAATAAAAATTTTATAAAAATTATATCACACACTTTTATAAATTTCAATTATGTATAGATATTTCAGACTTGTAAAAATTTTATACTGCAACTTAAGCGTTTCAAAAAGGTAACGATCCATTGTGGCAATTTTTATTTTATTAAAATATATTTATGACTAAATAACGTATTACAGTTCAATTAAGTCAGATAAATATGACGAATCGTGTAGTTTCTGATTCATTACCGACATATTTATTTGAAGGAGGGCTAGAAACAGTAGGATCCAGAAAAGTAATTTTTTTACTTCTAGTCCTACAAAAGTAACTATCAAATCTAAACAAAATAAATAATTGCGTCTTTTAATAATTCTCAAACTATTAATATATAAAGTATTTTTCACTTACATACAACTTATTTTCTCTTCAACTGAATTTTGATAGAATACTCCAAACGTATTTCATCATTTAGAGAGAGTCGGCTGTTTCAGTTAATTTTACCTTTCCGTTTAACGATTTTATTGCCAATTGTGTTATTAAATCTATATAATTTCTCAAATATTTTTTTTAGTTTTAGTGCCGCAATATATTTCAATTCCAGCTTTTGTCCCAGCCTGTTATCTTTATTACCTACAGGTCTCGTAGGATCTGCGGACACCGATTGCACGATGTAGTCAACCCTTCGAACAAGGCAGAGTTTCATGGTGCTTGATTTACGTTGAGGAACAGTCGACTTGGCAACTTTCGCTCTGATGCTTTATTGTACTTGATCGCGGTCGCGGGTGTGTGATGTGTTTATGGGTGCAAGAGGCGCTATTACATGGGACGATAGCCATGAATATTCTATGGCGAGGACTAATAACGACGAGGCGTAAGTTGTAGTGGCAGCAACCGGATTTAAGGGAACGGCCGAGGAGAAGGCGGTGCCTCGAATTTGCATTCTCTGTGGCCGGTCTTTGCAATGTAAATCATTTCACGCCGCCGTAATGTGTTCCGCTTTCGATATGCTTAATAATACTTGTCTTCTCTAGGTAGACTGCTCAATTCCAGAAGCTGCGAACGGAAAAGCATTTGGAATTATGCATATATTTTCAACGTAAAAAAGTTTTAATATAGTAATGCAGTAGCTTTTTTGTAAAATTCATGTAGTCATCTTCCTGCAGATCGGTTATGCATTTATATTCTCTTCTTTATGGACTTTTCTTTAATAAAGTTAATAAAATAAAATATTTCTAAAACTACTCTTATTAGCTTTACCTATATAAATGAAATTCAAACCGTGTTTGGCACATTTAAAAAAAATTGAGACCACTTAACAGATTTCACAGAATTTAAATATCTGTTAAAATAAAATATTTTTAAATGTATGTAAAACAAAGACCGTTATTTTCCTTAATTTATACTATTAATAAAATACAGACGTTAAGTAAAATATTATTTTAATTATGGAATACGGATAACTGTAGTGAATTTGCGATAATAACACTTTCTTTGTAATCAACAGCGAAGTAGACACAACTGATAATTGTAAATAATTATGGTACGTCAACTTTTATTACAGGGATGCCTGACAAAAATTTAAAATTATTTTTTGCTAAAGTATATACTCAAAAACATCGATGTTGGTTTCAAGAAATGTCCAAAATATTTTTGTCTATAGCGTTTACTTAGTTCACATAATTACTGAAATGAAAAAAATTACGTCTGATTGAAAATAAAAAATAATAAAGTGAAAATTAAAAGTAACAACATTGGAGTTTCAGTCTTCCGTAATCACTTCTACTGAACGACCTTCCGTCTGAAGCAGACGGTGCGGCGTTTCTCTCGATCCTAAGTTGTTGATGCCGGAAATAGAATAAAAACTTATCGCCAACCGTAGAAGCTTTGGCCTCTGTACGGGATATCTGCCACTGCCACCAGCTCGTTCATTCCCACGTCAAGTCACAGTCCTCAAATGAAGTATTTGTTGGGGAAAAATCACGTCTCACAGACTTTGACAACAAAAATCAACCGTTGAATATTTATCAATAAAACTAACGAGGAAGAAACGAAAATGGCTCAACGATTTTTTTTTTCAATAACAGAATAAATGTTTTCAATTGAAGTTCAGCGCTAAAAGCTATGAAACTGAATTGAAGGATCAGGATGGAAAAATCTCGACCGAAGCGGGAATCGTACGCAGAAACTCCATTTCGTACGTGGTGCTTTACCCTACTGAGCTACCCGAGTCGACTCCCCATCAGATGCGAGCTTTCTCCATCCATTGTATAGAACTGAACACAAACTCGGTTCCAATTTTCTAAATCACATTCTTCACGGCCGAGATTTTAACATCCTTTCTCAGACTGTAGTACTGATTTTCAATTGGAAGCATTTCTTTTTCAATCCTGATCCTTTAAATTTTCTATTTTTATTTATCTTCATATAATGTTGGTGTGTACGTTCTGAGAACTACCATAAAATTAGTACATCGTGATATTTCTATTTCATAACCGTTGTTATTCAGTGCAGGAAATGTTCGAAGAGATGATATCCTACGTAGGTCTTTAAAAAACGTGTGTATCAGACTCGTCCTGTGTACACACATCATAAATTACGTGGGACGAACTGGGAGTGTTCTAATACCGAGTTCAGAGGTGCGATTATGCTCAGTGGTATAAATAGATGTGATGTGTTGTACTCTCCTCAGATAACCTCTGACAGACTCTCGGTTTACTGCAAATTTGATAACAATCAAGATATATACGGTCTTAATGGGCATCTCAAAAGCTTTAGATGTCCACACTAAATTGAAACAGGATGATATAAGATCAATGAAGAGGTGTGTCAACCATTTAATATCAAGGTTTTCGTCATTAATTATCTGCATTGGGTTTGTTCCAGAACGTCACATAAAAGATTCTAATTATCTATGAACTCAACGGCATATGACCATGACTCTTAATACATCTTAGTAGATATAAAAATGCGATGGTATTATTTATACGCAAATCTGAAATATACATTTTAATGTAGACAGTTTCTTGGAGAAGTAAATTGATTTCTCTCGCTCTCATTTTCACTAGTATATGTGCTAATGTTATGTTTCTGGGAGTACCCTAAATGTTTAATAATTGAGGAATCGTCTTAATTCTATTGAAAAATGAATATGAAGGGAATTTTTTGATCAGCATGATGATTCCATCTATTGAAATGAAAATAAATCAATTGTTTTTTATTTAAAAAACTAGAAGAAAAATTAGGCAAAAGTTATCAATAATTGAACAAAAGTGAAGAATAAATTAAGAAAGGGAGGAATGTGAGATGGGATAGACTAAGTGAGGCAGTGACGAGCTGTATAAGAACTGAGACGAAAGATGTCCGTTGGAAAACGTTAATTATTCAGAAACATTCAAAAATGCTGATGCGTGACCTTACAGGTTTATTGGATCTGATTTTTTGTTGTAAATTCTAATACACCTCTATATTAAATTAAAATCCTGTACTTTCTTTCTCGTCACGAAACCCATAAAACTATGGTAATCATCCCGACTATAAGAATATTGTCCAGTGCGCTGTGTCGAGTTAATTTGTTCTTAGGCAACATCAGCGAGTATTATACACCAAACAGGTTTTCCTATCGTAATACTAGAGCAGAATTACAAATGTGTTTGATTTGTGCTGATTTACGAGGAATATAAATCTCGAGTATCTTGTGATCTGACCAGAAGTCCGAGTATGTATCGGTGTTATTAAATATAATACCTGTTTCTCGAACATAATTTTAGTCTGTTGGAAGAGAAACCGATAACACCGTTATTCGCGGAAGTTGGATTCTCGGAGCTGCATAATTCGCTAGTCCTTATAAGGAATTATAGCAAATATTGAGTATTCGTGTCACGATAGTTGAGCTAAGTAGTTCGCCTAACGGAAAGTGATTTGCTAAATAGCCTTACCCATGTGCGTTACGTCTTCGGAAGGTCGAACAAACCTCAAACTATCCCACGAAGTAAATAATTTTCTTTAATAAATGAAGAAAATATTTAATATATTTTTAACCAATAAATTTTTTAACGGAGTTTATTCCCAAAAAATAATATAAGGATATGTTTGATAATCTTATAGATCATCCCACAAATATCAAGCCCATTAATTACCTATTTGAGGTTAAGTTCTACATTACTTCAAACTTTAAACATGGCGCTACTACAGTTGCCGAGTATTGGCTTCCCTTTCAATACTTTCCGTCCGTACTTATCTCTTCTTATCGTTCATTATTTTGAGATGCACGCCTTACTGAACTCGATATTCTCTCTCCAACTGTTCAGGCAGTTTTTATCAACAGCTTCCTTGCTGTCTCCATGCAAACATGCACATCTGCGTTGACCCTTTTCAGCTCCTCTGACCACCCACTGCGTGGTCGAGACAAACAATCTGTTCGTCTCCAGTCCTATTTTTTTTACGAAAGAAAATTCTTGATCCACTTTGTGCGCACTTTGTATCTGGTGTTAATACCCATATGGAAAATTTTATCCTCCAAAATTATAAACTAGGGGCAGGTTCACACCACAAACTGGGTAAACCAACGATATTTCTGACATTGAAAGCGTTTAAATACAATACGTAACTGTACAGTCTGAAACACGATGGACATAGAAACATCTTATTCCGTTTGAATGCCGAGCTCTTGAAACATACAGCTGTAAAGGCTTTCCTGTTTTCAAGATATGAGCTGATTAGACGATATCATCAAGATATAACATTGTAATACTTGTTGCGTCACTTACGAGAGAGGTTGAGAGACTTGCGGAAATGGGATGGGCAGCGATCGTTAGTCAGTCCTTCCAGAATAAATGCCGAGGAATGGAGTAAAGGAGTGGGCGACTCGCCTGGGCGTTGCGGAGTGTACACAGCTATTGTTCTCCCAATAATTGAATTTTCCAGCGGCGCCGTCGCACTTCTCGCGCCGATAATTGCCTCAATATTTAATGGCGATAATCGGCGCCTTGCAGGCCTCGGAGTTGTTATTTGTGGGTGCCGTGATGACAGGGCACGTCCGAGGTGTGGATTTACAGTCCCGATCCGTGGGAGCTGCCGACGGTTTCCGCTTCATCAAAAATACTTCAATAACACCCACACCTATCACTTTATGTTCTCCATAATCGTATTCATACATTGAATCAGGATTCGAATTGTAATTCCAGAATTGTACCTCCAAGTGTGTCCTTTTATTCAAAACCGTGTCTTTACATAGCAATGTATTCGACTTTCCAGATTCTAATATTTTCAGTAGTCCTAGTCGGGAATTTACCCGACCTGACGAAGAAAAAAATTGGGAAAATATATTTATATCTCACTGTAGTCTCCTTTTAGCTGAATACTCTTTCCCCGGCGATCTTCAATAGGTTACATTCTCTGTTTAGAGAACCATGGAGATCCTCAAAATATCCATCAGCCGCAGACTCCAGTTGCTCATTTTTTAATGGAACTGTGAAAATTGGAATAAAAGTGATAACATTAAGATGACCCAATTTTTTTCATATTTAGAAATTCACTGAGAGCTATTAATGGCTGCCAAACTAAACACTGTAGAGAAACAATTCGGCTGTTTCTATACTCCTTTTGTCACATCTCATTGTTAGGAGCCAATACTTTGTTTCCTCTCACTGTGTAACAAAATTTCTGAATATTGACTCGTATTGACATCTGCTGTAATTTCTATTTCATTAATAAATGACCAATTGTGTCTTTCATATTTCCCATATTGTATTACATGCTCCCCCTTCCCATCCTTAAATACCCTTTAATTTTATTATTAATAAAAAATATATAATTATTTCCTACATCTCTTTACTTGACAGCCTTGAACTATATATACTCTTTTATATCTTAACACATTTCGTCCTTGGTATTAAATAATGAAAGCCAAAAATCGAAAAAAATTATGAGAAGAAAATAAATACGACTCAACGTTTCCGCAAACTTTGTTGCTTTCTTCAGGTTCATAGTCGCTAAGATTATTGTGGTGCGTGACTTTTCCAAGTTTCTAACTAATATCACCTCTACACCCGAAAACATGCGATATCATTATTTAATTACTAATTTAAAACTGATACAGACATTTGTCCACATTTTCAACTATTTTCTTCTTATCTCACGTTATGCCATATTTACGTCTGAATTTATGTTCAAGGTGAAAACTGTAGCACGCAAACAGTTTTCTTTTGGATTTTTATTTCCCCACACATCATTACCAATAATTTAAAAATTAGTTTCAATTATCTGCACGAAATCTTAAAGAGGCGACAGCGTCTGAAAAACAAACAGTAATTTTTAATTATCACAAATGTTTAATTTTTGACATTCAGAAACGAAATGACTGTTGTATTTAGACGTAGCCTAATAACGCCCACTACAACTAAATTAAAATCCATTTTTAATTTTTTATAGAAATAAAATGTTAACGCGTTTGATTGTCGGCCCGTTTGAACGGAGAAAAGTCCAAAAACGACTGAAGAAAATCTAAACTCAGTTCAATTATTGGAGTTGTCTTTGTATTAAGAACACTTTCTTTAAGAGTTACATTGGCAGTTTTATGTACGGTTCAGCACAGCTAATTGATTATAAATTAATTAAGAACTGGTTGGTTATAGTCATCGTTTATAACAAGTCATTCTTCCCTTGAAGATTGCATATTTTTTTCAATATTTAACGACCATCAACATTTTGTTTTAGGGCTGTAAACGTTTCTTTTAATAAGTTTTCTTTAATTATCTGTAACTTGACATTTATCAGGTAACCATTTACGCCAGATTTTATCTATCAGACTTTTCTTGAAGTGGTAAAGCGACGATGATCCGACGTCACACTCTCATACATTCCCCAGATGAGGCAAACCCGGCCGCGTAACCTCTTCAGATTCAGTGTCGTTCTTCCATTGCTCATACAATTTTCCGGAACCGTTGTTACACCTGGATGGACTTGACTCTGAGGATCAGCTCCCACGTGTGAGAACCCTCTGGTGACAAAGCACTCGTCCACGAGTCCACGTGTCGTGGCGCATAGAGGGAGCATTGTAGCAGCAAAGGTGCACGACAGGTCAACAAGCTCTTATCAAAATTCTGTTCCGTGTCAAGTTCAAACAACTTCCACGACTCGACAAGTCACCTAATTTACCACCATTCCTTTGTCGCCTGGGCCTTTCACTTTCACCATTATTTCTTTTCTCAATTATTACAAAACTTTTTATAACTAATTAAGTACCTCGTATTGAACTATTTTTTAAAAAAAAATACTACGGGGGGGGGGGGGGGGTACAAACAGTGCCTTAGCGGCTGGAGATTGTGTGACCACGGAGTGTGTCACTGAAAAAAAGCTAAAAAAATTCTAGGAGGTCAAGTGAACAGGAAGCATCAGAAATCACTTTAAATTTGTTTTCACGAAAAACTCCTGTGTCGTGTTCGCCCGATGCGCTAGTGGCGTGTAATCTTTTCCGACCGTTTTTCTCGCAATGCTGGAAGGAACTTCTTCTTCACATTCATGACACCATCACTACGAGCCTCACTCAGCTTGCGATGAATTTGAATGGGTATCGCCCCACGCAAGTCGAGAAAATAAATGATTACTCGCAGTTCTTTTAATGAAAATGTCGCCATTTCTCGAATCAAAAACACTCTCCCGCCATCGGAAGGGCGTGGGACAAGTACCAAATGCCCGACCTACCTGATGCAGGTTTTTCTAGGGTTTTTCCTGCATCACTTTAAGGCGACTTGCCAGGTAGGATCCTTAAACCATAGCCCTGGGGCCGTAGTTAACCCTTGGCTTCCTTGCTCTACCTTTCCGCATCCCCCCTTTGACTCCCTTTCCTATGCTATAAGTGGGGAGTTGCCACTATGTGGATTACCCTATACATAGCCTGTCTATACATTCTTGTTTCTTCTCTTCACTCTCGCTGAAGCTATAGTGCTAAGTGCCGTACTGTGCATCCATATCTGTGACGCATACTTGAACACACCTCGTACAATCATTGTGAAACCAGTCTTCCGTGTTTACGTGAATACGTCACTGTACTGCATTTACGTGATTCTGTGAGCTCACAAATAATCTTCCTGATATGATATTACATAATACAATTAACATACATGGCAGAACCCAATCAAATATAATCACCAGTGTATTATAAAATTTAATGATGAGGATCATTCGCTATTTCACATTCCTTAGATATTTGTTGCTTACGTCTGTACAGACCAGATACGGAAGCTTACACGATCTTCCCTTGTGGGAGGCCGTTCTGGTGGCCTTTACTCCCTTACCCTATTAATGATGGGAACCCAGAGCTGGTTACTCATCCGGAACAAAAGACAGAGGCTAGCTAACGGGCTCCGTACAGCTCACGGCTCAGCAATTAATGGAGAGCTACCTCCTGGCAGCCTAAATGAATATTTATCTGGCGTAATTGGATGTTAAGTATTATGTTTAAAAAAAACTTACCGTAGCATACCAATGACCACACAAGAGGGGCACGTCGAAATGCAGGTAGTGTACCCAATTTTTCCAAGTGAAGAGCAGTGAAAATTACAATTAAATATTAAAATTTCATAATTTACCTACTTCAATGTGGCCAGTAAGACTGCGGTATGCACATTTATTAAAACGACGGGTGAAGACTGTCTCGCTGTGACACGAAACACACATCAATTGAGAAAACCGCTCTTTATATATATTCGAAACATATCTTCCAAACTTTCTCTCTCACACTTTTCTAAGCTTCTAGTTGTGGGAATTCTTTGCAGATCTAAAATCTACCATACATCATTGCACGTTCATTTAATTTCTACATCACATGTGTCTGAACGAGGAATTCTTTGTTGTTGTGGCACAGGGCCGAACATCCAACCAATAATTCGGCCATCAGTAAATTGAGTAATCTGTGAGAACTTTTCCTCTAAAACTCAAACAATAGAAATCCTTCACATAACTAGTTATTAAAAAGAAAAAGGTATTGTTGCCCGGTTGAATGTTTACCAACTGTTTCAACGCCAATGGAAGAAAATTTTAAAACCAGAACATATCTAGTTTTCCGAATACAAAACGACTTAAATTGGACTTCAGGAGTTACAGAGCGTCGAGTTAATGGTTTTTATGTGCCTGACAAAGTCGAGAGCTTTTCACGTTGTATTTTCTTCAATTGAAAGTTACTTGCAAATTAACAGCCGAGGAAACAGTCACACTCTTCATAAACTATTGCCCAAGCAATTAAAAATCAAGTTAGACGTAAAAACGTGAAGCTAGACTAGTCGGAAAAGGCGCTTCCTAATGCGATGCAAATGGCCACTCGAAAACACGGTTATTTGTAACTTATCCGGCGAGACGTGTGCTGCACAAGACTGATGGGAGAGAGTTTTGAAAATTATGTATGCAGCGACGCAGGGATTGGAGCAGACATACTTCACTCAGCTGAGATCTGTCTTGAAACATGAAGATACCGTGTCACATTCATAGCACTTCAAACATCAGTATTTAATTCAAGAGAGGAAGAAATACTGCGTGTTATGCAAACAGGATAAGTTGTACTACACAATTAGGGAAGTGTGTAACTATTTACATTATGAACTTTGAACTACTGGTAGTGAAGCCCAGAGAACTAGAGGGACGAAGGACTCAAAATTCATTGTATTTTCCATGAAGCCTGAAGAATTTTTTTCACTGATGAAAACTTATATCATTTGTTTTAATTTCTCTCTAACATATTTTATTAAATAGACCTTTTAATTACAGATTTAAACCTCAGGGTGAAAAACCATAAATTATAGCTTACAAAAGGAGCATGTTCAAAAATATTCTCATTTATTAAGTATAGTGGCATTAAATTAAATCTTTGATTACTGAAATTAATAGTGGCCCTACAAATAACATTGTCAGAACTTAAAACCGTCACAATATAACTTCTAATGTTGGCGTTTTGCAGTAATAGTCATTCTCAATACTGTTTGGCAGAGATTCTCAATTCAGCAACAGATGGAAATTGTAAAATAGTATTATCAAAATGAGCCTTCGATGACCTTGTTGGAGCAACTGGCAAACATTAACATGAACAATGTTTTCTTACAATAGTACTGTGCTGCATGTCAAACAGCATGCAAGACTATCTCATTGTTTCATGAAAAAAATTCCGAATGAGCTATATTATGACAGAATGGGGATATAAACTGGCTGGTCCCATCCCTTAGACTTTTTACTGTGAAGATGTGAAATCTCAGGTTTATGATGACAAGACATGAATGATTTCGTTACTTTCTACATTATCATTTACCACACATGTGTGGAAGAGTGGGCAGTCATGAACTGTGTTACTTTTTTAACACAAATGTCGAAGATCACCTTTTAATATGTAATTAAGAAGTATTGATTATTGTGTGTCATTTTCATTACATGTGTTTTAAAGTTCACTCTTATTGTAAAAAATCTTTTATTTTTCATGTCTCATAATTTACTCTTAAATGGATCTTTTAATTAAATTATAAGTATTTACTTTAATTTTGTTTCTATATGTGTTATGGGGGAATTTAAGGTTTTCACACTTCATATAAAACTTTAATTTTTTACAGGTTGTGGTTGCCATCCTGTGGGTTCCCTTAAATCCACATGTGATATAGTGACTGGTCAGTGCAGCTGTAGAGCTCATGCCACAGGACGATCATGTGATTCTTGTCAGGTATAGGTATAGAAACAATTTGTGTAGATTTCTCAGTTTCGTGATCGTACCTCACTATCTAATATTTGTATCTACTAAAATTTTAAGGAAATAATTCATTTAAGCTATAATTTTTAATGTCAATCTTTAAAAACTTATGTATGTATAATTTTTTTAGTGGATTACAGTAAATTAACTTTCTCTTAAGGACAATATTATGCTATTTAAATATGTATTTGATAAGTAAAAACAAACAATTACTAATTAACCATTTGTTTATCATATGTCACAGTAATATATGTTAATTAGATATGAAATAGAGCAATCATAGAGTTATTCAACTCATTATTTTTGTTCTTTACTTGTTTATCTTTACATATTTTTCAGTTATTATGCTCTAGTTTACCGAGTCTTAATTTTTATTAAAAACTTTGTCAGTGTTAGAGGCATTTTTATCTTAATTTGTAACATAATTTTATGGGCAGGATGGCTATTGGGGTCTTACATCAAATCGAGAATGTCAACCATGTGACTGTGATACTGTTGGATCGTTCAACAATTCATGCAACTTAAGAACTGGTCAATGTAACTGTAAACCTGGTATTGGAGGACAAAAATGTAACGAGTGTCTTCCTGGTTACTACGGATTTTCTTTGTCAGGCTGTTCTAGTAAGTTTGTTATTACAAATCATATGTTTTTAAAAACTATTGTATTGTTTTGTTTATATTAAAAGAAAAAATTAATAACTTCCTCCCAGGTTGTGAGAAATGTACAAAGCCTGGCCACATATGTGATCCTGATACTGGTAGGTGTGTATGCCCAACCTTAACAGAAGGAATAGCATGTGAAAGATGCAAAGAGAATTCATGGGGATATGAACCAGGAAATGGATGCAAAGTAAGTTGAGATAATTAATGTTATGAAATTCCCATTTCATGTTTTTTTAAGTTACTGGGTTACAATGTTCTACTGGCTGCATATTTTCACTTTAAGCTTTCACTATTCTTCAAATCTTTAATAAATAACATTTATGTTATGAACTTCTGTTTCTTTTTTTAATGTAAGCCATGCAACTGTGAAGTCAGTGGATCTCAGAAAATGCAGTGTGACAATCATAGTGGACGGTGTTATTGCCATGATGGTTTTCAAGGAGACAAATGTTCATCTTGCAAGAGTGGTTATTATGGCTTCCCCCATTGCCGAAGATGTGATTGTAATGTTGCTGGAACTCAAGAAGATAAATGTGATGCCAAAAATGGGCATTGTGTATGTGATGAAACAGGCCAGTGTCCATGCAAAGTAAGTCTGTAAGAGGTAAATAAATAAATTGCATTGTTTTACTTCAACTACATCACATTGTTATTCCTATTCATTGGAATAACTGAACATGAATTAATGCAAACTGAGGTACATATGTTTTATAAGGACCAAACATAATGTTGGTTAAATTTGTAGTTACTTAAAGCTTAATTCAAACAAGTAATGTGATTAAGAACTTTAATACAATGTAGATGTATTTTATGGTACTAATATTTTTACAGGTTAATGTATCAGGCAAAAAGTGTGCAAAGTGTAAAGAGGGAACATTTGGTCTCCAATTAGATAATCCAGATGGCTGTATTCAGTGTTTCTGTTTTGGGCGAACAACTGCTTGCACTGAGGCAGGCCTAACATGGAGCCAAATCATGATGTCCCGGCCAAGAACTCTCAATATTGAATATAACTCAGCAGCTCCTCAGATTAAATCAGACACTGATGTTTTCAATTACGATAAACAGGAAATTAATTACATTCATGTAAGACTTGTGAGTTATTATAAAAAGTTACTTATTTATTTAAATTATATTGGAATTGTTTGATTATTACAGATAACCCATCCTACAGGACAAGTAGTAGTTTATAATGAAAACCATAGATATTTAAATATAACAAATAATTTACGCATAATACCAGGAGACGCAGGAGACATAAAAATACAAGTCAGTCATTTATTTGATGCTCCACTCTATTGGAAATTACCGCAACAATTTTTAGGGGATAAGGTAATTCTTTTATTTTGACCTCAACAATTATTCAATAACAGTTTTCTGCAGAGACATATTTCAAATCATTTCCTCTTAGTTGAAGTTTAAGTAACTTAAAATAAAAAATGTCATACTTAGTAATAATCAATTAAAATGTAGTCATGTTTTTATTAATAACAAAGGTAGAGAAAACAGACATGTCTTCCTGAATATGAAATTTGCAATCCACAATTGGAGGCAAACAAATTTTTAAGTGTTTTTTCCTGATTCCTTAAAGGTCATGAGTACCGCAGATTGTAGATGAGGCACAAATTTATTATTATTTGGAAACTCTTTCCATAAAATAAATAAATCACACTAATTTGCAAGGAAATATTATGTATGATGTAAGGAAAATTATAAAATTGTATAGCCTTTTGGGATAAAACTTTTTTCCCATCTCTATCGTCATCTAGGAGTCAAAAACCTCATTTTATAAAACCAAGGGCATTAAATGGAATGTAATAGACACTGTACAGAGAATTGTCACATATGAAGTCATGTAATAAATTCACTGTATAGTGATACTTAAATTTATTGGATCTTGACATGAGTTTCTGTTGATATTTTATTCAGTATGCAAATTGTAAAGTTTTCAAAAAGGAGTGTCTAATGTAAATGCTGGTAGTGCCTCTATCCAAGTTGGTATGTGTTTGGCAGATAGGTCAGTAATATTTTCCTTAATTAAATAGATATTTCTATGAGTGGATAATAGTTTTGTGGCTTAAGGTTTATTTTATCGTGATTTTCTACTTTTGATATGATCTGTAATTAATTCTTGCATTCACTGGGAGTTTTCACTTATAAGTATAAATTATTCTACTTTAACATACATATTTACATGTAAAAAAATTACAGGTATTGTCATATGGAGGATACTTGCGTTTTACAATTGAGTCAGAAGACAACAACAGACTACTGCCTTCCAAGATTTTGTCTACTTATCCTCTCATACAGCTTCAAGGAAATGGACGCATTATTCTGGAACATTTTCCAATATTTCACAAATCATCGGGTCATTATGAAGTAAGGTACTGTATTCAGACAAAAAATGTTAACAGGAAAAGATATACTTTACTTTTTTTACATATTCAACTCATTCGTCTATTTATACATCAACTATTAATTGCAGATTCCATGAATCATTGTGGAAATTAAAAGATACACCCGAAGATAAAGTTACTCGTGAAATGCTCATGATAGCACTCCAGAATTTGCAACATGTTTTTATTCAGGCTACAGATTCATTGGACTTCACAAAGGTTGTGTAGGTAGAGCCTCATTTTTATATGAAATGAAAATTTTATAATACTTACACACATAACTGTATTCCATTACTCAAGGCTTCAATTGATTAAATCAATAAATTTAATATAAAAATAGCCAAACTGAGTGAAAATTTATAATTTCAAGTTCATTAATTTTACTGCACAACTGTACAGTTAAGTCGTAACCTTAAGAAGGTAAATTAGGAACCAACATATTGTTATTTTAAACTGATTTTTTAATAAAGTATTATTAGTCACAAACTATATTTTATTGAATACAAATAGAAATAGACTTAAAACCAAATTATAAATTTAATAACATTATAAAAACCTAATTGAATATTAATAAAATTATAGCCTCCGTGACGTTTCACTTGATACTGCTGTAGCAGCACCTGGGCAACCTCCTCCACTTGCCAAAGGAGTCGAATTGTGTGATTGCCCCCCAGAATATAACTCTTCATCTTGCCAAGATCCAAGCATTGGTTTCTATAGATGGTATGATAATAATGTTGTAACTTCAACAATTGTTATTCAATTAGTTGGTGAAGCAAGGCCTTGTCAATGCAATCAACGATCATCAATTTGTGACATAGAAACTGGATACTGCCAAGTAAGAGAATTAAATTTTCTCTATATTGGTTTCCCTTGTATAAATGCTTTGATCAATGCATAATCACATTGCTCATAAGTATGATTAAATATATACAAGCAGATACATTTATTTTAGTTTCTTTCTGGACTTTATATAATTTAACAGTGAATTTTGTTTTTAATATTTTGGCAATGTGTATATATAAAAGCCATACTGTAATGCTAACATAAAATATATTATGTTCCCTTATAATATTTGGGAAATACCTCAAACAATAGGAATAAAAAATGCTATATTTGTATTGCTTTAAAATGTTTCAGAATTGTTCAGAAAACACAAGTGGTCATTATTGTGATCGATGTGCGGAGGGTTATTATGGTGATCCAGCAAAAGGACCTTGCTTGCCATGTCCATGTCCAAGCACAAAACATGGGAATAATTTTGCACTTAAATGCAGAGTATCCCCTGGGCATGTTGTCTGTCATTGTAGAGAAGGCTACACTGGAAAGCGCTGTGAAAGGTTTAGTAATAATTTTGCATTTTGAAATAGAATGTAAAGCAATGATAAATAAATTTCACACACTATGGCAGTCATATTAACAAATTTTGAATGTTTTGTATAGGCAATTTGGATAATATAAACAAAATAAAATATCATTAAGTACAAAGCAGAAAAGTGGTTCTACATTACAATAGATGTAAATTTTATATAACTTATTTTCATAATATTCAAAGGCAACTGACAGACTTTCTACACTTAAAATATAAAGTATGTGGAACAATGAAATATTCATATGCTTTTGTAATAGTTACACAGTTTCATTATAAGATATCGGTCTTTGGGCTGTAATGCCGAAACTATATGTGGCTCAACAGCCCAAAGACTGATATCTTATAATGAAGTTACATCAGCCATAAAAACGATCTGTCAACTTACACAGTTCTTCACAAAGCATGTCCATAAGTTTTTAACCATGATCTTATATACTTTCTACAAAATTTAAACAGGTGCAGCTATGGATGGTATGGATTTCCTCAACAAGAAGGTGGTTCATGTATTCCTTGTAGTTGTAATCCATATGGAAGTGTAAGTGATGAATGTCATGAAGAAACTGGTCAATGTAACTGTCGCCCAGGCATAACGGGAAGAGACTGCAGTCAATGCCAAAAAAGATATATACTAACTGAGCATGGATGTTCATGTACGTGAAAGCTTTTACTAATATTGTATCAGCTCATTTTAAACTTTACTTTGCTTATTATCATAACATTTTTATTTCTAGCATGTGATGATGGCTGTACTGGACTATTACTAGATGAAATGGATAAACTTGATTTGTTACTATCCCAAAATGCAGGCCATATATCAGGTGGACTTGTGCCCCCACCTTGGACACCTCTGATGCAGATAAAAAATAATTCTGATAATTTAAGATCCAGTTTGAAGTCTTGGATAAGTGTAACACAGCAAATAAAATCTTTACCACATAATTTTGGTGATGACCTTAAGAAAAAAGCAAGAGCTTTGTTAAACAAGGTATAATACAATTCATTCTAAAATAAATTTAAGTTTTCAATCCTACTTGTGTAATGAATGATCATTAAAAGTCATTCACTTACTTCTGTTCACTTTTTTTTTAAGTTGACTTCATTAATGAAATCTTCTACTGTTGTTTCAGGCCAAGAAATTGGAAAGAAACTCCAAAAATATGCCTCATGAAGCATGGAAAATAAAAAATGAAATAGAAGGTCTGGAAAATGAAATAAATAAAATATGGTCAGACAGTAAAGGTATTTAAGTTAATGTTATTTCAATGTTGTTAATGAAACTAAAGAATGTACAACAAATGATTGTAACATTTACTCAGTTCATATTGATTTAGAGGATATGTTTTCAATTTCAGACTAAAATTATTTAGCAAATTTAGTAACAGTCCACATGTCTACTGAATAATAAAATAAAGTGTTTTTCCATTATTGCAGAGGTCATAGCAAGACTAGTGGCATTTGGAATAGGAGAAAATGCTATTAATACTGATTTAGCTTTAATGAAAGCCACAGAGCTTCTTAATAAAATAAAACAAAAAGATTTTTTAAAAATAGGGAATAATGCTTTAAAAATTCTACGGTAAGCTATAATAACTATTAGAAACAAGTTTTAATTAATTCAAACTTTTGATATGTACCATAATCAAATACATATAAATACATATTACATAATCTTAATGTAGATACACCTCGCTTAAGGTTTTAAAACAAAATGTATTTAGCAATTTTTTTTAAATTTATATACTCAATGATGGGCTATCTTATGTAATGGATTGCTAATTTGAAATCATTATTAAATCAAGTTTAGAAACTAATTGATTGAATATGATATACAATTCATATAATTGTTTGCATTTGTTCTTTTATTTTAATTCGATTAATAATTTAACATGGATGCTTTGTAGAGAGTGTGAGACACAATTGAAGAACCTTCAAGGCTTGATAAAAAGTACTCCCAATATAACTTCATATAATAAGAGGCTGGATGACTTCAATTATCGAATGAATGATTTGCGAAAAATTTTAAACAATTTGGCTTCTACTTACGATAAGGTATGACTGTTATCACAGTAATAATTTTAAATTATTTAGTCATTCTGCTTTTATTTTTGAAAATACATAATTCTAAAGTGAACTTTAAAATAATTTTATATGAAGATTATTTCTGCCTTGAAACTAACTATTTAATGAGTACTGTAGAAAAATTTTAATCATTTGCAAAACTTTACTTTTCAGCTAGATGATTTGAACAATCAAATTAATAAGAAGCTGAATAAATTAGGAAATAGCATACAGCAAATTAATGATTGGGATGATGAGATTAATTTTTTGTCAGATGATAGTAATATGCTTGTCGGCAATGCTTCATTTTTGTTAGATTATTCTCAGGACAAAAATAAAGTAAGTACCACATATAATCATATTTACTTTTCCTGCTTCAGATTAGATCAGTAATAATAGAAAAATTGAGAGATGATTAATAATTCATTTGTAATAAGGCTGTCACTTTGGTAATGTCTAAATTATCTTATCAAGTTAAACAATGTTGATTAACAATCAGTGTTCGAAAACAATATGATATTTCAACTGGTCTGTTACATGGTGTTAGGCTTTGCAGTTACAAATAAATTTACTGGGTTCAAAAGTAAAAATCAGTGTAAAAAAATTGAAAGAATTAACTGTATATAGTTTTGATTACAGTCTTTCCCTTGATGACTATTTATCTGAATTCTAGATATTGTATAATTGAATCTCGTATACTTTATTTGCTCTAAACATATTTGTAAATTAAACTAATATTTTTAATAATTGCTTTAATTTTCTACATCTTAAACATAATATTGGTCTTTACTTGAATTTCAGCTATCAAAAAGCACTCAAAATCAGCTTCTTTTTCTTATAGAAGAAGTTAAGAAAAAAGAGGTATCACTAAGAGAACTCAATCCCATATATGAACAAAAGTATGTTTTACCTGCTCGGGAGCATGCTGAAAGACTGTACCGTAAATACAAATATTTAAGAGAGTAAGATATTTTTAATAACTTTTCTAAAGCTCAAAACTAAAATTACTGTCATAAAATTTAAACAAAATTTTACATTCACAAAGTTGGAAAATGAATCTAACCTTTTTAAAATATTTCTGCAGTTGCTTAGTTCAGAGCTTTATTACAAAGTGCTAAAATTTTACCTTATTTATAGCACATTCAGTTCATCACTTCAAGATGCTGGATTTGCTATTCGTGCCAGCAATGCATACAAAAATATTGTCAGTGCATTAAGAGATGCAGAAGAAGCTGCTAAAAATGCAACATTGGCAGCTGATGTTGCTTACAAGCAGGTACCATTTTACGTCTATATAAACACATAATTTCTAAGCCTGGTGATAAGAAGCTATTTAAAAATCACATCTTATATAAAATACTATATTCTTCTGAATTTAAATAGCATTTCCTCATTTTCAATTAACAAAATTTAGTTGAAGCTAATATTTTATAATTTGATGTTGATAGTCTCATCTCTTTTTTAGGCATATCCTGGACCATATGAGGATTCCCTTTTAGAAAAAGCAAATATTGCCAAAGCAGATTCTAGTCGCCTAAGCAGCAGAGCAAATCAGCAACAGAAGAGAGTCACAACACTTCAAAATCGCCTGAAAGAAGAGAAAAGTGCTGTAAACATTTTAAGGGAGACTGTGAGAAATGCAGCTCAACAAGATAATTCTATCTCTCAAGCACTACAGAAACTCAATAATGATAAAGGTGAGATTTTTTTTATTGTAGTCAATTTATACTTTGTTACATAGCACCTAATTTCCTGTAATTTTTACAAAATGTTTAAATATGAGATATAACATGATAAGTGACTCAAAACATAATATAGAATTCAAAAACAGAAGGTTATCAGTTAAGGTTAAATAACTGAATTATAAGATTAGGATGTAAAGCTCTGGATTAAATCTTTAATAAAGGATATTTGGTAATCTGAATTTTACTTTTACTCTACACCACTTAGTTGTTTTTACAATGTGCTGAGTAAATCAGTAGAAATATAAGTAATAGTAATAGTAATTTTCAGCCCTATGTGAAAGAAACATAATTTTTGCTATATTTCATATTTAGTTCCAATATTGGTTGAGTCAGCTTTGAAGCAAGCAGATGAGTTAGAAAAAGTGAATGAAGAAATATATTCTGATGCCAAGAGTGTGTCTCACAGAGTACAAACTGAACTTAGACCTCGTCTAATTGAGTTGGATACAGATCTACAACTATCAAAAGTTGAAGAGGAGAGTAAGTTGACCATTTTATCACATTATCAAATCCAGAATTAATTTATATATACACTAGCTGGGTGCCTAGCGTTGCATGGGTATTCATTCTTTACATTCACGACCAAATATAATGATATACACATCTAACCAAAATGTTTCAAGAGTCTCGCTTGAAATAATTCGTCAGTTTAACACATTAAAAATCTATTAAATTATAATGATTATTAGGTATTGATTTTACCGTCATTTTTGTCTCCTCCAGTACATAAAAAATTGGGAAAAATCGTTGGTACGTGCCATATTTATCCCATGTCAGTCATTTAAAAGTCAAGTTCCTTAAAAGAAAATTAGTTCCACTGATCGCATAATCTTTCGTATTGTTTTTATTGCCATTCTATGGTGCCTTGCTGGATAAAATATTACTTTTTATTCATTCAAAATATTTCTGCTTTATTTCACTACGAAAAAAGAAATTATTTACTTTGTTGTGCAGTATTGTCGCGTAGTAACATCTCTCTTGAGCGTGCTGTGACATCATAATTTCTTGACGCGGAATAATTTAACACAATATGATCACATTTTTTAATTATAATTCTTTCCACATTTATGCTATGGGTTTGTCACCCCCACAGTACCGGTTCTCGATTTTGGCAGAATACGTATACCAATTTTTGTTGCATTCTGTCCACGCGATAAAATTTGTATAAAAAACAACGTAAATACATACATACATACAAATATACATCCTTTTTTATTATATAGATAGATTACACTGAGTTTGGGCTGTATTTTTTTATTCATTAATATGCCAATTGTCTCTCTACTCCTCTCATATTATTTAAAACAATTTTTCTACTTCATTAAATGTGTTAATAATTAATTGCAATAATTAGCACCTAAGGTTTACAAATGGGTATGTACAAACAAGAATACTCAAGCTTAACCTCTCACATTCCTCTTCTTTTATGTGTGTGTGTGTTTGTTTATATATATATATATATATTGTAATAGTAAGAATGTGACATTGTCAAAAATATTGGTATGGAAAGGATAGAGAGATAGGTTGTGGCTTACCTGAAAGTGAAGTGCGGTGTCGCCATGAGGAACTGAAGGTTGTTCTTCAAATTTTCGGAGGCTCTCAGCCTCCTTCTTCAGGTAAGCCACAACCTATCTCTCTATCCTTTCCATACCAATATATATATATATACAACCTTCAGTTCCTCATGGCGACACCGCACTTCACTTTCAGGTAAGCCACAACCTATCTCTCTATCCTTTCCATACCAATATTTTTGACAATGTCACATTCTTACTATTACAATTAATATATATTAATATATATATATATATATATATATATATGATATTAGTAAGGATATGATATTCTCAAAAATAATTGCAATATTGGTATGGAAAGGAAAGAGAGATAGTGTTTGGCTTACCTGAAAGTGAAGTGTGGTGTCACCATAGGGAACCGAAGGTAGTTCTTCAAATTTTGCAGTCCGCAACTAGCCAATGCACGAAATGGTGTAACACTTCTTCCTGAAGAATTTCACTTTGTACTTCGCATATTTTTATATTGAATGGTCTTTGACAATTAAATTACATTCATTCTGAACTTGTATTTTTATGTACATGAATGAATATAATTTCATTTGGCGGGAAGAGAGAGGTTTAAAGGTTAATAACTAGAGTTTATTTTTGAAAGCATTACACTATAAATTTCAATACAAATATTTAACATTTTTTTATTTAAATTATAATGTTTCCTCTTTAAAACAAATATATTTTTTGGAAATTGCAGTTTCTCAGACTCGAAGCAACATAAGAAAATCTGATGATTTGCTTTTAAAATTATCAGAAGAAGCTAACCAAAAAAGAAAAAAGTTTGAGCAATGGAATAACACTTTATCAGAGAAATTACAAAACCTAAGAGATATTATATTAAAAGCCAGACATGCAGCTGATGGTGTGAGTTGGACAATTTGGAAATAGTGTGTAAAAATACTCATAAGCTAAAAACTTTTCATTCAGCTAGATTTTTATTTTTTATAGAACATAATTTACACAACAAGTACATATAATTTAACAATATTTATACATTTGTACATTTGTGTTGATAATATCTTGTAACAACTTAAAATTAATTAGATTTATTTATTTATTGTGTTTTATTTGCCTAATGGTATTGATAATGTCATGCAAAACTTAAAATTAATTTTATTTGTTTATTTATTATAAATAATTAACTGATATGAATATATTTGTAGATACACCTTTCGCTAACAAGCAAAATGGGAGGTGGTCCTGGATGTGTACGATCTTATAAGCCATCTAATTTGGCTCCTAGCATCACAACATCAATTATTTTGAGTTTTGCTATAGAAAATAATGAGAAAAATTCCTTGCTGTTTTACTTATCTAGTCAAAACAAAACAACAGTAAGTAACATTTGTTTTAACCACTTATTTGAAACTTCTGACATATTAATAATTGCAATGTTTTTTTGTTACTATTCAGAAAGATTTTATTGCTGTAGAAATGGTCAATAGGCACATCAGGTTTTTGTGGGATGTGGGAGGTGGTGTTGGAGTTATAACACACCCAAGAGAGATAGAGACTGCTGTTTTAAAAGAGGATAAATACTGGTATCGAATTGAAGTGGAAAGGTAGAAATTCTATTATTACTTTTACCCTGAGAAATCTAATTAAGTATCCAAATAGTTTTTATGCAAGTGCAGAAACTCAGTTTGTTTTCATCTGCTTTAAATATTTTTAAAAAATGTTAAAACGTTTATGCTTATAATATTAGCAGTATTACTCTTTATTCTAGCTTGACACAGGAAATTTTGCTATATGCTTTCTTTTTCATTTGATTGCACTTCTAAAGAAACTTTTGTTTAACTTAATATTACTTCATTTGATGTATTCTATCCACAGTTAAATAATCATGTATATAGTCATATTTTCTGGAATGACATGATTGCATCTGTGTTAACACCTCCATCAGAGGTCTGTGCCCTTATATGTCCTGTCAAAGCTGGCCTAAAACTGAGAATATATAGTAACTCCTGTGTAATTGTGGAGGCAAGTGAATATGCCAAATAATATCATCATAGATAGGAGTCAGAAAGAAAATAATAGAAGTATTATAATTCAATGGCTGGGCACATCACCGTCAAATATGACGTAATAAATATTGAAAAAATGACCTCAGTCAGAGGATATTGGGACAGTGTGTGAAAGGAAGTATAGGAGAGACTCGTGCAGGGTTAGGATTCCCGGAGCCGGGAGTAATAAGCCTGGTCTCCTAAACTAAAACTTTATTCCACCACGTGGTGCGACTCTGGCCGTTGTCGGGAAGCACAGGTCCGTGTCGCGCGAGAGCCGGAAACAGAATGGCGCTCTCCGTGTGCACGCTGTAGGAGCTCGGTAGGGTCCCGTTACTTGGTGGGGAGCATTGTTTGCATCCCCTAACGGGACGCGTAACGGGACCCTCTTGCTCGCGTGGGGACACGGAATATTCGTCCCCACACCAGCCACCCGTTAAGAGACGGAGTCAGGATATACGTTTTGTGCCAGAGTCGCATTACAATACCATAATAAATATATATGTTCATAATTTTTACAAAACAACATACAGAATATTTACAAAAAAAAAATAATAATGTGCGAAATGTTCTACGGCGTGGGCGAGTAGCGGTCCGGGGCACGGGCCCGGCGACCCGAGCGAGTTGGCGGCGCTGCTAGGCGATGCGGGCGAGGCCAGTCTCTTTGCGCTGGCGTGGAGAGCGTCGCCTGTGGTGCCACCGGGCTGTCGTTCGTGGCTGCCGGCGCTATGCTGGGGGGCCCAACTGCTTCCTCTGGGCGCAACATGAAGGCCGGTTTTACCCTGTCCAGTGAAACTCGTGTTTCTCCGCGACTTGTATGCAACACGCAGGTTTTCTCGTCCCTGCTGACGATGCGGTAGGGTCCCGTGTAAGGCGTACAAAGGGAGGCCTTTATACCGTCGTCACGGAGAAAAGCATGGGTGCAAGTCGCCAACTCCTTGAACACGAAGCTTCCTGGTCGGGAGCGTCGCGAAGCCGGTGTGGGCCGTATGTTTGTTGTTGCCTGGCGGACCCGCTCGATGAGTGACGTCGGGTCGCCAAGCTCGGGTTCTGCGGTGAAGAATTCGCCGGGCAGACGTAGCGGTTCTCCAAACACCAGTTCGGCGGCTGATGTCTGCAGGTCCTCCTTGAAGGCGGTACGAATCCCGAGCATGACGACCGGGAGGGCGTCGAGCCAGGAGGCGCCTTCATGGCACATTATCGCTGCCTTCAGCTGCCTGTGGAGCCGTTCTACTAGCCCGTTAGCCTGTGGGTGGTACGGCGTCGTGCGGGACCTCTGCCAGCCCGTGTACTTCCCCAGTGCCTGAAAAAGATCGGACTCGAACTGCCGTCCTTGGTCCGTAGTAACACGCTCTGGGCAGCCATAGCGCGAGATCCAGCCGTGGAGCAGGGCGTTGGCCACATCTTCTGCGGTGATTCGCTCCAGTGGATAAGCTTCTGGCCAACGCGATGCACGGTCGATCGCCGTCAGGAGGTAGCGGTAAGAGCCTGCTGGCGGCAGTGGACCCACGATGTCAATGTGTATGTGACGGAAACGAGCTGACGGCGTCGTGAAGTCTCCCAGTGGCGTGTGGACGTGCCGTGTAATCTTCGCGCGCTGACATTGCAAACACGCCCGAGTCCATACGCGTATGTCTCGTTTAACCCCGGGCCAAACGAAACGCGACGTAATCAGGCGCGTGGTAGCGCGTGTGCCGGGATGGCTCAGGCCGTGGACCGCGTCGAATACCTGTCTGCGACTTGGAGCTGGGACGACTAGGCGTTGGCGACCCGTCGATACATCACATAACACCCGGAGGTCGAGTCCTGGGACATCGACGTGGCGGAGCTGGAGTGCTGTGCTGCCGGCTAGCAGCTCGCGTAGCTCGTCGTCCTCGGCTTGCTGCTGGGCGATGCGGCTGAGATCCACCGGGCTATTGGCTGCTGTCAAAGCTTCGACGCGGGATAACGCGTCGGCGACTATGTTTTGGGACCCATTGACGTGCCGAATGTCCGTGGTGAACTGCGAGATGTACGTCAGGTGGTTCCTCTGAACGGGCGGGAGTCTCTCGTTCTGCTGCTGATAGGCAAAACATATGGGCTTATGGTCAGTAAATATTATTGTGTGTTGAGCCTCCAACGCGTGACGAAAATGCCGGACCGCCAAAAAGATGGCGAGTAGCTCCCGATAATATGCCGGCCACTGTGTTTGCTGCGGCGTCAGCTTCCGGGAGAAGAAACCCAACGGTTGCCACGCTCCTCCCACTTGCTGCTGCAAGCTGGCGCCGACTGCATTCTGCGACGCGTCGGTGAAAAGCCCGAGCTGTGCCGTAGGGTCCGGGTGAGCCAGCATCGTTGCGTTGGCGAGCGAGGCCTTGCATTTCTCGAAGGCTGCTGTACTGAGTGGGTTCCAGGGCACAGGGTGGGTGCCGCGGAGACCTGAGAGAGCCTCCTGGAGCTCTGCTTGATGCGCCGCTGCCTTGGGAAGGAAACGACGATAGAAATTTATCATTCCCAAGAAGCGACGGAGCCCTCTGGCGTTGGATGGGCGCTGGAAATCGCGCAGTGCGGCGACACGTTCTGGTACGGCGCTTACGCCTTCCGAGGAAACGTGGTAGCCGAGGAAGGTTACGGCCTGCTGGCCCAGCACGCTCTTTTCCACGTTGACGATTATGCCGTGCTGCGACAATCGGCGGAAAACGGTTCGCAGGTGTTCCCGGTGTTGCTCTGGAGACGCGCTGTAGATTAGAATGTCGTCGATGTACGGGAAGCAGAAGTCCAGCCCCTGTAACACTTCGTCCATAAACCTCTGGAACGTTTGTCCAGCATTTCTCAGTCCAAAGGTCATGAACGGGAATTCGAACATCCCGAACGGCGTGGTTATGGCCGTTTTCGGGATGTCCGTCGTGTGCACCGGAATCTGTGTGTATGCCTTAACGAGGTCGAGGACAGAATATATTTTGCTTCCTCGAAGGCTCATAGCAAAGTCCTGTACGTGCCGAACGGGATACCTGTCTGGGACGGTTCGCGCGTTCAGCGCGCGATAATCACCGCATGGGCGCCATTCTCCGTCTTTCTTCTTAGGCACGAGATGCAGCGGCGATGCCCACGGGCTCTTCGATCGTCGCGCGGTCCCGTCGGCGAGCATGGCCTCGAATTCTGCCCGTGCGATGTGGAGCCGCTCCGGTGCCAGGCGTCGTGGTCTACAGGAAACTGGGGGTCCTGGCGTCGTCCGGATGTGGTGAACCGTGGTGTGACGAACAACGCGGGGCGCGCCGGCCGGGCGCGTGAGCTCCGGGAATCGGCTCAGGAGGTCCTGGTATGGCGAGCACGTCGTCAGCACCCTGACGCTGGGTTGCGGCGATCGGTCCTTATTCGCGCTTACGACGCGGCCCGTCGTCCCGTCGAGCAGGCGCCCGCTTCGACAGTCCGGTAGAAGTCCAAAGTGTGCCAGGAAATCAGCGCCGATTATTGGCAACGCGACGTCCGCGATGACGAAACGCCATACGAACACCCGGTGCAGCCCCAGGTCGATTCGCATGGGTAGGCAGCCGTACGTGTTGATAGTACTGCTGTTCGCGGCGCTGAGCTTGTAGTTGGTGACCGCGCGCTGGCCCTTGAGTAGGTTGCGCGGGAAGCAACATAAGTCGGAACCGGTGTCGACTAGGAACCCATGTCCGCTGGTGTGGTCCCTAACGACGAGACGGCGTCCACTGGATGGGCAGCCGGCAGCTGCAATAGCCGGCTGCCTTACTCGTTTCCCTGGGTGTAGCTGCACGGGGGTTCGCAGCGTTGAGCCCGGCTACCGAACCGTCTGTGGTACCAGCATTTCCCGGTGCTGGCGTTGTCGCGGCGGCCACGCTGTTGTTCGGGCGGCTGGCGGCGTGCTGGCGGCCTTCGTTCGCCTCGTAGGGCTGCGACTTCCGCGGTGAGCGCCTCCAGGCGCTGCTCGAGGCTAGGGGCTGATGGGCCGTGGAGTTCATCTGCCTGATTGGTGGACTGTGAGCTCGTGCTGGCAGCGTGGACGTGCGGTGGAAGACCGGGTGTTGGAATCTCCATAAGCCTGTCAGCGATTTGGGCGGCCGTGGCGAGCGGTGCGTCTATATGACTTTGGACCGCGACCTGTACGTAGGCCGGCAGGCGCTGCAGCCACAACGTCCGCAGGAAATCGTCCGACACTTGAGTAGGCCCTACTAGGCTGCGGAGGTACCGCAGGAACTGCGACGGAGATCTGTCGCCAAGTTCGGCTTCGCTGAGCAGCAGCCGAGTTCTTCGCTCTTGTGAAGGCGAAAGTCTCTGTATCAGAGCTTTCTTTAAACACTCGTACTTGCCTGTTGCTGGCGGGTTGACGAGGATGTCCTGG